>CM038345.1:14775532-15975532 GCA_021464625.1 Proterorhinus semilunaris | reverse complement strand
GACAGAGAAAGCCAAAGAAATGAATGCACCGCAATGTTGCACAAAGCTATCTCGTTTTATAGTTCAGTTTTGGATGATGACAAGAAAAACATATTGCTACAAAGCATGACAGAAAACAATAAAAGCCGCCGCAGTGAACTGTTACATGGAAAAGGTTCAGCAGAGAGATTTCCCTGATTTGAAAGACTGACACGACGATGGGCTTTGAGATTGTTAGCTGTGTAAAAGTTAGAGCACCAGAGAAACGACGCAAATATAGAGAAAAGAGCTGGCGCTGAAGGGCACGGCAGGGTACCAGGCGAACAGAGAGGGATGCAGAGATGCTGGGCGGTGTGACATGGTGACATTTGCCTCCACAAATGGGCTCTCTGGCTTTAACCGCACAGTCTGCCGCGATGCCCCCCGACTGTGAGCCAAGAATGCACTTAGCTCAACAAGAGCAAATGAATGGGCCTGTTTTGACTTCTACCATTACACTCCTCCTGCCTGATAGCTGGTGTTGGGCAGAGCGGGGCTTTGTTAGGGCACGGGGATCCCAGAGTGTTTAAACAGGCCTGCTCTACGCTCTAATTAGTGTGTTCAACCAGCACGGGAGCAATATCTCAACTTCTGACTATATTTAATCTGAAGAGTCTGCCCTGCTACTGTTGAGAGGAAAGAGAAGAATAAGGACATTGTACACCCTGTCAGTCCCAAGCCCCCAAAATGGGAGATAGATCTGGGAAAGTATTTACACTCAGATCCTGGTAAGAAATAATTAAATAAATGTTCTGTCAAGAGCAGTCTCCAAACTAACCAACTGAGCTTAGAAATCACGTGTACAGCGTCAAAGCGGTTGTCTTATAACCCGAAGGTTGTGATCACCTTACTCACCATGACCAAGTATGAATGTGGTTTGTTTGTTTGTGAGTGATTGGTGGATTAAGAGTCCATTGGCAGAGTTTGACAGTCAAGTCAGTTAGCCCAAGGGCAACTATGGTTGCAGTGTATAGTAGCTTACTATAATCAGTATGAATCAATAAGGTCAAAGAAAGCAACTTTAAGTCCAAAAAGACAGTATTAAAAGGAGTAATTTGACTATTCAAGCCACATGAACACCTGACAAGCTCAAAAACATGTCAGCAGCTGTGTCAGCTTTTCAATAGAGATAATTGTATCTTGAAGAATTATACCCCACTATTCAAATACAACATGAAAAATCAGCATACTATATATTCATATGAAGCAGGTGTAAAATAAACAAGTAAGGCTGCATAAGCGATAACACGAACAGCAACATAATGGTGATGGTGGGGCTACAACAAATGTAGGATGCACTGAGTATTACAGGCGGGCTTTGGCTATTGGACAGTGCGATATCGTCCCCATTACGAGACTGTATGCCTCTGATCACTTAGTCAGCCTACCCCTTTGCTGCATGTGTTCATATTCAAATCCGACGCGCTCCTTTCTGCGCAGCCCTAGCTCCCAGATGATTATTCATGTGCGTTTAACTCTCAAACAGCCCCTCATTAACTGTGGCACACTGGGCCATACGTTGGGCCAAATTACGCCGCTTTGACATACACAAACCAGCAGGGGGAGGTGAGGAGGGAGCGAGGGAGGGAGGGACACCGAGAGAAAAGAGTAGAGTCGTGCAGATAAAAGGCCTGGCTCTACATGGTTCTCTATAACCACAGATAATGGCTGCCAACGTATCTTCTCAGCCGTCTTTTATAGCAATCAGCACTTTCACTTATAAAGGCGTGGGCTTGGGGCTGTAAGAGAAGAGGTACTCACACTCAAATAACTTAATATGCGCAAATACAGGAGTTATAGTTTGCAGAATTTAGGAAAAAACAAGACGTGGAATTTTTGAATCTGTCAAAGGAAATATAGACGACTGACTGGTTTTAGCGCAAAATGCTGCTAAATATCAATACTGTGGATAAAAATAATGTAATAAAAATAATTATTTTGCACATAATAAAGGTGTCGGTTAAAGCTTGCAAATCATTACCAGATTCAGTTTAACAGATCATTTAAACTTGAAAATTAAGGGATTAAGAAATTATAGGACCAGCAAAATAGAAAACTATAGCATTAGTCTTACTTAAGCCTAGGGGGTGAAAAAAAAATCAAAGCCTCTTTATTCACTTACAACTGATGCCCTAATAATAGTGATCAGGGTAATAGGAGAAAATCTTAACAATGCATCTGGGCGATGGACAAATCAGGCCTTAAAACTGCAAGAAAATTAGCTGGAGAATATGCAGCTAATGGTGATGCTATTCACTATGGCGAGGTGATTAATATCTGTCGGACTGCTCACTGTACCCCATGGGCACCTATATTCATTGGTTACAATGCTAATACTAATGTAAAGAAAAGAGATGGTATCTAATTACAGTCATATCTTATGTAGCCTGTAACTGTGACTGAAGCTTATTTTTGACCTAAATGATAACTATACACTAAAGGTCCTAAAGTGTGAAGGCACTAAGGGGAGAGAAGCAATGTCATAAGGCTTGATGTCTAACTTAGAAAGTGGAAGATTACCATAATTGTTAAAAACATATTTTAAAAGAACTTTTAACTAGACAAACAAAACAAAAAAACAAGCATTCTGTCACATTATAAAGGGAAATCTGTCCAAAAATGTCTAAATATAAGGATCCAGAAACGAGTAACCATAAGAACCATCCGAAGAAAGGACAGTCGTATCGGTTTAAAACGGAATTGGACATTATCAGGTCTCAATAGCCCTCAATGATAAAGAACACATTTTAAATGACCTCATCCATCGACTCTCGACTCAACATAGCCATTACAAATCAGCCTTTATTGAACTGCGGGCTGAAAATCACTCATCAGCGCATCACATCCAAACGCACACTAATTTGACAGTCGCTACGAGAGTGACCTCAACATAATGCGAATAACTAGCCTTTATTACGGAGAAGAATTGAGACTAATTCTACATAAGTTGTCACATCTGAGGTGGGACCTTAAGGTTTGAAGGGGGGGGGGGGGGGGGGATAGTGCCATATGCTGGGTAGTGACAGCGGTATCACAACATAGAGGTGGTGCAGGCCTGTGGTAATGGGCAGGATGTGTGAGTGGTTGTGTGACTGCCACAGATGTTGCCGTCAGAGGTCTGGTACAGATGGCTATAGGTGCAGTGCCAGTGATCAGCTTCCAATGAGAACAGCAGCCGCACACCGCTACCTGGAAACGTAGCTGGGCCAGAATGTTTAGCAATTCGACTTTTTTTGTTGCTCTTTTTGCATCTTGCCATATGGTTTTGGACACCAGCTTGGCCATGTTAGCCGTTGTTTACGATGAACTTTAAGCTTTCTGCTGACATTGAAATTGTTGAGCGATTAGTAAAGTACAAATGTGGCAAAGTCAACATTCGCATTCGTCATAAAAAAATTAATTAAAAAATCAGTGCACTTTTTTGTCTCTTATTTTGCAAAGTACAGACTTATACGTTTGTGTAAGGAAAGAATTTAAAAATAATGAATGCTCTTGAATATATTTTACTGCGTGTTCATAAGCTACTGTATAAACCAGACGAAAACATACAGTCTCACTCATAAACAACAGTATGCCCCGTCTCCCTGTCTCTCCTTCTCCCCCTTTATGGTGTCAGTGCCTGTCTGTGTGTCTATGTAGCTCAGTGGCTAAAGGTACCTCTGGGGAAAGCGAGGCCTCAGGGGATTTGTCTTAGTGCAGAGTGCCACCTTGTTGTCAAGTCTGCAATGACACATTTCTCTCAAAGCTGCTCCTGACAGGCAACTGCTCAGGAGAAATGTCAAATGATGATGCATTGCAAACATCTATGCAGCGCACGCACAGATATCTTCTATGATAACTATTAAGATGAAAAGGCAGACGGGAATTGCCCTGGGGCCGGGCAGATTATGACATGAGTCAAGACTGTGTGATACGACCTCCATTACCTTGTGACATCCCATGCTAACAGCTGGATGTGACAGCTGGATTAAGCTGATTACTGCATGTAATATAACTATATTCTATTTAGGGGTGACATGTTTTATGTGAGGACGAACACGCTTTGTACAAGTACTTTTACCACGGTAGATTCACTTTAACCAATTTCAAAATATATGAGTTTAATTTTGCACATTTTGAAGGCGAAAACTTAGTGATGGTACTTAATAGTGATGGTAGTATGAGAATATATTTGTACTCATAGTTAAACTTTTATTAATTTCTGCCAGATTGTTACTTTTTATGGTTCATTATACTGTCATCTGTATTGGTTTGGCAAAATCTGAAATGTATTGAAGTCACCAGCAGAAATTTACTGAAAAAGACAAACCAAGTCTTCATGATAAAAAGAAATGAGTAAAGTATGGCCAGAATTCCAGACTTGCATCTCTCATGAAAAGGCAGAAATACATACATTTCTGTCCAAATTTCTCCTGAAAACGAAGAGAGACCAAGTGAGGTTACATGCACATGGCTGGTGGGGCGCTGACACGCCAGAGAGGGGACTATGCAGAATTAAATCAGTGTCCTGCCTGTGGGTGGCAATGGAGCCTCCCTTACACCAAAACACAAGGCTGCGCACACTTAAAAACAAGCTTCCCTTATTTTGAAGCCACACAACGTTCACAAGCGCACACCCTCCAGCCTTACAGTATCTCTGGGAGTATGCACTGAGTGTATGAGGCAGCTGCATATGTGGCCCCATGCATAAACAATGTGCCCTGAGAGACAGTGGAATGATACTATGGCCCTTAGCACATCTCCCATGAGCCTCGGTGCCCCCTCCGTAACGGTTACCCGGCTCGCTCGTTCTCCTTCACTATACAGGCTGAATATACTGGCAAAGTGTGGTGGGGGGTTGGTGGTGTGCATAAAAATAAAGCATGCTAAGGCTGCATGTAAACATATAGATAGTCTAGAGAGGAGGCATCTGTGTTCAAAGATTACAAGGACACAGTGGAAAATAACATGCATGTGCATACAAGCTGTTCGAGAATGATCTCACGGTCACTGTCCTGTCCCCTCTGGCATATATCCTGATTAGTAACAAGACAACATGGGAAAAGCAAAAAAGTTCCAATTCACGTCACTACTATTAAAATAATGCAGCATTGTTACTTGCAATATTAACACATGAGGTACATGGATAGGTATAGAGTACACATTTCAATATGTAATTGCCAAGATTGAGACTAATACTTTCAAGAGAGAAAAAAAAGGAAACAAGAATTTGAATTTGAAATGAATTGTCCAGCTGAAACAGAAATTGAAATTCCTGTTGGAAAGAAATAAGGAGGATAATTTTGTATAAGGTTTTGGATAAGGTTGTAAATACAAAACATGTACAGCAGATACTACATCTCATCACATAGCAGAGACTAGGAAGTTTAAGCCGAGCTTAATCCATACCATACATTTGTATTGTGCTACACTATTTCACCCAGCTGCAATACTCTACATGTAATAAATAAGCTACATTTAGTAATTAATTAGTAACATTCATTGAGAATTTTTATTTTATGAGCCAGAAACAACATGAACATTCAAAAAACAGTAAAAAAGAGACGTGAAGAGAAAAAAAAAAGCAATGTTTGAGAATTACAACAGAGAAAATTGAGACATCCAACTCAAAACATGCTCCTTCATTTGTGCTGGAAAAGGACTGATGAGGTAGAACGATGGATGGAGCGAGAGGAGAGGAAAGAGAGGAGTCTAGTGGGAGGTGACAGTGGTGAATGTGGCTCTGCTGTGTGTCTGACCTGATTGCAAATAAGCGAAGAAGCTCCACCACGGCCCAGAAGCACTTCCTCATGCACACAAGTCTCACAAACACACAGCCTCTTCTTTAATAAGACTGCTTAATGGTGTCTGTACATACACGCACCGACAGTCAGATGTGTGTGCGCATGCATGTTTATGTGTAACTGGTGTGAGGAATGGGACAGGGGGTGGCGGGGGCTGCTGTAGTGAAACAGCAAGGGGGGGCGCACGGAAGGAGTGGCAACACTTGGTTTCCGAAATACATTTGCAATTTAAAACACGTTTTGGTATAATGAAAATGTAAAGCAGTGGTTTTATTTTATTCAGTGTGGCAGGTTCAGATTCCCAGAGAAGCTCCACTTGAGCAATCAGTCCATTAATAATTGAATTTTGTTCAGGAGGTGCGTGTTTGTGTATGTGAATGAGTGTGTGGAGATAGGCGCGTGACAGTGTGCGCATATAGGCTTGTGTGTATTCACAGTGCATGTGACTATGCGCTCTTCTCTTTCCAGCTGCTGACCCTAATATGAAGCAGCCAATTACAGATCTTTATTTAATTGCAGGGCGACTTGTTCTTGCTACACACTGCTACACTCTGCCAGCAACTGGCACAGTGGCACTGGGGCAAGGCCAGACACACTCACACTGCTCCGGTCTAATGCAGGAAATACCCTGATGATGGTTCCCATGGGATCACACTTTCCCAGTAGTTGGAATATTAAAAAGGGTGTATACGATAAGAAACAATTAACACCAGGAAAATTAAACATATATATATATATATAGAAAAGATCACATAAATAAAAACTGAAGAAACAGTATACTGAACAAATACACTTTAATATGTTTTATCTAAACAACTAAATTAATGAAACTTTTTCTTTCTGACCTAAAACCCTGCTCCCAAACTGAGGTTTCTCACAGACAAAAGTTCTTACCCTTGGTCTATCTTTGTCTTTGGTTCACTAACTGACTCAGGAAGATTAGTCACAAGCTCACGCTTTAATTAGAAGTATGTTCATTTGAGTCGGGCTAAGGAGAGTAGTGCAGTTTGTCCATTTGTCATTGTAAATGTGCTGAAAAATATAATGTAGAAAGTGAGCAATATTATATTCAGTGTTTCGTTGAGATGCATCAAGTACTGTAAATATTTTCACTGCTACGAGTCCCTGTGTTTGCTGCTGTGTTGGGTTCACTGATCTATGAACGTCTGCTGTATTTTTTCCACAAACTGCTCATTGACACAATCAGATATTTGTGCAAGAAGATGTTTATTTAACCTCGTCTTCCTCCTATATAGATGACTCATCTAGCCTCAACTTTCCCAAGATTCTTCCTCTCCTGACCTAAATGGTTTGCCCCTCTTTCTCTCACTGTGGCTCTAACTCGCTACCTTTGCCCAGCTGTCAGACAATATCAGATCAGTAGTTAGATCCATGGCCGAGGCCAAGTTGCCCTCTCCACTCTCAGCATCATAGCACATCAATGCAGCTGACAGCAGGACTCCACAACAATGCATGCACTGGCGGAGCATAGAGTAATGCTTCCTTTCAAATGCATGACTTTTTATTTAATAATTACCCAATGAAATGTTTTTTTGTTTTCGCTTTTCATGTTCATGGTTCTTACATCACTGATTTACAGGTTTTCTCGATTGATAAGACAATGTTCCTGACACAATGTGCACATTTCCCCATACATTGCACACTGTTTTGTTTATTAGGGCTCAATTCTCACAGCACAGCACTTTAGTGTAAAAAGTGAACTTTGTCATCAAAACTTGCACACATAGAGCAGAAGTAAATACTAAATACTGTTCACTCAATGTGTTTTATTTGACAAACGGCAAAGTTGTAAATATAATAGTTTTGAGGACAACGACAAAGGCAAAGGCAGATGACTGATATGAAAGACTGCGCTCAGGGATGAAAAAATATGACTCAGCACCAACTGTATTTACATTATTAATATATCAATATTACAAAGAAATCAACTTAGGCCTCTGCACTTGTAGTTGCTGTAGTCATGCTGTTTCAGAATTGTTTTACACATTTGTTGTGGAAATTGCCCTATTATGCTTCTAAAGGTAAAATTGTTTGAGATTTAGAGTAGAGAGTTTTAAGGATTGTACAATTTAGTTACACTGAATAAATGTTTGCAATTGAGAATACATATAAGACTCAATATCATGAAAAGTCTTAAGGTAATTAGAAAACTGTCATTGTCTCAATTTAAAATCATTTGTTAAATTAGTTTTTGAATGTTTGTGAGTTAGTTTTGAGAATTGTGTGGGAGCAGTTTTTGGAGCATGTGTGCTACGAGTGAAAAGTGTGTTCATAGAGTTTTGGGAGCTGTGTGCAAACCATGAATTGTGTTCAAGAGTTTGACAACAGAGTCCTGTTTTTCAGAAATGTGTGCAATCAGTTCCCTGGCAGAGTGCGGAACTTAGTGTCTTATCAATCGAGTGAAAATTGTAAAATGAGGGTGGATTCAGGGTGACAGAATGCATCAGCAGTCATACAGTATGTTGCTGGAGTGAGTTGGCCTCTGCATAACACTTCCACGGAGAGGGGTAGTCCCTCTCAAAAGCCGCAAGGGCCAACTGATATGTGTGCATCTGTACAGTGTGTGGGTGGGTATGTTTTCGAGGCAGACTTCTGACTTTAAAACCCATTTTAAACCAGGATTTACTGACAAACACACAGTTGAAAATGCACCTGAGAATACTAACAATCACCATGTAGAACAACAAATGTAACACTTCGCCCACTTTGATCGGCTACCCAGAAAACAAGGTAGTGGGGGGCTCTGGGCTGGGTAGGTGATTAGATATGGGAGGGGAGTAACTGAACAGATTTTGAATGAGGTGCCCAAAAAAGTGCCCACTTCCCTCCCTTCTGGTAAGATGACAGAGGAGAGCAGAGAAAAACAAAACACACTAATCTTCTGGCATCGCAGGAAGCCACAAAGCATCATTTACACAGCAGAGTTAACAGGAGAGTACCAGGCTTCCTGATTTGCAGTGAGCAGCCTTGTTCTAGATAGAGATATTCAGACTGTCAGTATAAACTGCTTCTGTTTTCGTTTTGCATTTATTTCAATGCCAGACTCAAGGCATACATTTTTCATCACCTGCTAAGCTATGAATAAAAGATTAAAAAAGGAACTGAGAGGGGAGAGGATAGGAGGCGAGGCAGGAGGGACATAGGGGGGAGAAGGGGGGAGAGAGAGGGGGAAAGAGGAGGTACAAAAAGTCTAACAGATGTGGCACATGTGGCGCAACACGCTGCCACAGTGTGCATGAGGTCTCCCCTTCCCGGTGCTCTTAGCCCCTCCCGCACCACCCCCCTGTCCAATATAGGAAGAGCACAGTGGCTGCAGTGCAGGGTAAAGATGCTATAATGAGCGCAAGGCAGAGGAGCACCTCACCTTGGCTTTTTATAGGATTACCTGAGCGCTGAACTCTGTGCTCTGTGAGAAGATTCATCAGTACAGCCGCTCACTCTCTCCTGCCCTCAGCGCTCTCTGACAGCCAGGGCCAGAGTGAGATGTCGAAGAGTTGCTGGGAAATGTTGCTATACAGAGCTGACAAGTTCAGTTGTGGGTTAAAGAACGGAGAAGAGGAGGGAGAGAGGGATGGAGAAAGGATGGATAGAGAAATGAGGATAAGGGCTTAAGAGCACCTCCCCATCCAACACTGTACACCCCATATGAACTATGACTGATAATCAGCACTGGCGCTTACACAGTGACTTCTATTCACTGCGTTTATATTGACAGTATTCCGCTTTTATTCTCAAATGTAGCAGTTTGAACCATAGGTAACAAGTACAAAAGTTCCAGTATACGTAACCAACACAACTAGAAACACAAGGGAAACGCATAACACAGAATGAATTAATTCAAGTGTCTAATTATGGCTTCATCCACGACATAAAGAAATCCTCATTCATACCTCACTGAAAGCCAACAGTATGGTGCTGCACTTACCGTATACATGCTTCACATGACCTTGTCACTTGTCAAAAATTAATGCTCAGTCTCCTGAAATATATACATTATACACACTACATGCGCCAGCACACACACCCACATAGCATACAGTATATTATATATAAATATGTGTAGCCAGGAGCTGTAGTGTACGTATGTGCACAGTGAAATGCATCTCTGGTTAGAGAGAGGTAATATATCCCACCAGGACCTGTGTTCCTCGTAGCAATTTAAAATAATTATTGTGAGACCCGAGCAGCGAGACGTCAGCCCCAGCCCTCTGCATTTAAATAAGGTTGTGTGTGTGTCAGTGCACCTGTGTTGATGTGTAGCCTGCTGAACACCATGATGGGAGACTGTCCAACTGAATTCAAACTGTATCATTTCTCTTCAAACTACTGAATCATTAAAAAGACTAAAGTTTGGGATTTTTCCGCCAGATGCTGCACTTAAAATATCATAAAATATGAGGTGTTGTGTTTTTTTTTTAAACAAGTGTGAATGACAATAATAAGTTGCTAACTCGGCCACAGAGGGTTCACAATCCTAAGCAGATCGCTAATCCTTAAAAAGGTGCATCAGGAAAAGGCTCTGCCAAAATTCTGTCAATAGGAATGTTGACTTAAAACAATAATAATTTTCTGTGTCTTATCTATGGAGCAATACTCACCATATCAATGATTGTATTTGATCCTATTTGACCAAGACAGTCAGTACATACAACATCAAACAACATTATCCTCTCAATGACTTTAGAAGGGACAATATCCTGTATAGAATCAACTTGTTTATTTCTCAGTATAGACAGCAGATGGGAGCCATTGTACACTTGTTATTGTAAACATAAAAAGCCGTTTAAGGTCACATATGTATTCAACTGAAATGTTACCAAGCCAGACTACTATAAACGTGGTATAGTGACAACAGATACTATTACACAAACAGTTTAATATAGACTTGCAGAAATGCCAGAGTGCCAAGATAACACCACAGTAAAGTGATTTGAAAGTGTAATTATCACGAGTAGGAATAAATAGCATTTGGCAAGTTTCTAACATGGTGTCCCTTGCTTGCCCTATGCAACACACTTCGCCTACACCGTAACCCCCTGCTAGGCGTCTTCTCACGTGACCACCTACTCACAACCCTCAAGTGGTGTTGTAACTTTGAACCTTCGTTTTATCCTTCTGTTATGGCCATTTTGTTCACACTGCCCTATCACTACTGTCATTGTTCTTGATCATGCATGTGACCCTCTTTTAAGCTATATGATCTTGGACAGCATTGTAGCTCTTGGCTTTGAAGCACCATCTGAGGGAAGATCAGAGGTGAAGGCCATGCCAGGAGGAGTTGGCACCCCGCGATCACCCAACCATTACGGCTGCCTCCATCTGTCAATCCATTTAATGAAATTACCTCACTCACCGATGCACATGCCCATTCTGCAATCAAATTCATGATACAGTGTTCACCTGTGTCACCAACTTCTCATTTACGATCTCTTGGCATGGCTTGGTAACCTTAGTTCCTACACATTCCAAAGAAATATCCAAGTCTTTTAACATGTCAGTGAGCAGCAACACAACACAAAACACTAATTCAATTTCCCTCCTTTTAGTCGCTTCCTTCCTGCGTGCCCGTTTGCCCACGCTCCAAATGTCAACAGGATTTGGGCACGTTGAGTGGCATCTGGTGCCACATCACCCAGCGCTCATGGATACAAAAAACCTCACAGCACGCCGAGTTAACCTGGAGCATGGCCAAACCAGCAGCTATACTCGCTAGCTAAGTGCCACGGCACCAGTCAAGTGCCCGTTCGGCTGTGCGCCCACCCGCATCAGTGAGTGCGTCCTCCACACGCACACACACGCGCACACATACACACACACGCATTTGCTGGCACTCTCAACCCCCAATGGCACAAGGCGATGACAGGCAAACAGAAGGGCCCTGCCTTGCTGAGCTGCTCCCTGCCCCCAGCACATACTGTACAGTTCCCCAGCTAACTCCAGAGCCATACAGAAGCTCCGAAAGCCTCGGTGGCAGTCTGTTAGTGTGGGCTACGCAAACAGTGTCAGCTATAGAGTAACAGTGTATAGCTATGGGCAACTATAGCCCTCTCCAACATTTCAATGTGATGGCGCATACAAGTGCATACAAGAAAGATTGGCATGTAACTATAAGACTATATGTGTGTGTATTGTGTAAAAAATACCACAAAAAACACACACAAAGAAATTGAGCAAAAAATAAATCGACATTGTACTGTGTCACAACTTTTGGCACCTCTTTAGTGTTGCTGCCTTTGGTCAAGATAAAAGCTCAGATAAATGATGGAGGTGAGAGTGTTGTCGCATTGTACATATAGAGCTTTTCTAACCCAACCTGTGGCAGCCTTGTGACTTGAATTGAACATTATTTACAAGATGCAAAAGGAAAACATGGGAGAACGAGAAACAACATGTATGAGACTGGGAAGGAGGCAGCAAACATTGTCATTCTGTAGGTAAAGTATCTTATGTTTTACCCAGACTTTTGCTAATCTTTACAAACCTTGAGGTGGCACCTCTTCCAGTGCTACATTCGGTTTCAAAAACACTGAATTGAAGCTGGCTTGGCCAAACAACACATGTTGTATTATTAGTAGTCTTGTAATTATACTTATGGGTTGCTATGACAAGGATTCCAGATGTTTCCGTTTTCAAAAAGATACTGCAGTAAGAGGGTTTCGCTGTTCCTATGATTCGCTCCAGACTTATAAATCCAAGAATGTGAAAACAACACTCACCACTGAACTGAGTTAATACATAAAAGCTTTTTGTTCACCAGTTCATTTAAAATCAACTTATCTAAGGATGTATTTTACACCCCAAACACCCACTCCAGCGTGTAGCATCAGCTCGGCTCTCTGAAAATTAGAATTGACTCTCAATTACATCCCAACTAAGAGTGCAGATGACAGTGTGAAACAGACCCAAATAAAACACATCAGGCTGTTCAAATGGGCTGGTTCAAGACCACTGAGCAGCCAACGGTGCCAGCCAGCTAGCCAGCCGGCCAAATCCATATAGATCTATGGTTGGAGGAAAAAACGCATGCAAGCTCGAAAGCTAGCCATGGTGACTGAGCCCAACATATGTTCTATTCCAATCCATGTCTCTCTTCATTTGCTTGTTCGTTTTCAAGATGGCCACTCAGCCCACCCAATTTATAATCCTAGTTTTATGTTCTTTTAAAACGCTCTGTGGAGCTATTGTTATCCGCTGGAAGCTAATTTAGAGGAATTAATAGCCGGCGACCTCATGCACTATGTTATCAATTCATGAAGCTTCATTTTGTCTTTAGCCAAAAGAGACACATACACTCCTTCTGCAGCCCCTCATATACCCATATTAAGCAAGAGAATGCAAAGCTGTTCCCTGACTTTGGCCTGCATGATAAACAAAAAGATGATCAACCACAGTAATCCACAAATGAGAAAAATATGAATTTGTGTGTACACAGACTAAAGGTAGACGCCGTCCCCTCAAAGAGACTGAAAATACTTAGGGTAAAACGGAAGCACCTGATGTTCATGTCTTTCTGCAGTATCAAAACAAGATAATAGAGACAGAAAAAGAAAGGGATGGGTGCTCATAGATTTTACACTCATTGTCTATGTCAGAAAAATCTGTGAAAATATATAATTCTATTTCAAAGCAAGTTTTCTATATATATTTTTTCTTTTCTTTTTTTTAAACACGCAGAATGAAGATGTTTCCTCACAAAGAACACGTGAAAGAGTGAGGTCACGCTTTCAAAACACAGTCCAAGCCTGAAAAAACTATCATTTTGTATATTCTTCAGCCCACATGATCATTGCATAATTAATATGGTTCAATTGTTGTCAATCACTGTCCTCTTCTTTCCTGTGGACAGTGCTGTGGCAAAAAATTATAATCATAATCCTACTGCAAGGGTCATCCAAGTGTCGCGAGAAGACATACGGCAGGGTGACTATGGGGTGTCCCTCGTGGTGTGGCGGTGTGTGCGTGTTCAATTAGACTTTGCACACATGAATGCCTGGCACCGAGTTTCTACAGCGTGTGTCCACCTCTGAGACTGATTAAGATGCACTTTTTCCTTGTGTGGAGGGACACCTGGTCTTAGTGGGAAAGTGGGCTGCGGGCCACCAGGGCAAGAGATGACGCAGTGAAGAAGAGAGTCTGGAGGTGAGCTATGCGCTATGCGGATACACCGACACCTACTTCCGCACTGAAGGAACATGTAATTTAGCTGTGGTCAGATAAGGACAGGCCACATGGCAAAGACAAAGAAACACTTGTGGAAGGAAGGAAGACAACAAGAAAGACGACAAACAAACACCACATAAATTGAATATACAGTAGTGAAAAAAATAAAATGATCACTTTATGTCAGTGAAGCAACTTCTGTTGTGATTTTGAGAAAAATTGATTGATTGGCAAAACCATAAGTCGACGTTTGTTAGATGTCCTCCGCCATCTACGCTATGTACAGCAATTGTGTTGTTTTTTTTTTTACTTTTTTGTCAGAATAAATGAAGTATGTACATTATTTATACCAACTGTTCATGGAAAAGAGCTGATGATGGACACATAGGATAGCCTTGGCAGCAACGAAAAAAACTGTGTGCATTACATTCACACCTGCAATGAAAGAAGAAAGCGTCAGCAGCTTGTAAGACTAAATTAACAAAGCTAAGCGTGAATGGCAGTTTTCCTGGTGTATGCATGGACTATAAGTAATTGGTGCATGTCTGTCATTGCTGCGACAGAGAGCGGCACATCTTCCTCAGCTGCTCTCCTGTCGGTTTTGTTCAGTGCACTTGTGTAAAGTGGGAGAAAATAAGTGTCATTCAATGAATGCAGCTATTCTTTTCATGACAGCTTCATATCTGTAAGTTGGGGGAGGCCACCCTAAAATCCTCCTCTTTCTGGTAACTCCTTTGACAGGGTGTTACAAAAAAAAAAAAAAAGGGTCCCACCTCTTTGTCCAAGGATGGCTAAGCACGCACACACACCTACACAGCACTCTAATAAGTTTTTACACACCCACTGAACAACGTCCAAGGCCTAACAATCGGCGGCACACACAAGCGCCTGGAGAGAGCTGAAAAGTGTCTCTGCTGAGTGAATGGCTGCCCTTTGTAACCCGCCACAGTCAGAGTTTCTGTTTTAATTCAGCTGATCGCCGTTCAATGAGAGCTGGAGAAGCACTGTATACCTGTGTTCGTCCATCTGTCTGACCTCGTAACACACATCTTCTCAGCATCTTTCGCCCACACGTATGGGCCAGTCACCATGGTAACGACGAACATGACAACCGATCCGCTAAAGAGAAGCTGCCCCGATGTAACCTTGTACAAAAAATAACTAAGCAGTGGTGTTGAGTTCCATCCATCCATCCATCAATCTTCTTCCACTTGTCCGTTGCCGGGTCGTGGGGGCAGCTGTTGGAGCTTCCCAAATCACATTGCACCAGCCCCTATGGCTCCTCCTGCAGGTGGTGGGTCCACAGAAGGACGGCCTCATGGTTCTAACCGGGCCTGTTGGTCTCTCATAAGGGGCTTCTGAACCGCTCTTTGTCTGACCCGTCACCTAGGACCTGTTTGCCATGGGAGACCCTACCAGGGGCACGAAGCCCCCGACAACAGAGCCCCCAGGATCATTCGAGTGCTCAAACCCCTCCCCTCACGTTAAGGTGGCGGTTCCAGGAGGGGTGGTGTTGAGTTGACCATCATAAATGAAACAAACATTCATGATTAAATCAACTTTCTTAGAATCTGGAATGCACTTAACACAGCCTTCTTATCCAAATGAGTGACAAGCGCATCATCAAGAAGTAAACAAGTTGACACTCGTTAAGTGTAGTCAAGAAAATATGCTGAAAGTGAAACAAAAATATCTACCAAAAAGTAGATTACACATTGATAGACAAGCACTCATAAATAAGAACATATTTGTGGAGGTCTATTGTACTTGTTGCAATAATTGATTTTCAAATACACAAAACTTATTTCAGACCGCCTTTGCTCTGACTGATCCTGTCAGACTTCGAAAGCTAAGCAGGGTAGAGCCTGGTTGGTACTTGGATGGGAGACCGTTTGGTAACACCAGGAAGTCTGGTTGAATGTAGTGAGTGAGTGGTTGGTGGTGGTCGAGGGGCCAATGGCGCAGATTGATAGCCTCGCTTCCGTCAGTCGACCCCAGGGCAGCTGTGGCTACAATAGTAGCTTACCACCACCAAGTATGGAGTGAATGAATAGTGCTATGTAAAGCGTTGTTCAGTATAAAAAACCAATGCATTATTATTAGTATCATTATTATTTCTGTGGTTGATGATATCCTCCATTCTACTCTGCTGACTTCTTTGTGTAAAAGGTATGCATTGTGTAATTCTTTACAGAGTGACCTTTTGACCTCTCTAGAGCTCGCTGACCACCAGGCCACGCTTCTCTTCATCACTGCAGAGCATGCGAGGGCACCCACCCCTGAATATTTCAATAATCAATCAAATATTAATACGCTGCACTGTGATGATGAGTTGGGGAAATGGGGAACAGGAGTGAACACTGCGGAAGGAAACGGACCATCTAATAGCAGCAAAAACAAGGCATCTGAGGATCTCTGCCATTCTTGAAACTGAGCTGAACCTACAACCTTGAGAATGTATCGACACAAAACAGTTCTTACTAGTGTAAACAAAATGACCGCGTTTGCGTGAATGATGCATAAAGCTACAGGCTGTTCTTGCTGCATTTCTTGAGCACAGTAGAATAATACAGTAATTTAATAAGAATGAATCAGATGATTTTATCTGTTCGAAATGAACAAACATTTTGCACAAAAAAGGAAAGGTGTCTATACTGTGAATAACACTGCATTTTGTCTGCATTACATTCTGTCCCAACTTCTTTAGAATCGAGGTTGTCGCAATTAGAGTACTCATGTACTTAAGAAGAATGTCATGGATTTTTGCATTGATGTAAAACAAGTTCAAATAGAAGACATTCTTTGGCATCAATGAGAAACAAATGCACCTTCCACTTTACACGTGGAAGTGGCTAGAAAAAGAATTACATTAAAACGACAAAAACTGTTCAATGAAATGAAGAGCAACCAAACGAAGTTATTGGCTTTTGGGAATACACTGGATAATAGTACAAGGTGCATGGCTCAAAGGCAGGGGGTAGTGAATCAAAGAGTGAGCGCGCCCTGGAGCCTCCATTCTGATGTGTGTGTTGTTCCCGGTTTAATTAGCACGGCTCTGACATTAAAATAATAACATTTCTCTCAGCGGTAAATGCTTTATGTTCCAAAATCAATACTTGGTCCTCGGAATGCCAAAGTATCATTACGAGTAATAAGAGCAAAGTTGTCACTATTTATTGGGCATTAGAAAAATAAACAGGGCATGTGCGCAATATAGATTGAATAATGTTTGAAATGTCACAAAATCCTATATGTTATTGGACCCAAAATAGCAATGATTACGAATGAGTAATGGGAAAGCACTTTACAACAGCACACAGATTGCACTCTACTTCTACGAAAAAATGGAAACCCAAGGCAAACTTACAAACTGGAGGATTACCTTGTGCTTAATTGCCTGATTTAAACATTCTTCATGAGCTCGCTGTAACTAAAGGCACCAAGACCTCGTGCCCATCAGCATCCACAAAGAAAATCCATTAGGGTACACTTGAGCAAGGGGGAAAAAAGTACCGCTGAAGGAATCATTGATTGTTGCACACAAATTAGGGGAACAAAACGTTAGAGAAGAGTGACAATTGTATCATCTTTGAGTTTATGGAGCAGAAAACCGAATGATAGGGAAGTGTACAGCTGTCTCTAGAAGGCCTCTGTCTGCCTCTCCATGGCCTTATTGGATGAGCTGCTCTCAAGGTACTCACGTCTCTATTCAGCGCAAGAATCAATGGCCCCTGATTAGATTTCGGAGGGTTACTATGCTGTTTTTGTTTGTTGTGACATCTTCCCCGCGCTTTGTGAGGTCTCAGCGCTCCTGTCTGACAAAAGCACCACCTCCTCCAATGGCGGAAGATACTCGTGGTAGATCCAGGAACTGGGGGAAGGGGATTATACAGCAGACAGTCAAGGCTGTTGTCTCGTCTTTATGTTGCAGTCCATGTTCCCGTCTGCAGACAGGACTAAATGGACACCGAGTTATTTTTGTCTTGGTAAAGTGTAAGGCTGTCTGGAACTATATGGTATTTTCGAATCTTCATGCATTTTATTTTTGTTGTGATTGCACTAGTATCTAATAAGGGGCATGGATAAACTATATGATATAATCTTTTTTTTTAATTTATTATTTTGTCTTCCGAGCTAGAATTTGACTTTGAGCAAGTCGGTTGAAAATGTGACAAAAGATTGCTATCAAAAGCTAAGAATTCAACGTTACTGTTGATATTCGCCGCAAGGTAAACATACAGAATATCAACATTGGCCAAAACTACATAAAAATAGTAGAGAAATTAGATGTGGAACAACTCTGTTAGCTGTCGGGTACTGGTAAATGCTTCTAACATCCTGTACTGTCCATATATGCAAATGTGATATATTTTTTTTATGGAATCCCACAAATCTTGGTTTTGATGACAATCCTGATCTCTATTCAAAATGTCAGTTTTTGTCAATATAGCAGCGACAATTGTCATTACTCTTCTCTTCTTCTGAGTTGTTCTCTTCCAAAGTGCAGTGAATTTGATGTTGTCCTGATTCAACCCTATTTATCAAGGCCTGGGTGCGGCACAAGAAGTACACCAACTTGTGAAGTGTATATTGAATAGTAAATATTCATCATCCTACACATATGTTTGGAGAAACCAGAGCATTGCTTTCTATCCGTCTATGACATATTAAAAAAAGAAAGATCTATATCATTTTAATTTCCTTATTGTAAATGAGTGCATGATGTGATGTAGGAATACATCATTCCCTAACAGTATGCAACCATACTGTACAAAAAGCATAGTTCTTTCTTTGGAAATTAAACACTCCCATTTCAGATTTTGATTTTGTTTTCTTCATAAAATTGTCTCTCAACTGGTGTAAAACCATTATCAATCAAATGCCTACAGTGGGAGGAAAATGTATGCTTTGGAATTTCTCACATTTCTGCCGAAATTGGTCATAAAATGTGGTCTGATCTTCATCAAAATCATTAAGTGAATAAACAGTGTCTGCTTAAACTAATACCACCCAAACATTTACATTTGAACAAATTTTGAATGGCCATAACATGTAAACATTCACAAGACAGGAAGGAAAAAGTAAGTAAACCCAGGAATCTCGCTGAACTGCAACAGCAGGAAAGCAGTTATTGCTACAAAAGAATGGGCAGCCAGCTATTTAATAAAAGGGATCACTTGCTTATTCCACTCTGTTGTTAATGTCTCAGGTTTTTCTGCATAATATCTTGATAAACTTGTGAATTAATTTTTCTATTGATGATAGCACGTTGTGAGGCAACGAAACAGCCCCACACCATGATGCTCACTGCACCATACGTCACATGGAGGATAGGGTTTTGATGTTGGTGTGCTGATCCATTTTTCCTCCACACATGATGTTGTCTTCCGTCCAAATAATTCAACTTTGGTTTGCGAAAGAGCACTTGGCTGCTGCACAGCACTCCTGGCAAAATATTCTGTGGACTGATTGACCCAAAGTTTAATTTCCTTTAGCGGAATACACAACGTCATGTGTGAAGGAAAAATGGAACAGCACATCATTAAATTATTTATATATAATATATATATATAAATAATCCAACATGACAGCAGCAGATACGACACCATCTCTTGATGAAGCTTTAGACTGTTCTAAATAGTTTAGCTCGAAAGTTTACAGCGGGTATGTCATACGTCATCTGATCCGATCGGCTATGGCTACGTGCCGAGCATATGATAGACATTCGTAGCGCCCAATAAATGGCTATGGACAATCGTAAACCACACCTCTCCAAATTCATTGGCGGACCCCAGACTAAATATCACTTGCGTGAAATAAGTAAGTGATCCCTTGTATTCAATAGCTGGCTGACCCTTCTTATTTAGCAATAGCAGATTAGACGTACACATTGATCAGGCTCTTGGACCATTCCTCTTGTATATGATAACAAGTAATTATTTGGGTGGTATTAGTTTAAGTAGACACTGTTTATTACTTATGATTTTAATAAAGATCTGACCACATTTTTTGACCATTGAATTTATGCAGAAATGTGAGAAATTCCAAAGCGTTCACATACATTTTCCTACCACTGTATACAACTACAAGTAATAATTAGAAAACAAGAAAAACTGTCATAGAGTGGCACATAACAGTGTTCACTCTGCAGCACAACTCTCGGTATGGGAAATTCACAGTGTGAAATAGTTACCAAAAGCAGTTTGAGAAAATGTATCCCATTGCATTGGAGCCAAGTCAAGGCCAAGCCTCACAGCTATATCTTGGTTGAAACCGTCCATGTAATAAGGCTGAAAGAATCCGATAAGCTTTAAATCTAAACATGGCCAAAGCATCTGCCTTAATAATAAATGTGCCGCGCTAAAAGGTTACTTGAACTGCCCAATTCAAATTTAATTGAGGCTATGTGATGAATAATTAATCTTTTTCCCAGAGAACACAAGGCACACTAGACAAGCTAATGCTGAAATCCCAGAGAGAAAAAGAGTTGGCGAAACAGGAAAGACGCAAGAAGAGCAAAGCAGCGCAAGCTCACTCCACACAGTCCTATGAACCCCACTAGAGCACTACTGCCCTCCACGGTCAGGCAATGATGTCATCGGCCACATCATCACCCCGTTAACTGATCTGGGCACAAGGGAATAAAGAAATCAGGCTTTTAAATACCAGGTGAACACAAACATGGAGCAGTGTTGAATAGGCTGGGCCACAACAGAAGGAAGAATCAAAGCCTGAACAGCATAAACCACTGTGATGAGTAATATTGTTGTTGTGCTTCTTCTCTCGGATAACTATGTGAACATAAAGGGGAGCATTTAACGCCTGTCTTTAATGTTTGTATCAATCTACGACCCCTCCCACTCCAGATTTTCCTGTGTAGGTATTTCAATTGGAGGTGTCTTGAGAGATCTGTGCCTTTTATTGCTGACTGCAAATCGTTTGAGGCCAAATATTAAAGTAAACTACTGTAAACATTTAGCCCCGTAGAAGAAACAGAGAAGTTGCGTTTGGGATTGCTCAACTTTGGAAGGGACTTCAGCGTGACATTTGGCCCAGCTGACTTCAAAAACAGCACTCTCGGCTAGGTCTATAAAACACAGATGCTACAACAGAAGAAAGTCTATTTGATTTATTTCTTAGAAAATAGCCATTCTAGTGAGTGCATTGTATGTGCCAGTCAGATGTTTATATGTACTGTATATTCAGGAGGGACATGAAAACTATATCAGTATGTAAATGGGTGCACACTAAAAGACAGGAAATCATTCATAATTTCTTGATCTTCAAAGCAAGAGAATAAGGGGAATTAGCTTTCTACTGTCATCATTCCTGTGTAAAATGCCAATTTAAAATGCAAATCCCTGGTTGACAGGGAAGAACCAGATTATTTGCTGTGACGACTTAATCAGAAGCCCAATAAAAAGACAAATATCCTAATGACTTATAATAATTAATCCTAGAACGAGGAAATGCAGGTGCTAGGTTAGACCTTTACAAGTCATCCCCCTTTTGGCCCTCTTGGGGGTACCAGGCAGCTCCCTCCATGCTGCTGAAACGCCGGGCTCCACAATGCTGAGGTGGCGGATTGCGGCGGAGAGATGCCTCTGTCAGGAACGTGCTTATCCTCTCACTCGAGCCACCCTCTTATACATAAAATATCAAACATCTGAGGGACAATATGCTGACCTGCAGTGACCTCCACACATGCCTTAGCACACAAAGGGACAGACTCGCACCACACATGCACGGCAACATATACACACACTAGTGTGTGCGGATGAATGCTGGCATACAGTGACACACACAAGCGCGGCGAAAGCTCCAGTCGCCTCACATCCCCCACTCGTACGTGCCTGGACTTTTTTCCATCACCGCCACATCCCTCGCATGATGTATTTGCGACATCTGGCGGCGCCCGCTATATTCATGACTAGAAAGATACAACAGTAAAAGAGGGAGAGAGAGAGGGAGAGCTGGAGAGATGCTGAAGTTTCCTGGGACAATTCAAATTGAGAGACCGGGAGAGAGGAAAGCACAGTTAATGGGAGAGACATACAGTACAGGTAAAAAAAAATAAAAAAATCCTTGGTAAATTTAGTAAAACGTAGCAGCACCGTAAGCACATTAAATTCTCTAGCTAAAGACTTGGGTACCCCCTAGTGGGAGCCCAGCAGCAATCTGGCCCTTTTGGATCTGACTAGGGGAGTATGAGGGGTTCTGCTGCGGGTTGCCATGAATCCATAGGGGTCAGAGGTCAGTCTTCTTGAGTTGCAGTGACATCATAACAATGGGACACTTCTCGAGACCTCAGAAACACAAGCTGATCCATTCTGCTGAGGCTAAGGCCCATGGCCCCTCTTTTCCCACACATTCACACCCGGTGCCAGACAGGCAGAGAGCCTCACCCCAGAACCCCCTGCCCCCCACCCCATCCCTTTTTCTTTCTCTCCGTTCTTTCTTTCAGAGGCTAGATTAAAAGAGATGGCTTAATTCGGTCTAATTATCTACCCTTACTCTCTCCCCGCTTCCTCCCCCCTTTTCTCTCTGTCTCGCTCTTACTATATCTCACTGTGTGGATACTAATTAGCTGATGTGAATTGTATCTACTACCCAAATAGACTGAGCAATTATGTAAAAAATGTATAGCCTGCTTTTTAAAACATTATACATTTGAATCTCCAACGTAAGCCTGAAGTATTTCTCCCCACTGACGCGTTGCATAAACTGGCTTTGATGTGGACCAGACAGCACTATGGTACCATGACTGATGATATTCATCTCCCATTATGAAATTGCAGAGATAATTGCCAGGCATAAGGGAAAAGCTGAGTTTAAAGGCTCTAAACACTGAACAGTCCTGTCAGCTAAACCTACAGCACCACCGCACGGAAAAGCATTTTATCATCATTCTAAGTTTATTAGTGCCAATAAATGATGCATGTTCTATCACATCTTCATTTGCTTTATGTAATAATAGTTGGAGAGCATTCATATACAGTACATGTTACATAAGCAGGAATCACAATAATGAGATCATACACTTGTGTTGAAAGTGCTAATTAGTTGCTGGGCTGAGGCTAAGGAAACTAGGCGAGGATCCTAGTGACTTCTACCATTGTTTCCTAATCCCCTGCACACATTCATAATTCATTCCATCACGAGCGATGATACAGCACTGCTCATTTTGTGTCTTTTACTTTGTCTCTGGTAGGAAGATGATTTCTTTTTCTCTCCCCCCCCCCCCCCCCCTTCACTTCTTCCTTCCTTGCAGTGAGGTTTTACTGGGATCATAATAAAATGTGCAAGCGAGGGATGTTCGCCTCGGGACCCAGCTGTCGGGCTACTTTGACAGCTTCATTTGTGGTGTCGATCTTTGTTCCTTCCTGTCACTGATATCCAACGACACCGAACATACATTTGCCCCCCTCCAACCAAAATATAAATAAATAAAATACTATGTGTTATGAAGCCGAGCGAAACAGGCTGGTTGGCTGTTTTGCTACATCTGCTGTGAAGTACCTCCCGCCTTTCGGTCTCCATCCACCGCTGCAATGCTTCGGCACCCGCAGGCCTGATCCTTTTTGTAAATGGTCTCTGACACACACCCACCTACTCGCGTAAACAAACACATGCTCCACGCTGTACCGAAATAACAGCCAGATCCTGCCCAACTGGAACTCCCCCTTGCATGTTGTAGTGCATATTCCCAAAGTGCACCATTACTGTGAAGGCAAGTGAGAAAGAGAGGTGTTGTTAAGATATGAGGAGTGAGGAGTAACACGCAAAAAGCCCCAAAAATACAGATGCAGCACACCTGGTATAATGTAGTGATACTGAAGGGGGGAGGGAAAGCAAGAAGGAGAGCCGGAGGGGGACTGATTATGATCGCTGCTGTCAGGTCTGAGATGCTCTGATGACTGAGATACAGCCCTATCTGCTCTCAGTGATACAGATACACAGAGACAGATATCTGCCCACACTGGCCGTCTACTCAATGCACCAGCACCCGTCCTAAACTGAAGAATATGCACAGAATACTGTTTACTGTATCACATGTGCTATGTGATAGTTCATAATAAACTTTTCAGATGTTCACCAAACTGTCAGGACTGTAAAGGCTAAGGATGTAAAATAATAAAGACGTGTTTCAAGAGAGGTGGAGTGGTGGCGCAGCAATAAAAAGTTGAACAATAATGCAATGTAGGAAACTTAAAGGAAATTGCACTGCAATTTGTGTGCGTATAGTGAGATGTGAACATAAGATGTATATCTAACAAGAAGAGTATTAAAACACAATTATTTTGAGTAGCTTTACTGATTGAGGTTTGTTTCACATACAAAACATATATTAGTTCTCATGCTCAACAGTTATAATCTCTGATGGCAGTTGGTGGTGGGTTGATGTAATCAAAATTAATTAATCTACTATTGTATTGTGTACATCAGGGCCAACATTGTATTTTTTCAAATAAATCCAATTCAGCAACTGACCTAGCCTTTAGAAAAGCTAGCGACAACTTCCACTCAGAAACCTTTTGTTATAAGACATTTTCATGTTTGAAACATTTTAAGAATGTGCTGCATTGTTTGGTAGAGTGTAACCCTGAAACATGTGAGCATTGGTATCTCAAGTTTTGACCCCTTCAGTAGGCACGCAAGTACAAATTCTCCACCTATGAGCTTTTGGAAACAACACAAGAGTCAAAAGATGGAGGATAAGTGGGCCACAGTTTCACCCTGACTATTTTTCTTAAGGACCCAAGGATGAGAGTGTCTATTTGTTGACAAGGTGAAGAGAAGAAATAGTAAAAAGGTGCAGGTGAGGAGAGGGGGCTGGGTCTGGCAACCTTTCAACTCCCCGTACTTTGTCAGTTGTCCGTTGGCGTACAGTCGACAGAGCGGTGGCAGAGGTCACCATAAAGGACACAAGGACAGATCACCTTGAGAGGGTAGGAAAGAAAAACTCCACCATCTGTACTTCTGAATGACTCTACAGAACAAGCAAAAGAATAGATACCAGCAAGGCACGAATGCGGGCGCAGAGAAAAGCTATGAAGTGTGGCTAACCTTGAGAACAGTGAGGGGCACAGGGAAGGTCTACCACATGCTGATAAGAAGGGCTCTTTTAAAGGCTGAAGGAGGAATACTCAGACGGAGGGGATAGGCAGGCCCACTGATTGCAAGGTACAGTCCTGGGGTCGCACTTTGAATCGGAAAGGGTAGACACACATACCTGCACGCCAAGACTCGCATTAGCGCGCTTACAGATACGGAATACACTTCTGTCATTACCTAACATACAGATGAATTATAAAACAGAGTGAAAGAAGCAAGATAAAGCCTGACAGTAATGTAAATGTCCTTTCTCATGATTGTCATTGGCATTCTTATAGACTGGCATATAACAGAAGTATATAATGTCAAATATCACTAGTCTCGGTTCAGTCTTCTCTAAAGGGTAGCGCGGTTTCCATAATGTCACCAGGGAAATGCTGCTTCCAGCACGCCCAAGTCCTGAACCTAAAGAATCTATCAAGATCAGTATATGTCTCAGGTAGCAAATTCAATCAAACGAGCTGTTCCTAACAGTCATGACAAAGGCAAACAAAGTTTTATTTATTTATATATATATTTTTGGGGGTGGGGAGGGTGAAAGGGAATTGATTTGAGCAAAAGCCTATTCACCTTTAGAAAAATTCCATTGCTTTATTTTTTTTAAATTTCATTTTCTCCTCCCCTCTTCCCTTTTCATTGTTCTCTGTCAAAAACAACTTGGACTAACATAGCAAGCTGTCACATCAAGGCCATCCCCTGCCTCTTACAAAGGGGTGAATTCTGCTGTAGTTCTCAGACAAGCAACCGTCATCTACACACAAGATGCATAAAGACTAGCGGGGGAAAGACTTTTCTATTTGAACCACAGTTTGTGCCCCGAGGCCAAAACCATTACAGCACAGCGCGGGAAGTTTTCCATGCAATAACCAAACAAATAGATATGAATAAATGCTTGGGGTAGAAGAGATCAAAAATTCAAACCTTTTAAGTAATTTCAATGTTGAGTGAAGCAGTTGCATTCTGAATAATAACATTAGCGACACAAGGTAATTGTTATCTTGCTGACAGATGTACAAAACACATTGGTTACAGGCGGCTTAACTACAATGTAGCTGCAACATGATCATAAAGCAGCGCTATAACCGTGTTTCATCACGGCCGAGTGGGGACACACACACACACACACACACACACACACATGCTCACTTTCAACATGGGCAAATGCTTTCAACCATCAACATCATAGAAGCCAGATAAGTGTGCCCCCTCTTTTGCAACAACCACTGGGGAGGTGAGAGGCCTTGTAGTCAACATACTGAAAGACTACTCAATGATCAAAGACTGAGAAAAACATGACCCGTGATGGTTTCTCCAAGATAGGAGTAAGAGGGGTGGTGGGGGCAGGCAGGTAAAAGGAGAAAAGAGTTGAAAGAAAAGGGAGTAAAGAGCTTAATATTGGTGGGGTGAAAACAGCGTGACATGGAAGGTAATGGCGACAAACAGGCATGAAGTTGTCTTTTGCTGCTGATGTCCCATTTGTCATGGTATTTGGTCCAGTAAATATGAGTCAAATAAAGTCTTCAATAATGTGAAATAATGATTGTAACATATATGAGTTACACTTCCATAGCGCCTTTCGAGATTCCCAAAGCCATTTTAATTTACCGTATATTATTGATCACGCTGTCAGCTATTGTTGTAGTCACAGCTGCCCAAATGTGACCAGTCTGCGCTAATGGCCTCACCCAGACACGACCGTCATTCATTGCCCAAGGACGCAACTACAATCTGCCTAGTTGGACCTGGATTAGAACTAAGGGATTTGTGGACAAATGCTTTAACCCCTGGGCCACTGATGCCCCCAGTGTATCTGACGGTATGTTAAGACAAAAATATTAATGTAAACTCAAAAACAAACAGTGCATCCAAGCAGGCATTCAGTAGTTCTGTTTAGTGTAATAAATCTCTTAATTTCTACTTATGCTGGCCTTTAGATGGTGGTCCAGAATCCAGCACGGCGGCTGTGGGTTAGCTCTCTTTTCTCAGAGTGAAACATGTCCAGGGTTTGAATCCCGGACCAGGCAGGGCCTTTATGGAGTTTGCCTTTTGTCCTCGTGTCTGCGTCGGTTTCCTTCAGACGCTCTAGTTTCTCTACCACTCAAACACGGTGGTCAGGTTGGCACATAGTTGCTTTACTTTACCCTCTTCACTTGGTGAGATACTGTATGTTGGATGGCCTGTCCAGGGGCTGAGCGCACTAGCTGTTCTGCCCTCGTGCCCCTTACAAATTTCTAATTAAAAAGAATATCTAAATCTATACTGCGAAAGCGAAGACTTCACCCCAAAAGCACACAAGTGTACATAAGAGTGTTGATTTCAGGTTGAGTGCTCACCCTGGGGTCTGCAGATTTGCCAAGACAAGCGTCAAGTGCTTACCTGTAATGGCAAAGGGGCAGGAGGGCGGTATGGGTCATTTCAATTCTGCACAAGAGTGTCTGAGTAGGCCTAAGTGTTTTGTGTGTGTGACTGTGCATGGGTACTCAACTGAGAAGTCGTCCCACCGCGTGGAAGAAAAAGTAAATATAGGAAAAGAGTGAAAACAAGTGTAGGTAGCGCACACGGACAAAAGCTGAAGACCACATAGATGGCCATATTAGAATATGAATCCGGGGCTGCTGTGATTCTGGCACTTAAAGAGCTCCTAAAGTCAAGTGTCAACTATTACGTGCCATCAGTGGCGACACGGGGTCACTGAGCGGGACAGATGAGGTCAGCCGTGGCACTCACCCTTTCTCTCAACATGCACCATTAAACAGTCCCATAGTGGGCAAAAAGACTAGCTGTCATTTGGCTGGAAAATAAGGTTTAGTAGTGACAAGAGCAGATTTCCAACCTTTTAGGAAGACAAGAAAGTCCTTTTATAGCAGCGATGTTTTTTTATAATCCAATTAGTCAAACAGGAGTCAATATTTGAGCAATGATTTGATATTTTACATAATATTTAACGTGCGTTGCCTTTCGCAGATGTAGCTCATTCCCTCTGATTAACTTTTAAACAGGTACAAATAAAACACACATGTAGGCAACAGAATGCTGAATGTATGAAATGCTTCAGTTGTTTGCTGCTAAACTGGCTCTGTAATTACCTGAAGCATGTTTTAATTGTTGCATGTTCTACTCTTAATATTAGTCAACGCTTTAGTGGCGCTCCAAGTGAGATTGATTGGATAAATCAGTCGGAATTATGGGGAAACAGGAGGCATGCCAATCAGTGGAGTGTGCCGCTGCTGTCGGCATGTGTGGCTGGGTATGTGCCAGTCTACGAGCACACACACATGTACGTTTGTTGGGATGTGTGCGAGTGCATGTGCGGAAGTCTAAGGCTGACAGCTGGGCTTGTTCAAAAGGCTTACTGAGCATTCTGTCTGTTTGGGAAGCAACAAGCACACTATCTGAACAGGGATCTAAAACCTGTGTCAACAGCACACTACGACTAGTGTAAACAGCCCCAGAGTCAACATGTTCAAACTCAAATAACCATTCCACTAGTCCGTTGTAAAGAAGACAAGTTCGGTATTTGAAAAAGTCATATTTGTAATGAAATTGGGTAAACCAACAAAGCGAACATGAATAACAAGTAGACTTGACAATAAAGTGGAGTTGTCATTGAAAGTGGAGCCTTCATTTGCCAAGTGGTTCCCCAGTAGCACTTATTCTTTGCTTATGTCCTGTGCCAATCTATGACGCTGTTCTGTGTATGTGCACACAGCATGTCAGTCCATCAGCATGTCGGCATCACAGCCCTTCACTAAGTCTCAGATTAACAGTGACAGGCAGAGATCCCTCTAATTATCTCTTCCTGGACCACATGCAAATGGCAGAGCCAGGCAGAGAGCAGCGATTGGCTGGGGCAGTCTGGGCGCTGCCGATGGGCTAATGAGCCTGGCGACAGGGAACTACCTCATGATGTACCACCAAAACAAATCTCTCTACCACAAACTCTGGGGTGGGAGCAATAACCCACAGGAAGTTGTAAGAACTAAGCTGATGTCCTCATTCTGACTAATGCTCGGAACAGGCTTTGGATCAACCACACCTTTACTTTTCATTTAGTTGCTAGTAGCAAGCAGCAGTTTTGTAAATCAATATTTACCTTCAACTTATACATAATGCGAAGTGATCTTAATTTAATTTATTGAGAAGATAAACTAGTAACAAACAAACACCAATAGAAACAAAGGAATAGTAGTTTTAGCACACTTTGTGATATTGATAACCAAAAAACAGAAGAATGCAATGATGGACTGAAATAGACGGTCACATTCTGGCTCTTTAAAATAGACTGCTGCATTCAGCTAAAAATGAAATCCAAGCGTCACACAGTTCATCTTACGTTTATTTTATTTTGATAAAGCATTATTTTGTTTTATTAAAAACAAAACAAAAATCCTGAAATAGAGTCAGCAAAGAGGCCTTCTGGGACAATAATAGTAATAGTAGGTTTTGATCTGACCTCGGGATAAGTTTTAAGACATAGGGTCTACCAAGCACTGTGATGAACTTTGATCACTAATAACATAGTTCTGTAATGATCCAACTTTCAGGTGACATTCCACTGACAATATACAAAGTGGAAGAACCAATTCCACCTGTGAAGACGATGATGATTGACCCAAATAAGAATTGCAGTTGTATGAAGAGAGGCGCAATACTGGAGGTGAGAGGAGGTAAGGAGAGGCTGAAGATAAATACAGCAGAGGGGAAAGTGTTGGCGCAGGGGTGAGAGAGGAGAGCTCAGTCTGCCTCGCTGGCTGACAGTTGACTCTGTTGGATGTGACTTTCACAGTCTGCTGGCGGTTTGTGTGGAAGCCATCACATCTGTGACTGGCCGTTTGATTAATGAGCCTCTCAGCTTGTCTGTGCAGTTTGAGAAGGGGCCACGGCCTTATCCCAGGCATCACTGATTTATTCGCCTTCGGAGCAAACCCCCAAATATCACACACACTGAAATGCAAGGGTGGAGCATTCACGCGCACACAGGCAGACACATGTAAGCTCTCCACGATGAATACAGTATACAAGTTGGCGCAGCACACATGTGTATGCAAACTGCCAGACATGAGAACAAATTGCAGTGCAAAAGCTTACTCCGCCACCTGCTTAGGGCTAATGAAAACCTAAATGTGTCACTCAACCAGGACTGGTGGAGGGAAAACAAACCCTGTGTATGTATACAGACAAAAGATGTATTCTGTCTACACAAACACAAACTCACATCCTACGCTGTCAGTCAGTGGTGGGACACACTTAAGGGGATCGACGTGAGAAGAAAGGAGCCCTTCCTCAATGACACATCAGACTCTCTTGTTTTTAAAAGTGACAAGTCTTTTGAATTTCTGGCCTTGCATGATGGAGAGTGATTATGTTTTTTTTTTTAAGCTGCAGCCATGAAATGTCACTGTGGCTAACCTTGAAGCTCTACTTCTGTGTCTTTAATGTTGTACATACTGGAGCAACCACATGCTTGAGATGTGAGGGCAACATCACTATTCAGCAGAGATAAATTGTAAAATACTTCCAGGTACATAAACGCACATCAGTGCATGCATTACTTTAGGCACAAGCGCACCATACTCAGACATTGAAAGGCAGCCTCTCATTCCCCGAAGCATAAAGTAAGACCATTAATCCAGACACACTCAGACACAGCTTCTCCCCTGGTTGATCAGCGTCCATGGAGGAAGACGAACATTCTGACATATTTGTTTTTATTTTATTCCCTAAGAAAAGGCTTGCCATATGGCAGCACCCATGAACAGATGGCGTTTGCCCACTTCCTGAAAGCACAAGCGTCTATCGCCGCAATTTAAGGAGTTGCTCAAGCAAGAGAATGCCACAGACTGGCATTTTTCCACAAACTGCTATTGTTATAGACCTGGGGGTAACTGCAACGATGAGACAATGCAGTGGAAATGCTTTAGTATTCAGTACTTACAGTGTAACTTACCATATTCAATTACCTAATCCAATAGACAATGTGACATAAAAAAAGTGATGTAAAATGTATATGGTAAAATTTGAGAAAAATTATGCACATAATACAGATCTGTTGTTCTGCCCAGAGCTGCTTATGTTGCTCTGGGGAGGATTGCAGACGTTAGCATGGATGTCCTTGGTTGAAATCAGGTTTTTATGATGGAGTGGAAGAGCTGCCCTGTGACACACAAAGCTTCATCTCTCATGCTTGGCAACACCTTATCAACCAGGTCAGACGACCTCCATGACACTGACACACAGCACTGCAGCTCAAAAAGTCACCTTAGTATATATCTCCTTCCAGACTTTAGTTCAGAGCCACATTTCTAATACACTATAGTGAAATGACTCAGTTCACAAAGGCCTTGTTTCACAATCAAAAGCATGAAGGGAACTAGAAGTGACATAGGTACCATTAATTCACACACAGAAAGGTTATGTTGCTTTTGACAGCTTCATATAAGAACATACAGTGACAAACTGAACAAAAGAGGACAGGACTTCAAGGGTGACCAAGGACAAAGCAGATGAACTAACCATTCACAAATCACTGGCTTGTATGGAACTATTCACTTGATTCCTTTAGAACTTCAATGCCTTCACAGAAGGCATTGGCTTCTGTGAAGAAAATGTATGGCAATGTTGACACATTTCTATCTGTGAATTATAACAATTACAAATAATCCATGGTCAAGGTGAAATGTTAAGTACGTAGTCAATCTTAGTACTGCCAATCTGTGGCCAGCAAGCCTGTGTTACTAAGTTTCTCAAAGCGCCACACTGTAGTCATTATTCATTCACGCCATACTCGGTGGTGATAAGCTGCTATTGTAGCCACTGCCGCCCCTATAGGGTAGACCAGGGGTCACAAATTGAATTTCACCAAGGTCCGAAATGAACAAAAAAAATTGTCATGCAAAGGTCCGGAACATACGGGGTTAATTGATGGTTATATCAAGATTTTTAAACCTTTTTTAAATCTATTTCTATGATTTGAAAATAATGCAATTAATTGATTTTTTTTTAAATCTAAAAATAAGTTTTGGCTCCTAAATAGCAGAGTGCATAGGCTACTGTAGCCTCTATTATACACAATGTGCACATATGACAGTGATGTGTTTCTTTGCTCAGTTCAACACACTGAGCCCTGCTTAGTCCAGGTTCAGACCTGGTTTTGTCCAGGTTTATTCCTGGTTCTGACCGGGAAACAGCCGCGCTATTTGCGCATTACAACCGCGCATGCATATTTAATTAGGGCGCCCTCCGCTTTTGGTTTTAGCGAGTCGTGTTTCAGTCATTTCAAAACCGTTTCTAAAAATGTTTAAAGTATCATGGAGCTAAGATGTAGGACTTTCTCTTCATCTGGACTGTAGTTTACAACTCTGGTGCACACACACAACGAGACAGAGACAGAGAGAGAGCGACAGACAGACAGACAGACAGACAGACAGACAGACAGACAGACAGACAGACAGAAGCGAGACTGCCAATATGCGCAATCAGCCTCTCCAACCACCACCAATCACTCACTCACATTCAATTTCATTCTAGACTATTGTACATGTTTTTAGTGGTACGGGAACCTTCTAGTTTACTTAAGTAAAACTCTCAAAAAGTTGGGTAGATGCAAAGTCTTTCCTACTGAACAGGCTGCCTGTGACGAGGCCAGGTCAGCCCAGCAGCCAAGCAACCCTGGGGGTCCAGGGAGGTGGTATTAATCAGTCTGGTTTCTGCTGAAAAGCTCAATCTGCAGATGATGGATGAGGCATCTCGGTGAAGGAACTCAAGTGACAGGTGACAAAGAAGGACACACACACACTTGTATAAATCCACTGCTTTCTTCTCTGGGCCAAGATGTAACACTACGGAGGCAGCACTATGAAAGTTTGTGTTTATGTGAGCACAAGTGTCTCAGCGTGTGTGCCGCTCTCCTAATGAAGTCATCTGAACAGTAATTTAATAGTCTCGATGTAAAAGCCTACTGGCCTTAACTCATAGCCTTGCTCCATTAGAATGTGATATAAACCCAGGGCACAATAACTATCCTGCCACTGTAATAATATATAGCAGGCCAGTAGGTCACAGGGAGGTGTCTGTGTGTGGGCAGGGCAAGTCACTGAAGAGGACTAAACAACACATAATACGGCATCACAGGATGCTCCTCAAACCATAAAATCTTGCACCCAAAATACTATAAAAGCACCTAGCCAAATGTAATTAGGGGTTGATTACACTATTTATAAGTCCTTCCATGTTCTCCTGCCTTCTTTATTGATCCCTTGTTAGTATTGACGGCTCTGTCACAATGTCACTCAAATTACTGCCCTGACCTGTTCGTCATAGACTTATCTGAATATATTCCTTCCTTTTCATGAATGTAGCAAACACTTATTTACTTCAGTTGAGCAATGACAGTATTTGTCAAGTACAACAAAGCAACATACACTAGGAGGGGAAAGTATAGTATGACATGCTTGTGTGGGAAGTGCAGAGACACTGAAGCGACCAAGCTCATCAGAGCAGAGCAGCGAGTTGCGTACTTCACCCTTATTAGACCTGTGTCCTTGGCAGATGCAGAGCCTGCCCTTTGTTTGAAAGGTGTGGTGTGTTACAATGGCGGTGATTTAGAATGGATTGGGTGTAGGCGTGGAGACAAGGTGCAGTGGCCTCACGGCTCCTGATAGCTGGCAGTCTGACAGCTGTGAATGGAGAGCAGGGAACAGCCTGAAGTATTGCCATCTAATATGTGTCACATACCTGCATAAATATTTATGGTCTTTGCAAAGCTGAACATGAGAGAGCAGGGGGGATTATGGACTTGGGCAAAAACTCTTCAATCAGGTGACCAACATCTGAGATAACCACTTTTCATCTAAAGGCAGTCCTCTTCTGCGCTTGTGAGGTGTTAAAGGGACTAAGGGAGCAGACCTCTCTGTGCTCGAATCAATCATTTTGTCATGCTAAAAGAGTGTATTAACATAGACACTTCACCGTGAGGCATACATGATATACAGTATGCGAATGCTGTATAGTGGCACTCAGGACAGCTGGAAAATTGCAGCTGCAATAGATGTAAAGCACCAATGTATATTAGAAATTGAAATCTAAATTATGAAAAAGCAGAATATTTCTTGACTAAGAAACTCCTACCAGTATCTTTAATTATGTACTTCTGCCCATTAGCAATCATGTCACAGTTGGTTGAATAGCAGAGGGAAAGTATAGCAAATAATCAAGTACTCTGATATTCTATAGCAATCGCCAATTTAGATAACATGAATTTACCCAAGAAAAATTACAGTAACACAAGGAGGGCCATGTCAGATGCTATCAGCCCGTCCAAAACGCCAATGACCCTTTCACGCAGGAGCCCTAGCACTTTTGCATGGACCATGTGATTTCATTTGAAATGAACCAGCACATTTTGAAAAATGCTTTGGAGAGAAAGAGTCTACAATCCAAACATTGGATGTTGACCTGAAATGTGTGCATTCATGGCACTGAATAAACCACTGCAGGTCCCTAAATGTGGTGTAGCAAGTGAGAGGGCTGTTTTACCTGTTAGCCAGTAGAGTTTTGAAGGTGACTTCACTCATGCCCTGAACCGTTGGCAGCAGCCTTGGCCAGTCCCACGCCCAGTCGACCAGCGCGCTCTGTTGATATATGAGGAGAGTGTATCGTTAGTTATTAATCAGGGTTAATACCATCAGTGCATTACCGCTCCAGCTGGGACCCACTAACAAAAGAGGAGGGGGGTCCCCAGCGCTGGCCACTGACACTGGGCGATCAATCATGTCCGCACAAGAAGGTTTTTATTCCAATAAGACAGCAATTAATTTATAAATCCATTTGGGGGGATGTAGTCATCATTTATAGAAAGATAAATCAATTTTGGGAGGCAGTCGTTACTCTTCTGACTGCTTTTTTCCTTCAATGGCAACCAGCCAGCCCTCTACCACTTTTCTTTCAACCTCTCTATCCACTCCTTTTCTTCTTGTTTTACACACATACGCACACTTCCTGCCTGCACCACTTTGAGAAGGCAAATAAAAATCTGATTGGTTTGATTGCCAAAATGTCACTCTTAACTCCGGGCAGAGTTTTATTGACGAAAGGAGGAGAACTTTACTCATTCCCTGACTCTATCCATCCGCTCTGCTCTTTCCTCATAGGTGATTGATGGATGTAACTTCTTCCCTCCTCCCCCTATTTTATTTGACAAACAACACAAGCACCTCAAGCGGAGAAGGCATTTTAATCATTCTCTTAATAGGATGTTTCTATGCAAAGCTATGCATCCTCTTGTGATAAGCACAAAGAGGAAAAACAAGTCTGAGGGTTTTGTTTTAGAAAAACAATTATGCCATTAAATGTGTACACTTACCACATTTGCCTGAAAGATGGTGAACAAATCTGCATTTTAAGATGTATTTATTTATTGACATTCTCTGGAAAGAGATTGTTCCTTTGAGAAGAGTCCATTTTAATCCTGCACTTTGCTAAAATGTGATATTGATGACCTTAACAAATAATGTATCAATGTGCTCCCCCCGGACTTAATGTCTTGTGTTCATCCGGTACCAGTTTTATACCTTTTATTTTGAAGGGGAAAAAAATTGAACAATTAAGTGAACATCATCGCATCGCTTCTGGGAATATGTTGAGGGTAAGGGGGTATGTGGTTCAACAGCTCAGAGAAACACACTGATCTTTTCACCTTGTATAGAGCATTCTTCTTTCTCTCACCTACTACATGAAAAAAGACATGGACATATAGAGAATAGTAAGACCTGGATTGACCTCATGGCTTCAGATACTGCAGTAGACTGCACCCAGCTTACAAGAGACCCAGGCATACACTCACCTTCAACAAAAGCAATATTAACTTCTACACTAACAAACTACAACTACAACTACAATAAGGACAAACCTGATCGAGTTTCTTCTCGCCAAGATGATCAAATTGGTAGAGGGGGTCGAAACGTTGCATGTCCGAATGATCTTCTTGTTCGAAGGCAAAGTTCACCAGGGAGCCAGTGTAATCGACATCCAAACATCCACTCAATTTAGACAACAACAGTTCCTGTGTTAAAACAACAATAATTAAAACATTACTGTGTGTGTTATTTAGAGTAACTATGAAATGTATATAAAACTAAACTGATAGTATGAATGCTAATGCATATACTTTGTCACTTTCACTTAACGCCACACTGCGTAAACTTTTACCCCAAAAATAAAATTGAAAGACAAGAATGTATTTTATGACAGATGCTTTCATCATTGTACAATACAAACAAACATGTGCTTTTGCTGTGAGCGGCTCACCTCTCCTAAGACATGACTGTAACTTTATTGTGAGTGGGCAACCAAATCCATTCTTTGCCCACTGCAGTAATAGCATTGTCACGATTCGGCCTTTTGTTACCCTGTTTTGGTTTGTTTTGTGTTTGTATCTGTCCTTGGTGTTTTATTTTGACATGTTTTTTTGGTCTTTGTGATTTTTTGTTTGACTTCCCTCATTACTTGCCTGCCCCACCCTGATGTATTTTACCTGTACCCCGTTTTCTCATGTATTTATACCGCTGTGTTTCCCTTGTCCTTGGTTATGTCATTGTCTACGTCAGCCCCGGTTTGTTTGAGTTTTGTTATGTTTGGATTTTGTTATTTTGTCATTTATTAAACATCACCAGTTTTGTTGCAGTCCTGCATTTTGAGTTTTATTTTCCTCACTCCACCTCCAACCATGACAAGCATATTCTGTGTTGAGCTGGTCATTAAGAGCATGTTTTGTATTGATGGCAACCGTATAGTCCAAAATGTCACGCAGTGTGCCTTTAAATAAGGTATGAGTGCTTGTGGTCATGGAGAAACATTCATGGCACCCTTAGTGTAAATGCAACTGCCCATTCATCAGCTTGACACTTCCTCAACACTCTTCACCTGACCTCTAGCCTAACCTGTCCCTGTTTGATGTCTCCACACTGTGACCTTGTGAAGTTTGAGTTTCAGATGGCGTCATATACAGCTCAACTTATCATAACCTAAGAAACCACATGACCATTTGTCTGGGCTGTTTTCAGATGGGTTCAGTATGTAAATGCTATTTCATTTCAATTCATACTATATATTCAATACAATATAGATATTTTAAACATTCTCAATTGTTTCATTCTGATTTTAATGTCAGTACTTACTGGGGTTTATAGAAGATGCGCTACCCTTTAGCTCCTTTGTAATCCCTTGTCTATGTGAAAACCACTGTAGGCTCGGCCCCTTGAGGTCAGCCAAAAAACAGAGGATCAGAGTGTGTGTGTGCACTAGCAGCAGTCCTCTGTTTCTCCCTGGTGAACAGCCTGCAGCCTCAGGCCAGCAGCCACCTAATTGCTGGGGAGAGGGAGTGTTTCCCTACCTCATTGCCTTGGATGATGTGATAGATCTGCCTCAGGTAGTCGCTGCCACCTGCTTTGTGGCAGACCTCCAGCAGCATCAGGCCTATTTTCTGCTCAGTCAGTTCAGCCACAGCCACTCCACTAGCCTCTTCTTGCTCAAATACACTGGGACAGAAAGAGACAAAAGCAATCGTAAAAACAGAAAATACAAAAATCCGTAAAGAGTGAGATGAGGCACGTCAACAAGTGGGAAGATTTTTTCTTTCTTTCTTTCCCCAACAATGAATTTGGAAAATAATAGAAAACCTGCTGCAAGAAAATTAACTAAATATATCAGCTGTAAGTAAAACAAAAAATATTGACAGACTGATAACAGACCAATTTTCTGTGTTTTCATTACCATTCATGAAATACATAGGACATTTTGACTGAAGAATGCTGGGGCACTAAACATGATTGGTGTGTGTGTTTTAAGCACGAATGGTGAGTGTGAAAGTGTGTGTCAAGGTCTTCATGCATGTGCAGTGTGGAGCCCTGGCAGGCGCCTGCTTCATCTTCCTGCCCTTCCTGTATGGATGGATATGATACCACCGTCCATCAAACATCCTCCTTCACATACAGTTCCTGTCATTGTTCCCGCTCTTTCCTGGCTCGCTTTCTCTTGCCCGCACTCACTCCCTACCCCTTTGTAATTATAAGGTGGCAGAAACACTGTCGCCTGTCAGGAAGCGATTGGCTGCTTGACATTGAGAGCAGGAAAAGAAAGAGGAGTCCCATCTTGTCCGTACATCCCTCTCATTCTTTTGCCTGGCGGCTCGGCGGTGCTGTTGTCGGTGATGGTGGCTGTGCATCCGTGTCAGCACCTGCGCTGTATCCTTTCCTGTCCATCACTGTGCAGGTGAAGCAGATGATTGGATTCAGTCAGCGGGGTGATTAATGAGGGCCCCTCCGGATTTGGGACAGCCTATCAATCATGTCATTAGGGCCAATGTGCCCTGAAAGAGGCAGACCTCCACCAAGGAATAACTGCATTCATCTTCATCTGTGTATGCATCCCGTCAGCCCAGCCAGGGTCACCATGATGGAGAACAATAATCTTCTCCTCTACAAATTACTTTGCAAAGACAAGGTGGGTGGCATGGTGAGGGGGTTACAGTTGAGACAGCAAGGGCCGGTAAGTGGAATGGAGAAACAGAAATATGAATGCTCAAGCAGGGCAAATGTTTGAGTGGACATGTGGCCCTTTGCACTTTTTCATAAAGTAGGATAACTGCTGGTTCTCAAGACATCGTGGAGCACGATGCCTGTACTGAATTACCACCAACCAGAGCAAAAGCCAGTATTTTAGAAATATTGCATTACCGCCCCTCTCCCCCTTCTTTCACAGTGTATTCTGATTGTTTACAAGGCAGGCGTCGCTTCCCTGTGAAGGTTAGTTTAATGAATAGTAATGATCCCACTGAATGCCTGCGACAGGTGATACATAATCACTCTTCTGCCTCGTTCCCACTCAGGCCCCGCCTCTAACCCTCCACCAGGCCAGCTTTTCTCTTTTTTACACAAACATTCTCTCTTCCTGTTAGCTACAATAGGCTGCATTTCCAAGCAGCAAGCCTAATTGTGTGAGTAATATTGTACATTTCATTCTTTATTTTTAATTGTACGTGATGAGTTGAGGCACATATTGTCCTTTTATGAGGATGGATGCACTCGGAGTTTGTGATGATGAAGTGGGGGACCAGACACAATTTCTGGGAACAGGCTGCAGAGCGCTGAGCAAAGGTCATGCGGCTGCCCAAAGTGAAAGCTGTTTTCCCATCACTCCAACCAACAGGCCACTCCATCAGACAGCATGTCCATCATTTACCCAACATGGCAAAATACATTGATCTTGTTTGTGTTCATTCTTTGAAAAACGATTACACAGATAAATTACATCAGAATTTAAAGGCCTAATTTGAAAGAAGAGTAATATTCTGACGAGCTCTAGCCAGCAGCATAAATCAAAATTATGTAGTAGTGCTTACACCCACTGATGAGGAAGGTTAAGTCAGCCAATAGCCTGATTATTTTGTATACACAACTCTAGTTAATATAATAATATTTATTAAACATTAGAATATTTGTATACAATATTTGTGTTTAAAAAATATTCTTACCTGTCAGAATAAAGTTTTTTAGCTTTGTTTAGTTGTAAGTTTATCCACTTTGGTGTTTTTTCTTCAATGGTGTGCAGCACAATATGAATCATGGGTTGGGGGTCAGCCTGTATAAAGATAAGAATTAGTAACTACAATGGCAATTGGAGACACATATAAATGATGATATATACATTACACACACTTTTGAGAAACTGTGGCTAATATTCTAGATTGCACATCAAATAATAATAGAAATGTGCTACCAATCAATCAGACTTGCCTTGTGTGGAACCCCAATGGCAGCTCTTAGGCATTCTGCAAGTAATGACAAACACTCTTTTGCCTGCTGGTTCAGAGCTAAACCAGTGATTTGTTCTGGTGTCTGTGTATTGTCCAAGCTCTGGATGAAACAGCCGAGCAAAGCCCATATCAAAAGGCCTGCAGAGCAGAGTTGCTGAGCATACTGGGAGAGGTGCTTTTCTGCCTCATGGAAGAGCAACCAAATGGACAGAGGTAGAGCTTCAATGACCTGTGGCAGGCAAGTGAAGACTAGAGACAAGGCTTGGATGACTAAGGCAATGAGAGCTGCAAAAAAAGTTACTAGTTAGTTTTCATAAACATTCCTGAAGCAGAGACATATTTTAGTTTATTTAGACGCAATCTCTAGTCTACATACATTTGTCACTCCCCTTCGGCTCCTGTGTGTAGTTCCACTCCTTTGGTACTATGGCCAGGAGGCACTTGGGCACGTCCCATTTGTTCTGTTCCACAACAGCATCAGCTGCGGCCTGCCAATTCACAACCATGGAGACCAGATGCACCAAGAGGCCACTGGTGCACTTTGTGAGTCTCTCTCTGAGACATTGGATTACTGCTGGTGCAGAGTGTGGAGCATCTAAAACAGAGAATCAAGTCAGCAAGTAATCTCAGAGTTTGTTGAGCTTTTGGAAAAATCATTTGAAACATGGTCTGCTAGTGTTAGGATTTGTAGTGTGTAGTCACCCCGCTGACTACACATCCTAATTCTTCACGTATACTAATCATATGCATGTGACTAAGGCCGGACCACCATGGAAATACAGTTTGCTGATAGCTAATCCATGATAAGGTAGATGAAAATTAAATATTATGATGTGTGATTTTGTTTTGTTTTTTCATAAATTGCATCATTTACAATATGGGCCTACAGTGGCAAGAGACATTTACTTTACTACAGGAGTAATACATCGGTTACGCCGGCTTTAATTTACTAAAATGCAAGACATGGACTTCATTATTTTTTATTAACAACAAACCAAACCCATCACAATTAAAAAATATATATAATAAATGCTTGCAATTATAGACGAAGCAAATAACAAATAGAACTACAGAAATAAAATCACATTCCTTATTCCTTTACAACTGCACTAATCACTTTGTCACACAAAAAATGAAACCCTTTAAAGAAGTCCGAATGCTCTTTGCCTTTCATTGCTCTGCCCTTTACCATTCTCCTCCCATTAAGTCAAAGCAGCTATAACATATTGTTGGAAGGCATAAACTTTCTACAGTCTGCAATGCCGACCGTAAACCCAAAGGCTACAGGAAAATGATATAGTATGGATAGGGCAATAGGAGCACAGGAAACTCTCCAGAGGCGCCTAACAAATGTGTGACCTACAACCCCGGCAAAAAGTGGGGAGCGGAACAGAAAGTGATATAGTTTTTCAAGAGAGATATTCCGTGTCAGGTGAGACCACGGCATATTTTTCAAAGTCACTCGGTCTTCAGACTTCATGCTGCCTACTGCCTGCTACTGTATTGACTGGTGTATTGATTCGAAACAACCAGCTAGTGTGTGATGAAACAGCAGTGTAAGTGATGAAATAGAGAAATTCTGAGTGTTATCTATGAAAGTTAACTCATGGAAGACTTTTAATGGAAAATGGGGGGACTGGGGGCATCATGTAACCAAAATTATATGACAAAGCTTCGGCACAGTCCAATAATTAAACTAATTGCCCTGTGAGAATTACGAACAATGATTGGATGACATTGAGGTTTTTCATCTTCTATTCATAGCACACTCCATTTCTTATTCGTACCCCCCTACTCTTACAATATCTTTATCCGGATACTTGATATCCCCCGGAATGTCTGCTACGGTAAATACCAATTGCCTAACAAAAACCGATAGAAAGTTGTACTCAACAGGACACGTACCAAAAACGAGCTTCGAAAGGAATTCGGATATACGCCAGCCTGTGAGTGTAACTGATAGTAAACATTGATTTGATTCAATGTAACCACTCATGATGGAGTTACTGGATTCTAAAACATGTTTATAAGGTATAGGACGCGCATCAATTTTACGCACACTCTAAATCACCTAAAGTAATGGTCTGCTATTTGGAATGTTGAAGGACAACTTTATGAAGGCAGCTGATTTACTTTACCTGCCAGGGTAAGGAGGTGCTCCCACAGTTGTGCCCTCTCCATGTAAGGCTGAAGAGTCTGTGTCAAGGCCTTTGGAACGCCATTCAAGCAAATTAAAATGTTGAACAGCGCAACCATAAAGTCATCTCCTGCCTTATGGTTTTCAGGGGATGTTTCAATGACGGTGTCTTGACAAAAATCTGAGGGGAAAAAAAACAGACATAAATGAGTGAAGATTTATCAAGCACAATATAATAATAAGTCAAAGCCAAACGCACTTGACTTGCAACTGCTCTCGGTCATACACACCTACACACGGCAATTTTGTAAAAGAAAAATAACTGAATTTATTAACGGGGGGGAAAAATAGTACACTATACATAAGACTTAAGTTTTTTGTTTTAATGCATGAAAACATATCAAGGCTGCCCAAAGTGACACAGGAGAACGAGTGAACAAAGGGCATTGTGGATTAGAGAAGGAAAGAACCACATCTGTGTTACAAAAGGACGAAGAAAAAAAACAGAACAGAAAAACAGAAAGAAACTCATTTCAAAGCCCCCGGCTGTGGGATCGGCAGCTCATGGAGACAGGAAGTGAAAAGGAAGAGGTTTTGACAGGGTGTCCTTGTGGGGGTTGTGTCTGAGCAGAAGGGCTAAGGATGGAGGTGTGTGCATGTGTAACCCATATGGATGACTGTGTCTTCTGTCCTTACAAGTGCGTGTGTGAGTGTGTATGTGGTTGACAGGGGTTGCTGAGGAGAGGCCCATCGCTCCAGAGGTGGCAGACATCCAGCGGTCTGTCAGTCTGCTGTGTGGGAGATGACAGCTGTTTGAATAGGAGACTGTATCCAACGAAGGCGTCAATGAGGGGGCGCTGTGATGGAGGGGAGCGGGACGTGGTTCTGACTAATACTGGACTATTTTAAAATGACAAAGCTAAAATAGGTGCTGCATGATAGGGCCGGCGATATCAGTGAAAGGACCCTACCGGCTTAGTGTTCACATACACAGTAACTTGAACTTTTCCTTTTTCTGTTTTATTGGCAAATTGCGCTCAGAGGTTGTAAATTATCCTTTAATATGTATGACGCACGTCACTGGCATCTTACTTTTGCCAGGTAATTGGCCTTGAGAAAAGTGCATAGTCTCACTGTTGTGACACAATAAGGACACAATAAACACAATAAACTAAGTAATTTTTAAAGTAAAAAAAAAAAGAGTTGCTCTGCTCAGACACGGGCAAACTCATTTACAGAAAGAGGTCCATACATTATGAGTGTTGTAGTGTATTTGTCTGCAAACAAGTCAAATAGAATAAAATGAAAATGCAGTAAACTCCCCATTTAAAACATAATGGTATTGCATTTGAGTTCAAATACCTTTCATTTCACAGAATGACAAATCGCGGGCCACATACGGTGTACGTCTTATAGTATACTGAAGAATATAGTGGCTATTCAGTCAAGCTGTTTCTTCTGTCTGTCTGCTTCCTGGTTAATTAGCCCGTCAATGTGATAACACACAACAGTCAGCGCTTCCAGCATTGATTTACGGCAGCGTGCAGAGAAGCAATGCAGCGCCTGGAAGCCGGACTCAGACCATGCGCGAGAACGAGACAGTGAAAGTTGTTATTAATGAGGTCGCTATAATGTGAAATAATGTGCGAGTGCACAACAGTCTTTAAAGGTTAGACTGTTGCCAGAGAAGAAGAAAGGGAAAATCTTTAAAGGTCAGCTGCATGCTCTGCCTGAGCCTGTTGAGTGTTTATTACACTGCTCTATTGATTTAGTGATGATGATGACCACAGTAAAAATTATGCTGATGATAACTTCATAAAATGGAGAAACCTCATCTAAGGTCTATATTCCTCGATGAGGTCCTTAAAGACGAAGTATAATATTGCACATATGATTCAACACCTCTTTCTACACTTTAATACTTTATTAATGTGGTAAATACCTTTCAGAATGGTCAGTAATGAAGCTACAAAGAATAACCGATTAAATCCAACTTACAAGAGTTTTGCAGAAGCATTCTGGGCAGGTGACAGTCTCTGTACAGCAGCATCCGGAGAAGCATCTTGGGATCATTTCCAGGGTCAGAGGTCAGCAACCTTAACTGACATGCAGAGGCTGCCTGGTCCTTGAGGCCTTCACTAAGAAAAAAACAAGAATAACAAAGTTGACAGTTGTGCAGTGTCAGGTGAGTGTACACATGGCAGTCAAGTTAGCAAAAGACAACAATAGATCTCTGTGTATGAGGAGCTGAGGCAAATCTGCTATTTTATTAGTGATTTTACATTTTGTATTTTTGTGTTCGTAATGTAAGGTGTCCTTGGGTGACATGAATTGTGCCATCAAATAAAATGAATTATAATTATTATTAACCTTGAAAAAATAAAATAAAATACATTGATATCATTCAGCCACTTTGCCAATTCTTTTTCAAACTTATTATACACTATAGTGAACACCAAGAATCAGCCCTAAGCTTGGCCAGCTAAAAGCAAATTAACATTTGGGAAACAGCCAAATACATGAATATACAGCAGTGCCCCCCTGCTACATCTTTTGTATAACCAAGAGGCTGCAGCCAGCTGTGGGTAATGAGCCGTATCTTTGCTGTGTGCTCTTGTAAGTGCGCACACACACCCTTTAGTGGCTGCCGCTGTGGTTATGTATGTGAGCAAGTCTGAATACATGCTGATATGCGAATGCCTGCATTTTACTTTTTACATCTCTATAAATTCTGATGACAAGAAAGAGAAGAGTGTGTCCAGTGTCTGAGGGCTAAAGAGGGGTAGTGTGTCCAGATATTAACCATTCTATTTGAGCCAAAAAGCTGAGGCACCCTGCTGCTTGACTGAGAAAACTAGGCCTAAATCTGACAGTGCAATTTATGATGTCACTGAGACTGCAAATCCCCAAGAAATCCTCTTTTAACTGCTCTGATAAATGTATCCAGCTACAGCACGGGGTTAGCTTACAGAACCATAACACCCAGAGGAATTTAGTACGGACACGTTCAAAGTCAGAGAGAAAGTTTAGCATTTCTGAAGAGATACATACACATTTTGAACTTTCATTAGGAATATATGTTTTGATGATTTAAATCTTTCCGTTTGATTTCAATACAATAGCAATAGTGTTATGTTAGTTGACATGTAAAGGGCCTGCATTCTCTGGCAGGGCCCTCTGCATGCTGACAGCAGGTGAGAGAAGAGAAATAAAGAGGTCATAAAAATAAACAAATTTCAGAGGTCCAATGCTTAAATGTTACAGAATGAGGGTAAGCTTGATTTGTGTTCCATCAAAAAGCAATAAAATCACCCCGGCTGTGAGAGAGGTGGGAGCGGTGTCGAGAGAGATGAGAGAGTTTTCGAAGGATTGCACCTCAGAGGTCAAAGCCGTAGATTCTTTGCACACGTTTCTTATAAATACTAACATTTAGGAGCTTAGGAAAAGACAAAATGCCAACATGTCTATTTTGGGAGGGGGGTTTCTCTTTGTGAAATTGATTAAACATTGTTTAGCACTTTTATTATGGGCGTTTTACTTACTCTAAAACTTGTTCTGTGAAGAGTTCCGGGTCCAGAGCATTAAGCCATCGGACGACAGTGCTCTCCGCAGGCTGTGTTGCAGGGCCAGGATTATTTATATATGCTCTAGAGGAAAAGGAAATATAGAGCGTGTGATGTATCCCGCATGTCAATTCTGTCACCTGTGAGTAATAAAAACTAAATAACTAATAAAAAGGGACTAAAATCAATAAAACATTTCTCCTTCTAATTAAAATCAAATGAATTCAGTAAAATTAATGTTGATAGAAATGTTGTCATTATTATTCATGTTACAATTTCTTATTTATAACACTAACCTATACAAAGTGGAAAGCGGGGTGGTGACAATAATGAGCACAGTAAGGAGGCGATTGCATAAATTGTGGATACAGTTTGGCCACTTTGAGGAATTCGTCTTTGGGTTTGACGTCGATGAAGAGGAGAAGGGCACCAAGGCCTCGGGACTTTCACAAACGCTCCACATCAGCTCCTCCGTGTAAAGCAGCACGGCTGTGATGTCACACCTAGAAACACAGTAGAATATTACATTTAACATTTGTGATACATGATTGTTGTTGTTTTTCAATGTTTATAAATAGGAACATAAATAAATAAGCAATTAACAAAGACAGAAAAATACTTAAGATAATTGCTTGGACAGGTCTGTCATAATAACTAAAGCCAAAAGCAGAACCATCAATCCTGTGTCTGTAGCAATGTGATACAATCTTGTAAAGAGAATATTACACTGGCGTATTATAATTATTATCGTGTTTTAAAAAAAAAAACATGCTTCAACCTTCAATACAAAAGTTATTTGTTTAATATATACATTTCACCTGCAGAACAGTAGAAGAGTAGAATGTTGTACTGTAGAACTTTTGATTCAAGGGCCACATTAGGTTTTTACACTTGCGAGTGGGCAGTCAAAAAGCAGTTCGTGGTTGCTCTATATATAGTGTAGTTTCATGTTTGCACCAAATATTTGAGAGAAACACACTCAATGTGGCATTCTTTTTGTAATTTACATGTAATAGAATAGGTAATAAAGCTCCTTTGATCCATCATACAAGAATGAATCTAACAGCTAGGCTGGCATGGTAGGTAACTTGTCCGTTCGTATGATTCCGCAGATTTCAGTCAATATTAAGAGTTGATTTTAGTACCTAATCTGCAAATGTCTCTTGTACGAAGGCCGGGCAAGAGCATATCTTTGCAGCAGCGACTGTAACGTCTCTGACAGCACATTCCCAAGCAGCTCTTTAGACAGCGCAGGAGGAAGGACAGGCCACAGATCACTGCGGAGCCCACACAGGAAGTAATACCACATCTGCACTGAGAAGGAACACCGCTCCCCCTGTAGATGAGAGGAAAGTGGAACACAGGAGGTTAGTCAGAGAGACAGATTATCCCATGGACCTTGACAGAGAAGCAAAGCTAAGAAAACTAAGGCGGTATGATAAAAATAGTCAAAGAAAAAGAAGGAGGAAAAAAGATAAAGTTGAGTCTGTCAAAACTACTTTTTCTCAGTGGTCACGCCACCTGCACTCTGCACCTGGGTTTCTTCTCACCAACTGGGAATTTACTTTAAAGTCCCGAAGAAGAGAATACATCACAACAGGCCTGCTCTATAACACAGATGTCTGCCTGCACAAGTACAGAAAGAAAAAGGCGGAAAGCCGGCGAAAAAAAGAACCACTGGTAGATTTCTATTTTGGAAAGTTACTGTCCCAGGCTACTTTAGACAGTTGTGTTCATGCATAGATCTGATTTTTGTATACAATAAGAAATGAAACATGGTACACATAGGTCAATGTTTTATCTACCTATGACCATAAGTAGGAGTTTATTATATTACATATAAAGATATCAATAAAATTGTGACAGTGAGCTAGAAAGTTAATCTCAAGCCCTCAGTATAAAATTATCTAACAAATGATCTTCACACAATATACACAACGCTGCATTTAGTCTACAAAGAATGAGCAACACTGTAGATCACAGGGTAAAAAAAATGAGCTCATTAGGCTCTTGTTAGGCTTTTGTTCTTCTCTTCCTCTAGCCCCTAAAGCCAGTCATTTTGGGATTGGTGGCTGATTAGGAGCGTGACCAAAATCTATGTCCGGGATTAGGCCGCCGTCCTCAGCCTGTGGACTTTGGACCCAAACCAGAAACATTCAGAATCAACAAGTGTGGTTTGAGTTGTATCAGTGCAGGTTTTCATTTTAAACTGCACGGTCAACAATAAAGACGCTCCCTGTGGGGATAACTCACTGGCAATGACAAAGCAACAGGAAACGGATGCGGCAAAAGACTTCTAAGACTTATTAGCTTAAATGTATTGTCTTGCTATCCAAGCAAAAATCTCTATAGACAGTAGACGGTAACCAGTGTTCATATGTGCTTGTTTAAGGAACTGTTCTGTGCTTTTCAAATGTTATTTTCTAAACTCAGATGGAAGATTTAAGTTTCATTGAGAAAATGGTCACAGAGTTGACCCATAGGGGTTTGTGTGTAAGATAAAGAAAGAAATACGCATCAGGTAGGGCATCTGTCATTAGATCAAATACAAAAAAAATGTGAATCACTGTAGATGTGACAATGTGGTGTTTACAAATGAAAGCAATATAGGGAAAAGTTCAGCCATCTGAGGAAACCCCAACGCTGTCATCCTCTAACAGAAATAAATGGAGATACAATACACACATCAAGTAAAGACAGCTCATGGTTGTTCCAGTTCAGTGACAGATGCATTCATCTGTACAGTTGCACACAGGCATGGCTGAACAAAAGCACCCACCTGCACTCAGCAGGTCTGTCTGACACCACTGACCCAGTACGAGAGAGTAGAACAAAGGGGGAGAAAAGGCAAAAGCGAGGTAAAGTAAAAAAGAGAGAGGCGCTTTAGATTGGTTTAAGGGCATAAAGGTAGGGGAGTTCCAGGGGCCCTGTGCTGTTTCCAGACAGTCCCAGAGTAGACTGCAGACTTCAGACAGCTGAATCCCAGGAGCCCCGGGGGCAGCATGGAAGCCACAGATGTTCTCAGGCTGCAGCACGGTTTGCTTAGAAAGAGGCAGAGTGGGAGGTGAAGTACATTGTTAGAATGAAAAAAGCAGATGAAAAAAAATAAACTAAATCTAGAGAGAGTTGTCGCAAACCCACGTGGCGTTCAAACTCAGACTTGGACTGAAAAAATACAAATTAGACTGAGAAACTACTGGGACTGTTTCATGACTCTGTTCTCCGGTGTTTCTCCAGTCTTGAACACACTGGGTTTATTTTGGAGATAAACTGAGTGCTTTACCTCGTAGAAGGGCTTGGGGTCATCCCATTGGTGGCTCTCAGCGTCCTGAAGAAGGCAGGTTGAGCAAACCTGGATACAGTAGGTAGTGAGCTGTTCTTTCAGAGTCTCTGCAACATCTTGGCACTTTTGAATAGGTAGCAAGGTCAGGGGTCTAGGCACAGAGGAAGGAAACAAAACCTTGAATATGAGAACAAACTCCTTGACAGAAAGAATTCTCCACAATTTATATATAAAATATCAAGATCAAAGGCAAGGGCTGTTGGGGTCAAGTGTCTAGTAAGAAGCATTCTGGCAGATACTATATAGCCACTGTATAATGTGTTAAAAGACTTTGCAAACTGTGACATGTTAAAATGAAAGGATAGATGATTTATTCTGTGACATTTTATATCTGCTAAGTCTTGCTGGTGTGAAAAGTTTCCAGAGGGAGGCAATAGTTAAACAGAGGGGCAGAGGGCTTGAAACCAAGGGAGGGGGACCATAAGGTTTTATGACCAAAGGGGGCACAGAGCAAGTGCAGGTGGGGGTGAAAAGGGCCAGAGGTGGAACAACAGGGGCAGAGAGGGCACGCGAGATGCCTTTAGAGGGGATCTGTGCAGAGCAGAGGTTAATGGGGAGGATTATGAGGCATAAAAAACCACCAAATGTAGACACAATATGGGTGTCATTACGACCTGCCACTCACTTTTATGTCTTTCCCCATCAGCAGGATACTTGGTCTGCCATTTTAACACATTGTCCGCCACGGGGTAAGGTCTTTATTATATAAGGAGTGAAAGGATGAAGAAATAAAAATGTTTGGCCCTGAAGCTTTGTTTTTTAAGTCGTACTAAAGAAACATTAGCTGTATTTTGCAAACATCTGAGGAGTCACCGGCTGGTTTTACTTTGATATCCAACAACAATGTTTTTTTAATACACATTTTATGTGTATTTTATGCTTTTGTCTTTGAATTGGGATACATTTGGAATGAAGACATTATCATGAGTGACACACTTACACTTTGGCCACAGTATGTAAATCCTTGAGCTTGGTGTGGTAGTGCTGCAGTTGCTGGTGCAGGTAAATGACAGTGGCCACCAGTGCAGGCAGTTTCTGCAGAGGTGCAGAGGATGGGACCTCAGTGGCTCGCTCTTGAACGCGGCCCAGAATGGCAAATACCGCCCTGCTGCACGCTTCCACAAAACTTATTCGAACCTCCAAGAGAGAGCTGTCCCTGCAGGCTGCTGCCAACGGCAGTAAGGCATTCAGCTCCTTCATGATGGCTCCACAGAACTATGAGAGAAGGCAAGACAAGATGATATCAATATCAAGGAAAGCTGTCAGAAAACATAGGAGAAAGAGAGCTCATTAGGTGTAAATAATGGAACACTTTCGTAACAGAATGGCAAAAGATTTGAGATTAAGCTTGATATTATGCATGCTCTTTTCCTAACCTTGTGCCAGCCATTACAGCTAAAAGGCAAACATGACTACAAACGTAGAATACAGATGTAGGCAATAAAGACAAGCTCGCCAATCTGCTGCTGAACATGCATAATGCGTATCAGGTCAAATAAAACCTTTACTTCAGAGGATACATCAGCACTTGTCTAATTCCATAACGGCATGCATCATGTTAGTCACATCGAAACAGAAATGCTACAGCGCATTGGCAGAGAGGGGGGGAGTCAAACATGCTGAGTAGGAAGAAAAAGGAAACAGGTCAAATAAAGGTGAAGGGAGAGCATGCAGGCAATTGTATGAATGTGTAAAACAACTAGAACCATCTCTGAGACCTTCAACTACTCAAAATCCTCTATAACACAGAAAAAATGATGAAAATCCAGATTGAAGACCATGTTCAAACGATCTACTTGAACTAGAACAATAAGGGGGCGCTAGTGCGCATGTGTGGGATGTAGACGTGCTTAGCTTGTGCTCTCCACCGCAATTTATGCACTATTACCTAACACCTCAATAAAACTGTCCAAGAGCTTCTTTTTTTTGCTCGTTCGCCTATCTCATCCGTTGAACTTCGCTAATTTGGAAATGTCGCGGCAAAGAAACCCTCCTGGGAAGCCCAAGACTATCGATGGATACATCAGCAGTGCTAATGCTAGCGGGGCTAGTACTAGCGATAGCCGCTCCAACGAGCCCTCTGCTAAACCTCCGGCTACCGCCTCAGATGACAAAACCCACATATACGACATGTGTAAGGAAATGTGTAAGGCGATGTCAGAGACGATTCTGGGGAGACTCGATGAACGCTTTGATGCCTTTGACATCAAGTTTCAGTCTGTACTCTCCGTGCAAACTGACCTGCAAAGCCGTATGGTCAGTCAAGAGCAAACGACCAGCGGACTTGAAGTACGTGTGGAAATGCTTGAAACCAAGTGTGAAGATTTAACAAGGTACGCCAGCCAGCTTCAAACAAAACTACTGGATTTAGAAGCCCGGTCCCGCAGACACAACATCAAGATTGTTGGTATAAAAGAAGATTCAGAAGATGGAAAACCAACTGATTTTGTTTCCAAACTCATTCCTGAACTGCTGGGTAAACAGCACTTCCCACATCCAGTCAAAGTTGACCGTGCGCATCGCTCTCTTCAGCCCAAACCAGCGGCGGGTGGCAAGCCGCGCACCATCATGGCCCGCATTCACCATTTTCAGGTGAAGGAGCTGATTCTACGCCTCGGCAGGACGCAGTCGATGTTGTACAAAGGAAGCAAAGTTCTGATCTTCCCGGATTATACTAACGAAGTGATGGGCCAGCGCCGTGCCTTCCGAGACGTGATGAAAGCCCTGAGAGATGGAGGAGTTAAACATCACCTGCGCTACCCGGCCAGGCTTCATGTTTTCTGGCGTGAAGAGGAAGACACTCCGGAGGTTTTCAACGATCCAGCGGCAGCTGAAGCGGCTCGTTTACTGAAGAAACGTAGCGCTTTGGCAGATGGTCAAAGGATGTGACGATAATGTTTACGTTTTATTCAAGGTGAGCGTGTTTGTGCGTGAAATGCGCCACACTGTTGGCCATTCTTCGAACTGCTTGTCAGCAAGTGACAGTGCAGACACATGACAATTATTAATACATCAGGGCGCAGGACAATTTCCTTTTAAAGGCGTATTTTACTTTGTTTTCAAGGTGTTACATAGCTTTCAATTTTCAAAAAAATAAATAAAAATAATAAATAAAAATAATTACGTTGTGGTGGAGGGCGCTGCGTAGGTCGAGCCTACTATTTGTCCAGCAGCTCCTGTTTTGGCTAAGAGGGGAAGATACGCGTCAGGTTCGGCGGAGGGGAGGGAGGGGGGGGCGGTTATGGGACTGTGTTGTTGTTGTTGTTGTTGTTCGGCTCAGATGCAAATGTTTTACTCGCTTGTTTTTGATATTACAACGGTATTTGTATTTTTTCTCATTTTTTCTAAATGACTCAAGTACAAGGTAAAATTCAGGTAGGAGGTAGAGATATACAACTGATTTCATGGAACGTGAAGGGGCTTGGTAGTGCAGTCAAGAGGGGAAAAGTTTTTAAACACCTAAAATCTCTTTCTGCGGATATTCTTTTTTTGCAGGAGACCCATATCAAAACATCTATGCAACATAGGTTGAAGTGTAATTGGGTGTCTCAGATATATCAATCGCCATTTACGTCGCACGCCCGTGGTGTGGCAATATTGTTTCGAAAAAATATCCCATTTAAGGTAACTTCTGTTAACAATGACCCTCTTGGTAGATATGTATTGGTCTCTGGTACTATAAACTCGTTTTCATTAACCCTGCTTAATATATATGGTCCGAACACGGACGAGCCCAATTTTTTTAGAAAGGTTTTTGATCTGCTTCCAGACGATAGTGACTCAAACATAATAATAGCCGGGGATTTTAACTGCTATCTGGATCCTTTCTTAGATAGATTATCTACACGACCAGCACCTGAAATTGCATCTGTAAAGCTTCTAAACAACCTTTTGAAAGCTAGGAATCTAGTAGATATTTGGAGGATACAGCATCCTACAAGTAAAGAGTATTCGTTCTACTCAAATGTTCACAAATCCTAGAGTAGGATTGATTATTTTTTGATCAGCTCTAACCTTATTTCTCAGATCACCAATTCCAAATATCATAATATTTTGATTTCTGACCACAGCCCCTTGGCAATATCATTAAATATTTCCCTCCCAAAGCAGACGTATTCCTGGCGTTTTAACCCAAACCTTCTAAGTGATGACAACTTTGTTAAGAATATAACCTCTAAATTGAAAGATTTTATAGAATTAAATGATAATGGGGAAGTTTCTGACTCGACCCTATGGGAAACATTAAAAGTCGTTTTACGTGGTGATATAATATCCTACACCTCAGCCATTAAAAGAGAGAGAGAGATGCGACTGCTTGAAATTAACAACACTCTTCCTATTTTTGAAAGAACATACCAAAATTCGAAATCACCAGATCATTATAAAGAGATACTGAAGCTTAAATATGAATACAATGGTATTATGAGTGGCCAAGTTAAGAATTTACTTCTGAAATTAAGGCAGAAACATTTTGAGCTTGGAGATAAACCTGGTAAACTGTTAGCACAACAGCTTAAGAGTGCCCAGGCTTCGAGAGCAATTCGTGGTATTAAGTCTAAAACAGGCATTCTTCTAACCAATCCTGCTGACATAAACCATCGTTTCAGTGAGTTCTATTCTGAGCTTTACTCTTCCAAAAACAATGTTTCACAAACTAATCTGAATGATTTCTTCGACTCTATATCATTGCCCAAATTGAGTGGTGATGCCACAAAGTATCTTGATGCAGACTTCACTCTGCAGGAAGTCATCAATGCCATAAAGTCATTTCCATCAGGCAAGGCTGCTGGACCTGATGGTTACTGCGCAGAATTCTATAAGAGATTTTGTGATATTCTTGCACCACTTATGCTCAGGATGATGTATAATTCTAAAAATAATGAAAAATTGCCAAACACACTTTATGAAGCAAACATTTCTGTGATTTTAAAAAAGGGCAGAGAGGAAACTGATCCTGCAAGCTTTAGGCCAATTGCGCTTCAAAACTTTGATCGCAAAGTAATAGCTAAAATCTTGGCTACTAGATTGAACAAATATTTGGCTTCTATCATCCATCCTGACCAGACAGGGTTTATTCCCGGCAGACTCTCTTTTTCTAATGTCAGGCGGCTGCTCAATGCTATTTACTCTGATTTTAGTGGTATTGATGGGGCCTCTATATTGTCCCTTGATGCACACAAAGCTTTTGATCAGGTCGAATGGCCTTATATGTTTGAGTCGCTGCGTAGGTTCGGATTTGGGGAAACTTTTATCTCTTGGGTGAAACTGATGTATGCAAAACCATGCTGTTCTGTTCTGACAAATGGTGATCGGTCAGCCCCATTTTCTTTGCAGCGCTCAGTTCAGCAAGGCTGTCCATTGTCTCCGGCGCTTTTTGCTATTGCACTGGAGCCTCTTGCTGTAACAATACGAGAGCATCCACACGTGAAGGGGCTTCAGGTTCGAGGTGTTGAAACACTTATCAGTTTATATGCTGATGATGTAATACTGTATTTACATAATGCTGAAAAATCAGTTCCCCCTCTTCTCGAGTTGATCGAGTCTTTTGGTAAAATATCAGGGTACACGATCAACTGGTCAAAGAGCGAGTTTGTGCCTCTTTCCAGTACGTATTCATCAGGTTTTTTACAAAGTGTTCCATTCAAAATAGTTAATGATCATTTCACATACCTTGGTTTGACTATACCAAAAGATCCAAAACTAATATTCAAATTAAATTTTGCAGAATTTTTTTCAAAATTAAAACAAAATATTGAATGTTGGAAAATCCTTCCCCTATCAATGGTTGGACGCATAAACTCAATTAAAATGATCTCCCTTCCCAAATTTTTGTACTTATGTCAAAATCTCCCCATTTATCTCTCTGCGGCCTTTTTTAAAGACTTAGATTCAATTATCCTGTCCTATATTTGGAATAGTAAAAATGCCAGAATTTCAAAAGCGCACTTGCAGAAGCCTAGGTTAGACCTGCCTGTATTTAAACACTATTACTGGGCTGCCAATGTTAGGGCATTGATGTTCTGGCAGCAGGGATCCCTGGATAATCAGACACCTACAACCCCGTTATGGCTTAGGATGGAGGCCAATTCTGTAAATAATTCTTCGTTGCCAGCTATGTTATTTTCCAAGTTTGAAAAGCCAGGGTCCTATAGGAATTTATGCTTTGTGGTAAAACAGTCAGTAAGAATTTTAAACCAGATTAGGAGCTTTCTAAAACTCCCAAATACATCGGTACAAACACCTATATGTTTTAACCATTGTTTTCTGCCACCCTGGCATGACCTATCGTACCATGACTGGAGGAAGAGGGGCTTGATCGCAGTTAATAATCTGTACATTGACGGTAAATTTGCATCATTCAACCAACTGAAAGAAAAATATAATCTCTCTAATTCCCATTTCTTTCGGTATTTGCAGGTTAGACATTACACCCAATCAAAAATTACAGATTTTCAAAATCTACCCATGGAACATGAAATTTATGATATTTGTAAGAGCCCTCCTTCCTCCAAACGTCTTATTTCAAGAACTGTACGTCTATTTAATGATTGTATTATTGCGCACACTGTGAAAACTAGGGATACTTGGAGAGAGGAACTAGGTCTGGAACTGTCTGAATCCATGTGGAACACCTGTTTGTCTAATATTCATTCCTGCTCTATTAACAGCAGGCACCAATTAATTCAATTTAAGATTGTCCATCGCTTACATTACTCCAAGGTCAGATTACATAGAATATATCCGTCAGTTTCCCCAGTGTGTGACAGATGTAATATGTCAGAGGGTACACTGTCCCATGCTTTTTGGGCTTGCTCCTCATTGACAAACTTTTGGTCTAGAATATTTGACTGGTACTCCAAGGCATATCAGAGGCCCCTCCAGCTTGAGCCTGGACTTGCTATTTTTGGCTGCTCACAAACAACAAGGACAATTCCAACTATAATGCGACAGCCATTGGAGCTGGGATTGATAGTTGCCAAGAGACTGATACTGAGGGAATGGAAGTCTCACACTCCTCCTTCCTTTCAGGTATGGGTCACTGAAATGCTATCCATAATACAAATGGAAAAACTCCGCACCAGTCAAATGGACACGTTTCTTCGTTCTTGGAACCCATTCTTAACTCACTTTGAAAAAGCTAAACTACAGTAAACCAATTGTGTTCCTGTATTGACAACCTTTCCTCCTACTGCTGTACTAAATACGACTGTAAACAACTGGCAATTGCTGCATCTGAGCCCTGTTTGTTTGTTTGTTTGTGTGTCTGTTTAAATTGAAAATCTAAATAAAATATACAAAAAAAAAAAAAAAGAACTAGAACAATAAAAATGTAAATAAATTATTAAGTTAGTTTATTAATGTTAGTTTATTAATGGAGTGCCCCTTGAGATGTGCCATCTCATTTTCGAGGGGGTCCATGAACACGAAACATTACAATTAAATTACACTAAACAAGACAAACTTGCTACCAAAGTACATCTCTGACATGTTAGAGCCGTATGAACCATCTCGGGCCCTGAGAACTTCAGGGAGGGGTCTCCTGGTGGTTCCCAGAGTCAGGACTAAACACGGTGAGGCTGCGTTTCAGTTTCATGCAGCTAAAATCTGGAACAGTCTTCATGAGGATGTGAGACAGGCCTCAACTCTGACAATGTTCAAATCCAGGCTGAAAACAGCTCTTTTTACCCGGGCATATGAAAACTGAAAGTATTTTATCTGCACTCTTGCCTTTTACTGTCATTGATAATTTTTTATGTTGGATGTTTTAATGATTGATTTGATCTGTTTTCTTGTAATTTTATGCAACTGTGAAGCACTTTGAATTGCCTTGTGTATGAATTGTGCTCTACAAATAAACTTGCCTTGCCTTGCCTTGCCTTACATTGCCCCCCGATATCCCCAAAATAGTTCTAAAAACAGAAATATAGCTATAAGAGAACAAAAATAAAACTGGAAATGAAATGAATGAAGTTTAAAGTTGTGGATGACCCAAAAAATTAAACAAAATAAAATACCCCATCTAAAGGCAATCAAAGGATATCAAAGGCAAAAAAATAAGGCTCTCCCTGGAAGCTCTGGAGTTCAATTCTGAAAATGTCTAGAATGTTTTTCAGCCGACAATAAAGTTGTTTTTCCAAGAATGGGTAAGTGTCGTTATTTTTAACCCAGACTGCAACATGGTTAAATAAAATGGCATTTCATCAATGCATAACAAAGTGCAAATTATAGAGAACTAATAAGCAAAAATTGCATTATTTCATCGGTCAATAAACAGGCATGCAGTAGAGCTGTTGTCTATCTTCTCTATTACTGGACATACAGTAGACTGGACACTCATTAAGATCTTCGACATTCTGTCAGATATGGGCTCCAGCATGTGTGCACGTCTGGCAGCCTTACAGTCTCTTTACACTATTTGTTCCTTCAAAGTGTCCATTGGGGGTTAAAAGGCCTGGAAACAATGGCCGCATGGACAATTAAGTCAATATTTCAGTACATGCAGTCATTAGAAGCTTAGCTTTGAGAGAGAGAGAGTGAGAAAAGACAGGGGCTGACATAACACCCTGCATTAGCCGCCTGACGGAGAGACTCAGGGGAGGAATCACTAACACCCACAGCACTGGCACAAGCTCATCCACACACACATGCAGAGAAACAACCACATGCATATCCTTGTGGAAGTCAGGCTGAGACCTTAACCAGCTGAGATCAAAGCTAGAATCCCACTAGGACTACTTCAGCAAGGTGAGTAAGACTGTATAAAGTTTTAAGTGCATCGGAGGCCTGTTTGGGGGTGAGTGAGTGTGTGTGTAGTATGTGTGCAGAATTGAGAAAAGACTAAACAGTTCAAAACACTGCAGAACACTGAAAAGACAGCTCTACAAGTAGATGAAGCAATGAGGTTAGAAGGGTGCACCTAAAAACGATTGTTTTACTGCCAGCCGAGGCAAAAAGGTTCTTCATTCTTTCAATATGAAAAGAGGATGATTTTTGATGATGATCATAACGTCTAGGCCTTTCTGTGTGGGCTTTGCATGTTCGCTCCGTGTCTGCATAGGTTTCCTCCGGGTATTCCGGTTTCCCCTACCACTAAAAACATGTACAATAGGTTCCCCTTCTGGGGCCAGGACTCCCCTGAAAAAGAGATACTTAAATCTCAGAGGGACTTTCTTGGTTAAATAAAGGTCAAATAAAAGATAAATAAATAAAAAATACAAATAAAAGTTTATTCTGACCTCATATACTACCAACAACTTGCCCATTTTACCTGCCACAAAATGGTTAGTGTTCGCTTGTTTGGTTATATTTTTAAAATTTTGGTCGGGACATGTTAAGCAATACACATAGGACTCATGCATGTAAACACGCCACGCCGGATAGTAGCCTTGAGTTAATTTGCATCCGTTGTCCCACACTTGCACTCTCAAACACACTTTCATTCATCCTGGCCTATTGTACATGTTTTTAGTGGCAGGGGAAACCGGAGTACCCAGTGGAAACCTACGCAGATATGGGGGAAAATGCAAACTCCACACTCCTGGCCCCGTCGAGGTGGGAATCGAACCCGGGACCTTCTAGCTGTGTAGCATGAACGCTAACAGCTGCGCTACCGTGCCATAACCTTTTTTTTCTTCACCCAGCAGTGACTTTACAGGTAAAAGATGAAACTTTTACCTGTAATTACAGATATATTCTCACCCAACCAGATACAGAATAATCCCTGACCAACCATAGTAATATGCACTCAGCTCAAGACTGTAAGATGAGTCAAAAGAGGACATCCAGGAGGGAAAAAATCTGTATATTATATTATATCTTCTTTTTTGAATGCAAATTTATGCACGCATAACCTTTGAGTTGCAACAGCTCTCATCGTAGAAGCGTTGACCTACACATAAATATGCTGTACATGTGTGGGCTACAGACACATTTTGACACTTGTTAGCATTAATGGTCACAAATCAGTATTAAAAAGGGATTTGAATAGAGATGCAACAGAAGGGTGAGGATGAGAGAGGGTAAGATAAATGTGTCCATGTTTCTTTGTCAAAAGCATCCATTGTACAACACATTCATTCATAATGATTTGTAAACTTCATAAATTATTTACTGAAGATTTATATTCAAAGATAATTAATCTCAATAAATCTTTTACATTTTTCTCCATTGTTTGAATGTGCTTGAATGTAGCTGTCTAACCACAAAGAGACTATTTAGGTAATTTAGGTAATTTGTAATACCAAGATCTAAGTATCCAAAAACATCTAAAGCATTTAAAAAAAAAATCTCATATAAAATATATATTGGGGTGACACGGTGGGGATTGTGTCTCACAGCAAGACGGTCTCGTGTTCGATCCCAGAGCCGAACGGTGTCTGCATAGGTTTCCTCCGGGTGCTTCGGTTCACCCCAACAAAAATATGTACAATATTTTCCCGTACAGAACTAGCCTGGTTTTACCATACCCTCGTACTTGTTTCGTACAGAGGGTCTGGACTTTCTCAATTGAGCTCCGTTTACAAGTGGGAGGAGTGAACTCTGTTTAAAGTTTGAAACGATTGGGTCTGATTTTACCCAATCGCTAGCGTTTGGTTGTGAAGTAATGCGCCCGGCCGAGTCAACGTCACCTACAACACCCGCCTCCCCCGCTCGCTGAATGGTAGGATGAAATTCAACCGATTGAATCGCAGCCATTGAGATCAAACCCAGACGTACATGCAGGGAAAAATATTTGACCGGAGTTTACGGATGGCAAAGGCCAGGCTAGTACAGAACCAGCACTCCCATGAAATAGACATTCTTAATCTCATTGAAACTTTCCAGGTTAAATAAACGTATAAAAAAAAAAATATATATATATATATATATACACGAACTGCAATTGTGAAAAGCAATGCCAAGTCTAAATGCCAAGTAGCTTTTTAACACATAAGTTTACAATAACACATTATGTGAATCACATTTAATAAATGACCCTTCTAGGTACCTGAGCAATCATTTTGGGCATTTCTCTCTCAGAGTACAGGTGGCTGCTGGTAGTAAATTCATGTGTGGATATTAGAACTGCAGATGCTTTTCCTGAAGAGTATAAGGTCTCCTCCTGCTGTAGGCTCTTGGTGCAAATATCATCCACAACCACTTTAACACAGTGAGCCATCTGAGGAACCAGGCCCTTAAACGCCAACCTCCAGTCAAACTCGAGAAACTGCACCTACAAGATATCAAAGAAATCAAAATTGCAATCAGTAAACTTGGTAACACCATTGATGTTTAAGACGCTTTATAAAGATCTTACCTCTAGTTGCTGAGGTGACTGTGCAGCTATTGTGGCTTTTATGTTACTAGCTGTCACATCCAAGCTTGAGTTTCTTCTTAAGATGTCTAAAAGGGGAAAAAGGCATTTGGGAACAACTCAGTATCTTAGGCAGGTTAAATCCCAATCAGCGGCAAGAAAGATAGTATTTTAATAATTGAGCTCCAGGTTAAGGAAAAATACTTTTGACATCGTTCATTTTCCTGTAGGAATATCTGAAATAAATATAAACGGAAGACGCTTGTATCCCTAGTTTTGTTGATCAAGTCTTGATCTAAGACTTGGGCGGTAAAAGCCCTGTGTACTGGCAGAAAAGTTTGCTCCAAATGGACAAAACTTTGTTCTCATACCTTTGCTGTGTGTACTTTTGTGCACTAATGCACTTTTGGTTCAGCATGGAAAAAAACAGATGACAGAGCTAATAGTACATTAACAGTACTAAACCCCTTTACAAAATATAAAAAGATATCGACAGCATATGGATATCAGATCATACATGTGTGTTAGTAGGCATGATTTATCTCCATATTATTCATAGTTTAATGTATGATATCACAGAATATGCCAGTGAAAGCCGGCCCCAACACAAATATGGGTCACATCATTTCAAATCAAACTAAGGCATATTGACGGCAGAAGAGACTAGAAAGAAGCAGGCTGTAGATGCTAATAGCAAAGTCTTTTATGGGGCTTACTTTTGATTTGAACCCAGATTTGGTCAACCACATATGGCACAATTCTATAGGGGCCAAGGCTGTGTGAATGTGCGAGGAGGCGGAAAGTATGGAGGGAACGACGGAGGAAGACAAGCGTGGCAAGCGTCCTGGGTTGGATTTTGCAATTAAAAACCGCGAACATCAAGGCCACAGTTTCCTAATCAGAAGGCGAAGAGTGAGACCCCAGGCGAGGCAATTTAGCCGAACAAGACCACATGGAACGGAAGGAGGAGGAAATAGTGAGCGCATCACTTTTTGACCTTTAAGCCCATCTGATGAATTTCTGGTAATTAAGCCGTTTGATTGCCTAGAATTAATGATTTGGATAACTGCCCTTTAAAGGCTGTTTACCTCTCTGTAAATTGAGCCTTTCTGCAAGTCTTGTTTTTGTAAATGTAACCTTTATGGAAATTATGCCATGCACCAAAAGCTTTCATTTAACATCTTTGCCTCAGCAGTTCAAAGAGGTGAGAGAAAGAGGATACTCAAGGCAGTTGTAAGACCCACGATAATTCCCTGCTTAAAACGATGTGCTCCCAGGCTGTACTTCCACAACATAACATAGCTTAACTTTAAGGACTGTTGAGGAAGGTTATGATGTGACACAATACATATTTATTAATCACAATAAAAACACAATAAAACAATAACAAAAACACAAAGTGAAATTAGTACCTTTATTACAGGGAGGGTGTCCACTGCAACAGATGTAGGTCATCTTTGTGATCAGTTCTTTGACACTGCTCTCAAATTCAAGCAGGGTGCAAGCCAGTTGTGTTAATGTCCCAAGCTGGTGGGAGGTCAAACTGAAGGCTCTGCTTTTCATGGAAAGCTCTACAGGTGCTGTGAAACACAGATAAAGAGGGGAAGAATTTTTAAACATACCGTTCATATTGACACAGTGGCAGACATATGACAAATAAATGATGTGCAGAACAACAACAGTGGAAAAATAGTTGTTCAGCTCAACCTTCCAACCTACATACACTCATCAGAGACACCTCTGTTCTCCCAGTCTTGCCAAGCAAAACTCTTTTTATAAATATCGACCCATTCATGTTTTCCCAATACACTGCACAAACAAAGAGTGGAAAATATGCAAAACTTTTCTCACGGAGAAGTCACACATGTGCAAGCTGCTCTCTCGGCACAAAACTTTCTCCCCTAACCCGCAGATGACCCCCTTGGCAAATATGGATTTCCCATTTTGGAGGCTGCCAAAGCCATCACCCGGGGGATGTTCCGCATTAAGCCGGAGAATGGGAAGCTTGGAGATGTGTTGCCGTACTCCCAGACACATGCACAAATACTTTTGTGTGTCCGCCTAAATGAGCTGCTCTATTGCAAAGGCATTTGGGAATGGATGAGCTCAGTATTAGCCTTGACTCTTAAAGCCAGCCGATGATTGAGTGTTGAGAAAGAAAGAAGAGTGGACCCTTTTCATAATTGTTACATTATTTCCTGTGGATCCTATAATGTAATCTGGCTGAATTGTTAAGCAAATTCTGACAATATGACAACACGATGTCCCTTAGGATCTTTGATTAATCATGCATGAGGCATGACTCACAGAGGGTTTGGGACTGTTTGTATGGGCACATGCATGTGAGCAGTGTCCTCTTGGAGTAGGGTGTCTGGCAGCCTGCACACATGCCATGTTTGTGTAATGCCACTCATTGTGACAGTCCTGATTTGGAGAAAGCTCAAAATTGCATGTCAATCTAGGATAACTGCCACAACAACTTCATGGTCACCAGCAAATATATTCTGACCCCATGTTTGTTTGTGTACAAGTGTATACATGTATTTATGTGCACATGTGTGAAATCACATTGTTATTTGGTGTTGGTCAGAATATGTGTGAACATGTGTGTGTAATTAAACTGCATGTGTCTACAGCACAGCAGAACTACCGTAATGGGGTCCAGTGGGAGTCTGTGCAAGAGAGAACACCTCTTACCGCTTCCTTACTTACATGACCTAGCTGACACTGCTGGCTTTATTTTTAAACTTGCACATCCATAAATACAGTGACACTACTTATGAACTTTTTTTTTCAAAAGGTTTTGCATTATGGTACAAACTGCACAACAGCTCTGGAGTAAGCAGCATAAAGAAGGACATGCAAACTAACGGAAGACTGTGCAAGCAACCCATTCAGCCTGTAACCTATAAGCATCACCTAATCTTCAACCCCATCAAAAACAGGGCATTTTTGTCACATTTGTTTTTCAATAGCCGTCTTATGAATGTGACCTAAGGGCATCCAATATTACTTTAATAGAACATGACCTTGATGTTTAAGCTATGCTCTTGCTTGCATTGGGCTCTGCCATCCGTGCTATATAGGTATTTATAGTTGTCCTCCTAGCCAAATAGCCTTATAGCCATAGCGGTCTAGTACATCGCCATCTAAAGCTCATTATACCTTTGTCACAACAGTGAGGCCAAATGGAGGCTCTCATAGTCAGTTGATGGAAAGGGTGTGCTTAAAAGCACCCAGGTGTGTCATATAGCATGGTGCAGAGCATGTCTCATAGAGCAGAAATGAGTAAGGGCACTTGCAGCTAGCAGAGTTCAACTAAAGGTCAATGTACTGAGAATCAATAAGAGAGTGGCGCTTAAAGCCAGTGCTGGAAATAAGGCAAATATGTTCATATAATTTCTCCTTGATATGACAACAGTGAGAAGAGATATTTTCAGACAAAAGTGAAATCAATGCTTAGCTTCCGTAGTGGGATGACTATAAAAGGTACAAACTAGAATAAACACATCTGAGATGAATTTCCCACAGCAAATAAAAGAGTGATACCAACAGTGGTTTAAGCCAATTCAGTTGCACTATTGACTTGAGATGGTGGGTTTTACATTTGAAGAAAACAAGTAGCGAGTTTATGTCAGCTCTCATGCATGAGTTTCGACTCACAGACAAAGGTTGTTGGACATTTTCGCCTTTCCAAGAAGTTTTGGCATTGCAGGCCGAATCGAATACCTCTGGGGCAGGGGTTTATTCTGTACTGGTACCAACCATCTTTTGTTAAAAACAAAAAAGCAACTACATTAAACTTGTTCAAAAAAGTTAATTGAGTATCAGTATCAACAACTCATCGATCAATATATTATATTGATCGAACCTTTGCTGTGTCGCAGGCCTGCCCACTTGTAAACGACAAGATGATGCTGACACAAAGTATGCTGCTGCACACTTGGAAGCACATTTTCCAAACCAAATATTGAATGGATTTGCTATTGTAGCATCTTGTTGTTTTGAGACTTGGCTTCGATATAACAAGGCACCCTTGATCCAGTCAGCTCAGCAAAAAGTCAGTCCTCTTCTCAAACGACTTAAACAGGAGCCATTCCGTAATTCTGTAACATCAGTCTGGCTCTTGCCAGGTTATACTTATAAAACTGTATGGAGAATGTGAACTTGAGAATTTAAGAGTTTGCAGAAGAAATTCCACTTAAGGGGGAAAACTCTAGCATTGGTCTTCAGTGGCTAGTTTTCAGTTTGTAGCTTTTAACAATGACAACAATGTAACACAAAGCAGACGAGAAACAGAGCAGGTATTTTTGGCAAGCCATCAGTCTTCTCCTCGCCAGTCTCTCCTGTGGATTCACAATTGGTTCTACGACAAACTCTTCCCCTCGCTCACAACACACAGCGTACTGACTGGCAGGAACAGGGAGATGGAGAGAGAGGGAGCGACTGAAAGAGAGGGAGGAGTTGTGGAGAAGAGAAAGGGGTGGTAGTATGGAATGAAAACATGGGGAAAGAGAGCGAGGGGTGGGATAAGGGAATTCCCTTAGCAGTTGTTATTGATTCCGGTGTTTACGGGCGAATAGTTTAGTGCCGTTTACAAAACAGAACAGATGCAGCCAGTGAGCAAAAAGGTAAACAATTGCTGTGTGGCGGGCTGCCAAATCCCCAGTCTGATGTATTAAACTCACGGTGAAGAGCATTTCCCCTTTGGCTGCTCTTATTGCCACTTCATTTCCTCTTTGCACAGAAACACACTTCCTTCTTGTTGCCATCACTCGTCTGTTCTGTGTCTTTTTCTTCTCCTTCACCTATTGGTTTATCAAACAAAAAAGTGTCGCATGCTTCATCGTCTGGCTATTTTCTGTCCTTCTCTGACCCTGGAGGCCAAGTTCTTTCAAACAGAGCCATTAGTAGGGGGATTGTATGTGTCTGACATGCCCAAAAAACAATTATTAGACACTTTCTACCAAATGATGCCCGAGTCTTTGGGGAACGGGCAATCATGTGATAATTTGGCCACTGATTTAATTTCTTTCCAGCAAAGCCTCTCTCTCCTATGATGTGTCCCTCATTTTCCTCCTCCATACACATGTGTACATTTGTAATACAATAGACCATCAGAGTGGGCCCCCCATTTTGCTTGCTATTACATCTTATTATATTGTTATTGTATTATTATTTCAGTGGATTTCAAGGAGCCAGTCAACCTTGCTTGACCTGCAATGTTCACAGAAAAAAGTAGATTCTCATGATTTTTTGCACACGCAGACAAAACCAGCGAGACATTTAAAATGTGTTAGTGATCTGAGGCAACAGAGATGTTTAATAATAATATAATAATAATTGTTTGACAATGACAGTTCACGGTTCTATTAATGCGTGACGTTTTGGCCAGCTAGGGTCATGTGTGGCTCAAGGGTACCAGTGTGCATTAATATGTGTGCATCTGGATAGAAGGACTATTAGCAACTATAGACCGCCTGCAGGGCCCAGTGACAACCAGGGTCCTCTCTGTCAGATGCGGCCCACTGCTTCTTCAGACAGCCTTATTATTGGAGGTTTCCCGCTGTGATTCTGCCATACACACATTCACACACACGCACACAACATACCACCCGAGTGCTGGTCTAGTGGCCCTTTCCCTGGGTGCGCTACGACCGGGCCACAGCAGGGGTCACCTGTCCTTGACAAGGCAAAAGTAGAAATATCTCAATTCAGTTCCCCTGGAAAATAGTGCAATTTCATTTTTTTCCTCATGAAGTGAACTTTGAAGTTTTCTTTACTTTTTTTTTTACACATACAATAAAAATCACTGCATGATCTTAATGAGTATATCTTAAAACATTGGTTTAATGTAAGTGCACGCTTTATTTTTTCTCTCTACAAATCACATCTATTCATGACAGACTACGGGCTGCTCTCATGCCTGTCATTTCAGTCTGTGCCTTCTAAATGGAAGGTGCCAGGAAAAGGTTCATATCCTTGAGCTTTTCAAGAGTGATACACAAAAGCCATTGTGACCACTCAGAGGAAATGGGGAAAATAAATGGTATGCATAATACACAGTCTCAAGGGCCGTGAAAGGTGGTATTCTTTCTTATTCTGTCATTTCATAGGATTTAGAGAAGAATCACATGGAGACACGCATACAATCACAATGGAGTCCTCTTCTGAAAACAATTAATAAACAACCTCTACCCCTGTAACTTTGGCAAACAAGGTCTCCTCATGATGTACAAATACTTGGAAAGAGTCCCATAAAAAGCCTCACCCATAAACTGGAAACCCATTCATGGTCACAGACACACGCGCACACACACAGTCGCACACACACCCTCCTACCTAGCCCATAATTACATGGCAGAATGCGGGTACACATCCCCAGCTGACAGTGTGTATAAACTCTGGCAGAGATATGATCTAGTGAGGAGCTGCTCTTATTAAATATTAACAAACGCCATTCCCAAGTAGCCTCAATCCCCACAAGCACCTCCAATGCCAGTCAGAGCCCCGACACAGCTACTATCTCGCGCCACTACACGCACGCTCTCTCCCCGCTGAATAGGCGAGGCTTTCTCCAAGAAAGAGTTCAAAGAGGCAGAGAGAGGGCGAAGAGGGGCTGGCAGTGGGGGTGAATGCGCCTGCTATACATGGACTCTCAATCCCTTTTTTTATCTATAGGGAGCCTCAGCCTTCGTCATATGGGGAAATTAGCAAAAGCGGAATTCAAATCATTGCCATCAGAAAGGGGTTGAAAAGTGTTTTGAACAGAATTTCCCAACCCCGATTTCACCCCTGTGGTCGATTGTTAGGGGAAAAAAATGTGCAGGCGTAAAAAGTTGAGTGTAAAATCTTTTGATCTCTTACAACAACACTGATCTCATATGTATATATAGATATGCAAATGTATGATGCCATATGCCAATCTAATGATGCATTTTTTTTAGGGTGGTATTAACTGACTCATGATTACACCATTTTCCAATTAAGTTTGCAATGAATGCACACACACAAAGACAAATGGGATACTGTGTGTAGTTGCATTATTCATCTCAATGACCACATGCAAATAAGGAACAATGTTTACACCACGCTAAAATGCAGATGTCTGTGTCAAAGTTCCAATAGAATTATAAATTTGGTCTAAAAGGCCATTGCACAGAAATTCATAGTATTGCAACTTTGTCAACTTGATAACACAGATGTAACTAGTATCTTTATTAATCGACAAGTTGCAAAATCAATCACAGGATTTTCTCTAAAAATATAAATGCCGACTTGTTACTGCTGAGAGGTCAAGGTTTATATTAATTGTTCCAGGACAACAAACCTGCCTGACAGCTGAAAGCCAGCAGTTTTACGACTCAGCTTATAAAACACTTTAGGAAAATAAAAGAAGACCACAAGTAGTAAGTAGTTAAATTTGTATCAAAGCATAAAGTCGAATGAGAGTATGGTACATTGTGAGAGCCTGCTTTAAAGTCATTGAGGTTAAAGGAAGCGGTAGATCTGGCTGTGAAAGCTGTTAAATGGTTCAATGGTTTGACAGTGCCTGATGCTACAGACAGTGCTGCTCCCATGGGAGCCAGTCCCCCATGCATGGCTCCTACCAAAATATACCTACTGTTTTCCTCTAGTGTAGAAACAATAACTCAGCAGGAGAGAAGAATGGATCTAAAGAGTCACTAATACTGTATGTATGAAATTTCTTTTTTAACCTTAGAACCCTAGAATTAACCTGATAATTATATGTATGGCCTTATACTGAATATCGTACAGTGTGTGAGATGATAAAAATTAGAGAGATGTTCAGAGCCACAGTAAAGTAAGTGGTTAAACTGAAGTCTGGTAGTATTTGAAGGATATTTCAAATGTGAATAGCACTAAAATGTAATCCCAATTGTATACCTCAAAGCTGTGTTTCGGCTGATACAAATACACACATATCCACATGCAAAAGGCAGCTCAGGCAAAACTGCTCCATTTTACCGTCATTACACAGCACGGGTCCCCCGCTCCCTTCGGAGCCATGTTCTGCCTCCGGTGCTACATTTGACGGTTTGTTGAGCGGCACGTAGGTGTGTAGCTTCCGCCGCGTTACGTGATCAAACAGCCCAACTGACGCATGGCCAATTATCCTGGCTGCCTCCTCTCATCTCACGTTTAAGGAGAGGCAAAGTAAAACCAGGGAGGGAGATGGAGCAGAGACATGGAGGGAGCTGCTGCTGTGTTTATCCAAGAATGGCAGATGTAAAAGCCCTCTTCTTCCCATTCCACAGGGAAGCTGACATGTGCACCACTTTTTTGAAAAAGTAAACAATGGTTCACACACTTTACTTTTTTGTGGGAATCTTTACCCCCAGTATGAGGTAAATAGGCCAAAACAAACAGAAAGATTCAAAAATGAAAAGTGACATTAAGTTTCAAGGTCTATATTTCAGTAGTCACATTAATGTTGTATAATGCAGTGGCTTTCAAACTGTACCACTGGAGGTACATGGCCTTCTTTAGAGTGGCACACATGCAGGGTCACCTGTAATGATGACTGTATTCATTTTAATTGTATTTATGCTTTAGAAAGGCTTTCAAGTAAGGTGCTTTTGAATGAGGTGTTTTTCTCATTTAGAGAAAAACTTTAGACATAAGTTTGTCCAACTTAGTTATGTTTTTAGACACAGCTTAGTCCTAATTCGATCTTGATCAAGGACAGGTGATACTTGGAAGGTCAAATATTTCATAAAGTTTGAGAACCACTTGAGTAATGTAATCACAGAGTATACACCACACCAATATATAACAAAGAAAAGAAGAAAGGGGAAGGGAATAATCATTTATACTATAATAATTTAAGTCTAATGTATGTATTTTCTTCTTTGTTGCCAGTGAAAGTCCTGCCATTTAAAATCAATTCAATATTTAGATAAAAAAAGGAAAAAAATATACCTGCAGAAGTTTGAGACTTGGCTGAGAATTTTCTGAACTTGCTGGTCACTGTGGTGTTGTCCCTTAAAGCTGCCTCACATTCTCTCTCCATGAGAGAAGCCAGTTTGTGCGCAACACTGTCAAGGTAAGCAGCATTTAGGAACCCCAAAATGGTGTGCTGATCCACTAAGTGCGAGAGAACATAGAGCTCCTCGTTGAGAGCCTGGGTCAGGAGTGGTACCACTGAGCGGAAGCCAAAAGTCAGTCTGTCAAAGCCGGTCTCCCCACTTAAACTTGAATTTATGGCTGAATGGAGAAGTGCCGCCGTGAACTGACCTCTATATGCCTGAAAGTACAATTAGAAAGTATGCACAAGTTGAAAAAATATATATAATAAGGATTAGTGTTGTAGCAGTATTGGAAATAGGTTTTTAGATGGCTTCACCATACCTGATAATGTGCAAGCACCTCTGACTCAGGGTAAAGAAAGAGCAGATGTTGTAGACAATAGATTCGTTCAGAGATGGACGGGTTTGGAGAATTGAAGTCTGGTTCTGGACGCTCTGAGATGTGAGGAGACAGCCGATCCAGCAGGTGGCGGCGCAGCTGGAGACGCACATCATCCCAAACAGTCTGGATCTGAAAATGACAGGTAAGAAAGCACAACCTGATTTACAGTTTGACATTTCCCCAACTGCAAAATTAGGTAAGAAATTAGTGTTCACAGGTCCCACTTTAACTTATGAACATATTACTGAAGCAACATTAGGAATTAACTATACCTCGACTGACGATTCATCTTTAACTGTATTAATCAGGTCGGGCTGATGCAAGGTAGATGAGTGGGAAGGAGAGGGAGTTTGTGGAAAGCAGACACCACAACGTGATGAAAGATCTACAAGTAGTTCTAGAGTCACCACCTCTCTGCCATCTTCTTCAGACCGTAGGTACAGTTGCTGAAAGTAGATAGTGGTGGAGTGACAATTACTGCAAGCACAAGGTCATAAATCCATGATGTGCTCTTTACAAGGCAATCCATGTAGATTGAAATAAAAGGCAGGTAGTAAATTCGTTAAACAATCATCAATATTATATTCTTATCAAATTTACTTCAAACTCATTACATTTCTTACCAGAGCCCTGAGGAAGTCCAGCTGATCCTGATATCCCGTAGCAACAGACCTGAAGTGCATTCTAAAGGGGAACCATTTCAAGCACTCGTTGGAGTTAGGCGGACTTTCTGATCGAAGGTCTTCAATCTGAGTTTGAAGGTCTTTCAGTGACTGCCTCGCGCTAGAAACAGGAAAAAGCAAGAAAGGAATAAGATGCAAGGAACAAATGTGTACTTTGCAAAAGGCACTGCCAGGGAATCGCACTCGGGACACTATAAGGCAAGAACGCCACCCACTCAGTCGCTGTGGTGCTGCTGAGGCTTAAGATGCTGGACAGAAGGCTAACTGTTAATGGTTGGAGGTTGCGTCTCTAAATCTGATGTGGATCAAAACCATCACAGTAAAACCCCCTGAAATAAGGAGATTTTTGAGCGATTATATCACCATATGCCGTTTACCAACATGGAAAAACAGATATGATTATTGTAACAAAAGTATCACATTAAAGATACACAAGGGCCCGTCACATTTTACTCTCTCAGCCTCATCCACTGTCAGCTGGGTAACAGGAGAGGCGCAGCAGCATCAACAGTAATAAACATAGACGTGGATATAACCGTGTGCGAGTGTCTGCTAAGCATCTGGTGTGAAGTGGCGTTAAAAGGCATCGGCAAGCATCTGAGGCACCCGTTTCCACACCATATTACGTCTTACTTTCCCCATGCACAACACACACACACATACAGTACAGCAGGCATTGCAGCACTTTTGATTTTAACACACTGCTTCTCTCCCTAATATGACAGATTAGAAATGACGTCTTCAGGCCTGACATGTTTAGTCATTTCCATGCAAATCAGGGCATATACGTTTCCCCCATGTACGACGGTGTGTCTGTGTGTGTCAACATGCCTACACTCTTGCATAATTAAAACATTCAACTGCATACACCGCAAATATATGTATGCGCCACCGTGTAGCATTAAGCGTGCATGAGAAGAGAACTTGCACTGGCAGAGATGTGAAACTGAGTCAAAATAACAAAATCAATAATTGATTCTTATTAGAATTGTATGGCATCTCATGGCATGGCAGTTTTTATAAAGCGCATTTCATGCAAAAGTGCAATTCAATGCGCAAAATAGAAAGTGCAATAGAAATTGCCCCCACGTGGTTTCCGGCAAATTGCCCCACGTGGGTTCCTTCTGTGGACCCACCACCTGCAGGAGGACCCATAGGGGCTGGTGCAATGTGATTTGGGCAGCTCCAACAGCTGCCCCGATGACCCGGCAACGGACAAGTGGAAGACAATGGATGGATGGGTTTCCGGTAGGACAATTAGATCGGCGCTGTCCTTCCTCTCCCCTATCTTTTACATTTACGATTAGCAGGGTCCCACACAAATGAAGAGATAGCTCAGGATTTGGTAAAGGACAACGAGTTACTGATGGACAGTCACTGCAACGTGTTACAAACATCATGTTGGATGTGAATCCTGACCCAGAGGAAACGCCAGTGGTCGTAAGGCTGAGCTTTTATCTTGCGAGCTAAAGGCTAAATAATGACAATATAACATGGAAACTTAATAAAATGAAAACTACTAACAGGCCGATCCTTTTTTTGCACAGGCTCGTTCAAAGCTTTGCACTAGTTTTAATTTTTATTTTGTGTTAGCCATTAGCCACAAGACAAAAACACCCAGCTCAGTCCTTGCATAGCACGTCATGTTTTTAACCTGCTCCAGTCACATCCTAACTTTTACTCACTGTCCTTTCCCAAATCTTGAGCCATCTCCTTATGTATGTGGGACCCTGCTAATCGGTCAAAAATGGTGACGTTGCATTCGGCCCTGGAGCGCACCTTGTGGAGGGTAGACGTCATTGCCCGTGTTCTCATTGGTGTGACACTGAGTGATTATTACTGCTAAACAGAAGAGTATGCAGTAAGAAAGTGGTGAGCAGATGTCGCTTGAAAGGCTGCTGTAGCAATACTGACCAAAAAATACACTGAAACCTACGTTTGTATGGGTTTTCTAGATGGAAAAGATGCCATGGAGGGCAGGTTGAGCAAATTAGCAGAGGACGCCAGTTGGGTCTCAGCCGTGGGGCGCAGAGATTGCCTTCTCTTCGTGCTGTAGACCAATCAACACGATTGACAGGTGTCATATGACATGCAGCCAAAATGGCGACCTCCAATGGAGTAGTTGGTCACGTGTCTTCATTTGACCGATTGTGATTGTAAAAAGATAGGGGAGAAGAAGGACAGCGCCGATCTAATTGTCCAGGCGGAAACCACGTAGGGTCACTGACTGTGCACATAGCCCATTATGTCTATGGATTCTCCAAAAGCAACTAAACTGTGGACTGTGTGTCAACTAAGATATTTTAATTGAAAAGAGTATTCTAACTGCTAACTGGTATAACAAAAATACAACTGAACTATGAATTGCTAAGTTATTAAAGGCACACTGCGTAACATTTTGGACTATACTGTTGGCATCAGTACAAAAAATGCTCGACACAGAATATGCTATTACTGCAGTGGGTAATCAGAGAATGAATCTGGATGAGACCTAACCTGTTTAAATCTCAAATTCTGCTGCCCTTAGTCAACATCTACACAGAGACGAGCTGGAGACGTACCCACTCCCAGTAGAGTTAGTCATGTCTTCGGAGAGGTGAGCCGCTCACAGCAGAAGCACATGTTTGTTTGTACATTTATGAGGCATTTTTCAATGATAAATTAAATCTGTCATCAAAATAATTCTTGTGTTACATTTTTATTTTTTGGGTAAAGTTTGACGCAGTATGGCTTTAAAGCAGTACTAAGTAACTTGTTTACCTTAATAAAGTGTTAATAGGATGACTGGGGGCTCTTTTATATCCCCCTGTCGTTTGTGGCCAGAAAACCACAATTGCAACTTCGCTGCCTACGGGTCGGAGGCCCCAATACACACTTGATGGAATCACGAAGAAGAAGATAACAGTATTTACAGCCAAGTTTGAGTGAAAAAAACTATCTCCATTGTGTAATTGGATGTACAATATCCCTCTCTCCCTTTGTCTTTTCTGTCAGTGTAATATCTACTCTCACGGACAATTAATGAGTAAAAAAACACAACATGCTACGACACCTGCAGTGGTGCTTATGGCCTCTAGGGGCATGAGTTACTTAGTACTGCTTTAAATTCTGCAAATAAAACTTGTTACATAAATGGAACCTTGCCTGTTATTTTACATCATGTACTTGCCTGTGCACCTTGAGATCTACACGTATTAAATCAAGTGTTATGTTAATTCTTTAAGTGAAATTCCTATTGTGGTGTTGACAGCTAGTTTACAACCAGTTAAAGTATATAAAAAAAATCAGCCCTCGCCATGCCACAATTACATAAACTTATAAAGCTGAAATTGACCAAAACAACTGACATCTGTTTATAGATGAAGATGTTTCTGTGCTTTTATAGAAGATGGCATATGTTGAGGAAAAAAAAGAAGTACCCTGGAAAAAATTCCTACTGAAAATGGTTCCACGACCCCCTTCCGGGTCCCGATCCACCGGTTGAGAACCACTGGTTTAGACAACAGCACAAATTACTAAAATGCAAATGCATGCAACTTACTAACAGAATGAATTTAAAAGTAAAAACAAAAAACACCCTTGAAGATTCTAACTGCCCAGTTTATTGACAATACGATTGTTGCATGTGCAGTCTATCCAAGACGCAGAATGCTAAAGAGACATTCTCCATCAGGCAGCTTCTCCCCCAGCACAGGTCTATAAAATGCCTCCTGCCTGCTCTGGGGCCATGAACACATCCAGATGTTTTACAATGACAACACATTAAATAACAGTTCAATCTGACGCACTTTGGTTTCAGAGGGCAAAATCTCAAAAGAATGAAATGTTTTGGATTTGCTTCCCGGTCATAGAACAAAAATATATATATATCGTAACAATGTTCTAATGTAAACGGCAGTGTATTGAAATTGAATAACCCTTAGTATGTGAAGTTAGTGTAATGTAAAGTTAACGTAATGTAAAGGTAAGTTGCCTCTTCCTCTTTTTCCGCATAATATTAACTTGCAGCACTGAGCCCTGTATGAGCCTTTATTGTACCCCATAAACATGGATGTGCGTTCTGGGCTCCACCCCAGGACTTCACGTTGACAGCAGGTTTCAAATGGGCCTCCATCTGTAGCAATCTATTCACAAAAGTTCATTAAAACAGAAAATGTAATTAGAACACTCTCTTTTTAACATGATAGTTTTATAGCAAAATAGAGGTCAAATTAAACGACTTTTCACTATGGTATCAGTGGGAATTACTTTGCCATATGTGAAAATGATGAAGAAGGAAAAGTGTTGCTTTGAGACCATTTGGAGTCACATTTGGACAATGACTTTTTAGGCTTGTTCCAGTCCCATGTCTATTAACACACAATACCACGCTTCTATCACTTTTACCACATTTTCAGTGGTGCTGAAATTTTCTTGCCGACTGAATGAAACTTTCCCTTTCCTAATTTTCCCTACTCCCTTTCAATTACCCCTCCATAGGGTCTGACGCTGTAAGTCATAAAGTCAAAGTGGATAGTGTGTGTCAAGAAGTCCATCCAGCTCCGTTTCGTGCTGTGACCTTTTGGCCGCTATAGTGTGAAAGCTACCTGCAGCCTAATCAACTTGGCAGGATTAGCTCCGAACCTGATGACTTCGACTGCCTGTAACTCAGACACCTGGGAGAGAGAAAGAGGATAGAATAGACGAAAGAGGGAAAGTAAAAGTGGACTGAACACAGAGAACTCGCAGCAAATAAAGCCATTCTACCGTGTGAGGCGACACAACAATGGACGAATCCGTAATGGCAAATACTCGGAAACAGGACTCAATAAGAGGCCGGAAAATTGGAAGAGGAGAAAGCAACAAGGAAGGAATTCTTAAGTCTCTTGGCAAACATGCCTTCTACTGTACAGCAATGCAGTGAGGCATTTTCAGCTGTAATTTGAAATGTAAAGCTATATGCGTAATGTTTTCTACTTTTGTGTAATTTGAAAACATTTAGAGAATACGACAGGCCCTCTCTCTAGTCTGAGCAATCTATTAGGTTATACCAAACACAATAAGGATAATATGGAAACACATGTTTGGTATGTCCTACACTTAATAGAAAATGTAATTAACAAGTTTATTTCTTCACTCATACACTTTGAGCAACTGCATGTGCCCTGTAGCTGCATCTCTGCTGTTGTCATTGGTCAATTAAAAGGAATAGGCCACCGTTTTTCCATACTGAGATATGATCTTATCTTAGCTTAAATAGGGAAAACGTGAAAGAGCTTGGTCACTTCTCCCCTGTTTGGGTCCACGAGGAGAGGGTGAGAGGCTAAATGCTGTCAACAGCAAGTTTGGTGTTTTTGCGTGACTGAGCGCACGCGTAAAGACCAGACAGGTACGCATCAACTCGTCTAAGCGCAGGTGAGAACATAATGTCAGTATACAAAAATGGTGGACTATTCCTTTAAAGATGGAGGAACAAAACTTTATTCATTTTCAATCTTTCCCTACAAAATGACAAAAAAAAATTGTTATCAACTTATCATAATAGTTTGAATCAATTTTGAAAGACATCTTTGTGAGAAAGCTAACACCAACATCATAACTAGTTGGCAGCCCCCATAGTTAGACAGAGAATGGGAGCAACCGGAGGTCTTTTATTAGATATGATGGCACATTTCACAGCTCCGTGACTTACAGAAACCCAATCCCGCGATTAGTCAGCGCTTTGACGTTATCTTAAGTTCCTTGTCAGAATTAATTTAGTGTGGGTGGGCTGTCTGTCGTGCTGCGCTCCCCTACCCTTGAACAGAAGGAGGGGGAGTCGGAGGCAACGGGGGCAGGAAGATCTTTTTCAAATAAGCTCCAGTCTCAGTCAATGCCAAACCAGGCGCATTAGAACCAAATATCTCTTCCATCAAAGGGCTCCATTCTGTGAGGGGGAAGAGGCTCTGAATGAACAGACTGAAAACATATCCCATCCTGACCACTTAGTGCCCTCACCCCTGAGCTTCCCACCGCCACCCAGCCCGGCCAGTGATACAGGAGAAGTGATACAACTGATACTACACACGTGTCACACACTGCTAAACACATAATCAGCGATGTACTGTGAGCAGCACAGATCACTATATTTATTTAATGCTGCTTGCTTGAATATGTCCCTAAATTTCAACTCATCTGAAACACTTGAGCACAAACGCACACACACACACACACACACAGGCGCACACACACACGCGAGTATTGACACTGTAGCTAGATCAAGATTGGCAGGTTGTCTAGGGAGAGCCATTTGCTGTGAAGCGGTCGGTCTGTCTGCAGCTCTCTGGCCCGTGCTGACACTTCATTACAGGTCTTTTCCTGGTGGCCCGTCGCTCCCCACCACTGAGCCACTGTCCCGTCTGATGAAAACTAATGGATTACAGCATTTCAATTTGAGGAGAACCCCCTCCGTTGTCAGACTATCTTAATCTTCTTCAATTAGGAGACAGATCTTAGGAAAATCTCTGACATCTGAGAAGCTACACACTGTAGGGACACGGCTGGTTGCAGTTATAGACGGGTCCTTTTTCCCTTTTGCACAACTCCACTTCCAGAATCTGTCCCAGGAACTGATAAGACAGTTCTGCTGCAGGTGACTGTATGTCTACAGCCCACCCTGGAGGAGGTAAAGGAGCTGCCCTGACCCAATAAGGGCTCTCCTGAAGAAGTCTCAGAGGAAGTTAGCTAGAGCCTGACACAGACACTGACCAGTGGTTCCCTACGGCGAGTGGAGGATTGCCTTATTTTTAGCCCCATTCTCCATTATCTGGACGCTTTGTTCTCATAATGGTTATCCCTCTCCCATCTGCAGGAACACAAAATAACCCTTTAATGCTTAGAAAGCAGAAAAATGGTCCGGCCTTCAGTAATAAGCCTTGAATTACCTACCCAAGGGTTTTCGTTTCAAGATGGGGAATCTTCAATTATTATGTTCCCATTTAGAAGGAGGAAAGAAAGAAAGACAGATAAAGAGCGAGAGAGGGAGACAGTGTGGAAGGGACGAGTCGCAGACACTAATGGTGCCAGAGTGAGCCTTTGTTCACTTGTTACATTTAGTTTGTCCTTCATCATCTGCCCCGAGCTTCACAACGTCACACACAATAAAAGGTCTGAAATATAGATCTTTTCTTCTCACCTCTCCAATGTGCCACTCTTTATCTGTCCAGTTGCTCCAAAACTATCCTGTCATTATAACCTTCTCTGCCATCACACACTGGTGTCTGCATAATTTTCTGTACTTGTTCGGACTTGTTTACGTTCATAAATATTTTACAAAATACAGTACATGCCAGTTTTGTTCTCAGATCATGTTTGTTCCGTATGTATTTTTAACCAATGCATGAGAAACAACATGATTTTTAGACACTCAAAACACATTTAGAAAACATTAGGACTCATTCACAAAACTTGTTCTTAGCTGAAAACGTTCCTAAGAACAAATCCTAATCTCTAAATTCTGTACACAATCATTCTGAGTAATATACATTTGTACATATTAAATAATGTATTCATTAATTCCAAAATATAAATATAATCATCATAAATTACAGATGCCTTTATTCAGAAATAGGTTGGTAATCACATGTACTTTTATTAATGGAAAGTAAAGTACCAAAGTATTACGGCTAAAACTGTTGAATGCAACATTTACATATATAATTAAATGTGCTGCATTAGTGTTATTTGATAAAGACGAGCGTCAGCCTAAGTCTTATGACCTTGTGTTTACAGAGGCGCGTGCTCGGGTGGAATGTCACACTGCTGCCGTCGTATACATTTAAGGGGCTGACCCATGAGAAGAGAAGGAAAACCCTTTCACGATGTACAGGTTACATCTATTTAAACATTTTGTAATGAGAGCAGAGTCACATGCCCAAAGGTTTAGGTAGGTCCTTGAGCGCATGGCTGAGATTTTTTTCATTTGGGGTTTTGTTGGTTATCAGTTTGGGATTTGTGTTTTGCCATTCATATCCTGCTCTGGTTGCCTGGTGCCAAGTTTAGATTCACAAACTCAGAACACAGGTGCAAAGTATTTTTGACGTGAATCTGGCGCAGTTTCCTGCCTTTGTACAGATTTTAAGAAGTTTCTAAAGAAGATATTTGTGAATGAGGCCCATCGTCTTCAGCATAACAAAACAAAATGTTATGTTCATTAGAATGTCATAGAAAATGTTGCGCTGATTTGATCATACAATATTTGATAATATGTATATAAATACATATACCAATATTTGTGTTTGGGTAAGTGAAAAACTTTCTTTATAGAATACTTAATAGAAGAGTTGATGCAGTCTAACCTGTTAGTATTAGGTTTGGGTGTGTCTTCTAGATCTTCATGATGTTTCTCAAAGTCCACGTTGCTAGATTTTCCAGGCAGAGGCTGATGCAGGGAAGCACAATCTTCAGCGGAATCCTCTAATTCCATGGCCACGTTAGCTACGGACATAACAAGTTTGATTAAAATGTAAAAGTATACAGAACAGACCTTTTTTTGCCTAATTAATTCTTCTATCTAGATCAGTGGTCTTCAACTGGTGGGTTGCAACCCAAAAATGGGTCACGGAACCATTAACCCACTGATCTAGATCACTGATTAAATTATTCAACAAGTTCAATCATCAGCAATTTGTATCATCGATTCTATATTCAGTGATTGAATTTTTTTCTGATTAAACTGTAAAAAAACAGTATGTGCATTACCTAGTCTCATATTATTATTGCCATCAACATGAATCAAGTGGAAGGTAATGGAGAGTGTCTGAGCCAATTTAGCTCTCTCACACTTCACCTCTCTCGTTTCTTCTTCGTCATTCGGATTTTAATAATCCTTGTCAAACTCCAAACAGCTCCCCACACTCCTTTCCGCTTCTTTGCTGCTATGTGCTATGTCTATGCTACTCTCTCTGACAGAGCAGTCAGGCAGCTCAACAGTCATTTAGCCAGCTGGACAAATATTATTTTCCTTCACTGACAGCCTCTCCCTACCTCTTCTATATACCACTATATGTGAAGCAGTCCATGCCCAGTCCAGGTATTAGTGTATAAAATTCTGCAAAATATATGAACCTAACGTTGAAAAAAATATGTACTGAGCCAGCATTTATGATTCCAAATCGCAGAATATTTGCCTATAGAATTGACACCATATTCGTTGTCAGCCAGATGGGTTGATAGACTGAACGTATACATGCTAAGTCTATTGGGAATCTACCTCCTGGTCTGCCAACTATCGCCTGAAAAAGATAAGTGTGGAAGTACATCCAAGTGTGGGGAATCTCCCAGAAGCACACTGGTACTCATTAGTACTATACTTTAAGTCCTTTGGTCTCTGCTGTCTTGTCATTAGCTCTTTACAAAGCAGATGTTGTTAGAGCCCAAGTGTGTTACACATTGTTGCAACAGGGACGCCAGCTCTGGCACTGAGACACGCATGCATGCAAAAATCACATCACTGTCCTATCTCTCCGGTTGCTGCCTGTCTACCCTCACCAGGCTTACACACAGGCCCATTTACAGTAATGAGGTTGTCCTGAAATATTTAGCAGTGTGTCCCCCAGGCAGCCACTTTAAAGCCACTTAAAGCGTGTCAAGTTAAAGTCAACAGTGTTTAAAGAGGGTTACTAACAGTCAGCAGCCACAGAAACATAATAAATAAATTATATAGGTGCATGGTAGGCAAGAACCATACTAGAGCATTATATGGGAGGAGCAGGTTATGACTCGTCAGACATTAGTCTTCAGCACATCAACCAGAATATTAACAACAACAATAATATAAAGGCACAAAATCACAAAATTACACAATCTAATATCAAGACGTACATCTAGTGGGTAATCTGGGTAATGTGATAGAGACATAGACTAAAACAGAAAAAACTGCAAAACAGCAGCCCGATGTTTGAATATAAATAGATATCTAAGCATCATCATCATTTTGAACACACCGGAGTTACCTGTAAATATGTGAATAACTGGATTAGAAACAACACAAAAACTAGTCTGGCTAAAAGGATTTGCAACTGTGCAAACCTTTATCGTCTTCGTATGTGCACCCTCGAGTAGCAGCATCCGGGGCGAAAATGTTACGATCCTTTGCAGCGAGTCAGTCTTTCACTATTTTTCATTGTTGTCATTAAAAAGAAAAGCCTCAATTAACGTCACTGACAAAGCCCAACTTGCAGAAAGTGCCCCCTTCCTATCAATCCGGGTTACAATGATCGTCGTAATCGCCATACAAAGCGCATTAATAGGCCACAAATAATTATCAGCGATGTAATATTACGGTGTTCAATTTGCCACATAGCTAACTCAATCAGTGCTGCTGAAAATCCACGATCGTTTGTTGATATCTGGGATAGAAACAGAAAGCGTCCGTAACAACGACCCGGAAATGAATCCGTGAAAACTTCCGCCTTTCGGAACAGTCCATAATGAAAACAATCAGAAGGGGCGCATCTCTTTGAAAAATGAGTTATTGTACGGTGCATCGAAAGTAAAATAAAGTCCATAATCAATACATTCGGTGCAAAAGGCATAATTCACCAGATGGACACGAATGCATTCAGATATGGGACAGTGATTATGTTTGTTTGGAATATATAGTTTGTAAACTTCCCCTTTCACATACAATGTAATCATAGGTGTTGTCAGCTCGTCTCGGAGGGGGAAGTAGTTCGCCAGTGGAGGACACATCCTACTAACTGTCAGAAAGTTTGTGTCCTTATTTTCTCTGATTCTTATGACAAGATAGTAAACTTCATAATTGAAACCTTTTTCCAACCGTGTTTGGCACATCACCAAATACTCAGAGGACAGTTGCGATGAGAAAGGTGAAGCTGACTTGTGTTTTGAGATGTAAATAGGCTGTAACTGACCTGTTTTGAGATGTAAATGAGCTGCGAATAATGACTTTGACAAACTCTCCCTTATCTAGAAACAGGAAGACTGTTCGTCATGTTTGAGTAGTGTGTTTTCAAGTTAATTTGAATCTTACAATTTAAGTGTATTTCCTCCTAGAATGGCAAAGGACACCTATGTCTTCCAGATATCTGGCGTCAAAAACGCTGAGAATAAGAGGATTTTAATCAAAGGAATCCGTAAACTCGGTGGACAATACCTTGGCGGTTCAGTAAGTCTTGTTTGTACTTCAACCAGTTATTTTTCATTCTCCTGTCATTGTTACTTTAATAATCAGATGACTAAGAAGCTGGCGAACATAAAGCAATGTCTTATTCTATTGAGTTATCAAGTAATATAGCCGTTGTGTGTGATTGATTTATAAATGTGTGTTTTAGCACATTCTACAAATTTCCTTTCAGGTCTATCAGCATGCCAGCACCCACTTTATTATCCCTCAGGTTTTGCCTAGTGAAAAGTTTCTTGCCGCATGTGCTGCAGGTATGTAAGAAATTCCATACAATCAAATCAATGCCACAACATGGAATTAGGTAGACTCTGATATGCTAATTTTATCATTATTTTCCTGTAATTCTTTACAGGGAAGTGGGTTGTTACTCCAAACTATGTTTTGGACAGTGTAAAAAATGGATCTTGGCTTCCTGAAGAACCCTATGAGGTGGCCATATCCAATACAAAATCTACCTTTTACCCTGCCAGACAGTGGCGGGAGAAAGTCGCCAATGGGAGGTTGAAAGGAGCTTTTCAGGGATGGCGAGTTCTTTTGATGGTTCAAGAACCGTCCCGCAGGGCCATGTTTAATCGGTAAGTCATCAAATTGATCTCTGCACACCTTGTCCAGCATTGTCATTGTTTTGTTTGACTTTGATTTTAACTCTGCAATCTTTGATCAGGCTCTTAAAAGCAGGAAAGGCTAAAGTCTTCCACTACAGTTCTCCCTCTTATAATGCCATTACTCATGTCTTGGCTAAGCCCATTACAGAAGGCATAAGATCGCATGATGCCCCGTGCTACCCTGTTAGTCACATAGTTCAACACCTTTTTGGGGTAAGTACATTTTATAACTTTTTTTTATTTTCTGCTGAATCTTATGATTTTTTTTTTTTGTCTTTAATAGAAGAGGTATTTAGATATGAATTTCAACCTAGAAGAGGATGAGGAGAGCTATTTTGTTCCAGACCTTAACAAATTTGAGCAAGACCTTAAAGACTACATCATCCAACACAATGTAGGTACCGGTACATACACTGAATCCTTGTCTTTGTGAGTTTAGTTTATTAGTTAGTTACTATCTTACTTTTTATCTGGCCTTTCTTGTCTTTCTCCGTAGAGCCAGTCACGACTCCATCTTTGTGAGTTCCTGAGTTACAATGACACATACTGTTCACGGTCCCAGGTAGACAAACCCTCGCACTCTGTCCACTCGTGATCAACCGCATCTGTCTAAAATTACTGTGTTTCACCAAGATCGGGTCATTCAATTACCTTTATGTCATACATTTCAATGGAAAACGACATATAGATCAAGGGCGTTTCACAGCCAGGTCACAGATTTAACCATTACTGTCAGCTGGTCTGAAAGCTGTGATTGGCATACCTATTAACAATACCCTCAACTGTCCTGTCCGTACTTTACCCAAGTGGATCTCCATAAGATTGCTATTATGAGTTCATGTATTTCCATTACTTCTTCCTGACTCTATATGTTTTTGCCAATTTCTGACAAAGTGAAATGACCTGAAGGAGCTTGAGATTAACTTCCAACTTCTATTACCCTTCTGCCCGCGTTTCCTTTTTTGGGCATGTTTTCCTCTGCTTTTCATATAGTTCCCTCATGACTTTTACAATTGTTCTTCTATTCCTCTAGGCCATGGATGCAAACTTTAGCCAAATTGCTACAATGATAGAGTGTGGCCTTGTCATTGAAGCCCTTAACTCCATGAGCTTGTCCCCTGGTCAGCTTCCTCCTGCCCAGTACTTGGTTTCTCTGCTTGAATATGCACAACAGGTGGGACCAGAAATACCACATTACGTCAAGTTTTGTGTTAAATAATAACTTGAATTCCCCTGTTTGACAAGACAAACATTATTTTCTTGTTACGTAACAGGGTAATGCGACATTGGCCTTCATCGGAAACTTTCAGCAGTTCTTGCTTAGCTTGCTGGTCGCAAATCCTCCTTGGATTGGTCCAAAATCAGTGAAGAAATATTTCTCAAAGGTGTTTCAGTGCCCTTGCTGCAAAGGTGGATTGTGGCCTTTTTTAGAGTCCTGCATTTGGTAAAACAAAAAAAACAAAAAAAAAGTATACTGTTATGCTATAATTTTTACTGCTAAGTGACATGCTACTACATTAGTCAATATTTGTTTCCATTTTGTCACAGTTATTGCCTGTTGAGAGATTCCACCTGTCATCCTCTGCCAGGACCTGCTCTGCCAACACTGTTACATTTTCACCACAACCTTCTGGCTTTTATTGTTACGCTCTTTAGCGGGGAACTCTACGCCATCACCACGAGGTAGCAGCAATATCAAACTCGTGGTTTCATTGAAAATTTTTATAAAAGTGTTGTCATGATACCTTTGTTAAGTGTGACTTCACACACAATAATTAACTACTTCCAGGTCCAAACTGTTGAGAGTTCCACTGATAAACACAGCAAAAAACCGCAACTTTATCTGAATCTCCTGCTGAAATAACAACAGATAAAAGGCCTAAAATGGTTTTACACCTAATTTGAACAATATAGCTCACAATTTCTCCAGGTAAAATAAAGATATTTTATATTTAAAATAAGCCTTCGTTGTGTATGGCTTTATTTTACTGTACCTTGATACATTGTACCTAAGTAAATTTAGTACAATGCAATGTTTTCTGTAACAATCTGTAATAACTTGTACCTATGTGTTAGATACACAATAGAATAACTTGTATTAGTACTTTGTAGGTTCATAATGTAATAGGACACGAGACCCTTAGGGTTTGGGTTAGAGTTTTGACTTATTACATTATGTACCTACAAACTACAAATACATATTATTCCATTATGTATCTAACCCATAGGTACAACTTATTACACATTGTTTCAGAGCACATTACATTGTACTAAATTTAGTTAGGTACAATGTATCAAGGGTAGTATAAAATAAAGTGTTACCAAAACAAATTTACAATTAATGCCAGGAAAGCATTACTAATGAAAATATAAAGTAAATGTATATTTCTTTGTGATCAGATGTTTAGAAAGAGCCTTGTAGTCGGCTCTACGCAGGTTAAAATCAGCTAAATCCCATTATAATAAATACGGCTAAAGCTCCGTTGGACCCAGAAGTAAAGCAATGACATCATCACTTAACAAACGTATTGAGATGCCATGTTTAAAAGTAATTATGTTGTTATATCTGAACCTAGGGTACAACTTCAGCTACACGCGTCTGAACGTGTGCAGGAATCATCAGGGGGTGCTCTGATATTGGGTGCTTTTTGGACGGTGTGGGAGCGTTCCACTCTGTTGTCAAGTGCAGTGAAGGGACTCACCCAGCTCTTGGTTGATGCAGCATCAGAGGTGCGTTCACACGGAGGCATCTCAAACAAGCTTCTCTCTTGGTATTAGTTTCTTCATTATTTCCAACAAATATATTTATGTTGTGATGCACATGTTTTATTTTGTAGGAAGATCCGAAGAAGACCAAAAAGCAGGAATTCCGTGTGACTGACTCTCTCGTGGAACTTTTGACGGTGGTGGTGGAATTTTGGTGCCAGCACAACTTTAAACTGAACCAGGCTCTTGTGGAAAAGGGCCTGAAAGACTTTGCTGAACATTTTGCAGTTATCAGCTCCAGTACGCAATACATATTAAATAGTATTAATTATTAAATAAATATGTTTAGATTTACATTGAAAATAATATACTATATATTTTTTTTTACCTTAAGAGTTGTCACCAAGTGCTCTGGTGGAGATTATTGCCAAAGTTAATTCCAGCAGGGTGAAGCTGGCTTTAGCTGATTCCGTATTTAGGTGTCTTTGCTGCAGAAATGGATCCACTGTTGGAGATGATCCCCCTTGTGTTAAGAAAATAGTGAGTTTGTCATTTTGTTGTTGTTGTTGGAAATGTATTATTTAATCAATTGCAAAAAAGAAATCTTCACTCTCCTTTATCTCTTTTTTTGTGGATGTCTCTTCATAGATGCAGCAATACCTACCAGCTCTGGAGGTTTTAAGTCAGTCTGCTCATCGCTGTAGTGCTGAGGCCAGTCCCACTATGCACGGAGAAAGCATGACTGACACAGGCCCCGAGTAAGTTATGTGTTTGTTATGTATATACTGTATGCATATTTACTGTACCTCAACAGCAAAATCAACTTTGGCTTCAAATACTCTATTCTATGCTTTGTTCACCTCAAATGTTGTTGAGTTAACATTTTGCCTGCAACATTACTTTATGTTGGGTATGTGGACATGTATTTTATGTTTGACTTCCGGAATTGCTTTTTCATTATAGCGTTTTAAAGTTTTGACTAGTTTATTTTCATGGCTCTGTGTGTATGGAGAAACCCGAGTGGAAAGGAACAAAGGAACACCTGGACAGTGGAGGAGTGTGTGTGTGAGGGATATGGAGTGCAGATGCATGAATGGAGAGACTGAGAGAAGACAGGCAAATAGAGGTCAGACAGAGGGTGAGGAGCTGGCATGTGATGGGTCATGCCCAGGCCTGATCCTATCAGTGTGTGCTGGATGACAGAAGGGGGTGCAGAGGGAGGTTAGACCCCTCATACACATACACATAGTCTGCTTTGGACACAAGACTGACAGACATACAGATTTGTGCCTTTGTGTCTTGCCTTACAAACACCAGCTCTTGGCTCTCACCGCTCCCTAACCTCTCTTGATCAACCCTCGCATATTAAATCCCTCCGCTGTCTTGAAGGCTCTCCCACATACACACAGACCAAGAGTCAGTCCACAGGCCTATCAGACATCTGCTGCTCCACCAGCAGGTAGTTGGCCTGGAGAAGGACAGGAGTCACCGGGGAGCAGGTTCAGCTGAAGGCTACAGGTTCATGCACGACCACATCCCTCACCCCTCCTCCTCCTCCTACTACCATGGCTGCTTTTTTAACTTACTGCTACACTTTTCAATCTCTACATGGACATGGGTTGAGACAATATCTTCAACAGTTTGAAGATAGGAATGCACCCTGCCCGGATGAGAGTCTTGCCTCGGAATGCCAATGTGCTCAGGAAAGCATTTGACCCAATCCATAACTATCAATACTATATATGTTTTAAATGGTGAGAAGATGTTGCACATTTTGTTATCTTAATTTGGCTAGATATACTAACACTGACATAAAAAAATATAAGAAAACAGTCCTGATATTGTGTGTACAAAAAGCATTATGAAAGACATGATCTCTTTATCTGTGCGCCAGCCCCAGTTATTACTGTCATCATTTTATTGATATTTATTTGTCTTATTTTTGACATTACGTTCATGGCATTTGGTCCTTTTTAAAAAGTTCAACAATACACAGAGGCAAAATAATGAAATTTTTTGAGTTGAAGCAGTTGTATTTATCAGATTAAAGTATATTTTGACGTCCTCATACTGTTAACACCAACACATTTTCTGAGACTGTGACTGGCATACAGCCGCGGGCCGAAGCTGAAAACTATGCTGCCCACCTGAAGTAGATCATGACTCTGGACCATATACAAGCCAAGCATCATCGGCCCTCTACAGGGGCCACTCTGTACGGACAAGGGACTCTTGGCTGAAGTGGTCTGAGATAAAAGTGGCCTCTTCCCAGACACACTTCTGGACTTTATGCAGACGCACACAGAGTACAGCTCCTCTCCTCTCAGCCATGTCCCTGTTAATAACAAGCAACGTGACAGGATGCGTGTTTCCTTCTCACTGCTGGGAGCTCCTTCCTGGCTTCTGAACAAGCCAATTATCAGGGAACAAGCCTCCTCTCTGTAATACGGATGGCACTCCGCTTCAATGAGACGCACGCGCACATGCCACCACATATACACTCAGACACCTGTCAGGCTGCATGCAGGCTGATATCCTATACCCACTCACAGGACTAGTGACAGCCCACAGCTATTAGCACGCCACTACTTTGAAGAGGCTTCACTTTCTTTTACTAGTTATTCCTCCTAATGTGCTTGCTCACATTGAATCCTCCGTCTCTGCGTTTGAGGCGTTAAGTGGGAGGAAAAATGCTTTGGAGACAGGAGTGAAGGATTGTGTGTGTGAAGTGTGTGTGGCCAACACAGTGGGGGTTTGACAGATATTGTCATATTCCATATAAGATGATACAGTGGCGCAAGATATTCATTTGTTAATGACACTTTTGTGCTGCAGCCATGATTGTTTTAGTTTAAGTATATCTGGAAATATGGTCATGGTCCGTCTTGAAACTTAGAATTTTTTAATGATGGCTTATATATTATTTACATGTCAAAATTGTCTTAAAAGACCCTTACGTCTCTTTTATCTTTACACAGACTTGAAAGCACATCGATGGAAGTCACTGACAATGGCACAGGCAACAATCTGAAAGGCTTGAACCGAGTCAACGCCGCAGGTAAGACACTGGCGTGCGTGCCAGGCTGCATTATAGCAGCACATTTGCTGGGGCAGACTTTTAACGGACTGATGCGCAGCACTAGGTCATCAGTAAAGAGGGACATGATAGCCCTGTCATCACTTGGTGTTTAATCAAGAGCATGTAATGTATGGAGAGGGGTGATTGATTTGCATCACTGTTGTCAGCTGTAAGACCAACTCATCTGTAAAAATGGGGCTTATGGGCTCTCCACTGCTATGAAATGCAATATCATTCCCCACCATTGATTTCCCTGCTCTTGGATTTGTTTTCTTTGTCATTTTCACTCTTTAAAACACTACTAGATAAATAAACGCTACAGACAGAAATAATAGGCTTTCCCACACAGAGCAGTGACACATATTAGTACCCACAGTGTGCCTCAGATCTCCATTTTGGGGATATTATTGCAGCAATTAGGGGAGCACGGCAAATATACAATGGGCCGCTCCGGTGGAACTTCCTGCAATTAGAGGCATGGCACTCTGTGTGAACTCTCCAAGGTGTCAGAGCTCATATCTCCCCCTTCACCTGATCAGAAAGGCCCTGTGCTGGAGCAAAAAAGGGGCGCGGGGGTAAAACGGAGGGAAGGGGGTAGCACTGTGGCAGGAGACTCAAGGCTGTTGGCATGTGTTGTTTTTCTACTACGTGATCCCTATACCGATGCGGTCTCCATTAATTTTTGATGAACCTTCGGCACAGCATCTTCCCCTCTCGCCCTCTCATCCCGGCTCCCTCTCCCTCCATACTTCCCTGCTCCCGCTCTCCGCGCATATCGTATGTATGCTCAATGCTTTTCTTTTACTGCATGCTGCTCATCTTTGCTTTGGAGCTTTTGTCTCGTCTCCTGGAACCTTCTCGGTAGCTTTGTCAAAGAAGCATAGAGGGGTTCAGGGATTTGGGGTGAACTTCTGTTTTTCCAAAATTTTGCATTAAGTTCAGAAACTTTTGAAGATTTCAATCCAGCCCAGAACTTGGAACGTCATTTTTTTCTTTTTTTTATTCTTTTTTTTTTTAATCCCCAGTGGTTGCTGAACTTAAAGCAATTTGTTTGTTTTAAGTTAAACAACAATGAAAAAGCGATGGCAAAGTTAATATGTTGTTTCAAACATATTTTTTTTAAATAATTTAGAAACATTTCTATTGGTTTACTTTTTTAACAAACAAAAATTCTGCTCCAGATCAACACAAAAAGTCAGCCGCAGTTTGGCCCGAAAGATTCAATGATCTCCTTCTTAGCCATCTGCATTGGAGCAGCTGACAAGTCCTGATATGCAACATCAATAAATGACAACATTCAGTGGCGTCTGAAGAAAAGACAATGATTCTTGGCAGTCTTAGAACCACAAATAACAAAGGAATATTACTCACCAGGTCACCTCCACAATGCTTAAAGTGCATATGACAGGTTTTAATGCTTTTAAAAATATGACTTATTTAGATGAATAACATCTGTTTTAAATAAATATTTATAATTTTTTTAGTGAAGCAGCAAATTAGAAGAAATGTTGGGCAGAAAGGTTATTTTTATTTTAATGTTTAAGCTACTGACAGGAAGTGACATAGATAAAGGTAAAGTTCCATTGCAGTTGCATAACATGGTTGACACTAGTGCTGGGCGATATGGACCAAAATTCATATCCCGATATATTTATGTTGAATATCGATATACGATATATATCCCGATTTTTCCCCCAAAGTGAGAGCTGTGAAATGAAATGTTAAGTCAAAGCCAAATACAAGTAGTTTATTGAAAACTCACGATTAAATTTAAACATAAACACTGTATAACAAAGCTTTGTAAGCTTTTGTACATTTACATAAAGAAATATCTTAAATAAAAATAGCCTATAAAATAAAAAAGTTAATCTTTTTCTGAGGGCAGCATTTATTTATAAAGAGATAATAAAATAAAGTGCTCAGTTTCAGATAAACTTTTTTAAACATCATAGCTTATCTGAATTTGAAATATATCAAAATATATTGATATATCATAAATATCGATATAACGCCCAGCACTAGTTGACACGGCAACAGTTTGAAATTGTTGTCCTCTATCTATGTCATTTTCTGTCAGTGTCCAATAAGGAGGTGAAAATATAAACATCACAAAAATGGCCAAACTAAAGAAAGCTAGGTAACATTTTTAGCAAAATCTTAAATATAATCGTGTTAACTGTGTTTTAGCAAAAAATTGTGTCTAATGTGTCATCTGCACTTTAAAACGCTTTCTGTTTTTAAAATGTTTAAAAAATGATTTCATTGCGCAGTAAATCATGTTAATTGTTCTGTTTTCAGATCTTATTTTAAAGGGGAGGTACTGTTGTTTGACTCTAATAGTCTTAAATGTCTTTTAACTGGACCCTTTATTCTGACAAATAGCATTATTGAGAGTGGCTTTTTGCTCCAACAATAGGCAGGCCAAGCGTCACTTTACCGGCGTGGAGCAGGTTGACTAGGGGACATAAAGAGCAACACATACATTTAACTTTTCTATTAAAGTGTGAAACTGGGGATTTATAGAAAAGGACAGGCAGATTTATCCTTTCCGTGCTTGTAAATGCTGAGCATGCAATTACCCCTATAATAGAGGCGTTGTGTCCAAATTGGAGCCATTAAAGTGATTTAACAGTGCATGGATTGGCCCTGGCATTTGCGAGGATGTGTACACATGGGGTGTAGTGGAATGGGTGTTTAATCACTGCGTTTTAGAGCCTGGTAATGGCAAAACAGTTCATGTAGAACAGTGACATGCCACACAGTACAACTTACTCATTAAAAGCCAACTTTAAGCTGCCTTCCACTGTCTTTTTGGCATTTTGGATAGGACAAACCAGTGTCTTTTTGGAGGATTTTCTTTCTTCCCCCCCCCCCCCCCCCACCTCTTCAAAACCAAGCCATGGCATTTACTATATCCTGTGCATCCTCAAACACCTCTCACCAGGTTAAATTGGATTTTCAGCACTTCCTTTCCTCTGAAATCTTTGAAATGCAAGAAAGCCTTTACTCTTTTCTGCCCCTTTTATTTTTACGTCCCCCTCATCCACCTCCCTTTTGCCCCCCCTTGCCGGCCTCCCCTTTTGCTCTGTGTGCACTGGAGTGGAGTCCCCTGTACAGGCGTGGTGTCCCGGGGTGAGCTAGTAAAGCATTTATTATGGGCTTTGCAGTCCTGTATTATACTGGCAAGCACAGCGCCACTCATGCTTGGCCTTTAACTTCCCTCTGAAGTTCAGCCATACATGAAAAGAGGAAGGGGGGGGGGGGGGGGGAGATGGGGGTCGGGGGTGCTCTGGACTCCTTAATGTATTCCTGACTCAATATTGTATCAAGGGAAAATAAGAATAAGATCATGGAAAAAGGCAAATTGTGAGAGCTATTTTGTTTTTTAGAATTCATTATTTGTGCGGTTGGCTGTTATATATATCATGTGATGACAAGCGCAAATGCAAAGGGGAGGCGTTTGAACTTTGGCGCTGTGAAGAATCCTTTTTGCGGGGCTTTGTGCTTGGGCTGTGTACCATAACTTCCTTTTCAAATGACATTATAGCGAACAAGTGGACATGAAAAAGCACCACCACAGCTACTCGACTTCACAGACTTTGAAGGGGCAAGTGGGAAGAACAAGTCAGGCAAATTAGCCATCTTTAATTTATTCTCGACTCTTTTCCCTTGAAACGTCTCCCTCCTTTTGCCCCCCATTACGCTTCTTAAATTGCAATTGGTGGGACAGAGTTTTCTGCGCTTTGGGGCCATGATCTGGGATGTTATTGGTGTTTTGCATCATATGGAGGAGGACAATGGGCAGGACGCCGGTCACACCCTAATTTTTGGATTTCTCTTTCTGTCTTCCGGCTCTTCCTCCTCTTCCTCCTCTCTGCTGGTGGTGTTTGTCCGTCGCTGTTGTGTCCATGCCAAAGGAGAGACCCTCCTCCACAGAGCGTGTAAGAAGAACCAAGTGGAGACAGTGCTGAAGATTCTGACGCTGCCAGACTGCGATGTAAATGTTAAAGGTAAGGACTTTTTTTTTTTTCCCTCTAACCTCCGTGATAGCATCATCTCCCTGCGATGTCTGTTGGGTGTTGTGGATCGTACGATGGAGGAAAAGTAGAGCAAAATGAGACAACAATCGCGTCATTGGAGAGGGTAACCTTTAGCAAAAATGCGAAAGGGTGTGTCTAAGATCAGCGATGTGGGTATGGTGATTCGAAGATTTGCAGTCGCTTGGAAACTATTGGTGAATCACTCCCTTTTTGTGTGTGAGAATGAGTGCATGTTTTCTCTGCTGGTCAAACATTATGACTCTTGTTGAGGGCTGGAATCGACTTCTCACAACTGAGAGGTTATTTGAGAGCTTCAGCTCTTTATGTGAACACGTAGAGCTAGGAAAGTACATTTAAATTATATTTATTATTCGCCTTGGAGCTTGCAGACTTAAACATGTGGACTAGATTTGTTTTTATTTACAGACATTTTGCTTCTCATGCAATCTCAAATTCTGTTTACAAAAAAAAACTTATTGCATGTGAGATGAAACTTCTTGATGGCTACTTTTGAGAAAAATGTCTAAAAGTATGTAAAGAAGAGTGACTACATTGAAAAGCGGGTCATTAAGGCGTGGGTGCGGATGGACTCCCTGCATTGTTATAGATGTAGGACAGTACAATTGATTACTGACATGAATTATTTACTTAACCATCATACAGACATTGCTACTTCTATACTACCGTCATTTTTACAGCATTACTTTTTATTTAAATTTTGGAAATTATACTTTTTCTCATCCTTAATAACTCTTACGTTTTGTGTCTTTACTTAGACCATGCAGGGTGGACCCCTCTGCATGAGGCCTGTAACCACGGCAGCACTGCATGTGTTCAGGCGTTGCTACATCATTGGCCCGCTCCAGTCATCAACAGCCAAGTGGGCGGAGTCAGCCCTCTGCACGACGCCTTGCTCAATGGGCACATGGACATAGCCAGGCTGCTTTTGGAGCACGCAGGTATGTTGCTTGTGAACAGTACTGATACGATTATGAGTGTTTTGTGTAGATAATGGTGCATTGAATCATGGGTAGTCTAGGGCTGGGCGATATGGCCAAAAATAAAAATGTCAGTTTTGTTACTCAGTTTGGGCAATTACGATTGTAATTGATTTTATTGGATTTTTTTTTTAAAAGGTCTCCTGATTTTTCACAATAAGAAAACTCCAGTCCAGACCATTAATATTTAGATTCATAATATAGCCCACAGTTAGGCCGATTAAAACATTGTATTTCTCTTTTAAATATTCCCTGTCTACTTTCAAAAGTAAAACTTCTAAATAAGCCATAGAGTTTTCAAAAGCATTTTAGTTTTCTCATCTTCATGCCTCTGCTGTGATTGACAACCGTCTCCATGGAGACTCAAGGGGAAAGGGGCGGAGTTAAGCTGCTGCTGTGCCTCCGCTCAGAGCATCAGGGTGAGAGAAGGAAGAGGATCAGATTGGGGAAAACTCAGTTTTAGCGGAAGAAAACTCTATTGCGGACTCTGAAAACACAATGCATTTTGTAAAGCAGCAGAGATCGTCAGAAAGTCTCTGGGTTCTCTTCGGGTGACATTTTTGAAAACAGTCTTTGCGGAGCGGTTGAACACCCTGCTAAATTGGCAACACGGCGCGTGTCTCCACGTGAGGGGGACATGGAGCGGCGGACACGATTTTATGATTTAGCCTTTTTCTATCGTCTGTTTTTAAAAGCATGAATTAATTGAATTAATTCGATTTATCGCCCAGCCCTAGGGTAGTCTTTATTTTACTTTTTTGAGTCGGTTGATTTTTTTTATTATCATTCTTAAATGATCAGTAGCATTTTAAACGTATTGCTTGTCAAAGCAACAAATACAGGGAATCCCACATTACACATTGTTTTATCGCTGGGCTTGCAATTCATCACTGTAATTCCTTTGCCCACATAGTACAAGTACTTGGAATTTCTAATGAGATGGACAGATTCCAATTGGACACTGCCTCTTGAAATAGCACTCCATTTAATCTGTCTTTTGACAGAATTATAAATAACTGTAAGTAACATAACTTGTCACATTGATTGAATCATATAATGTCAAAATAAAACACCTTTAACACATCGGACCGGTTTACTGCCAGTCGAGCTAATCTTTAGAATAAGCCATTTAGCAAATGATTTAATGCAGTTGTGGTTTGCTTCTGTTGCTGAAGCCAGGACAAGCTTTTAAATTAATGTGACCAACAAATGGAGCTGTGCTCACTGACAGGTTGAAAGCTGCTTTTGACCTTATCATGAGTGGGAGCAGGCTGATCAAAAGAAAGGACCTGTTGATGGGCCTGCCCTGATAACTAATTCATAATAAAAACTCTGCGATAAGCAATAATGTTGTTGGCCGTTTGATGCCACTCTAACTATAACCCTAAAGGTGCCTACACACCAAAAGCGGTTCACACAGTAGGGGCAGTTGATTTCTGTGTATTGTCAATGTAAGTGCGCGCACATGTGCAGGTGATGAGTGTGGCGGCAGGTGCGTCAGAGCTGTGTCAATCAGCAGCAACGCGCGCCAGCTCTTCAGAGCGGCGTGAACGCGGCGGGAGGACACAGGAGGAGTAAAAACACACATTCAGCAATAATTTATTGATTATCTGAATTTGGAGCAACATAACTATCTCTTGTGTCATAAAGACACAAGTGAAACGGAGACACCGTCTGAAAAGAGGAAGTATTTATGACGATCAGCAGCTATGGTTTGAAATGCCTTTTCCGAGCCCAGGCATTCGGATCAGAGGAATCATATGCTTCAATAAATTTATGGAAACATGAACGTGGGCGCATTTAACAAGGCACTGGATTACAAACATGTTTAAAAGGGGATTTTATCATGACATGATCGCTGGACAGACAGGTACTACACACTCAAACCAGAGAGAGAGAGGGGAAAGAGGTGAGATTTGCCTCAAGTGTCAGAGAAATGTAGGCTAGTTAAACTATTCCACAGTCGGCAAAGTACAAACAAAGAATCAGGAAACCGTTTTCATTCACATCAATGCTTAGCAGCAACTGAGCAGAGTTTTTTTTCTATAGACTTGCGCAGCAGTGGCTCCGCCTGAGGTGAACACATACGAGCGTCTGACTGCAAGCCTTTCAAGCGTCAAAATAGAAGCAGCAGCGTGGTCCATGCTGTTAGGTGTGTACGCACCTTAAAGCTGGGTCTCCAAATGAACTGACTTTTGAACCCATTGACAACAATTTGTAAACATTTTACCCTCTACTTTCTGCCATTTTTGTAAAAGCTCACGGCCAAATACAATGTTGGAGAAGTAATTACAGTAATTGCTATACTGTACTTAACCACTTACCATATCCTTCCTGTTGATTGCTTTATAGTAGGGTATCCTTTCCAAACCGGCATTTCGTGTTCATTGTTCCGGTATTTCTGGTAATCTTTGTCTTTGTAAGACAAACTACTGCACAGATACCTTGCAATAAATGACAACAAATTGAAGGGTGTTTAGGACCACTGAAGCCTTGCTCTCACAGTCTATAAAATCTGGATGATCTCTGCCTCATTGCTTGTCCCTATAATCCTCATGCTACTCTTGACTACAGTATGTGTCCAAACTGATTACTCCAGCTGCTCATAAGTTGTCTGCTAATGTCTCCCTGACGTGATTAGAAGAGTCAGGAACTGCCATGTACCAAATTCATACAGAGTCGTTTCAGTGGAAATGTGTCATAACAGAGGTAGTTTGGTGTGTTTGCGTACTATAACACCGGAGGTTTGAAGCGAGCGTGATGGGTGTCATCGGGGTGTGGGATGAGGGGAGGTAGGAGGGGTACGCTGCAGCAGGTGGCAATGTAATGTGTGTGTGTTTTTTAAGAGTTTGGGGAGGAGTGTCATTTGCCAGCGTCAAACAAGTCTCCCAAGTAACATACCTCTGTCTCGGCTCACTTCTCAGTTTGACTAATTATAGTTAATTTGATTCGACTTTCCCATTAACACATGTACATATTCTGTCCTCAAAAATAAATTAGACTGGGATTGTTTAGTCCCGGTGAGGAAACAAGAGTGCTTTTTCCCTCTCTCGCTAACAGAAGAGCGAGCAAATTAAAAGAGGTCAGATGAAGAAGCAGCTTTCTGTATCTGTAAAATTAGCAGCCAGAGTGGAGTGAGCATGTGTGTGTGCTGCAGACGTCTGGCCTGTTGTCTAGGTCAGGTCTCTTCTCTGGGACCAGGAGAGCAACGCAGATGAGAATATTCCATTTTAAATACCTGCAGGCTTGTAAGCTCCACAAAACTACTTTTTCTCTCTCGTGCTGGCATTTCCTTATATCTTCCTTATAGCTGGTAGCTTACCTCAGGGCAGCAGCTTGGACATTTTGACTCCATGCCATTTACTGTGTGATCACTTTGCTGTGAACTGTTCTTTGCTATGGATACTAATATGGCAATGTAACAAATGGTATATATTTCTTTCTTATTTAAGTGGAGAATCAGCTTTTAACTAAATATGGCAATGTAACAAATGGTATATATTTCTTTCTTATTTAAGTGGAGAATCAGCTTTTAACTAAATGCCCATATACAGCTGTCACAGACTGCACATGAGAAAAGAACTGCGATATTCTGTAAATATGTTCTTGAAGATTATTGCAATATTCTACTAAACCATTTTAACACCGTACATTCCATTAAATGAAAATAAAAATCATAAGCAATTTTATTTTCATAAAATGATTTCAAAACAAGACCAAAATGGTTTAAAAATAAACCACATTAGAACAATCACGACTAAAACTAGACTTGTGCACATTTTCAGTTCCCTTGCATTTGTTATACCAAGAAATCAAGCCACGTGTGTACGAATTAGCAAAAAAAAAAGTTTTTTCCCGTATTCGCTCTTATGAACATGCCATTATTTTTACAATCGCTTACACAACACTGGCAGGGGAAATGTCTTGCCTAAGGGACACTACAGTATTCACTGGCTGGAGCTGACGGTCTTTGGATTGGTGCGTGAGCATTCTGCCACTTGCATAACTTCTTTATGGAATCAAGTACGTAGTTTGGTGCTTGTAGTGGTACATAATGGCTCTTTTGTATGATTTAATCTAGATTTTGTGTATGGAATGGACATTTAAATGTTTGACCTAAAGGCTTAAACAGTACTTAATTATCCAAAGCAGTCCTTATGTCCTTTCCAGGATTTTTCTAAACAGAACAGATTGTTGTGTTTGTGCCCACAGTTTTAAAACCCATTCATCAGACAGCTTTTAAAAAATTTTGGAAGGAGAGACTTCGCCGCATTATCCCAGAACGGGAAAGTGGAGCAGATGCGTTTTCATTGCTTTTTACTTTTTATTTATTATACTGTGTGTGTGTGTGTGTGTGCGTGTTTTCCATTATTGAGTGCCTGCTAGATCTCCTGGAACTATATTTCTCATTGAGGCATTCACCCAGTCCTAGTTGTCTCCAAAAGAGCCTGGGCTGAACTCGGTTGCCAAGGGTTTCGCTAGGCCAGAGAGGGCAACACTGGCACACAAACAAAGCACTCGATTTCGGTGATCTCACCCTATTGTACGCCTGTCTGCTGCTAGAGCCTTGGCTATGTGCATTTTAGGATTGAATTGTAAAAAAAAAAAAGGGGGGGGGGGCTGATGTATCCTACCCCCTCTACCTCAGTTCCCTCAAGGCTTGGAGAGCTGGCAAGAAAAGGATGCCATGGCTAAGGGCAAGGCTGATTCCGCACGCCCCCCTCCCGCTCCCATTGCCCAAGGCTGCCCCACATGACCCTCTGCGCGGGTTGGTATTCATGTTAGCGCAAGGTTCGAAGCGTCCTTGGCTATATTATTTTGTGAACTCAATATGTATGCATGCAAAGTATTTCCCTGAATCCAAAATGCTGTAATGAGCATGTTCTGGCTTCTAATTAAGAGACTACAACGCCACACGATGCCCCCTTTCTCAGCTGTTTGGATTTTTGCGTGGTGGCCAGGGCAGCCAGCACCCCTGATTGGAATGGAAAAAGACCCGAAGCCGTGCAGTTTGAGCCCTGGCACGCACCCATACGCACACACAATGGGTGTGTCGGTAAGCAAAGTGGGCGGCGACATAAAGAAAAGGGCCTTGAAGCTGTCACCACCATGGGAGCGCAATCATTGATGGCAGTGTGGGCCCACCAACACATAAGCCCCGTAAGTCGCCCCAAACTGCTAATTGGTAACGCACTTTAGCCTACTAAGGTTTTTGTTTTATTTTTGTATTATTTTACTGTTCCCTGAAAAAGTGAGTCCTTGGTTGAGAATTAGTCTAGATGAGACCAGATGATAAAAAGTCTACAGGCTCCTTAAGTAAAAGCTGCACACCCTGTATTTCAGACAGTTTAGAAGTTTACAACGTCATGGCGACATGTAAACAAGAGCCAACCTCCCTCTCGCTCTGTACAGCTGCATTTTTTGCGGTGGATTTTTTTTTCACTGCAGAGAGTCCATAATGGTCCCGAAGAAAGCAGCTTTTTAAAAGTAAACAGCTAGCTTATCAACTAAACCCATTTGAGACCTGCAAATGTCGTCTTCTGAGACACTGAAGAGACACCAAGAGCCCCCACAGCACACTGGAGGCGTCACAAAAAGAGCTACAGGAAACAAGGAAGACAAACGATGAGGTAACCGGGCAAGACTCACAGCTAAGCCACACATATGCCTTCTATTGCTCTGGCCAATGGACATTCCCTGGAGAATAAAACAGATTAACTACTAAGCTCTTCCTAGAAGATGGTGAAAGACTGTTTTGGAGCGGAGGGAGCTGCACAGGAAAAGAGGAAGGAGGAGGTGGTGCTGACCAGTGCAGGACACCACGCTCTGAAAGGGGACAAACCCAGGACGCACTGCACCAGAGGATCAGAGGAGGGATGAAGCCTAGCCTGGTTTCCTCTGGTTGCTACGGTTTCCTCCACCTTCAAAAACATGCTGGTCAGGTCGACCCACAGTGGTGGCACGGCTCAGGACTAACACCGTAGTATTCCATCCACTCTCAGTCCACTGCTATTAATGCTTCTGTCCTTAAAAATGAGAGCTCTAACCCGTATCATGAAGTCAATTAAAACTGGTCATAAAAATCGCAGGTAGACATTTTTTCCCACAGTTGTCCGGCACTACTGTATTTTGATGTTTTGTCTTGTATTTGTTGTTCGTACGGGCACATTTACGTTCTGCGTTCATAGTGTCTCTTCAAAACTTTTAAGACCAAGTGCTGTATTCGTGGCATCATTTTTTTCCCCCAGTCTGTCTTGCTTATTAAAGAAAGACGAGAAAAGTCGGTCTCAGTAGCTCACGTCTTTGCACAAAAGAAAATTGCACACACTTGATACACTTCATGCAGCAGTCCCTGTGGATGCTGATGTGAACAAGCTGAAAGATGTCATTTGCTCCCTGGCACAGCAAGCACTCTGTCCCTTTAGACCAGTGGTTACACAGTAGACACACACACAGAGTCAGGTAGATGAAGCTGAATGGAGTCTTAAAATTCTTTTTTTTTTCTCTCAAGTGTACACCAAATTAGTTGATTATAAAACAGTAATAGATTTGAATATGAGACAAAAAGGTTTCCTTTGGGTGCTGCGGTTTCCATTACCACTAAAAACGTACAATCGACTTCCCTCTGGGGCCTGAAAATCAATTCTGAAATCTCAGTGGGGCTTACTGGTTAACACTCCACCTGAACCGAGAACATTTTCTCTCGGCTTTACCCAAATCTGAAAGTTTGTCAACTGGAGTTTACAGATTAGGCCAGTGTAATTTTGTTCAAGAAACCTTTTTCATTTGGGTAAAGCCAAACTGGAGAAAATGTGCTCCGTTCAGGTGGTGGTTAAGAGGTTAAATAATTTCTTGTAGCCTTTGGAAAAGATTATCCCAGTGTCTAGAGAGCAATGCAATTGGTGTTACACACATACAGTGTCTTTAGCGTCATAATCAAGTGTTTGCTTATAATTTCTGCCGGCCTAATAAAACTTAGCGGCCACAGTAATGAAGTGAAAGCTGTGTGCTCGCATGTAATGTGTCGATTGATACTGTGCGTGAAGGTCATAAGAAGTAGGGAGCTGAGGCCAAATCATTGTTTATTCCATAGCCCTTTACACCTTTAAGGCATTTTAAATGTTTTGTACTCGCATAATAGCTGGGGTTGGTCTCAAAAGCACGCTACTCCATCTGCAAACAAATGTTTCAAGGTCCTGTTGGGTTTTGTACTTGTTTGGCGCCGGTTGTAAATTGGCAGCGGTTCGATAAAAGATTTTGTTTAGTTGACCATGAAGGTACAAGGCCATGTTGCCGCCCGAACTGGATACAAAATCATAGTTTGATATTAACTGGAAATAATAAAAGGCAACAGATTGAACAGGACGAAGACATAAAGTTGTTTGTTTAGTGTTTAGCTACTCAATACCAGGTCTTGGACAACACACTTTTGTTAAAATACATTGGGGGCGATACAAGAATGTGCTTCGGACATATTATGATTTATGAGGACTAACTGTTGCGATACGTTATCCCGAATAAACTGAAAAAGAAATCACAAGCTGAATAACATCTAATCTAACATCTAACATCTGATCTAATATTTGGGGAAATTATTTTGTGTGCTTACATACAGTATGGCCAACGGCTCGTCAACACGCATGATGTCAAATTATTGCGATACAGGATTTTCGATACAAAATTCAAAACAAGAGACTAAAATCTTTCTCTCCTGTTTAAGTGACTGTAAAGAGGCTTTGAAGTGTTTTGTTGAGAGGAAAAAAGAATACTATATACAGTTGTGAAATACATTTAGAAACGTTTTTTTTTTCTAGGGACCGATTCCCAACTCTTAAGCGTCTCCTTTATCAGAAGTATTCTAATTCTTACATCCACATTTTTGTTTTGAACATATTCACATGCGGCTGGTCTTTTCTTCCCCCCAGTGTCCTCTGTCGGATTCTTTAGTCGGCGCTTTGGTGCTCCACTCGGCTGGCCTTGTTGTTTCTAGTCGCTGTTGCCTACCCGCGCTGCTCCCTGTGGATGTGTGCTGCGCCGTGCCCCTGGCTGCAGTTCACACACACTCTCTTTTTCAGCCTGCGATGGGGGAGAGGAGGAGAGCGTGTTTACCGCGCTGTGGAGCTGCCTGCTTCTCAGCTTGTCTGCCTCCACCGCTGCCTCAGACCAGAGAGACTGAGAGAGGCATAGGGGGAGGGCGCGTATAGCTGCATCTTTCTTTTCCCCTTTGCCTCCTTTTGCGCCAATTTCACTCCCTCCTCCTCCTCTCTTCAATATTTCTTGTCTTCGCCTGCCCTCTAAAGGCTAAAGGGCTCGGCGGTTCTGTGTATGTGACTACATCTGGATGGTGCATCAGGCTGTGCATCGCCATGTGAATGAGTTGCGTCCACTACGTCCAAGAATTGGGTATCCTCGTTTCAGGAGACCTACCTTATCCGTTTTTAAAGTAAGGGGGGTTTGGTTTACAATATAGAGCAGTACGATATTGGAAAAAAAATATTCACATTCGATAACTGTCTTGAACATTGCAATAACGATATTCACATGTTGCTATATTGACTCAACGCAAAAACAAAAAAGAACTAAATCCGTGCAATGCGATATACTGTGGATTCTTGCAATTTTACATCACCTCAAATTGACATGATACTTCTGTGCCGCCCCAATCCACACATTTGTTTTAAAGGAATTTCAAATAATTACTATCACACTGATGATTGAATAAAGCCACCGCCCTTTAACTCTATATTTGCCTTGGTTTAAATATGTAAACAATACATTAAACATTGAGCTAGAATTTGCCTGTCAAACTGTACATTTTCAAACGCCTGCACCTCAATGATAATCCTTAGAGACTTCACAATATTACAATGTCACGTGAACTCAACCTGTTCCCTTCCTGCTTTCTGCCTGGGAGCTCGGTCTGAGCCTGGGCCTTTTCACACTTGTGTACACACAAGCATACGCACGTACAGGGGGTAGTGTAATTACCTTGTGCTCCCGTGTAACTCCCCCAGGTGCGGCATTTATCTCTTGCGCGGAATATCTTGACACCCAGGCCTCCTATACCTGGATCCACATCAGTCGCTGGCTTTACTCTGAAGCGGCTCCCCAGACACAGGTCTCAAAACAGGAGCTGTGTGGAAGTTAAACCCACCTGCCTGTGTTATTCTAACCTTGTATAATGTTCTACTGAATAATGCCAGCGGTAACTGACCACTTGACCAGTGTGTAAGATTGTGGATTTTAACAATGAAATACATACATTAGCCAGCCCTAAATGAGACATAACATGCACGCTGCACACGGCTCCCTTTGGCCATTTCCTCTACTGCTCAAGCGTTCCAATCTGTATAACCTGGAATTTATTGCGTTATAGAGGATACATGAGACTGCTGTGTGGAGGGGAGGAGTGCTCGTTGATCCAGGAAAAAAAACGCTCACGGACATTTTAAAGGCTCCTTTTTAGTCTAATAATTAAATAATTGTTTTCAAAATGTGTCTTTTAATAAATACAACTACTGTATAGCCATTAGCCATTATTTTGGATGAAGTTCAGGTTTTCTGTCTCAAACAAGTTTCTTAAGCAAAATAAATAAATAAAACTAGAGAAACGATAAATCATGTAGTTGGTCTTTCCACCTCACCTACTTTCTTTTTCTATAGACTTGAGTACTAGACAAAACTACTGGAAGAGATGCCTGTGTTGTTTGTTCATGCCAAGCAACGGAGGTGTAACATCTCTTACATTCCCCCCATCAGATTCAAGTAGACGAAGGGTGACTTTTTTTAACCGTTGTTTCGTGTGTTTTTTTTCACAGCCTATTGAATTAGTGGGTTTGGTGGACCAGAACCTCTAGGCGAAGTGTCAGGCCATGGTTGGCTTCCCTTATTGCAAGCCACTCCCACTAGATGAGCTGTAGATGAGTGTAATAGCGAGGACAGCTTGTTATAGAAACCCCGTGATTATGGCCCTCTGTGAACAAGCTCTCTTGCTCTCTCCCTCCCCTCCTCTGCTCCTCTCTGGTGGCCACTTTGATCAAATGGCTGCTCTTATGTCCTTGACTGCTGGCCCCGATGGCTGACCTCTTGCATTTGAAATTTCCTCACTTATGTAAAAGTTTATGTAGATTAATGCCACAATTTATGCAGATTGAGTTTTTCGCCACCGCCGCTTGAAGCACTAAAAGGTAGATGAGCACCGACCTTCCTTGCTAACAGCTACGTGAGCTCGCTCCGATTATCTCATGAACAAGGCACGCTGTGAAAGTTCAGAAACAAAGACAGTGATGGAGAGAATTTATTATCCTCTATTTTGAACTTTTATATTATGTAATTTGTCAAGGCCAGAATGTGTACAGCATCCTCACTGAGCAGAGCCATTTACACGATTGGCTTGCCTTTAGAAACCCAGACTTCAGTGGTGCAACATTACCAGAGACTACTGTCAACAGTGATATCAAGCTGTTTTTGAGCAGCTTGTGTGTCACCCTAAGCCACTGCAGAGCTGTAAACTCCATCACGAGTGGCAGCGCTACTGCCGAGGTTGAACAGTCAAGTGCCATCAAGAGCAGTTTGCCTCAGAAAAGGGTTCATGTGAAAGCAAACAAAAGCTCACTCTTGACTCGACCTGCTCTCTCAGTCTGAGTGCACACAGGTTGTCTGACTGGAAAATACATTTGAGGGTGAACAGACAACGCTAAAAGAGACAGTAAATGCCAGTTTATAACTTTTGCGAAGGGAAGGATTTAGCTGTGACAGTTTTGTCTTGTGGGGGTCCAAGTCAAGGTGAAGGCCCTTATACTTTTCCTCAAGGTCATGCAGGAAGATGCAGATTTGGATTAGAGCTATGACAGTACACATTACTTGTTCTTTAAACTATTTCTGTCCTTCCTTAAGCCATCAGACCAGCGCAGCTGAGCATAGAGAAAGGCTTGGAGCTTAACATCAAAAAGTCAACATGAACGTTGAGCCTCCCATCAGGTCACTAACCTTGTGCATCTTTTACACAAACACAAAGTGACCCGCTAGTCCCACAGTTAAGACAAGTGTCAGCTGAAGTTAGCACTGAAGTGAGCTAATAGCCCAGGCTGGCACTGAAGCCCATTGGGTAAACAGCTGTTCACTTAAGCTCTGCTCCGCTGTGACTGAGCTTGTGTGGATGATTGTTTGTAAAGTACAACATATTTGTAGTGTTGTCTACTTTTATGAACTATTTATATCAGTGTCTCTTCTGCCTGGCTGCTGAATGTGGTGTTTTGGCTGTAAGCCCAGCATAGAGTACATATTTCCTTTTTTTTAGCATATGTTATTATTAGAAATTCATCCTCTGTATTTGACCTATTGTTCATGCTTTGGTCGTTGTCTATTGTGCATATTATAACTGTCAATAACGTGATGTAATAAGTTCGATATACAAGACAAGGAAGTGAGCTGTTATCTTTTTTCCCCACAGGTTCAGTCATCCTGCAGCAGAAAGACCAACATGGAAAGACACCCCTGGACTTGGTATCAGATGCAGCGCAGAGGGAGGAGCTTTTGGACTGCGTTCGGTCCGGAGACACTGCCCGGAGGAAGAGAGCCACAAAGGTGCAAAACCTGCCCCTCCTGGAGGCCGCTTCCTTTCTGCTCACACTCCTCATCATGTCCTACCAGAAGGAGACAGGGCTGCACGCTGTTACCGGCGACGCAGGACCCCGCAACCTGCGCCAGAAGATGCTCAGCATCTTGAGGATGCATTCCTTAGCGAAAGTGAGCTCGGCTTGGTCAGACCAGCGGGTTGTGAGGATGCTGCAGGATGTGCAGACTCTAATGGATGTAGGTAGAGGCAACTATGATGGACAGGTGTCTCAGCCAATCAGGGAGTGTAAAGGAGAGAATATCCAGTTGTTAATGTGGAGATTGGATGTACTCAAGTCAACGGGCAAAGAGCTACTTCACCTGTTTAGGAAATCCTAAGACTCTGAAAAGCAATCACTACGTTCACTGAAGTTGAAACTCAACAGCAGCACATGTTACTGAAGTTTGTGTGTAAACTGTTACTATATTTTTCTATCTGTTTATCGCAATTACTACCTCGTTCTAAACACTACTCTTGTTTCTATTAAAAAGTTGTTTCTATAAAGTTTACACAAGGCCTTTAACTTTCTTTTGTATTTCTTATTTTTTTGTTCATGTAAATTATTGTTTTATCATATTGAAGCACTGAGGTGGAACAACTGTTGTTTGTAAATGTGTTATATAAATAAAGGTGACTTGGCTTAGTTGATCATCATCTAAAGTGACTGACACATTCACACACTTGGAAAATTCTAAAAATTTAATTTTATTTTCCTTTTTTCCCCCAGAAATATATATCCATGTGGTAACAGCAGTTGCTTATCTTCCAATGTCTTTGTTACACACTGTATGAAGCAATGTCACAGGCAGGCAACAATGCAAGGGCAAAAAATACATAAAATAAGGCAGGCATACACATACTCTAGAATATTAACAGGCACACAGTAGAAAATACAATGATAAATTAGCTATGTACAGTGTCTTTTGAAAAATAAATAAGTCATTCTAACTTGGTAAAAGTGCTTAGTTTTTTTGTTTTTTTCAGTCTACTCTGATACATTCCTTCATCTAAATGATCTCTAAATGCAAAAAAACACTTTGGTTGGCTTAACAAAACCATTGCTTTTATATAAAAATGTTCAACCGAATACCATACAGCAGTCACAACAATTTCTGTAAATAATAACTACATACAGTCACATACATATCTGTTATTTCAGCTATGTCCAGCAGGCATAAAAAGCCATCGTTCATGGGAGAAGTGCGTGTTTGGTGGGGCAGGCTGTAATCAGTCTGCGACACGGCTCTGGGGGGACGGCCTGTTATTGTCTTTCCAAGTGGATTCCTCAAAACAACAAAACAAAATCAATGGCCCTCTAGAGTGACACATCCGCGCCTGTTGATATTTAAGCATGGAGATGGATGGGTACGGAGGGGTTGGGGAGGGGGGGGGGGTAAAAGGGTACAGGCGATGGCATGCGGTTAGACAGTTGACAAAATGGCAGAAGGGAGTTAAGAGGCAGTGGGAGACATGGGGGAGCACCAAGATGGAGAGCCAGGGATGAGCGGGATGAGCGCAGACCTTCTCGGGTGTAGGCCGAGCTGTGATCTTTCAACAGATGCTCAAAAAGAGAAGCCCAGGAGACCCCTGCCTTTAGACAGGGTCACCACCCCGCTCCACTGATGAATGAGGCAACCACAGAGAAGCATGTGCAAGGAGGAAAATTCTGACATGTTGCTCTGGAAAAACATAAGTGACCATGAAGTAAACCTACAGACTACGAGACAAGCTTTCTTTCACGGACATTACGTTGCAAAACACATCTAAAATGAGTAAGATTTCTATGAAAACGGAGTTGAGTTGGTAAGTAAAATCCTCATCATTAATTAACTAATTCATTTGGCAGATTTTTGACATTGCAAGTGAGAATTACTCAAATTAAGGTCATATAGTCTTAATTCCAGTCCTTTTAACTCATCAAGATATCGTTTTTGCATTGTAGGCCAAGTGACCTTGTGGGCTGTGCATACTGTCTGTGGCTCCCTGTGCCTGTGTAGGTTTTTCCAGATGCTCCAGTGCTCCAAAAAAAACATGTACAACAGGGGTCCCTCTAGGTCCAGAATGAATGATGAATGTGTTTGTGCAGGACAAAGCATGGAAACTAGCCCGCGGCCACAATTCGGTGTGGCGTGTTTACATGCATGAGACTCGTGTGTTCATCAATATGGACTGTCCCAATCAGATAAATCAAAAATGAATAATGTCAGAATGATCTCTTGAGCACACCCACGAGAAGAGGTACTACATCCCCAGAGGCACCTGTGTCCCACTGTGGAATTTAAAGACAATTACACAGATTTTTTTTTTTGGGTCAATTAATGTTCAATAATCCAGCGTCCCTGCATGGGCTGAGGTGGTTCTTATTTCTATCATTTTTGGAGCTGGAGTTCGGAAGCCACACTTTCTCTTATTGTGTCTGATCTGACTGATGATTTTTCTGCCTCTGCAGCATACATCACACTCACACACATTGACATATTTAAACATGCTGACACACACAGACTGGATCTGCACATCAGGCTACATCTGCAGGGGACACCATGGTAACACATAGCAACATTAAGGAAAGCAACAACTCTTTGATTGCATAAACGTGCAAACACTGGTACAGTACACACGCTGTGGTTTACATACACAAGTCGCTGTGTGTGAAAAAGGCAGATCAAAGTTGAGCTGTGGGCACACAAGGTGGGGCAGATGGAGAGGGCGGCCAGCCTGGGGCGCAGCATCACAGAGAGCATGTTTATGTGTCTGTGTGCCTGAGAGGGAGAGAAAGTGCAAATGGGATGTTTGGTTTTATCCGTGCGCTAGTAGAACATCGCCTGTGCATTCTTTGTGCATCTGTCTGTAAATGGATGTGGTGGTGTGTGTGGCCGCAGAAGCTCTCACACACACACACACACACACACACGCCAAGGAGATGAGAGGAAAGAGACCAGCCTTTCAAACACGATTAGGGCTGTGGCTGCCTACAGGCCTCCTGCCTGGTGACACTCTGCATAGACTGTGTGACATCTACATTAACACCTCAGCAGCTCAGCCTGCAGTACAGACTGCACTGACTGCCCGGCAAAATGTCTGGCTACAACCACATTTGTCTGGGCAATATCTGGGCATTTAATGGACATTTGGTCAAATCAGAATTGGGTAAACTACCACTTGTGACAAAGAAGCAGGAAGACGTGTTCCTCAAATAACATGCATAAAAAGCTTCTCTGGACACAGGCAGAAGCACAAGCCTGAAGCTTGTTTGTCCATTTTGTGTTTGTGGAAGAGAAAGTATCTGGAGGCTACCTCTGTAATTGCTAATCAGCTTGACTGGCAGAGTTAAGTGGAGACGATTCAAATTACTGGCAGAGAACATAAAATCATTACCACATTCAAGCAGCAAGTTTATAAAAACAATTAAAAGTATATAAACACATTCCAAAAAAGCTTTTGATAATTATTGAAAATTGTCTATTGCAACGTGATTATTATGTCAATGTAAGGATAAGGCTTCACTTTTGATAAACTCAACTGAACTAAAATGATACTTTAGAAAAGTAAGCTCAAACAGGAACATATTGTAAAACCTTGTTTCAGTCATTGTTTGACACATTGTTTGAGTTCTCTGAGTGATGAATAGAGCCAACACACGGATGGGTGTCGTTCTATCGGTGCACCCATCACATGTAAAACCATGACATAAGAGTTCAAGACATTTGTGTCTTCTTTTTAGGCAAAAATTACATCTCAGAAATGCTAGTGTTCACTGGAAGTACTTCAGAACTGGAAAGAACAGGAGAAACATTAAAATTGTTGCGTGGAGCTGAAAAGGTCCATCTCCCACTGCTCCTCAGTGTCCAGTAATAGAGCAGGAATAGCAAAGTGGAGTAAAGAAGAGGTGGTGGGTGGACAAAGTCATCTACCCGGGGTTGTTTTTCTTCCTTTTATTTGGACTGGGATTGGGATCCAGTTTCAGCTCTCGGTACTGCACCTGTTAAAACAAACACACACACCGGTCAGGTGGAAAGAGCAAAGGATGCTTGAATAGCACAGCAGCCCTCCAGAGGCTCTGTGAGTCCAGCTGTGTGGAACAGTGGCCTCAGGGAAGGGATTACACACTGATTACAGCATGTGCACACACACAACATACACACTACAGTGTACGGAGCGCACCGGCGGACAGATACACGAAAGATACAAATACACACAGACTTCCACAGATGTGGAACAGTGGCCTAAGGGAAGAGATCACACAAACAAACAGAGAACAGGCCAAGGGCTCATGGGAAAGCTTGGAGAGATAAGAGTCACCTCTGCAAGGAAGGATATTAGGAAGGAAAGGGCAGAGGAGAGAGAAGGTAACACTGAACCTTTTTGGGCCAAATCTCTGTTAAAATTAAGTAATTGGCCCTTGATCTAAAACATGGGTATGATTGTTACGGATACGGAAACAATAAATCCAGAACAATGTGGGTAAGTAAAACATTGTATCTACTTTTTGTAGAAAGATGGAAAATAAATCACTGTTATCATGTCTACTGCACTTTAATCACTTTTCCACTTCCGCATAGAGATACTAAGTTGGTCACACAGCACACGTGTTTTACTCCTAATTTGACGAGATGTTTCCAGACCACAGGCAGGAATATGAACAGACTGCTTCAGAGTGATGGACACTTGAAGAGTGTGCCTCACAGTGTCTTAGAGTTAGGAACTACAGACTGTCACTCCAGCACTTTCCCTCTTTGTGATGTGCACGCTGACACTGACAAGGACTAGCCACTAAATCAGAATACTAATAGATAAAAAAAAAACAGCAGATTTAACAGTCTCAGCACCAAAGAGGCAGTATCATTTGCACAGATCCCTTCCAGGCTGGTGTTGGTGTAGGACACTGCCTGTCTGCCTGACTGACACTCCCTCTGATTCTCGCGGCGAGCAACAAACTGACGTCAACATGGCTTCTCTGTTCTGTCTCGTGGTGCTCTGTCTGCAGTGGACGGGAACAGTGCTGTGCCTCACTGCAGTGAGTTGGTAACAACCCTTTAAGTGGCTATGTGTATAAAGTAGTCGTTAGTGCTGTTGTGGCATCTTCAGCATCAACACGAAAATAGGCAATACTCACAGAAATAAAAATATGGAAAAGTGAACAAAGTATCTATTGGATTACTATTTAACTTCTTATCCCATAGCACTGTATAATGTGCAGTAAGAAAAGCTCTGCTCAACCTACTATTAAAATTGACGTATGCTTGTTTAACTTGTTTAACGGGTTTGTACCGATTTGTAGATATATACTTAGGGCTAAAGGTCAACAAAAACAAACAAAAGGCAGAGTGGAGAACGCTGCAGGCATAGTGGGAGAGGCAGTGGGATATCTATGGACACTTGATGACACATACTTCTCCCTCGTGGGAGTGAACCCTTTTATGTATGGGCCAACAACAGCAAGTTAAAAGTGCAAAGGGCCAAAAGGGCTTGATGCTGTCCTCACCACAGTTACACTATTTCTGACACACAGCAACCGCGAGGTTCATTTGCTTGCAAAGTTTCAGCTGTCGCTTCTTATCCAAAAGTAGGACAGGTATTGTGCGGGATCACTGACTGTTAGTGGTCCCATTACACGGCCAAACGCCTACAGCAGTGAGAAGGAACACAGCAATTTAATTCAGTGTTGACATTTCTGTCCAAACAAAACTCTTTGGAAGTGCGAACAAACAAAAGAAAAGTTTGCATGTCAGTCGAAAGTCTGCTTTTCTTCTTATGAAAGGGAGCAGCGAACAGAAAGGGTAAGATGGAGGAGGGGGGGGGGGGGTATATTTCAATCAAAAAAGCACTTTTTCTCTGAAGGGCTGCCAACTGTTAGAATGGCATCACAGCATCAATTCAACCTTACAGGTGACATGTTTGCATGATGCTATACCCTTGGCTCCCCGCTCAACTCACCAATAATGCACACACAAAGCTCTATGCAGACAACAAGGCTTAGTTAAAAAAAAAAAAAAAAGGAAAGTATAAAACACAAGGAGAAAGTGGGACGTTAAGAAAATAAAAGAACTCAGAATTGGGCACAAGTAAAAGAAAAAAAAAGGTGGTAATACTTTCGGATAAGCAATTTGGTAGCGCGAGATGGAACTTAAAGGGAACATCAACGGGAGAGGCGCTGGGTAAAAGAGCCAGCGCTGCTCAAAGGGCTGTGCCACCCTCGCTCCTCTCCCCAAATGTTGACAGTACAAGTGCAAAACAGGCTTTGAAGTGTGCTCTGCTGAAGGGGCGCCATGTACCGAGCTTCGTTTAACGGTGTTACCCACGAAGCATCCTGGGACCTGCTCCTCTGCCTCCCTCTTGCTCTCTCTCTCCCTCTGCCTCCTCGCACTGAACCGTTCACTGTGTTTTGATGTTGCCAGAGTGGGTAGCGAGACAAGGCGAGGCGGGTGACAGACCATGAAGAAAGGCAAGCGGCGGAGTAAATAAATGAGGTAAAGGAAGGTGACGCCTGCCGCGGTTTAATGACACTGCGCTGTTCTCTTCAGTAAAAGCACAAAAGTCAGCAGGTTTCATCTTTTGTGATGCCAAGCGGAGCCCTGGGGTTATTAGGTGTTTCTAAGGAAAACAATTATGTACGGCGCATCGGGGCACCGTTATGGTGATCGGAAAAGGCTTATCAAAGTGACATCAGCTGCTAAGACGAAATAAAAACAAACAAAAAATCAAAAAGTTTTAAGGTGGCTGGTAAAGGAGTGACGCTGAGGAGTGGGTAATTGGCTTCACGCTGGGAATTGCAAAAAAAAAAAAAGGTTTGAAAGTTTTGAAAAAGGACAAAGGCGAGGAGAGTGGGACCTCTGGTAGGCGTGAGTGATGGCATATGGCTACACTTCAAGCTTAACACGGTCACACCCCTAACGTAGATGCGGCCCCAAAATATTAACCTTCCTCCCCACCGTTCATTGAGGACTAAATCTATGGTTATTTTTGAACAGGGGTTTTGATCCAGCACTTTACACCCATCATAAAGGGCCACTTGGCATGCTAATTGCCTTGCCCCTACTTATGCACTCGCAAGCTCACGGGGCTAATGGTGTCGTAAAACATACTAGTGCGGCGACACCAGGTTGGGGATACTTAGCTCTATAAAGGCGCTCAGTTTGGCCTTGTTTAAGAGGACGCAAAGAGTTCCATGCTAAGCGCCATGAAGAGATACTACTAGTGCTTACACCAAGATTCAGACAACTCCCGGGGGAGGCCGTACGGCACACATCAAGGCAAAGTTTTAACGCCACCACTCACTGAGGGACATAATGATTTAAGTAACCTATTCCGGTGGTAAAAGGCAACCCTGCTCTGCTGGGTATTGGGCTGTTAGAGACCCTTTGGCAGTTAGGGGCCAGTGTTAGTGATTATGTCTAATTTTTCTTGTTTCACATTCATTCAGTATAGCTGCTCAATCCATCAATAATAGACATCAATCAACTACTTAACAACCTTGAAAAGAAAGAAAGGAACAAAAGATCAGAATAGTGATCTGGATGTTCTTTCTGAAAACAGAGACTCACTTCTTTTTTGTTCTCGGTATGCTGCTATACAGCAAAGACAGAATAGACACTGACAGTGAGAATGACCTTTATCTACAAGTCATTAGTGCCTTGTCGGTTCAAACTGCACTGAAGCACCTCCAAATACTGCAGAACATAACACTGACCACTTCACCCGCATTAGTGCTGGAGAAGCATATTGGATCTGTGTGTGTTAGGTCAAAGCAGGCTCTGAAATAGCACTTCATCAGTCACCCCCCGGGTCGGCAGAGTGGGTGCTGGTGGCAGTGGGTGCCAGGGACAGGTGCCCAGGAGGAGAGAGCCCATTAAGACCTCGGCACCCTTGAGTGTCATGGGTGAGCCTCAGGGCACTAATCCCGATGGAAGGCCCCGACCCAGTAATGGGGGGTGCAGTAAATGAGGTGAACCCACCACCAGAGGCTCTGCGGGATGCACCACAGAGCAGAACGTTCTGATCTGTTTTTAGACAAAAAGTGCAGAACAAGGCGTAAGCAGAGGACTCACCTCTGTATCCAGTCACAAAGTAATTAGCACATTTATTAGATGTCACAAGACTCATCAGCTTTACTTGCCTTCAGTGCCACAACTGAACATTGAAGCAGGCCCCAGAGAGCAGTGAACTGCTGTGTTAGAAAATCACACATTCATAGCTGTTTTGTTCCTGCTTTAATATTGTATTCATAATTTGTTTTGCTTTGAATTTCCCGTCCTCTTTATTGTATTTCCTTTTCTCGCTGTTGTTCTAGAGCCTCAGGACTGTCACTGACACCTGGCAACAATTATCATTGCCACAGCTGCAGCAATAATAGTTACAGTAGCACTTGCAGAAGGACTTACACTGTAGGCTCAAGGCCAGCAGCACGGGCAGCAGACCAGAGCCTCCTGTCTGCCCTCTCCTCCCCAGCAGCAGGCCCTCATTAGGGGCCTTGTAAAGGCCTCGTACCTGCCGAGCCGGGCCCCTTCCCTCCTCTCACCCCCAGGCTCCAGGTGTGTAAGGTGCTGCACTTCACTAAAGGGGGCAGCTTGGGCTCATTTAGACACATGGCTACCTGCCTTGTGCCGTGTACGGCTGCAGCAGGCCCCTGGAAGCTATGAAACTGTAAAAGTGCACCGGGCCTGAGAGGAGAGAACACAGGGGGCTGCTGGGGTGTAAAGGGGACCAGGGATTATGACCCTGTAAAGATGAAAGAAGTCGTGGGCATCAAGCAATCAAAGAGGAAGTGTGTCAGCACTGATGTGGCAGGGATTGGTTCTGTCCCATTCCAACAGTGTGTGTGTATGGGGACATGTGCATGTGGGCTGAACTTTGCACAGCGGGGCTTAACGGCCGCAGCGGACACCGTGGGTGCCGGATAACACAACGACTTTCACAAGCTGCTGCTTAATTGCTGTTTAAACTGCACGTTGTCGCAGGCTGCACAGCACGGTACAAAGTTAGCATACACATGCACACGCAAGCACACACACAGCTATATTTTACACATTTAACGAAGCATCTGTAGTCTTTAGCAACAAAGTTAATCTGATCTCACGGTTAATGTAGAAGCAAAACCGCATGGGGCTGGTTAACTCCAGGTTTACACTCTGTTCCAATTACTAGCAAAAATGGCATATAACAGTTTGTGATCATGGTCAATGGACCAAGTTAGTTATTTTCTTTTAGTAACTTTTGTTACTTTTGCTGCCATAAAAAATGTAAACAACAAAACATATATTTCATGTGTACAAACAAAAAACAAATCTAACAGTGTAAAGCAGCTGAAACAAGGTTATTCAACACCATCATTTGCCTTAATCTTTGATTAAACATTTGTTGTTAAAGTCACCTACCACTTGCACATCTGAGGGCACTCTGGACAGGAAGTCGAGCAGCTCATTGTTATCTATTGTGTAAGGGTCCCGCAACTTCTTGGTAAATTTATTCACCCCTGTACCAAAAGAAAGATGACAGTGAGCATTAGCAAATTACATTAGATTTTATACAGACATGCTGCAAAAATAAGTGCAAAATATTTGTTTATAAAATGTTTTCTTACCCCAGGCTAGAACTATGTATCGCAGTGGGATGAAGTAGACAATGATGGTGGCTACTACAAGAGCCACAATGGCCAGCCAACTTAAGAAAGGCACAGTCCAGTTAAATGTGCTGCGGGAAAGAGTGCAAAAAGAAGCTTTGAGCTACAGACATGGCAAAACTCACTTCAGTCAAACTCCACAGAAAATGGTAAAAGGAGTCAGGAAAGCCTTTTACACTTTTCAAATTAAACCTGCATCTTTCTGAATACCTCTGCACTACAAATTCCTCACAGCATCTGCAGGGGGAAATAGTGTTCACTGAGAGTCTTAGGTCAGTAATGCAAGTACAAACAGTCCAAAGTGAAAACATGCCGCATACAGCTCAGTTTGATTCATTTTCTTTTACCTTTGATAACTGGTATGTTTACAGTTCAAAATGCCACCATCAAAATGCCACATGATTTTTGAATGTATTCAGAATTAAAATGGAAAACGAATACAAAAATATTTGGGTAAATAAAAAAAACGAATATATTTTTAAGTGACTCGTGCAGGTGTTGTGTCCTTTTTCATGTACTTTTGTAGAACGGGTCACGTGGGGATAAGTGACATGTGAACACTATTTGTCCTTGATGGTACCTGGCATGAGGCTTTGTAATATACTTTAAACACCTCTGGCGTTGTTTAGAACTAGCAATAAAGATGTCACATACCTGTATAAGCAAATCGGTGGATCTGACATCACCAAGTAATTAAGAGTCCAGGGCCAATGTCAAAGTTGTTTGCCCAGGACCAATGTTAGGGTTAGGGTTAGGCTGATTGGCTGGCTGTAACATTTGTCTTTGCCAAACAACTTTACATTGGCCCTGGACTCTTAATTACGTGGTAATATATTAGATCGACCAAGCAAATCATGCTTCATAAAAGAGGCAATTCGATTTGCTGAATGGATCAGGTAAAGTATGAAACACTGGAGCTCCTAACCTCTTATCCCCCGCCTTAACCAGGTACATTTTTCTCCAGTTCGGCTTTACCCAAATTCTTACCGCCTATAGGCCAGTGTAACGCCTCATTTGAAAGCTAAGAACTCCAAAACTGCTCTAAACGAATCATTTTCCTCGCTTTGTAGCCACGTTGTCATAACATTTTTGACATTCTTTTTCGTTGCTTTCTGTTGTGTGTTTGTCCCTCTTTTGTGGCCTTTTTGTTGTTGCACTTTCTATGCTTCTTTGTCACTATTTGTCACTTTTCTGTTGCATTTTAGTGTGGGGGGGTTTGTTGCGTTTTCATCAAATTTTTGTGACTTTCCCAGCTTTTTTTTTTGGTCACTCTCTTGTTGCATTTTCATCCGCGTTTTTTTTATTTTTTATTTAGTCACTATTTTGACACTTTTTTCTAAGAAGCTTTTAGATTTGGGTGAAGCCAAACTGGAGAAAATATGCTCGGTTCAGGTGAGGGTTAAGGGGTTAATGGTGGATGTGGAGAAAGAGGGCACCACCTCATGACATCAGTCGGTATAACACGGGCGGCAGGCTAAACATGGGATTCTTCAAACGGGCATAACTGTGAGAAAACAAAAAGTTTCACAAGGGAACAACAGTGTGAACGTCCCTCCTCACTCTTCACCCCCGTTCACCCCTTTTCTTTCCAGTCAAGTAAAGCCTACGGCCTAAGAAATGCTTAAAAAAAGGTGTAAAAGTGAACAGCCTAAAGAGCTGGCTCACACTCACTTCTTTATCCGCTCGCCATAGGAGGCCACTTCATCCAGGGCATTTTGGACGCTGATGCACACGTCCTGGATGGCGTAAAGCTTGTTCATGAAGCCCTTTCTCTCCGAGTCCTGTAAACAGAGACACTTGTAGTTAAACACAAATAAAGAAGGGCAGATACGGAGGGGGAAAAGCTCCCGTATGAAGTCGCAAAACTCTTTTCATCCTGCAATTGAAATTAGTCAGCAGAACAAATGAAAATGTTTCCTCTCCACAAAGACTCGCAAAGAAAATTTGAATATGTGAATAAAGAGGCCGATTTCAACAGAGAGCCAAATGGATACATCAATCTGTATGCCCGCTCTCTCACTTTTGCTGCCAAGAGGACTGTGTAGACCGGGCACTGCATTGTTCTGCTGCTGGCACGCTGTGATGATGTCACCAGCCATGACATCATTATCATCCCTATTAGTGCCGTCACACTAGAAAGAGCTGATCGTCTGCAAATGTTGATGGTTGAGGATCTAGGAATGCTGTAGACCGTGACAACAAAACTAAATACCCCATAAACACCCAGTGATATTGCACCTTTTGAACAAAGTTACAATTTTCAGGTCATGCAACATCAACAAGCTGCCCCGCTGACTGACTGACAAGAAAAGGACAGGACAGAAATTTAAAGTAACACAGTCATGCTGCGGACACAGAGCCATGACTAACATAGAAGCATCAATACCGATACTTACATACTGATACTCTAACCCTAACCCTAAACAACTGGGGGGGAAAACACAATGTAAATTATTATACGTACAGTATGTATTTCAATATAAATTCTCCCTTTTCCATTTATAAATGTATTTGTTTTTATTTTACTTTACGTAGATAGGGAAGAAGAGAAAGCAATTGGGTCTGACTTGTCTTACTAAAAATCACTTCAGAAGTTACACTATTCCAGACTCTGCATTTCAAACAGTAAAATGTCTGCTTTTATCTTCTGTGCTTTTTGAAGCCAACTACATAGTCTACTTATAACTGTATCTGAACTATTATCTCCTATTAATAGCTCCCTGTGTCTTGTTCACTCAATGGAATAACTAAAGGTCGACTCATTAATAAAGAGTTTTTGCATCATTACATTTTGCAACTCTGCAAAAGTTCTGCTTTATCTGCTGATAAATTAAACGTAAAAGACACAAGTCCTGCTTCTTCACCCAACAGTTTACTCTTTATTATTAGAGTGAACAACATGGAGAGCATTACCAAAATGATAAATGGTCCATGGTACACTGAAGGAGTAAATCTCTATAATCTTACTTTCAAAGAAGACAGTGAAGCGGTCATCGACACCCCATCTACAACACACCAGAGGCCCAGAGGTTCTGCCATTGCACCGCAGCCTACACCGCTGAGACCATCGGAATGACCCAAAACCACCCACCTCTTTTTGTTCTGCATTCAAGATCAGATCATGTGAAAAATGAATGGTGGGTACTGCATGGCCTCTCCAGCACAAACCACACAAGACAAATAGATATAATTAGACTGCGTCCCTGGGTTATTTTTCTTCGCAAATATTTTACAAGATCCCATGCTCGGAGTCCATCTGTTTTTCATTGTGAGCTCAAACAAATCTCATGTTTAGGGGAGGGCTGGGTTAGGCCCGGTCCGGTCGGGTTGGGCCAGGTCAGGCTGCTTGGGGAGAGTGTTGGAAAGCACAGGGGAGTGGTGTGAGAGTGCGGGCGGGGGTGGAGAGGAAAGGTCAAGGGTCGCCGGAGTATAAACCATTGCCACATGCCCCTCGGACTGCGGTCTGACTCCTATTTCCTGTCTTCAAACACGAGCAGGGAAGGCAGGAGGTAGCAATAACACAGAGAGCTGCGGAGATCCATGTTTTCCCAGCTTCTCCGCACACTGCGCACATATGGAGCAAGGCAACCTGTTCCTATAATGGAACCTAATATGTGCACAAGCGCACACACACCCTACAGCTATTAGATAAGGGTGATATGCACACCTGGTTCTGCTGTATGACTCCACAAACAATGTTTGATTCCGACAAATATTCCATGATGAGGGGCCGTGACTTCTAAAATAAGATACTTTGTGTAGCCTAGCAATACATTTTATGACAAATGTACATTATCGACTTTGACGGCTCATGTTGAGGCAACTTTCACATTGATTTATGAGCTTTTAGGAGGAAACTGCAATGATAGAGTAACAGACCAAAGTTTGAGACTCCCATGGACACATTTTTTCCCTATGCAATCTTTAAAAAGTCTAATTTGGGAGGAAATAACATAAATCTATTTTATTGAAAAGGCTTGATATTATTAATAATATTATTACTATTATTATTATTATTATTATTATTATTATTATTATTAATTAGAACCCTTGAGCCAAACAAAAAAACGTTAACAATCATATAATCAAAGAATACTCTGTTGTGACCATCAGTGCAGAAATACACAATATGGGCGAGGTCACTAAAAATGTGACACTTGAAGAGTGAGATTACTTTAGGTGCGAGGAAAACCTTGTCTGATTTAAACCAAACATTGCACGATTCCATCTTGTGCCTGAAATGTTTCTACTCTAAAGAAACTACTTGACATCAATTACCTCTCATCAGTTTGGGAGCACAGACGCTCGGGGTCCTTTCGTTGGCAGCGGGTTTTGCATTGTAATTGCCTGTATTGCATTTTAAATGTAACTTCTGTGGTTATGTCCAAAGTTTGCATCATTGTTTGCGGAAATGCGTGTAGATGAGAAATCTGAAGCCGAGCACCCATTAAGTTTAGTCTCCTACGTGGGTTGCGCCGATCATCCAAGACACAGGAGGCAGCGCTCGTTAAACTTGATGCGAGCTGTTTGCACGTGTTAAGGAGAAGCAACCCTCAGTGACTTCAGGGATACACTCTGTCACACACATAGGAAACAGCCATGTCAGGCGAACCACACCGCACTTGCCGGGATATTGCGGTAAACAAATGTGGTAAACTCCTTGAAACACTTGATTAAATATTTAACAAAGGGCTAGATGCACAATGCCACTGTGTACTCGGCTGCTCCAATTTTTCAAATGCTGGCATCACAGCGGAGTGCGTCTATATGCAAAAGTGCAAAGTGTGCAGATGTAAACTTTGCAAAGACAGTTTGTTCTTTGCTGACCCAGGGCCTAGAGCTAAACAAGAGAGAGGTCACAAAGGACTTAGCCTATTACATTGGACTCAAATATCTGCCCTATATCTACTGGGCGGAAAAAGGGAACGCCATTTGAGACTGTTTTAACCTCTGATCACATTGTTTTCCCTGCTGGGTTGCGCCGTAAAAATGATAAAGCTAACAGATATAATGCACTAGCCTATATCCCATCACAAAACAAAATGAGTCTGAACCACAAGTGGCTTCTCTGCTCATTCCCGCTGTTCTAAAATTGCACCTGTTTTTCTTTGGTTTTTTTCCTCCCCCTTTTTCCCTCTTTCACTCCGGCAGCAAAGTAAAAATTGAAATGTCATATAAAACGTGACAGGATGCTAATATGTGGCTCCCAAAGGGCACCTGAAAGTGGTCGCGTTGATTTGGTAACCGCAGGGAAAGTCGACAAGCCTTCCATTTCAAACCCAGGGAAAAAATAACAAGGGTGAAAAAAAAAAAAGAGTAAAGGGAACATTTCAGGGAAACACCAACGTATTTTTAGGCAAGAAATTTGAATTAAAAGTATTTGAAATGTCAAAGGTACTGTAAAATTAAATGTTTTCTTTCAGGCTTTCTCCATCCTGGGTTCACCACACAGCTGTTATACTGTACGTTTATAAAGAGTTTTGCATTTAGTGGCCTATGTCTGAGATCACATTACATTTGGAGAAGTTTACTGAAAGAGGGAATATTCAAATTAGTCCTAATTCCCATGGGGAGCATGGATGAGTCACGAAGGTCCTGTGGGAGTTTTGAAGCAGTCCCTACAGAGGGAGAAAAGTTAGGAACCCTGTGGCATTGAAGGGCATCTTCACTCTTTCAGGAACTGACAACAAAATGAGACAAAGGCCTTGGGACCAGACACAGAACCTGGCAACGCGCCAGTGCCACACACATGAGGCAGATGTTCCTATTTTGAGGTTTGTGCTATGCAGTTAACAAGTGATTTCTCCAATATTTACAAGTAATTCTTGTCAAACTGTTTCCTCTCAATTTATGATGTCACAAAAGAACTGGCTCCACTTGGGTGTTGAACATGAACAGGTTATGCAGTAATTTTCACTTTTCCCAAAGACAAAGTTAGAATGTGAGGGGGTCATCACAGACCCCTAGGCCCACACTTTAAGGATCTCTTTCCACACTAAAGATCACTCCTCAAAGCCAATGTCAAACCCCAGCTACGACTACCACAACTGTCAGCTGAAGGTGGATGAGGCCGACACAAAGCGTCTAGTATTAATTAGTCTCTCCACCTTCTAGTCCCAGGGTGAGGATAAATATACGCATATGTAAAAAGAGGCGAAAGGGAGCGGGGGAAATGTTAGCGGAGGTGATGACTTATTTCCAGTTTGACCTATCCTAAAGAGTGTTGCAGAGCGCACATTTGTGAGCACTAATGTGTCTGGGTGGCAGGAGGTTGTTTGCTGCTGATCATCTTTACCCATCTCCCCTTGGGGCTCTCTCATCACCTCCACCACACCAGCCACTCCATCAGACTCAAGGTCGGCCCCACGTACACAAATGACTAGCAGCCCAAACTTGTGCGCTTGATGGCCTCCCCCTTTTCGCCTCTCTGCCTCACCTCTGCTCCCCTGCTCCTGTGCTCACCTTTCCACGTCCTTCCCCATTATCCAGTGTGCCACAATGTGATGAATGGGGAAACATTACTCTTGTCCTCTGTTGGCCTGGTTTAGCCGTTCAAGCTCATCTCTCTTTAGTCTATCTGTGTGGCAGTTTGTCGGTTGGTTTCTGCCAGAATAACACAATATAAAAATATGGTCTTTACAGTATCTTGCTTTTAACCTGGTGGCCTTCTAACAGGGCATTACTTTATTATATGACTAGACTGTCTTATGTTGTCATAAGATGCCCCTAATAAGAATTCAACATGCCTCCTCATATTAATTAATTGTTTACTCATCATTTTTAAAGTGGCAAAAGTAAAATCATCAGCTCTGTATTTAATTGCATGTGAATTGTTACCTCACCAACTTTGCAAACTTCCCTGCGCCTTTAATTATATATTCATGTTCAGAGACATGCTGGCAATAGAAACAGATGTAACAGCCACTGTTTTAAACTTTGTTTGGGAATAGAGAGGAAGTGCAGAGCGAGAGTGCATTGCTCTGAAGTGAAGGGATCATGTCTTCAAAAAAGTAAATAAAATATGCATCCTCTGTGCTCATTACAGATTTATGACTCTTGTTAAAAGAGAGGTGGTGGCTGCCTCCTAACATGTCTGACTTTCAAATTCAGACGACACTGCTGTCAAGTGTTGTGCTCCACATTCTGCCCAATGAGAGAGGTGCCTATGTGCATCTCGGCTGCATTGTGTTCAGTAACACAGGCGTTACTTTGGGTGAATGGAGCAGGCACAGAAGAACAGCCCCTCACCTACAGTGCACACAGAGCTCATCACAGTCCTTTGATGCATAGTTCATCAGGCAGAGAGTTCAGTTGGTTGAGCTGCTCTTGTGTACATGATCCTCGGCAATAACAGTTTGGGGAGTAGACACCGCTACATTAGGCATAATGAGCAGCGGGATTTTCTACAGCAATGTGAAATAGTTTTGCTGTTTCTGTGGCAACTTTTAGGGCGCTTATAATGTTATTCAAACCACACACAACCACATGGCACAACGCACTTATGAGTACACCGCTCTGAAAAGCTCGAATTGGAACATTTGTTTAAGTGCTTATTATCGTTGACCTCATGGTCAAAGGTGTGTAGAAATGCACTGGGCAAATAATTATATCAATGCAATATGTTTTCGTAACTAAGCTATACTGTTGACAGTGATACACTAATCATTGCACACACAAAAAAACAAATTATTCCAGTCACTATGAATTTCAATAAATTAAGATAGATTACATCAATACTATTATGGTATACTATGTTTGGTTTGCCACAGACAATGAACAACACATTTGCAATGTTTATCTCCATTTTATGAATTGCTCTAAATGGTAAATGGTAAATTGCTCTAATGTTCGGGAACTACTTCGTGTGTACACCGTAACCTTGCACTTATACAGGACTAAAGCAACTACAAGAAGTCACACAGAAAAGACTGGCTGCAGCAGTGGCCCATGCTGGGACACCATCACCCTTAAGGAGACAGGCATAGACTCATTCACAAACGGGACGGGGCAGAGCGTGCAGAGCGAGGGGCCAGTGACACACAGACAGTACTTGAGCCCCCACAGGACGAGACGCTGGACAGAGGCGCCCGAGAGCCCGACAGAAAACTGAAGACAGTAACACAGCATTAGGAGTTCGTGCGAGAGCTACAGGCATGCTGCCACTTACCACCATGGCTCGGATCCACTCAAAGTGCCAGGAGGCCAACATGTCCTCCAGAAAATGGTTTTTATCACGGCTGTCCTCCCACGGGTCAGCTTTAGGCTCCTTGTGGATAAATTAAAGTACAATTTGCTTTATGACCCAGACAATAACAAGAAGGACCTTATTATGGTCTTAAAAACAAGCACAATGTTTTCTTCCCAAACAATCCCCAGCAGAGAAGAAAAAAAAAGAAAAAAAAAGATGGAGATTTATCTACATAATCAAAAAGGCATTACACTCTTTTATTAGCGCTCACCTCAATTTAATATATTCAACCCTGAACAGCATTAATATCAATAGAAAAGTGTAATCTCAAACAATCAATCCGGTACACCGCCGACAGATAAAATATCTATTTACCGGGACCAGTTCTAGGGTGGGAAATATTACACAGCAACACACTATGGCCAAATATGTGCGTTAAAGATAATGGGCTGGGACATAATAAAGTTACTGAAATGGCAAGAAAGCCCTATGTGGTCTGAAAAAGCTACTGGTCAAACTGCTGTGGAGAGTAGAAGTTAATGTTGGTTTTAAAAGGAGGTCTCAGAATACACAGTACCCTTTTTGGCAGTCATGTGGCATATAAGGTGGTTTACGGAGGTTATATCTGATTGCTTATGCCTATAGTCATCTTACAGAGATAGAACACATTAAAAAAAAGGTTACAAAAACAAACACGGTATAAAGGAGAAAAGAGCAGGAGCATTAGACAAAGCCACTTATACGTGTCTGGGGGGAACAGAGATGGAGCAAACTGATTCACCTGATGTGTGTGTGACAAAAAGCCAAAAAACAAACAATGCTGTGTGTTTTGCATAGAGAGACAATACCCTCGTCTGGCTCTTTCACCCTCCTTTTTGTTCCCATTCCACTCCCTATTAGCCATACATGATTAAAATTTTCCTACCCGCATCTCTGCTCCACAACAACAACAAAAAGTCACAAAGATGGAAAAGGAAAATGAAACGGAAAAGTCAAAAGCATGACGTTTATTCACCCTCACAGGCGAAAAAAGGAAGATACTGAAACTTTTTTGTCTGCTCTCCCATTCTCCTCAGCAGCTGAACCCCGTGATACCTGAGGACAACCCGCTGTAACAATAGCCCCGGCAGAACAACATTTTAGTCACACTGCATTGATATAATTCCCAATGCACTTTTTTGTCAATTACAATATGCTTTGTTCTTATCTGAAGGATCGCTGCAGTGCCGTGACAGGGACTAAGAGAGGAGTCTCCAGAAGGTACAACAAAACTCTATTTGCAGATATCGTATCTCTGTTATTATGTTTTCAGGCTAAGACAAAGCGTGTCCTGAACTTCAACAATACATGTCCAACAGACTCTCAGAACCTGCTTAATCAAACAAAGAATAAGACGATTTTTGATAACTGTAAAAGCTAGATAAACACAGCTGTGTCTTTTAATACGTACTAGCCAGTAGCAAGGACTTGTAGATGCAACTGATAAAGAGATAATGTTGTGTACGGAAAATCAGTCTCAGAACAAGAAATATTATTATGTACAACTGACTGAACTGATAAGACTAAACAACCTCTAACCTATGGACACTTCATTTACAGTGGCTTAGGCTTCCAGGTGTGTAAACACAATGTAATACATTATATTACAGGAAAAGCAAAAGCTAATCTGTTTTTAACTCAGCTGGCTGGTGGCACAGTGGGCCAAAAATAACACAGTAGCAGCAGCAAATAGGTTAGAGTTTGACCCCCATCTCGGATGAAAAGAGATGTCACTGCTGCTGAATGAGAAATGCCTGAGGGAACCACATATAAATAAAGACGGGCCAATTCAGTTTTCCAAATAAATCTTCCTAGACTAATGAATAATGTCCACTTTATATTTAGCATGAACGTTGTAGCTGTGGATATAAGTAAGAAACATGTGCTGTGCAGGTATTGTAGATACAGGCAGATAGACAGAATGAGACGGAGAGGGGGAGTGCACCAGCAGTAAGCCCGTGAGCAGGACATGATTGCAGTGTGTATCTTATCTATGTCAGGTCCTCCTGAGGCTAGTGGAGCCTAGCTGAGCGGAGCACTAGCGCTTCAGTGACCAGTCAACCGTGCGAGGGTAATCTCCTCACTCCTTCACAGTCTCTCTCTGTTCCAGTAAGCCCCCGCCTCCCCTCCCTGTGAGCCAGCGGAGCCGCCACACACACACCAGCAAAAGGCCACAGAAACACACAACAAACAGCACATGTACGAGCTGAGCACACCCAGGTGACGTCTTGTGGCAGCTCTGGACAGTAGCCCCAGGTGAGAGCTCACATCACAGGCTACATTGAGCAGAGAAGCCCCTGCAGCCATGGGTAGATATAGGAGTTCAGGATAAGGTTTTAGCTGCAGTCAAGCCACATATGAGATGTATAGCACTCTCAATTTTCAGTAAAGTAAACACATGTCAGAATGGCATACAATACATCTACAATATTACCACTCAGTGAAGGGAAATATCATACTTACCTCTGGTTTATTACACTAATTATATTCAAATATGTTTTAATCAAAATGACAAAGATGATAAACACTCTTTACAAAACTATATTTCTTGGATGCGATGGACGTGTTTAACATAAATAACAGCATTTTAAGGTAACCCATCAGTATGTTAATAGCAATAACTAATGCAGCGACAAACAGCGTGAATACAGTACGTGCCGCGCTCACGCTCATTGAATCGTTCAACAATAGTAAGACAGGTTTACTCTCGACATTGGAAGCACCAGGTATGAGGCAGCAGAGTAAAGGGGAGCATGTGCACAATCACATCAGCAGGAGGAGGAGAAACAGAGGGACATTCTTTCAGCCTCCATGTACTTGCCTGTTTGCTTTAACAACTCAGGCGTCCACATCAATTAGTGTAGATGCTGGACTTTCATTGAGATTAAGTGGCTAATATTAGCGCGTGCTCACAAAAAGACACTTTTCACGTCTGCCCAACAATCTGTTAAACTGAAACACATGTGGCAAAAAGCCTGCAAGGGGTCCTGCATGCAATGAAAAACAGGTGCACAACTTTTTGGCCATGTAATACCCCATTTAGCCTCTGGAGCAAAGGTTATCCAGCTAATAGCTGCCTTGTGGTACATTGGGGAGAATGGCGCACACGGCAGAAGTAAACATCTGGGACGGATTGTGCATACTTGCAACATATGCTTCAAGTTCAATTAAAATGAGGCCTTGGCACATTTATTAATCTTTTTTTCCCTTTTCTTTGCTCCCTCTTCTTTCTTTGCTCCCCTATGGGCCTATATAAAAGAGCAATCTTTTGACCTACCCTTCAGACTGGCTCATACTATCTAATGCTATACCTCATAGCTGGAGTCAAAACCTCATATCCAGTGTAAAAGACCAAATTGTTAAGCTTTGGAAGTTCATTTGTTCTGCACTTAACCAGGTCTGATGGGGAAAATAGTTTGAACATGAAGAAAAGGGGATGATTGAGTGAAGGGTAGAAGGAGAGTGGGAGGAGAGAGAAATGTTTGGCGGAGCCCAAAGTAAAATGCCCCCTTTTAACTCCTCTACAGCGCAAATGAAATGCTAACAGTCGAGGGGAGCAATGGATCAAAATGTATGAAGCTGGAGTTGGTAAATTGTAGCCTTTGTGGTGGCTGCGCTATCCGGCGTCCCAGCCCTGTGTGAGCGCAGAGAGCAAGGCCTTCTTATGTGGAATAATCAGTTTGGCTCCAAATCTGACACAGGCCGCACAAGCCGCCGCCGCTGCACCTCATTTCAATATGAAAGTCCAAAATGTTTTTCACATAATCTGCTGCTTTTCAAATGCTTTTTTTTTTCCCTGAGAGGAGGTAGCAAAATGCAATGATGGAGGACAGATGTAAAAGACGGGGTATAAAAAAAATGTTCAAGGTTGCCTAGGCGCATATCTTCTGTCGGTGCCCCCTGTACACTCCGGCCTTGGAACTTCAGAGGCACCGAACTTTTCTTCAGTATCACTGTGGGAGAGAATGTAATGCTCACATATCTTTGTGCGCACATCATCCAGTGCGTTTGGCTGCCTGACTGATTGCCTGACTGGCTGGCTTAAGAGCACGATGACTATTAGACCATCTGGGGCAGTGTTTTTTTAACCCCTTTGTTGCACGCTTGCACTTGTGACCCATCGGAGAGCGCGGCGAGGGCTGGAGATGCATACATTTCTACTGTCCTCGGGCGGAACGAACTTTTAAAATATCAAAATTGCTCGGTCAACGGCCTTCAAAAAAAAGAAAAAAAAAAAAAAAAGAAGAGAAATCTCCATTGCAAACTGCCAGAGCTCCTTCAAACCCCAGACCATGCAAATTACCATATCTTAGCCTACTAACCTTTATATTGCTGGAGTGTGGCTGTAAGGCATCAAGTATCACGCCATATAATTCACATGCCGGCTTCTTTCCAGTCGAGCTTTCACAGTAAATTACCACAAGTCAAGAAGCAATTATTGGGTGGAGTTAAGCTAAATGTTTTAAAACTTCACCAACACCGCGGCACCTCGTACAGTGACATACAGATTTGTTGCCCACTGAAATATCATTCCCAAGTGGAACATTGTGCAAAGTGCTGTACCCCATCCAGTCGCATTTGTCTCGGTAGCTGTTACTACAGTGCAAACGAGCGGAGGCAGTAAAGCAGCCACCTGTTGTTACCTGATAGTGTCTGGACAAGCCCAGATGCTGTTTTACTGGGACATAAAGGAGCTAAACAGCTAACTAAGCACTTTATATGGGTACAGGAAGTACTAACGCCGTGTCAATTCTACTGTGTGACAAAACCATACATGGTAACAGTCTGGAAGAATCATGTACATTGCTTTTTAGATCATTTCAGCAACAATAAGGGCTCGAAATGTGTCAGGAAGACGTCAGATGGAGATAGAGACTCTTTTAGGTTTTTACTACTACTTTGAGAACTTCCCTGCAGATAAGTTAAGCTGGAAAAGCATTTTTAAATCGCAAAAGTTCAATCAGTTTAGTGGTGACACTCAAAATAATGTTTTGTTGGAGGTAGTTATAAGCATAAACTGTTAGCTGTTGACTTAAATTATTATGTCTCAGGCACATGTGCAGCTTTGTCGGACAGCACAGAGAATCAGTCTGGATCGCCGTAAAAATACAGGGATTTGGAATAAGATGATTTGGAACTTTTTCTGCATTAGCAATCAGTAAAAAGTGCAGTACTTAGATACAGCACGTGTGAGCGGTGTAGCTTCCAAAAATTGCTGCGCTCACGTTATATGATAGCAAATGAAATTTAGCAAGTGAAAACTGTTTTATTGTAGTAAAAATAATAATGCATTGAATTTATGTACCTCTGTTTTGGACACTTAAGTCACTTAACCCGAGCACATTTTCTCCAGTTTGGCTTTAACCAAATCTAAAAGCGTCTTGAAAAAAGTGTCAAAATAGCAACAAAAATCAGACAAAAAACAAGGCTGAAAATGCAACTAACGAGCAACAAAAAAGCCGAAAAAGTGCATCAGAAAAGTGACAAAAAAGTGACAAAAAAGTGAGCAACAAAAAGCAATGAAAATGTGGCAAAAATGAGATGAAAACCCAACAATAAAGTGATGGAAAAAAGGTAAGGGACGACCGCATCATTTTAGATGAGTTTTGTTGGTCTTAGCTTTTAGATTTGGGTCAAATTGAACTGGAGAAAAGATTAACATCGCATTGCTGCTTAACTCTCCGCTTAAGATGCAACTGAATCCACAACCACTAATCACTATCTCACATTCATGTCTAATTCATCACGTAGCAAGAGTAAATGTACTGCAGATTTGTGCACTCAACAGGTTTAGGTTTGCTACATTGTGTTGTACATTTCTGTGGATCCAGGAGAAAGGGCGAGAAAAGTGGCGTGTCTATGCCAACAAAGTGGAGTTTTCAAAAGGTGAAAAGGTTGTACAATCTTTGCACATGTGTTTACGCCTCGGGCAATAGAAAAGAAAAACAAGAAGGGCAGGGAGGAGGATGGAGTCATTTTGTGAGCGTTTTCCGGTCTCTGCATTAGCGCCGGCCCCTCCCCAGGGCTAGTGTGCATATGATAAGTACGTGTGTTGTTTTGTGTGACCGCACCTTTGACACGAGACATAATTACCTTGTCATCTTTGTCAAACTCCTCATCTTCGTCCTCCAGCAGGTCCTCCACCGCTTGCTTGACAGTTGTGACAACGAGGAAAGCAGGAAAGACAGGAAGAGAAGAAATGAAAAATGTTTACACAACCGCTATGATTCAGATAAACGTTTGAAAACACAAGGGTTAACGTCGTCAAAATGCCGCCAGAAAGACGTATTAAAGCTGATTTGTTGCGCTTACGTCCGGCTAGCCCGTTAATGAGTACGGAATCATATTGGATTGCTAATATGTCAAGAGCTTTAGGTTTTAATTAGGGCCGGGACTTTAACGCGTTAATTTAGATTAATTAATTACACAAAAATAACGCGTTAATTTTTTTTGACGCATTTTAATCGCACTTGTTTTTACAACGCGGAACGTTTCTCACTGGATGAGTTTAGGCGGACCGATTATACTGAAGCACCAACTTGTAGCGCAGTCAACATATAATTTATGTTTAACATTATTTATATTGTAAACGCAATCCGGTGTGTACTTTGTTGTTATTTACGCGCCCAGCTGATGGCCCTCCAGCTGAGGCAGGCGCGCTCATTGTGTTTCTTCACGCATGTGTGCGCGCGCCCTCGCTCCCAGTCACACGACACGGACTATTCCTCACATGGACTAAAGCCCGGGTTTGAAGCGGGTACACGACTCTGAAAGACTTGGAGTTTCTGGATACTGCTCAACAGAACCGGTGAGAGTTTTCCATTACGTTTGTTTTCGGGTTGCGTATGTGCCTGGGCGGGCGCGCGCTTCAGCTGCGACCTCGCGCTAATAGTTTACGTGCCTTTAAACCAGCTGTTGCTAAATCAACAAAGTCTGTTATGGCCTCTGAAGCAACAATAAACAATATTTTGTTGCTTAAGCTCATGTATTCAGTCATTATTCAATGGTATACTAAAAATCCATATGAAAAAACGTACTTCTCACTGTTCTCAGGTCAAATATTTATATGCGATTAATTTCGATTAATTAATTACAAAGCCTGTAATTAATTAGATTAATTTTTTTAATCGAGTCCCGGCCCTAGTTTTAATTTTAGAAGCATTCTGTTGTTCCAGTGTGTTGACACTTCTGGAAATGTAAGCAAATGCTCCGGCTTTGAATTTCTGATGGGCTAAGGATTAAACTCTATTCACTCAGTCAAATCGCCTCGCACAAAAGCCAATATTATAACATACAGCGGGAAGGAGACGGACACAAAAAAAACCTCTCCCTCAGACAGTCGGGTTCTGATTGCTTGCGCGTGACCTTCTTGACCTCTGCAACCATTTCTCACCTAACTTTCGGATTCTTTTTTTTTTTTTTTTTTTTCACTGACGTTCACTGAATTTGACAGAAAGGTGCTCCCAGAGAGAAAACACAGGGGAGGCGCACAGTGACAAAGAGCAACTATGCGATTCAGTGGTTCATGGATAATGGAATGTAGCTTCAAAAATCCAAAACCACACTGCGCTTGCACCGAAGGAAAAAGAACAAAGATTCCACCTATGCTGTTTGCGGGCTTGTAGGGTAGGAACAAAGAAAAGTGTTAAAAAAAAATAAACAAAGAATCCTGGCCATGGTCATAAACAGGGGTTTTCCTTAATTGTGATGCAACACTGTTAAAGAGATCAACGACTATTTTAGTAATCGATCGTGTTGTCTGGCTTCACTGCACCACAATCCAATCTAAGTGGCACGACGACAATGCACACTTTCTGATTTCTGATTTGAAAATGAATAAAAGGTTGACAATTAAAATGATTATCAGCTGCATTCCAACACTGTCAAGCACATCAAACATACCGCTTGATATTGTAGCGCTAATTATGCATCTTGTGTACACGCAAAGTTCATTGTATCACAATCTCAAAACAACAGGCCACTGCTGCCATCTCCAATCCACCCTTATTCTGTCAATCACGGCTCACCACTACAAAGTCACATTGTTGCTCTAAATTTACATAAACAGGCACCCATATCATACGCTCTACAGCTGTCAAACCAACCATTCTTCTATTCTTATGCCACCCCCAGTAAAGGGGGGGAAAAAAACTTCGAACGGTCCCAATATCACCATAATAACATAACCTCCTCCAGAATGGCAAAAAGTCGTTTAGAGAAATCCAAAAATCATTACTTAACAAGACAATAGCTTTTGTCCCTTTTTGTTTTCATTGGAATAAGGGGGAAACTTAGTGGCAGCTGACATAAGCTTCTTATGTAAATGCAGCTTCCCACACAAACAAAGAGGAGTTCAGAGCAGGCTTGTGCAGTGCTGTGCGCCAGTGTACACGCTCTATCAATAGCACAAAGTCACTAGGGCAAAGCGCTGTACACACCACGCTCCTTCCTCCATCACTTTCTGTTATTCGCACTTCATTTCTGTCTAAACAAATGACACACTTTGCTATGCTTTATTGATACTTCACAGGATATAAGAAGCAAATGGTCTTTTCAACAAGCTACATTGAGTTGCCTACATTGAGTACGAAATGCGCGGTATAAATAAACACGCCTTGCCCTGCCATCTAATTGAGCCTCGCGATAAAACAACAAGATCACATCCTCGGATTAATCAAGGAAAACATACAATTAGACATGCCATAATTACAGCTTTTACTAACAAGGTTTACAAACACGGACAAGATAGATCTTTTACTGTAAAGTAACCTCAGCGAAAAACAAAACATAAATGCTTTTCACTTAGTGTCATTTAAAACACAAACAAAACAAAATCTACTCCTTACTCTAAAACCAGGTGCTGTTATTGCCACAGAATTGGCTGGTAAACCTGACCATTGTTGAGATTGTTGATCTTGATTAAATTATAATTAATTGCACAACCCTAACATTTAATAATGGTAAGGTGCAAGGATGAGCCATAATTTAGCGAGTACAGTGAGTATCTTTAATCTGTATTTTAAAGTGGAACCACATATTCTTAACATAAAAAAAGACCATACAAATATCAGAAAGGGAAATGCCTGAACACAGCTGACAGTGAAGACTGACTTGTTACTGTGAAACGAAAACCTCCTGGCATCTTTGAATAAATGAACTATAACTGTTTATAAAGTCATCACAGTTCCCTCTCAAATCCTTTCATCCGTGCCAAAATACAAACATAATGGATTCCTCCACACTGAGGCTTTACTGGGGCACGCCTGGCACATGCTCCTAACTTTAAACAAAGGCAACGAGCAGGAGCGGTGCGCTGAAGAAGCATGACCTAAAGAGGCAGAGAGAGTGATAGTGTCGTTTGTCTAACTCCGCTTCCCCCTGCTCCGCTCCGCTCCGCTCCGCTCTCTCTCCCCTCCATCGCCTCCGGTTACAGGGAGCAGTCGTGTTCCCCGCAATGAGACACAGTGTAAAATTAATAAATAAAAAGACACGGAACATGTCATGTGCCCTGAAGATTGCCACGGCTAAATGCGTGCACTAAAGCTACTGTCTCTGTAAGGGAGGATATAAATTACCTTCTGCGCGCCTGATGAATTCCAAACATCTTTCTTTGTGCCCCTACCACTCTCTATTTGTCCTATTCTCTTCTCTCTTTCCAAGACCTGTTTGGTGTATGATATCATTTGTCTGCTTATCCCCCCCCATTATCATGTAGTTTGAATTACTATCATTACAGCATGCCAGCATCAAAGCCCCGCTGTCGACAGGATCACGTCGGGGCTGGCGTTGCCTGTAGAGCTGCTCCAGTCAATTCGATATCTACTGAGGCGGGGATTAACATATTCAGACCTATTCAAATGATACAGGAGCGATGCGGGCTACTCTTACAGATTACACTGCTTCCTGTAAATGCACACGGAGATGACGATAATATAAAACGCAAACAAGTGAAGCAATGACATTGAGAATTTAAAAAGCGCGTGAAAGCGTGTGTACATGTTTGCCCTCAGTGGTTGAGATATTTCCAGGACTTGTCGTGATGTACTGGTCCCCTGTTTGGAAATGTCTCGCTGCCCTCCCTGGATTTGAAACACACATTGTAAGATGACCGTCAGAGTGGCAGAGGGTACATTATGTCCGTGTTTCCCAACCAGGGGTATGGGGACCGAGCACGATTTACATATGTATCTTTCTTTGTCGTAAATATAATGAGTATAACAATGTTTTTGTGGGATAATTTGAGCATAAATCAGGAATTATATAAAGTGTGATAATTTAAATTATTGCATCAAAGCAGAACTAAGTAACTTGTGCCCCTACAGGCCATAAGTGTTACTGCATGTTGTGTTTTTTTTTTACTCATTAATTGTCCATGAGAGTAAAATACTACGCTGACAGAAAAGACAAAGGGAGAGAGGGATATTGTACATTGTGCCACAACTCCAAAAACATGTACAATAGGCCAGGATGAATGATGTGTGTGTAAATGTATGGTGTTGGTCAGAGGTAGGCACGATGTGTGCAGTCGCGACAGCGCTTCTGTCACTCTCCCCCAGGGGAAACTGAAGCTACTAACGTAGTTTACCACCACCGAGTATGGAGTGAATGTAAAATGCTCTCATGTAAAGCGCTTTGTGGCTTTGTCTGTGAAAGGCGCTATATAAAATAAAGGTTCTTCAACTCAATTACACAGTAGACTTGGCTGTAAACACTGCTTAAGTGGCGCTAGCCCACAGTTAGCTTTGCCCGTTAGCTTCTTCTTCGTGATTATATATTGCGCCTCCAATCTGGAGGCCGGGAAGCTGCAAGTGTGGTTTTCTGGCCAGAGTCACCAGGGGGACATGAAAGACCCCCCAATCACCCCATGAACACTTGCATTACCCCCAGAGGGACTACGAAAAGGATGCATTAAGGTAAACACGTTACTTAGTTCTGCTTTAATATACATTTTCAGCTCATCAACAGTTACCATTAATCAAAGCTTATGACAAGAAACAGCGGGAACCCCTGTATTATGCTATGTGTCAAAACTTTTTTATTTGACCTTTATCTAACAGGAAAGTCCCACTGACATTCAGAATCTTTTTTTCAGGTAATGCCATTATTTTTTGCCATATTTTAGATATTGAGTAAACCAACGCACCAAGAAAACCTATGCAGACATGGGTCATGCAAACTCCACATAGCCTCACCTGACCTGGGAATTGAACCCTCTTGCTGTGAGATACAAACCCTAACCACGGTGCCACCGTCACACCCAGACACTCGATAAATGCTATTTTTCACCAACCTAGTTGTAATCAAATGCAACAGTTGTCAAAGGCACTGGTGTGTGTAGTTGCAGAGGCTGCCACTACGGCTTATAGGATACAAGATGTAGTGCACTAACATGCTGTGTAACAAGGTAATGGAGTCAGTGCTGCTTTTATAGGAGCAAACTTGACAAAAACACAAGTGCTCCTCGGAGAACCAGCAAAACCACAGGCTGAACAAGTGGCCACATCATTTTCACCCTCGTTTGGAAAGCCTCTGCTCTCTCCAGGGCTGGACCTAGCCTCACTATCTCCACTCCTAACCTTCCCAATGACAGCTGCGGGGGGAATAGACGCCAAAGCAGACATCCTTGTGAACATGAAGATATACTTTCTCCTCCTGTTTTCTTCTATTGCTCCCTCTCCTTCCCTCCATCGCCCTGCTGCTCTCCCTCTTTGATACGTGAGGGGGTTTTAACCTCTCCAGCTGCTGAGCTTTGGCTGACTTGCGGGCTGGGGGATCTCAAGGCCCTATTTGGTATGCAATGTCCACCATGGCTATGTCTGTGTGAGGATGTGCGTGTATACTCCAACTACAGCGCCAACTGGGGGAGGGCTGCTCGTCTGATAAGGGCTGTTGGCGGAGTCTGGCTGACCCAAGCGGGCCCTTCACAAGCTGTCAGAGCCGCGGCCCTCAGAGGGGGGCCCTTCCATCTGCACTGCCCCAGCCAGGGCACACCCAGCAGGGGGCCAGATAGGGGCGAGGCCGGGGTGCTACACGAGCTGGAAGCTGGGGGTGGAGGTGAGAAGGGGGCCTCCATATTCATGAAAGCATCGCCAAATCTGCGAACGTTGACAAAGGCCTGTTTTTGTGATGCTTATTTTATAATCCATGCACAATGTATGTTTTCATTTTTGTCAACAGATAAGCGAAACATGCGCCCACACATAGCGGGGATCAGGTTTTCATAGGACCAGCACCGCCTGATGGCCAGTGAATACAGCACATTCAGTCCCATCTCGTCTATCTGCGGCGACCGCTTTTGTTTTAAAAATCCATTGCAGAACAGACACTAGCATGTACAGCACCTCTTGTGTGATCTGTTGCTCAAGGCTTAAACCCGGAAAGTCAAGAACGGTTGGAAAATGTAGACAAAACAACAACAACACGCAACGGAGGCAGACATCGCGAGCGGCTGATGTTGAGCAAAGAGTAGCGACAAGTTACAAAGGTTCAGCGTAAGGCAAACAGGGGGGGAAGAAGAGGCGCCGACAACAAGATGAAAAGAGGAGGCTGTGCCAGGATCCAGGCAGTGGCGTTCCTGATGCTCCCGATGCTCCCGTCCTGCCTCAGACTCTGCCCGTCGCCTGTTTCCCTGCCTCTCCGCCTGCCATCCTGTCTGCCAGTTTTTAGCGGAGACGGAGCGGCGGTGAGAGGAGCCGAGACAATGCAGGGGCGGCACAGGGGAAATCAGCGGGGCACAGGCGCTCCCAGTTAAAAGTGACATGACCTTTTGATTTTGTCACCTGTCACCAACTGCCATGTCTGACTCGGCGCTAAGGAGAGCCTGCCATCCACCGCCGCGTGCCTTTGCCTTTCTGTCGATCCAACTTTTTATACGCTGTCTCCAGCTCCCGATCCATCTCCCTTTTCATAGTTTCTTTTCCTGAGTTTTGGGGGGTTTTATTTGGGAAAACGTGGAGGAGTGAGTTTCAGTGAAAGCTGACGCGCAACAAGCAATGTTTCTTTATTGTTTTGTTAAACATTTATGCTTTACTACCGGCGCTGTGCACGTTTCTTGATGAGCGCCGATGTCAATGTATGGTTTTCGTTGTAGATGCACAGAAAGTGTTTCGACATCAAAGTAAAGGAAGACATAAACAGCATACATTTTTTTTTAAATCTCGCAACAAAACCCGGTTAAAATACCTATGCCAGTATAAAAATGCAAATCGGCGCAAGCCAGGAGGCACTTCACGTGCATCTTTGCCCCAAAAAGATTTGAAAGTTGTTTTGTAATATTGAAAGAGGGGAAAACAATGTTGGAGCAGGTCATTATACAGGTCTAACATGATTAAATGTTGGTGATGAAAACAGAGCAATGCAATATTTACTTTCCCAGAAAACACGGTTAAAGTGTGGATGTAAAGTGAGCTGGGAGCCCGTCATCTTCCTCACCACTGGAGACACGTCTGTGAGTGTGAAGTATCTGCAGGCCATTAAGGTCTTCTTCTCTGTAATGGCTTGGCGGATCCAGTGGGTGAATCTATGTAATGGTCTGAAGCATGGGATAAAGAGGATGGTCCTCCAGTGTGACGAGGCCTAATTGCCCGTCATCTTGTGGTAGAAAGAGACATCACTGTGTTCTGTATGTGCCCTCTACGACAGGCTGCACTGAAATTAACACCTTCATAACATCTGCTAAGGGTCTTCCTGGGCCAACAGAACAGCCAGGAAGCATTACTTTTGGGATGTGTCCATATTGGTTAATCTCAGCGCCGATCATATGAATGTAGAAATCCAATACACTTCTGCTCAACGCTACACACACACACACATTTGTACACATGGCTCGCAGGCTTTTCCCCCCCCCCTCCTTTCCAAGCGGAGCTCACTGTCCTCTGGTTGACCGCGTTCAGCCATCTGACAGCATCCCTGCAACAGGTCGGCGGAAGCGTACAAGGATCACAAACAAACCTAAAAGTTGAATTTGCTTTGTTTATTTGTTTGGGTGAGCATGTAAAAAGTGAGCCGCGGAGGTCAACGCCGCTACGCCGGGGTATACAGGTCAGAGTCTTACAAGATAAGAGAAGGGCCTCGACCTCACCGGTGCATTGCCCTCCTTTAATCGCTGTTTCTGAAGATGCACCGACTGCTCAGAAGATACCGGTCAAGGTTGGGGCGAGGGTAAGGAGCACTGATCCAGGAAGTGTTTTTGCGAAGCAGCGTGTAAGCAATACAAGCCGAGGAGGTGACCCCGGCATGTGCGATACAGCATGTAAAGAACCGAGCGGTTGTTTATCCACCAGACCGTACACCCGAAGAGGCGCGAGGTTGACAATGCAAGGCCTTTCAGTTCATTAAATAGTTCAGAATATTTTCAACCCCTCCTGCTCCTGCCCTTCGAGTGAGTGAACCGAGATTCCTTTGGCGTTACTCTTTGTAAAGACTATTGGAAAATCCACAGTTCTCCGGATGCTTGACCCTTCACATCCGCACAAAGCTTTAATTTGGGGTGTTGTTTAAGGTAATTAAAAAGCCTTCCCCCTTTGTTTTCTTTTTGATCTCTTCTCTGTCAAGCACACAAAGGGAAACAATTAGTTCAGCTTGATGAAGGCCCGTAAACTACAGTACAGTGCTATGTGAAAATCTTTTGCAGTTACTTAAGAAATATAACAAGTAATGAAAAGTGACAGCATACATACACTTTCAAAGACCACAGGGCTGAGTGTGTACCTTGTTCTCCATGCCACTTCAACACTACTTGGTTCACGATATAAAACCACTGTATTTGTACCTATACCCATTATTCGTTATCTAGAACCATTAAACTGAACCGATAATGCCCAATTATTTTTCGTCACCGGGCATCAAAACCTGGTACAGCACTTAAACACCCCCCCGCCCCCTGAACAAGATTATAATGATTTATTTAACTGTATACGCCCATAACTTTCCTATTTATTTACCCCAACCCCCTTCCCCCGAACATAAAGAATACCAGGACTTGTGTTTAGTTTAATTCACGAGTGTTTAAGTAATTCTATATTCTTGGAAAACATTTCATTTGGCCAATCTCCGCACCTTATCTCCTCCCACTCAGGAAGCACTGACCAATGAGAGGACCCCCAACATCAAGTCGGCGTCTTAAAATAATATATTGTCATATTTTGTATTGAAATTGGATCATACAAAAGTGTCTAGAATAAAAATTAAAAATTAAATAAAGAAATACAATAAAAAGTGAGGAAAAGTCACAGCAGAACTGTTCTCTCTTATTTGCTAGTGGCCATTTTACCGGTTTCTGAGAAGAACCAGATAAATTCAGGTAATGGAAAGTGCTATATTCTCTACTCAAACCTATACGCGACCGGATCTCGTCTCTCTGCTCTGCTTTTTGCATTGCCGCGCACAGTGAGAAACAGAAAACAAACAGGAACATGACTCATGGGATTCAACGCGTCTAAATGCGCAGCAAACAAAGCACAAAGAAATAACACATACATTACTGCGTTATGGCTTTTAAATGTACAGACTCTGACTGTGGATTAAGCCTGACAATGGTTAGACAAGAATCACAGACAGCGGTCTATCTTTGTGCTGCATGCAGGTCCAAACCGGTTCTTTCATAATACAATAAAGTAGCAATAGTCTCTCGTGTAAAAGCTCTGTTTTTTCTACGACTGCTGCAAATAATGCCTTCCTGCACACACATATATAAGGCAAAAGACATGCACCACTGAAAACACACCTTTTAACTATACTCACGCATGGAGCCACAGCAACAAAAAGAGGTATTACACCCGGTGCAAGGGGCCACATTATTAGATACACCTGCTCTAATGCCTTGTCTTGCTTTCCTGTACTGTGTCCTAAGAGATCTTATACAGACACTTTAAACACCATTAATGCAACATTTGGTTAAAAAAACAACAACAATAGGAATTAAGGTGGACAAAATGTATGCTCGAAATATTTCATAAAACCCCAATTTATGTTTATGTTGCAGTTACTACACAATCAGATACATGCCTGAAGTGTATCAACAACATATTAACGTACCAAGCATCTCCGAAGGTACTTGAGGCGCAGTGACTCTTTTAACAAGTGGAAACAAAAGCAATTCTCCATCAAGTGTAAGTTACATGTGCTTGTAATGTGAAGTGACTGCCACATCACAGAGATATGTAACCTCTGCTGCCTTGTTTTAATTAGAAAGTGCAGTGAGCGCAGAGCATTAGTACTGAATAAACACATCAGAAGCTGCAGCCACAATGCTACGGTTTCATCCGAAGCCAACTGAGACTTTTTTTTTTTTTGTCAAGCAATGTCGCCATCTACGGGCGGGAGAGAAACGCCTCGAAATGCCATTCACAAAAGAGATGATTCATACACACATTAAATGCACTTTGAGGGTTGAAGCTAAAAAAAAAAAAAAAAAAAAAAACACAATCAGCACAAGGAATGATATACATAATCCTTTTAAACACATAGTTCCAATTAATGACTGGATTAAGAGTTTCAACAAACAATTAAAATGGAAAGACTCAACCAATTTATGGGAAGTGTGTTGTGGAATTGTCACATTCTTCAGTGATTTGGCATTTGGACACAAGAAGATTTAGTTCTGTCTTGTTATAAACAATAATCTTCTTGTGCAATCCAATCCAAGCCAACGTGGTAAATATTTAAGACGTATATCCTGAGAAGGCATAGCGAGAGGTTGCATATCTGAGTGTGGTTATTTCGAACTCAGAGAAAGGCACTTATTAAAATGAATCACTTCATTGTTCACGCCTGTTCCGCAGTCCAGCTCGCTCGCGCGCTCGTTTTCGTTCGTTCCCTTCCTCTCGGAATGATTAAAACATGTCTGTTTCTCCATGACATTGCTTTGACATTATTTAATTGGTAGAAGAGATAAAAATAATGAATTAAATAAATATAGTACCAGGTAAGTGGCGTAACGTTGCTCAAGGTGACAGCCTATTATTTCTGCCTTTTCTTTGGGCTGAAAGGGAAGCAGTGGTGCGAAATGTGAGATTGCACTGAGAATGCTCTCCCTCAAGGGGCAGATGGGATGTTTTTCAATTTTTGTAGAAGTTCTACTTTATTCACTTGGAGAGTAATTTTGTCCAATGTTTGGAGTGGCAATTTAATCAAAGAGATATTTTTTAATTGAGTTACTCTCATCTGCCTTATCTCGTGAGGGACACTGACATCTATCTGCACGACATATCTGCATATTTTGTATTTTGTATGATTTTTGAATAAGAAGTGCTCAAAGGTGTGTGTGTGTGTGTGTGCGTGTGTGTGTGCGCAGAGAGAAAGAGGTCTAACTCACCACGTCCTGCCGAGTATCTTTCCCCGATGCGATCAGGATGTAATTCCAGGCCAGGGGTAACAGCAACGCCAAGGGGATCATATAGAGCTCAAAGTTCCATACGACGATGACAAAAAGCTGTGGGAAGAGAAAGCCAGAAGTGGATGGATCTGAAAGGGTTCTGCATTTATTGGGCTATTGTTGATTCTAAATATCACTCCACTCCAAGCATCAGGTACATTTAGACAAATATGAACTACTTGGTTAAAACTCCTGAGTAGATTAGATTAGATCGTATTCAAGATTGACATGGCAGGAAAGAACTGAAATGTGTCAATCACTGAGTATTGAGTTTCAGTGTTGAAGGAATAAAAAGTATCAAAGTAAATAATTAAAATAGTGTGCACATTCCAGTAACCGCACACTAAAGACCACAATGGTAAGTAGTGAAAAAAAAAACCCACAATATAAAATGTAAAAATATATGATTTGGAATAAAACCGCCTCTGACAAAAAGACTCAAGCCGGAGCAAAGTTTGTTCAGTTTGATGTTAAAAAAACTCAAGTCACATAAATTGTGTAGAAGTAAACATGAAAGGTTCGTGGTTCATATATGCGCGAGGCTGAGGAGTGTCCATCTGCATTGGAAACGGCTCACAAAATCTGGACCCCGAGCTTTAAGAGGGCGAAGTTAGGGTGAGTACAAAATGTCAGAAACCCTTCCCTCCATGCCAATCATCCCGCGAGCCGAGGTCATGTACTTTTCCAAAACCACCAAAACCAACGCTGACCCTCCCATACTCAAAGGCTGGACCTCTTCATCTGACCCCACGCTCCCTGTACCCCCTACACCCTAACCTTGTCACTCCAAACCCCAATGCACCCTTCTCTGGCTGCAAAAGAGCCCTACGCCCTCGCCTAACCTCCCCTGCACACATCTGCCAAGAACACAACCCCACGATGCCTCCCATCTCATCTTCCAAACAAGAAAGTAGCATCTGAGAAATTAACCTTTGCAAAAAACCCGACAATTGATTTTGGCAGGCCTCTTGAAGCGAAAACCTATAGGAGTAGATTTTGTCACACGTCAAGTGCACAATTACCTATTTTGCATGTTTTTACAAATAAAAGAGAGACTAGAACGATATTGTGGGGGGGTTTTTTCGCAAGTTCCCTTCAATATGTCAATCAAAATAAACAAGAAATATGCCGTTATATCAGGAAATTAAATTACGTTTACTTTTAATAACTTCACAAATAAGAGAAATTGAAACTTTAGCCGCCCAAAGCAAATTCATAGGTTTTCTAGCAATTACGCTTGGCTGAATGACACCGACAACGCAGAGGACGACATAATCAAAAAGCGTTGTTATTGTAAGAGAAATAGGCAGAGAGGGCGAGAATTGTCTTTGTTGTTACGTTACAGTGGAAGGTTAATGTGGATATGTGGGGTTCAAGAGTCTATTCAAGAGAGTGTATTTGCATGTGGTGAGGCAGCGGCATTGGCTTTCACCCACACACACTCAAAGACGAGCATCGCTTAAATCAATGAAACAAAAAAAAAGTCACCGCAACAATTCGATTAATAACATAATTTAGCTCAACTTTCTTCACAGAAAACTCCAATGTCCCAACTTTGACAACTTTATTCTTTTTTTTTATAAACTGGTGGCTTTACAGGGACAAAAATGTTACACCTTTCCCGCCCCACAATGTTGAATTTAGATTTGATTAAATATCGATAGTATATCAATAAAAATAAGAAAGATCAGCTTCAGTGGCAGAAAAGTGTGTGCCTTTGAGACTGCTTTGCCTGCTGCTATATTTATCCTGTTTTCTAAAGTGGTAATAATGTACAAAATATGTCACGTGTAAAGCCGTTAAACAGCAGAATTACCTAAGTAAAGTGGGTCACTGAAGTGCAAAAACATCACTCAAACAAAGGAGCTCACTTTGTTTCTCATCTATTACCGGGGCTATTAATAACATACGTTCTCCAGCTCGCACGCGTCGGCACACAACAATGCCTCTTTGAAACACCTTCGATTAAATACTGCAGGCATGTTGTGGATTTTTACGTAAGCGATTTGATCCTTAAAAATATCCTTACTGAGTTCTGTCATAATATTCCAATTCTAAATAAAAAAAGAAATACACAAATCTTGCTTTGCTATTAGCCTGTGGTAGTTTAACCTGTTGTCCCCCTTCATTCCTCCACCATTTGGTTCTCGTCGCTGAGGGCCAGGTTTTGACTGGCAGCTGGAGGAAGCGGACACCAGCCGTGGTCGGCCCTGCCCCGGACCGGTTGCCCCCCCCCCCCCCCTAGGCTGAGTAACGTGGGCTTCACAGACTTTCCCCATCGGGACCGCACCATCAGAGGCACCCGCTCATAGTTCACTACCCAGACGGCAGCCCCTGTGCCTGGGGAGAGGGAGTGAGAAGAAACCCGCTGTGGATGTCAGTGACCACAGAGGCAGAGGGGCGGAAAAAAGATACAAAAACATACCGCACCAAAGGAAAATGGAAATCTAAATCTTATGGGGGGCTACGAGTAATTTGTCGACGGTTGGATTTCTACACAGTGGAGTTTTTCAGTTATTTAGTTAAGAGAACAGCTCATTTTACTTTTACAGATTCAGTTTCTATGTTAAGAAAAAAAAAGAAAATATAAATCACACATATGAAGACCAAAAATAAAATGTCTCATTCAAATAAAACATGCTTTACACAACATAATTAAAAGAAATCATCAACAATTATAGTTCAAACATAAGGCTTTAGAATTTTGCACAGTCAAATCTATTCATTTAACACAAAAGATGCATTAAAAGTGGGTGAATTGGACTCTATTTGGAAACAAAGCAAAAATTAAATAAAAATAAACACAATAAGGAAGAAGAGTCAAAATGATTTATTTGGGCACTGAAGGAAGAGCGCGTGGAGATGCATCTTATGTTATTTATGTGAAAACACAGGCCTGGCCTGTACGGCAGAGCGCCGCGGCTCTGTGGGAGGGTAATATTCAGTACTTTGGCTTACATTAACCACTCACCAGGCTAACTTTCCTCCTGCTCTGTCTCAGTGGAGTGAAACTCAAGTTTGAATTTCAGACTTCCCCTTTATCTCCCTTACATCAATTTCAACGCTGGCACTAAGTGTTGCCAGACAGCAGCTAGAAGTCCTGTAAAATTTGAGAGAAAGTGTTCTCCTTGTGACTGGACCCTCCTCTCATTCAGTGGTTATAGACTGCCCCCTGCTGTTCTGTTATAAAACATAGCACTGTGCTGTCCACAGTTAATAGACTGAACTCAATAAAAAGAACAAAAACGACTGAACTATGTAAAGAAGGATAATGACTAAATGATGAGCGCCAGAAATAGAACAGAACTGCTCACCCACCATTTCTTTCCAAATGATACCTTCTCTGATGATTCAAAGTCAGAGTCAAAGAGGCCTTGTGCATTTTGTCAAGTCTAAATCTCCTGTGATTGTGCTGACTTGGTATTCTCATAGTCATGACATTATATTTTAACTATTATCCATTTTGAAAATCAGGAGAGTCGTAAAATGTGAAGGTATATCTTTTCAAAGCCGTCCCTTGCTGTGGGCAAAGACGAACTCCCAACTTTTAAACTTTTAAAAGTTAGACAGATTCTTTGAAGAGGAGTCAAAGGAGCAATTTAAAGGGACCTGGAGAGGTGTGTACCGAGTGCGCTGGAGTCTCGGTGTGTGTATCAAACTGGGAGCCAGACATGTGAAAACACACACACCGCGACATATACACTCCAGTAGTTTTCTTCTGTACCTGTCTTTGCTCTTTCCCTTTTTTATTTCAGCAGGGTGAATTTTTATCTAAATGCAAAGCAGGTGATAGGTGCTCCAGTTTCCTCTAGAAGTAGCTCCCTTGTCTGGGCTCTCTTCCTGATAAGAGTCCTACTTTGCCTGACATAAAAGAGGCCGGTATCATTTCCCCTGCCTCCCCAACAACCCCCAGCTCCCTGCCCTCGCCCTTCCCCACGCTGCACAAAGCTGCCTCTATTTGCTCCCAATTCAGGGCCCAATTGCAGATAAAGTTACAGCAAATTTGTTTGGAGGAAGAGCTGCTGAGGCCTGCCGTCCCTGGGGCAATAACAGCCTTGTCTTGCGTGGGGCCGTAGGGAGAGCTGGCAGCGGCGGGAGAACATAACCCGACAGTGTGCGGCCCACAATGGCCTGGCTCTCTGGGAGGGAAAAGGCGCGAGATAAAGGGAAAGCCGGGATGGAGGGAGAGGAGTCTGCCAGCAGGTGTGGGGAGAGGAAGATGATGCTTAACCCCGAGACAGAGAGATGAAGACCAACACAAGCACGTCAGCACATACACCAGCCGTCACGCAGGACAGGAGCGAACTGCAGGCCCGTCCATTGTGCCAACGCCTGAGGCAAAGCTGCCACAGCGGCTGATTCACTGTGGGGACGGGTGGGTGACAGCAGTGTGGGTGTGAAAGAGAGGAGCGACGTGGTATCTCTGCTCTCACGTGCACATGAACACACACAACACACACTCATCACAGCTGGCACTAATGGGCAACGTGTACATGCGGCTGGCATTGCAGCACTGGGCAGAAGGAGAGAAAGAAGTGATTTTTGAGTGATTTCATCGAGGGAATGTTGTAAACTGACACCTTACGATAACTGCATTTTCATATGTAGCTCCTCAAATGCACACGCGGTCACATTTCCTCCCCGCAGGCTTACTTAGTGGTTCACAAGTGCACATATTTGTAAGTTTAGGGTAAATTAGTCGCAACTGCACCTCTGCAGAAACAGCCATTTTGGAAAGTTAAGTGTAACATCTGTCTAGAAAGACAGCCAGACACATGTGAGCAGACACACACATGACAGTAATCGCACACAGACACACCGCACACCTTGGTGAACGCACCACCTTGGCCAGATGGCCCCCCATAAAAAGCCACTTAAAGAGATGAGCGAAGTGATTAAGAGGCCTCTCAAAGTGAGGAGAAATGAGAGGGGGATGAAGAAATGGAAGTGGAGGCAGGGAGGAAGTACCTGTGTGTGGAGGAGAGGCCCTAAATACTGCAAGGCTTTTAGCTAAGTGCATATTTTTATACAATAACACACTCCCTAAAGAGCGAGCGGGTGAGGAAAGCACAATGACACCTACATTTTAGACTTTTTAAAAAACTATAAAACACCATGTCCTTGGCCTGGATCCATCATTTATTATGATATGAATACTGTGAATGAAAGTAAGTACACTGAGAACATGAATAGCATGTCTAGAGTACTTAAAAAGCTTGGAGATTTTGAGCACCAAGGGTTACATTATCAAATACCCTCTATTCAAAATGTAGATTACCAATTTAAATTTGATCCTGTTTGCCTTGAATTCAATGACATTTTGGGAAACATTTTCATAGTTAGTTTCAAATAATTCATGTTCAAGCCCGCCATTGAAACCCCGGCTAAGTGTGCAAAATTCCAATTGTGAAAGTGAAAAAAAATGTGTCCCACTCTTTTTTTTTCTGACCCATGTCTTGAGTTGACACTGCAACCCACTTATCTGCATAAAAAGACAGAGATAAAGCGTGTGTCAGATAGCCTTCTAATGTTTTATAAATGTTGTTGAGTGTCATTGGGCTTGGGTGAAGAAGGTCAACGTGTCCTGTTACTACTTAAGTCAAATACGTAGGCGCAAAACAGGATTCAGTGGCCACTGTCATATTAAGGACAAGGAACCCCACTCTGTCATGTCTTTTGCTGATGGTTCCTTGTTCCAATTACTGCTCACCTTTTAATATCACACATTTGACAGGATGAAGAGGGAGACGAAAGGAAGACGAAGAGGAGCATGATGGGAGAAAAGAGTGCGATTTCGACTGCCTGCATGAACAGCTTGTCACATTTAACTCTCGGAAAGACCAACTGTCTGTGCAAGCAGATTTGTATACATTCACCATGTGTACATTCATTTTTAAGCCAGCAAAATTACTTGAACATTTGAGCGCTGGTATGCGTGTCATACTGATAAAGACTAACAAGTTGTTGACAAAAAAAGTGTTTCTTTCAAAATAAAAATCTTCCATGAATACAATGACAATGAAAATGCATAAAAAATCTGCAAAAAATATATATATTTTGAATTTGGCTATTGTGGCGCACTCGGAGTTATTGTAAATGTAGACGTCATTGTCCCTTTCAGGAAATGTGTCCTCTGCATTTCCCCATTCCTCCACCAGAACCTCAGAGTGAATGGTCAGGAGCAGTAGGCGACAGCAGCGCTCTGGGAGGGGACCCATCTCCAGATCTTGAGCCAGCATCTTGGTCAGGAGTAGCTGGACAATTAGCCAACTGTGCTTGTTTTGGTTTGATGGGATTAAATCTGAGCACCCGAAGAAACCCACACAGGCACAGGGATGATATTCATACAAAAAGGCCCCACCCGGTCCAGAAATCGAACCCAGGACCTTCTTTCTTATAGGTGAGTGTGCTCAACATCTGTCACTGTGCCACCAAATAAACAAAAAATATAGATTTTGGTAGGACTTTACTTCATAGCACAGCTACAGAATGGAAATAGGATTGTAAATGTAATTAGTGCGCCACCATAGCAAAGTGAACAAGGCTGTGGCACTGGATTGACGTGTTTGTGTTTATTAAAAACTAATAGCACTGTGGATATTTACCACAAATGCACAGATGCTTCTCTGCGGAGATTCCCATTCAAAACAGCTGTTGATGAAGCAGCCAGCGTTGATGAGGCCCATGATGCAGCGGCGAACTCGGTTGAAGTTCTGTAACAGCAGCTGAGGAGAAATAATACAAGAACAACATTTAGAAAAAAACAGCGCACATACAAATGTTACAAATTTTTGCTCAAACGATTTACCACTTTGACCTATTTTTGAATTTGATCTTACAAGATAAGAAAAATCTCATCATCCAGAAAAAACTCTTGGTATATTAGACAGCTGTAGTGTAGAAAACCTATAGTCAGGCTACTTAAAGTGTGACTAACTGACTCACACTGCTTCTTTAAGTCTACTCTCCCAGTAATAAAGTTAAACACAATCAAAACAATTTCTAAGACAGTCCTTGGATTGTGCTCCCAGAGGGTTCTCCAGGCGTTTGGCCAAAGATGAGAGAGAACTGGCTAACTGCTGTCCTCCCTCTGGGCTGCCTACCATTCAGGGAATAGCAGCAAAGAACGCAAACCACCCAATCAGGTCAACACCAGGAAAAAGTGCTCCCACTGGACCAACTGTCTTTGCATATTCTAGGCCATTATTTTACTTTCTCGAAGCCTGGGTGTGTTTGAGCTCACTGACTGCATAAAGGTGCAGGGTTCTTGGAGGACTGTTGGCTCGAGCTCGGTAAGATAAAAGGAAAATGACTGATTGTGTATTTTAATTTTGTCGCCAAACTCAGTGTGACTCTATGGTGTCCTGCTGAGGACATGGGAGCCCTGAGGACAGTAATCATCCGTTTAAACATTTATTAGGACAGGCACTTCATGTACAAGCTGTACTTTGCCTGACTCATAACAGTGCTTTCCATGATATATTTTTTAAATCAGCTCCTCTAAACATTATTCCAAGTATCCTAATCAAAATTAGATGGCTGGAGTTTTGAAAACAGCCAACGAGTGTGCCTTCACACACAGTGAAATGCAACAGCAGGAGCTGCTTGACATAAGTAGTCCTCACGGGGCAATCCCTCCAAAGCAGTGGTGACATCATCATTGCAAGACGCTGACATGGGTCATCTCTGTGAGTCAGAGGTGAAATGAAGATGAAAAAGGATTGAACACAGGGGAGAGGGCTGTGGAGAGTGCAGAAACAGGGGGACAGAGAGGGCAGGAAGAGAAGGGAAAGGGATACGAATAGAGGCCTGACAAAGGGGTGGTATGGGACCAGTGTGTGTGAGTGGTGGCGTGGTGGGCAGGGCTGTGCGTGGTGTAGCTTTGACTGCTGTGCCCAAACGGTCACTTATATGACATGTGTGATGTGGGCCAGCCCCTGCTATTCAGCCCTTTGTGGTGCCGCCACACTGAGCGGTGTGACAATGAACTGCAAAGCAGCAGTGGCAAAGAGGGCCAACTATAAGGATGGCCAATCTACTTATGCACCCCAGAGCTGACAGCTTGACATTTCTATTCACCGCTCAGAGTGGATGTGAGGGGGGCGAGATGAGAGAAAGCAGAACAGAGAGGGAAAAAAATTAAATGCTGTTTTTTCTTCAATCACTGTTGTATCTTGCCCACACAGTTGTTGTGCATTACAGCATGCCACTCTGCAGGCTTGTTGCGTTTGGTTTTGACAGTTAAGCAGAATTGGGGCTACAGTGTTACAGCAGTGGAAATAAGGTAGTACAGTAGTAGATAAGTACTGGGCAGATGTACCTGTTTGGACACTCTGGGTTCCTCTTCAATATATTTCTGCTCAATGGGGATCAGTGTTCGGAGGCCAGCCTTCACCTGAGGAAGGAGCAGAGATCCACCATCAACATCAAATGGTGAGAAGCATCACATCATGAACTTATTGGAGACACACATCAAGAAAAAGAAATAGGATGCAGGTAAATAGGGAGGATTTCCGTCTTTTTGACCAAAAAAGTATTAACAAAGCAGTTAGCAAGCGCACGCCATATCAGAGGATGATGAGCGGCACAGAAAGCAGCAAGATGGCCGCTATAGGACACACACAGTGCTGGTGATTGTGTGAACAAAGGCGGCTGAGAGGGAGTCTTCGATAATTAAAGCCAAAATCAGGACAAGGGACAGGGGACGAGGGATGAGATGGAGCTGGGGAGGGAGGAGGGACAAACAGAATAAAGACAACAGTAGCATGGGGAGAGGTGCAGCACCAATGGGGGGTGCTTTGCTGGAGAGAGAATGAGAAAGATAATGGGAGTAGGGGCAAAAAAAGTCAGTGAATCAAAAAAAGCAGAAAAGGACTTACAGCATTAAAAATCACGTCTATTTCGAGAAAGATGACCCCTTTTGTTGGCCCTGTCAGCTCCTTGCTTTTCAAGGCGTAGGCTTTGCGTTCTCCATTTTGGATCTGTGGGAGAGGGACATGACAGGCGTCTGTCTGGCAATACCCGGCTGAATCGGCTCCCCAGGCCACCTTTGAACCCCAGCTGCTGGCGCTGACAGGGAACCCAAAACAACTGTGGCAACTCTGACAAGTACCTGTTCATTACCCAGAGCAGCTCAGCTCTGTCAAACAGAAATTAACTATCCTGGGGAATCACACTGTACGGCAGAGCGCACATATGTATTAGACACACAAACTGCAGGCTGGTTCACATAAGAGAAACACTCACTGTCCTTTTTTGTGCAAATGGCAGTATTCTCTCCCTCAATCAGTGTCATGTCGACATCAGTTCCATCCACCTCCCGAGCTTTTTCTTCACTATCACTCACACTTTTTACTTTCCTGACATTTCTTTTATGGAACAGTCTTGTCTGTAGTAGCAGAAAATAACAGATTTTTATAGCTTCCACTATGTGTTTTCTTTCTCTCTGTTGCTCTTTATGGACTTGATGTTATTCCCAGGAGTAAAGGATAATACACACAGACACTGTATTTGACTCACGTTCAGTAAAGGAATTGCCACTTTTCCCAGGAAGTCGGCACTTCTGTCGCGGTCCTCGTCGTAGACTGTGACCTCCAGAACTGAGTGGATATCCTTCACATTGCTGGACCACACACACACACGCACACAGACACACAGACACACATAGACAACACCAGGAAAACAAAATCTCAGAAAATGAACAGAGCGTGGGAACTTCACACACACACCTCAAGTGTTTATAAAAGTTGTAATTATTATACATTATATACATAAATACAACATCAGAATGTAATATGAGACACTTTATCTGGAATTTATACATTTGGGAATATTATCTTAAAAACCTTTTAACCATAATCATACGTCTGGAAGAAGCTAACTAAAGACAGAGACAGAAAAAGAACTTACTAATAGTTAAAGTGTCTTCATTATCTCTCTATTGTCTGCAGATTTAGATGTAGTTGTAAAAGAACAATGCCAATGTTTTGGACTCACAAAGTGAAAACCTTGTTCCATTCAGGGTTGAGGTTTTTGTAGACCGTGTGCGTCTGTAGCCGATCATTGCTCAGCTCCACCACACAGAAAGGATCGCTTTTACCTGCGAGAAAACAGTAAAGAAAGAACAAACGAAAGAAGAAACGATATTCTTTTAACCGCAAGAAGACATACATAAAAACAGCTATTTAATGCATTATAGTACACACCGCCTCAGGCCCAAATTGACATAAAATCACAACCACAGTGAGTAAAGAAATATTAATATCTTTTTAGAATTTCCCTTCTTTTCAGACAATAGACTTTTCAGAGTGCGGTTCATGATTCTATATATGAAGAGTTGTAACAGTGAATTGTAAGCACAAGAAAGAGAGTGCATGGTACGATCCCCTTACATTACCCCATTATAATCAAGAATATGCGTTTCCCTGTATATTGATATACTATTTGTTTACCTATGTCATACGGTCGGGTTTCTTCGTACATGCAGAAGTGTTCCCCCACACTTTCCAACCCGCCTCTTTCTCCGTCTCCTCTGAACAACAAAAGTCTTAATTCTAGCTTTGATCGTGATTTCTTATTAAAGCTATTGGGAGCTGTTGGGCTGTTTGTTCCTGCTTATTACTTGAAAAGGCTGGGTCAGGAAGTTGTGAAGAAAATATGTCCCAGGGAAATTATTAAAAAAAAATAATAATATTGAAAATCACTGAAGCATATTAAGATTGAAAGACGTGGAGCTATGTTCTTGCGTGTGTGTGTGTGTGTGTGCGTGCGTGTGTGGTTGTGGTGTTGGTGATTCTCCGTAAATGTTGTGACAAGGCCAGGACATTTAGTGGGTCTGCAAAGTAAATGTCAGGGTGATCAATGCTAAGCCGTAGGTGTTGCTTTTCAAATCTTTCTGCGCTGGTTTATTGATGTAGGGGCTTCAAGTCGATATTGACAGCTGCGGCGCTCTAAAATTACACCACAAAAAGCGAATGAGGTATCGCGAGCATTTATATAATCTAATTGTGCTGATTGTGTATTACAAATTCAATACATAGTGAGAAAGAAAAAGGGCAAAAATTGGCCGTGAAAAAACACATCACGTCGCAGACGTGGACCGAAGCTCTAAGCTGCTAGTTTTGGCTACAAAAGCATTAATATTAGACAAAGGTAAATGCACTTTGAAAAACAAATTAGCTCAGTGGGTGACGTTTTATTTAAACTTGTCAAAACTGCAGGTAGTAGTCAATTTTTCCAGAAACTAAATTGGATTAATATTTAAAAAAAAAGAATAAAAAAGACTATACACATAACCTTAACAAAAATAAAAAATTCTTGGTGTATATGTAAAATCATAATTATCACTTTTCCCTTTTCAAAATTGAAAGACAAATTAGCATTTTAAATTTTCAACCCATCACCGTATCTGTTTATATCCTCTCCACACACGTAACTCTACTGTACTATACTGTCTATAACTTCATGCGGACAGTGTACTTTAGTCCCGTGAGAGACTGCAATTTTTCAAACCTGTTCGTGTTGTGTGTGCATTCTTGTGTGTGTCACTAGCAGGAACAATATCTCGGAGAGAGCCACATAAGAGCCCTTACCGCATGAACACCGTATATTAACAGCGCCGACCAACAGCGGGTCAGGCACAAGGTGAGGGCCCGACAGACGGACAGACAAACAGACAGGAGAGCAGGCGAGAAAGAGGTCAGAGGCGCATAGAAAAGAGTGCGCCATCTCCCTACCATTCATACAGCCTCTCCTCCTCCTCTCTGCCTCTAATTGAAGTGTTTTTGTGGAGTAGGTCCTCTCCAGCCTGGAGTAGGATAACTGAAAATAGTCTCTAAAACCAACAATCCCCTTTGTCTGTCAGCTCTTGTGCGTCTGAGTGGCGACAGGACTGTTGGGAGTATTTCGATGGTGACACACATACAGCGCACAGTAAGACACCGGGGGAGGTAATTGTTTGCAGGAAAGCGTATATTAAATAAATAGAACAGTAGAGGTAATACATTTTGTGCTCTCGGATATCAGCGCCGGATTTGAGTACCTGTGCAACCCCACAGAACTTGTATCAAAGATCTGAGAGGAACAGACTTTTAAAGATCTGTATCAGAGCACAATTAAAACCAAAACAATATTTTGACTAAAAGTAAAATCAAATTGTTGTTTGAAAGTTGTATTTAAGGTCATATAGTGAGGGGTAAACTAAACTCAGCTCTGTGTACGATCCTAAAGCCTGCAGGCAACAATCAGGAAGCACACCGCTTCTTGAATAAATGTTATAGATGTCATTCACAATTTAAAAAGTGGATAATATGATTATACAGAACCATGCATTTCTCAGACCCACTAAGTCTAAGCCACCTCCGAGGCTATTAACGCAAAGCGCTCCTCCTCATCTCACTTGTATCATATCGTGCTTAATACTTTTCTAAGGCGTGGTGAAATGGGTTTGCCGCTCCTCTCAGAGCCACAGTACCCAGAGGGCCTTGGCACTGGGGGCGGGCTCTACTCGGACATTACCTGGGCCATCTCTGAGTGGCACTCAAACAGGAGCGTGTAATTGGTGAAGACAGCGCCTCTAGTGCTGGCGGCCAATAAGGTGAAAGTTCAGGACGAACCGCAACTGCTGCAGCGCCACCGTGTCATTAAAAAACTGAATACTAGAGAAAGTGGGGGAGTTGGTAAGAATTCATTTCCATATCATAAATTGGGTGACTGGAGTTAAACTTAATCAGCGATGACTGGCAGCAACATTATTGTATCTTACCAACGCATATGTGCATACCCTCATAATTTTATACTATAGATTAAAAAATATATAGTTAAAGTCTATTTGTACAATACTTTATTTCATATGCCTAATTGTCATAATGAAATACTTGAAATATCTTTGTATTTCGTTATGAAAAAAATATGCCCCCAACCAAAATATAATGTATTCAATTTCAAATTCTAATGGATTGAAAATAAATGACACAAATATTCAGATCAGATTGATTTAAGATATGAACAAAAACACAAATATAGTAAGCTCAGTATTTAAATTTAAATTTATAGTAAGCTTCAGTATTTAAAGTGGGTGATTAGCAAGGAAGGGAAATAAAAAGGCATTATTGGAAACTCATCGGATTATGTGATTTCCAGAGGTACTCTTTGTAAGTACACTTTCTTATGAATGTATTATTATTATTTAGTATTTTCAAATATATTTTCATATATTGGTAAACAGTTGGATTTAAAAAAACTACTAAACTTAAAATCAAGCCACCAATTAAGCAATGAATCAAGAAATGTTTAATGTTCCTTTATTTTGGTTTTAGGATATTTTTGGAATTTAGCAAATGATAAAAACAAGGACTGCATCAAGTCGTCATGTACAACATACAATATTTGCCCTATGTCCCGCTGTCCAATTTGCTTTAATTCACAAATCACCACGAAAAAAAAGTGATTGTGAACTCTAAGTCCGGCCATCAGAGAGCAAATAAAAGCTGAACAAATTGCCAATAGACGTTACATTTGCACAGTTTTACTCCTTTGACAGATGCGCTTGCGCTCAGACTAAATGATGAGGTCCACGGCAGGGTCAGCGCGCAAATTTCTGCTCTGAGTGAAATACAAGAGCCAAAGAGCCATTTAGGCCGGCACTCCCGGCTGCTCGGGTCGCCCAACGCAATAACCCAAATCAGCCTGCTCCACTCCGCTGTTAATGGGACTGTGGAAAGAAAGAAAGAGAAAGAGCCCGGGCCGCACTCACGGGGAGGACGCGCAAGCCTCCTTCTCCCTCAACTAGATAATACGGAGTGAAAAAGTAGACCTGTCCACTGCAGACCTAATTAAAAGTAAGAATTAATGGAGAATAGAGGATTCACGGAGAGCGAGCAGAGAATGGAGGGGGAGTGGGGGGAGTGTTGTTTGGTTCAAATGTGCACTTTTTCTCTATTATTCAAATGAGGCGCCTGCGTCACTGTGGGAAAAATACACCACGAAAAAAAAAAAGCCTTGCATGCAAAATAAGACAAAATAAGGCATTGTTTATAAGTAAAACAAAAATCATTCCTTAAGACCGAATGTATATATTTGGGATAGAAATGTCTTGCTACGTACAGTATTTCTGTTTGTTCCCTCTACACACTGCCACAATGACTTCTACTACTCCCACTTAAAGCCATACCAACTTTCCTGGGACTGGGACGTCACCAGCCCGTCTCCATGGAGAGGTTGGCCACAGTTAAACACATAAGGTCCTCTTTAGAACTCACCGTAAAAAAAAAGTGTATTGTTGGTGTCTTGGCTGATCATTAGGTGCATGTGTGGCATGAATGTTTACGCTTTGAGTCTGACAATAGTTTGGTTGTTTATGTTCCACAGTGTGGCATTAGCATCTACTGTCGGTTTACCTTTGCCTTTTAACAAGTGCTGGGCTGATGTTCTTGTGTCTTACCCGTCACATCTGCGGCCATCAGCCCCTCCGCCCGGATGACTTTCACCTGCACCACGCCGACATCTTTCAGGTGGTGAAGAGATCTCCACAGGCTCTGGAACAGGGGGTCAGGGGCCAAAGAGCGTCACAAATTAGCGCAGAGGAGGACGACGGGTCAATAGGCTGACATTTGAGCGCGGGAGAAAAGGGTAGGATATGTCCTTTAACAGCACCTATTTGAAAATGTACAGCTGGCATTTACAGTCACACTGAACCTCGTTTCACTGGATAGCACAGATGGCTCCCTGAAATATACTGTGTAACGTTTTTAATGAAATTGGACTTAAGTGATAAAGGCGGTGTCAGGAGCGGCCGTAAATTGGTTAAGGTCAAACATAATGCAATGTAAAGAGACGGAGAGGAAATATGAATCAGAGCGGACAAGTTCGGCATCAACTTTCAACTTTTAATTTTACATTTTTTGACTCCACTCTTGGTCATGTTCTTCTTTCGTGGAAGCCTTAATCTACAACTCCGATCAATTCAAATTACTGAAGGCTTCTAGCGGATGTCAGTCTGTTCTTTTTTGGCACACACTGACTGCATATCTTTCCTCAAAGTGCTGGGTGCAGTTATTGTCATTTTACATAAAAAATTTAAATAAAATCTACAAAGCTATGCATCGAAAAATATGACGGGCACTGAAGTTTATTGCCATTGCTATTGCCATCTAATCATTTGGATGGTTCAAAGTAATAAATAAAAATCAATACGCAAAGTTATAGCACGCAGAATTATTTAATACTTTAATTGCTTACATTTGGAAATTCTCATTACTTTTTGTTTTGTGTGTGATCATTTATTGCCTGAAGCATGATCCGTCTTAGATAACTGTATATGTGTAAGTGTAAACACGCACTTGTTATTGTGAAGCATATCAACATGAATGCCTTATTAGCAAATGTATAGTAATGTATAGTAATGAAATTATAATGGGTATTTTTAATTAACAGTCATGATAATAAACAAAGATAACCAGGCGCCCCATACTGTCATGTTACACGAAGCTATGGGGTTTCTACTCTGGTGAAATTAAGGAGCAGACGCGAGTAAACTAAGTAAAAATGCACTTTATTTCAAAATACTTTTTTTTCTTTCGTTTTTTTTTGGCAAAAACCCTCCATCCCCACAGGAGTAATTATAATTCAAATTTCAGAGTCAGGGCCGGGCTACAGACTTAATTCATTATTGCTAACTCTGTCAGAGTCTTGCCTGTTTCCAGCGATATCATTGTCCAAAAGCCTTCTAAAGCAGATGAGAAGAGAGAGAGAGAGAGAGAGGAGAGAGAGAGAGAGAGAGAGAGAGAGAGAGAGAGAGAGAGAGGAGAGAGAGAAAGGAGAGAGAGAGAGAGAGAGAGAGAGAGAGAGAGAGAGAGAGAGAGAGAGAGAGAGAGAGAGAGAGAGAGAGAGAGAGAGAGACTATGCCTTTATCTTCAAACTTTGTTCCTCAGGAAGTCTAACTGCTCTTACCTGGCGGTAAGTTGGATATTATGGTGCCTTTATATCAATTTGGATTTGCGCCGGTATCAAATGTTAGGGGAGTGGATGAACTTTTGGCGCAGCATTTGCTACTGATTGGATCAAGCGCGACCTTGTTTTAGCCAATGACAATCTATTAAATATTTAGTTTTTTTTAAATGTTTACGTGTGTTTGCAAAAATGTAGCAGCACCTTGTGTTGTTTCATTGCCGCCATGTTAATTAGTATGTTGTTGTTGGCAAGTGTTACACCCGCCCTCACACGGCAACACTGGCATGTGACTGGCCCAAACCACTGCTAGTTTGAACACAAACACATTTGCGGAAACAGCACAAAACGGATTCTCGTGTGTTTGTAAACCCACAAATACTTTGCAGACAAGGTTTAAATAGCTCCTAAGCGGCAGCGATATAACACTAAGGCTTGAATGCTTGTGTCAGATATGTAGTAATTATTTTGCCTTTAATTGCAGTTGCTAATATCACCTGATAAAACATCCCTGAATTACAATAATAATAAGCTTTTTCATCAAGTTTGTCAATGAATCAATAAGTAAATGTTTAATTTATTTACTGTGTTACTGTGTCTTTCTCCAGTACTGTAGGTGCCACAACTATGAACCAGGCATTGACTTTATTACTAAAGTGAACCATACAAATGATGGGCTGCATCACAACCACACACTTGGAAGCACAACTACACAGAATGTATTTATTCAGTCTATTAATGTAAAATAGTTGTTTGAGCAAACCCATCCTCCACAGCCTTTCATATCCAATCATACGTATATGCTATTGTCTCCCTAAGGGAACGTTTAATGTTCAGCCTCAAACCATGATTAGCAGAAGAAGCTTCCCATCCTCCATGGGTATATCCACATCAGAATCACAGACGGCAGCAGATTGAAAAGACATAAAGGTACAGATGAAGCAAGAGACCAACCACCCAACCCCCTCAAGCAAGCATTGGGCCTTGTATAGCTTCACAACACCAGGTAAAGGCTACAGAGGAGATGAAAGGGTTGAGGTGCTGATGAGAGAAAGAGTGAAGAGAAAAGGGGACGACGGACGTCACAAAATCCTCCCCCGTCCGTTGTGTGATTGACGTCCTGTCAGCATGACGTCTCTGTCACACGCCACCAACACATACACGAAATGAATCAGCTCTGCCATGGGCTTATGACTAGCTGTCAATTTTGCATCGTGTCACCTTTCATCAGCACGGAAAAAAAAATCACACTCACACACAAACACACAGAATCTGCCCCACAGCCAATGAGATCACAGGACATTTCCTCAACTCTCACGTCTCCAAACGCAACAGTAACAACCTGCCCTAAAACCCATTCAACTCACTAGTAGCAAAAACGGCTGGTCAAAAATAGAGCTGGGAATGGGGTCAAAAAATGATGAATAAACAATAAATGATTTAGCAACAATATTGAGATCGCTGACATATTTCACGTCTCGTTCAGTAAGTCAAGCTCCATCTTTTGCATGTCGCTCTGGACGCATTGTTATACATTACTCAAGAACAACGCCGGGGAAGTGCCGGTGTGCGCTGATCCACATGTGTGGGCGGTGAAGTGCCTCCACTCCAGCAGAGGTCACCCCGTCCTCCTCCCCTCATGTGCCCATCTTACGGCCACCTCCGGCCCATTAAGAGCCATTAGTGTGTGTGCTCTTTTGCCTTCATAATGCATAAATCTCTTCCTCACTCCTTTTCGCCATGTCCCTGTGCCCTCCCACCCCCCACTACTTCTATGCAGTAATTAGTGATGAAGGAAAGGTTACAGTGAGCAATAATACATCCAAGACAGTGGCAAAGTGAGTGGATTGCACACATTTGCTGCAGTAGCTGAAAAAAAAGAAGAAAAAATACTACATACAGTTACGCGCCCACACATATGCCCATTCAGTTTCCACAAGACGACGAGGACATGTTTAAGGTATAGCGCTAGAATAACCTTAATCGGATAATAATCTACTGTTTAATGAGACACAACTTGCAGCTACACAAAAAGTAGAAGATTAAACAAAGACCTATGTTATTATTTCAATATAAGATTTTAAATATATTGGTAATTGCAAAAACACTGGTGACATGACACAAAGCATTTCTAAGAGTATCAGAAAGATATGATTAGGCCTAACCTAATCTCGCTATTTAAAATACATTACTAATGCTGTTACGATGACAATGTTTTTGATTACCCACCTAATTCAATCAAACAACTGCAGAAAGCTGCCAACTACATACAGCATGGTTGCTTTGTGCAGAGGTTAGTCGCACATCCAACGTACAAGTGATAGCATGTGTCTGTAAAACGTGCTTATTTGCTCAGTATGGCATAGAAATTGCCTTTGAGATAACCCATTACTTATTAATAGAGCCACTTGGAGTTATCAGTGGTCTGTAAAGGTTCATCTTTAATAAATTCTGCAACTGAATGATGGCCAATGTGGGAAAACGTACTGTGCAAATCTGTAAAGCATTCAAAAATACCTTTGCTATGCTGCTTCATCTACAGCCCCCACCTCTCTCTGAACTCTATCTGGCTCACCAAGGGCCATGCTGTGGACAGACAAAGAGCCCAGTCCGTCCAAAAGAGTGGCACAGAAATGGGGCGCGCAGGTAGTTGAAGGAAAGGGAAAATGTCTCGCCTTTAGCTGCAGAAAAACGGGGTTCGTGCGAGTTGTGAGAGAGGTGAAATAGCTTTTTCTTTTCATTTTACACGCCTTCCCTTCCTGCTTCAACCCTCACCCTTTACCTCTCGGCCCCTATTACACACACACAAATACAAGTGTGCGCGCACACGCACACACACACACGCACACACACCACCTTACAGTTCCTCTGCTCTGTTTTTGAGGCATGTTTGTATCAGTCCTAGAGCTCCCCCTTCTGACAAAGACCAGATGCTGCAACGTAGGATTGCTATTGACCATAAGTGGCCATAAAGACATTAAGTGAATGAGGGATTTGTCTGTGAGTGTTACTGAGCAGCTTCACCATCGCATTAAGTGGATCACTGTTTATGGTACACAACTTTTAAACAGTATCAACAAATATTGTACAATAGTGATTTGTAACTATGTTTTTAAAATGAATAATGAATAAATTAATTCTTAGAAAAAAAAAAAGCTAGACTTTTAATGTGGAAAGGGTACAGGGTAACAAGTTAACCAGTTATTTTGCCTTTAACTAAATGTGTCTAATAGCACTGACTCTAAATTTTATGAATGGCCTTGTTCTTTACTTTATGCGCAGTGTCTTGTAAGTTGTTGTCTGGCTCAGCGACTGCAGATGGAAATTGGCAAGAGCTAAAGTCTGCTACGAAGCATCTAAACGAATAACAGAAGCAGTAGTGCATTTAAATTGAAATAATTTAAAGTAATACCGATGGCATGGATACAGATATTTATGATTATGTTAGCTAAAATTGAAGCATCATAGCTAAATGCTATGCCTTTTTTACTGTAAGTATGTTATTGTCAACGATTTAACTATTTAATATATTGATTTTCTCCCAACTCAATAAGCTACAATTCTACAAATGAAAACAGAAGAATTACAAGGCGTATAGAATAGCAATGCCTGTCACAGCTGTTCGAAGGAAAATGTAAGATTAAATGATAGCCTGTTACTGGTACAAGACAAAGTCCTGGGGAAGAACTGTGGAGTGGAGGCCCTTTAGTGCAAATAGGACCAGGGGGATCCTCACTCCCCTGTGTCTCTCATAACCCTTTTCTTTCTTCAACTAAACACTAAATGACAAGTGAACAAGTTAAGACATTTAACACACAAATAAGAAAGTCCACATGCATAAATCATGGATGTGCAACACTGCAGGTGCTGATGCAAATTCAGCGGCTCACGGCCACAGCAGGATTTCTAAACTCCTCCGCCTCAATGAAGTCTTCATCTAACCTAATGTTTATTATCTCTTATTCTACTTTTTATATTTCCCTGTTGAATTAGGCTGATAAAGATCACACAACTGTATAACAGTTTCCAATCAAAGGAGCTGCCATGCTGACATGCCTTAGTCAAATTTTTGGTCCATGGTTTAACAAGCAGCAGAATCAGTGGAGTCAACAAACTTAAGTGGGTATCATCACTATACTGATAAAGAACTGTTTGGACACATATTTACTTCAAATCTGTATTCACAAAAGTCATTAAAATGTGCATTGCCAGTGTCCCAATGGTCTCAGAGGTCTGTGGGAAACACTGATTTAATGAGTACTTGTAATACATATACACTGCTCAAAATATTACTCAGGTAGGCTTAAGATACAGTACACTTAGTAATACATGAATATATCTAACCTAATCTACAACAATACCAAAAAAGTAAGGTTTATTTTACAGACATGATCAAAACTTACGTATCTCTGCATGATCTGGTGCCTCTCACGTGGGTCGTCCAGCATGTTGATGGACAGGTCTGAGATGGAGACTGAGGCTGAAGCTGTGAGTGTGACCAGCACCACCAACATGCCTTCACCTTCCTCCAGGGGGAGCTCTAGCTTATGTGTTTGTTCTTTACTGAGGAGCGACAGGTCGATAGTGCACCTAAAAGTTCAAGAACATGCTCAATATTAAACAAGTTTTGAATGTGCCTCATTTGAGTATTGTACGTGTTAGTTAATTAGTTATTTCTGCGTCTCAACTGTGGGATAAGATTCAACTGTGTAAATGTAGTATTTTTCTCTAAAATCAGTTAATGAATGAATGTTCATTCACACTGTGTCAATTATGACTAAATCAACCAAGATTATTATTTCCCATAACTGAGTCGCCCTATCCAAAGTAGGGGTGGGCCATATCGTATCGTGATATAAATTTTTTTATATCGTCATTTTTTATATTGTTGTGTACACAATATAATTCATGTTACGCTCAGCTCCATCAGAGCAGCATAAACACTGACTGTAGAACACGGGGACAGGAGCTTAAAAAGAAAAATGAATTGAAGAATGTAAATTGCTTGAGTAGATGATATTTGCGAGGAAATTAGTATGCCGTTAAAAAGAAAATGAATAAAATATCACTGAATGAAATTTCCACATAGGCGTAAGGCTGGGATTTTGAAGTTATTTGTCCTTTGTCAATTATATCGTCAAATATATCGTTATCGGGATATTTCTTTTTTATATCGTCATATACATTTTAGGCCATATCGCCCTGCCCTAATCCAATAAGCCAAAAAATGCAATCACATATTAATTGTATAATTAGTCAACTATGTTGATATGTGGTCAGTAACAATGTACTAAAAACATGTACAATAGGCCAGAATGAATGAGAGTTATCATCATTATTATTATTTTTATTATTAACTTAAGTACTGTACTTTACTTGTGTTTGAGTGGTCTTTATTACTAAAAAAGTATACTTACCATTACCATTACATTTCAATATACCGTAATTAATTATAATGAACACCACCACATTATAAAAACGGCACGTAAAGGAAGAAGGTTCCTTTTGTCGATTTGTGCTGTCTACTTTGAATGCATAGTATTTTCTACAGTAAATACTTCACTTAATTAACTTACGGTAAATATTTTTGTGACAGAGCAACTTTTACTTGTAACTGAGTCATATTCGACCAATAGTACCTGATCACCACTTATTACCTCTAAATACGAGATAGGTGAAGGATACTTTGCACACCTTACCTTCCCATGAAGTCATCCTTTTTCCCAGCATCTTTATCCCACACTGTTATATCCACATAGCCCCCATGCTCTTCATAAAGGTGGAAGTCAAACTGCTCCCTCCACTGGGGGTTTAAGGTTTTTGGCATAGTCTGGGGAGAAACAACAACAACTTACAGCTGCACTGCAAATTACTTGTCAATCGCTGTATTACATATTTTGCGGCGCACTACCTTGCTTTTATATTTCTGGTGGCCCATCCTAAACTTGACGTACGGGTCACTGAGGCCGTTGGTGTCCATGGGCTGGAGATCAGACCCCTCGATCAGGCTGATGCTGACGATGCCTCTCCACAGCTGGGCTTTTCTGTGCACATCTGACAGACGCATGCTCTGATACTGCAGCAGGCGGCCAACACACAGACACAAACAGTGGCATTAATCCATCTGTGTGCAGTAGAACGAGGGCCGCACGCTCAGGCAAACGCTCAAGACGACACAAAGTGGAAATAGAGACACAATGATGCATATGGTACACTAACAGATTCATGTGAAATCGCAATATTCTAAGCAGCCTATAGATTGTTATTGAGTTGGAGGACAGGCCTGTTATTACTAGGTATATTCACATTAAACTAAAACTGTCAAGTAAATTATCTTCTTAGCAAAAATGTTTTTTCCCCATAATATCAAAAGTGATGACACTATTCACTCACAAAAGTACGATTGTTGTCATTTTAATGGGAGATTTGTGTGCACAATCTCCCAAAAAACAATAAGGCTTATATGTGAATTTTCTGTTTGGATATAACTCAGCAATTTGCGTATGTACTTATATCGTCCCCGACCCTCCACCTGACATGATTGTTTACACAAACTCCTTTAGAAATCAGTAGGTACTACATGTAATATTGGAACTGTTATGCTCAAAACGTTCTATAAATGTTAAATGTATACTTTGCTTGTTTACAGCACAGAAAGAGAAAAGGGGAAGCTGTGTTTATTTTCATACATTGTTTTGGAATGACTTTACAGTACAGTGTACAAAAAGTGTATAGTTATGCCCTTAAACTTTAACGATACACTTTTTAAAGATAATTCTGCATGAGCCCCACATTACTGTAATTGCAATGCTTATGACTTTCTCAATGTTTATTTGTGCGAAATACATTTGTTCAGCATTAAAAATTAATTATAACATTATATATCTAGCCAACTTTTCCCTACAGCTTTCTCAACACTTACAGGCCTATTTAACCTCTCTTTGAACGGTGTCAGTATCTTTCCCTAAACAAAAAGCTGGGTGTTTATTTGTCAAACTGATACAGCACTCTTTCATGCTCGCTCTTGCCTTCCCTCTCCTCCTTCCTCGTTAGCAGGGAAATTATTAGCATAGCTTTTGTTTTGCGGGTGAATTTCATTAAACTTTGAACAAACCCTGCCGCACAGGCGCTGGGCCTTTGATCTGGAGGACGGAGCATCTTCATTTCCATTCTTCAGACATTAAACAATAGCTTTACACAAAACAGCCAATCCCTATATGCTAACTGCCATATCTTACTAACTCACTGCATCCCAATCATGAGAGGTTACTGTTATATCCTCCAATACATGGTCCTAATTGTTTCCTTGTTTTGTTGCTCCACATTTTGTGCTGCAGAATAAACATAGGCTATTTGGATTCCAAATGTGCATCCTTCTGCCAAAGCACAGCGGGAGGGAAATCATGCAGAGAGATTTGTGGGGCCTCAAAGTCTCTGAACAGACACTAAGATTCAATTTTAAAAACTAATGTGGCCTTGGAGATGGGTCAACATTGTCAGCGATTTGGCAAACGAGCTTACTGCACTAAAATAAAATGGTTATAGAGAAATCTTATAATTTTAATTGCAGCTTGTTCAACAGATGCTTCATTAAAAGTGGTTGTTCAAAAATAGCTAAGAAGAGTGTATGTATGAGTCAGGAGCAGAGCCTTTTGGTGGGCTAACACAGTAGTAGTTTGTTAGTGTTTGAGATAATTCCCGAGTCACAGGCGGGGTGGCCCAGTTAGGAGGCTTCAAAGGCTCGGATTTGGGAAGCGCACTACAGCAGGACGTCTGCCCAAACAGAACCAAGAACACTTCAAATGTGGAGCAGAGTCTCCTGGTGCATATAACACTTACAGCGTAGTCTTACGGTAGGGAAACTTTTGTTATAGATCGGTATATTGCTATTTATTTACATCAGGCTAAGTATCAGAGAAATTAAGGCAATTGTCATCACATGCCACCTGCATGCTTTTCTGATGGATCTTCCCATATAACCACAGAACCTGAAAGGTTGCAGAAAACAATAGGAAATATAAGCAGGCAAATGTGGAAATCAACAACATGACAGGGCTCCCACATCAGGCAATAAAACAAACATGTATTTAGAGTAAACTGCATAGAACTGCTTTTAAACCATTCACCTACATTAAAGGCATTTAAACACGCACAAGCTGCAATACACTGATAACACAGTAAATATTTTGAAGTATAATTGGGCATGGAGGCTGCAGGAAGCCTGCAATGCATTATCCAACTATTGGTTTGTAATAGTAATAAGAAATTGCACGTTGTTTCTCAGCATCAGCGGAATATACAGTACAATAGAGCTACAAATGAGTGATAATATATGGTTTATTGCAGCTTTAAATGACATCACCAGAAAGGGAAACTCTAATGCAACTATGTGTGGAGGGAGAGGATGACTGAAAAGAGAACTTGAACGGGGAGACTGCATCCATGAATGGGACCAGAACACCAGTGAGGAGTGCGGGACAGGTGAGATGCAGAGCAGTAGAGAGTAGGTGCTAGTTTGAGGGGTTCATGCTGGTTTAGTTTACCTTACTAGTTCGTTTCCAGTTCCTTCTCAAAAGCATGGTCTGTAAATGAGACAAAGTGGTTACAGTGCACCCCTACTGCCTCAGAGTGAGAGCTGCAGAGTCAAGGGTTAAAGGGAAGAAGCCTAATGTAGCAAGGGTTAATTTAAAGTGGTCGTGTCAGTCATGCAAAGTTAGGAGAGGCACTGCATGAAAAAATGCAAAAAGGAGGATGGTAAAGGCACTTTGTTTTCATGCATTTATATATGCATCTGTAAAACAAATAATGAAAATAGCGCATGGTCCTGTAACCGCTAAAATTCAAAACTTTTAAGTTCAAGTTTGAGGTGAAGCGTTCACTATTTTACCATCAGACGGCAGAAGAGACACCCTTCATATAAGTATAACCTTGTACCCAGTTTCCACACTGTTTGCAAAATCAAAAATGATACTTAACCTAAATAGAGTTTATTTGTTCTGTCAAACATAGACTCTGTGAACTGCTGTACTAAATAAGCAGCAGAATTAAGACATCAGATCAAACGGAATAAAATATTTCCCCCATGACACTGCCTTGTTCCGGATCAGCATGCAGGGGTCCAATTAACCAAACAAATAATTGAACAGAAATAAATGCAACTCTCAAACACAGTGCATGTCCACAGAGGAGCCTGCCAACATAATTAGGGAGAGGAATCTTGTGCTCTTTGAACATGGAACTTTTCCACCAAACATATTAATTACACTTGTGTTTATGCATATGGTTTGGCTGGGTCGAATCTTGCATCCTAATCCACAATATTATGATACGACTCCTGGGCAACACAGGGCAATATTTAGATTGGTTTTGTTTTGATAAAGAAATGAACCAGTGCAGAAATGTTAACATTCTTACAGCATCTCTGACGTCTCCTTCCTTTGGAGACAGCGTGACAGACAGTTCTAAACTTCCAAGATTATGTTCAGGATACTGCGGATCCTTCAGGTCCAGCGTCAGGTCCAGTGTCCTAGAAACAGATGATGAAGTGAGAGATTCAACAGAAGTGTGCGCAAGACATCTCTGTCACAAGTAAGTTTATAAAACGTGATGAGACTAGTACCTCAGTTGTTTCAAAGCTAAATACCCTGTGTGCATTATGATAGAAAAATAAGCCCTGTGTTCACTGATACATGACAGGGTTTTGTGCCTGCACTCAACACACCATATTTTACCACTTGTTCCACTTCAATGGGAACTACATGGAAGCTCACCATGGCTATACAACCTGATGCATGATACATGTGTTACAATTAGTGCAGGACTTATTTACTGTAAGGAAATGTTTAAGTTGTTTTTTAAAAGAGATATAAGTCGTGCATTCTCTTATATCTGTTAGGAGACTGTTCCAAAACTGATCTCCTCTGATGCCTGACGGACAGTAGTTTGTTTAGATGTTGTTCTTCTGTGTGGGATCTCAACATCTCCCCTGGAGGAGACTCTGGTGTCCCTCACTGGTTTAGATTTAATGTTTAGGTTAGTTAGAGAGACCGTGAATGGCTTTGTATATACGGCAAAAGTTTTTTTACATTTCTGAAATTCATTTATACATTGAAAATGTATTGTATTTTATGAAATTCATTGTATTTTTCAAGGAAATTTGTTTTTCAAGGATATTGCAGTGATATGACTAAGGCTTTTGATCCAGAATTTTTATGGACTTTTTGAAAAGGTTTTTCTATTTGTTTCTCCAGTGAGTGACCAGGATGTAACGCAGAAATCTATGTGTGAAAATAAATTGAATGTAGAATCATAAATTAGTTTGAAGTTCTGTAAATTGAACTTGATTGTATGAGCAGTGAGTGTTGGATCCGGAGAGAGCGGGCGCACCAGTGTGTTTTTAGGAAATTAGTGTCAATTCCGCACTTTTGCCTTTGAAGATTTAACCCCCGCCATAACCAAGCACATTTTATACTGTCCGGCTTTACCCAAATCTAAACGCTTCTTTTGTCGCTTTTTTGTAGCATTTTTGTGGCTTTACTGTCGCATTTATTTCACTTTTTTGCCACTCTTTCCATCGCTTTTTTTTTAGGTTTTTTATGTTTTTGTGCCTGCACTTTCATCCTTGTTTTCGTCTCGTTTTTTTTGTCGCTATCTTGACGCTTTTTTCAAGAAGCTTTGATAACCTGGGTAATGACAAAGATTGATAATATTAACCACGTCCCTATCTGTGATTTGCTTCAGGCTAGATATTGGTATTTCAGGATCAAATAGATGATGAGCTGTTTGTGATGGGCCGTACAATTGTTTTATTTCATTGACAGAATCAATATAGAAATGATCAAATGTAGTGGCCGGGTTGTGAGATTTTGCAATAACAAGATATCAACTTCTTGGGTTACTAGATGTGTTTTCCACTCAGTGTTCTGGAGAAAAGTATTATATTGTGATCTGAGCTCTCTGTAATGAAATCATATGTTTTACTAATTCTTCGTGAGTGGTTTGTAACAGCAAATCAATTGTGAGAATTACTTGTCATTCTTGTAGGATTATTTATCATTTGTGTTAAATTAAAATGCGCAATTTGTTTGAGATGTTACCATTATTTCTTTTGTCAGTCCAATAAACATTCAAATCGCCTATTAAAATGAATCTTTTTGGTTGCGTCACGGCTTTTGTACTCGGTTTTCCATATATAGATACTATGTTAAAAGACATTGTTGGGGAAAGTGATATATGGACACCAACATATTCCAAAGTAATTTCATTTGGCAATTCAATCATTAGGAGTGCTCTTAACATATGACACTCCACTGCCCCTCACTTGGTGTCTGTCCTCTCTGAAATCTAAATACATTACTCCCAGGCATATTAATAACAGCCTCAGATGAGGAATGAGCCATGTCTCTCTGAGTCCCAAAAAAAATAAAAATCAATATTTCAACCACACAGCAGACTCTTTTGAGGCAAAAAAGCACCTTGTCACTGCAACATTTGTATCTATTTTTGGCTATGGAGACCTGTACATGAATGCCTCTGCTCAATGTCTCCATAAGATTGACACGGTATATCATGCTTCTCTGAGGTTCATTACTGTATGGCCTTGACCCATCATTGTGAACTGCATTCTCGGGGTGGGATGGCCTTCTTTGTCCTCCAGGAGGCTTGGTCATTGGTATACTTTTATTTATGAGGCCGTGCTTGGTCTACTACGCTACTACATCTGTAACTTAATCACACAGAGGAGAGTTGGCTCTTACTGTTTGCGTTCACATGATCATTTGTTGCTCACTGTTCCATTTGCTCGCACAGAACTGGGAAAAAAGGGCTTTTGCTCATTCTGCTCCTTCTACATGAAACATTTTGCAAAAGACTGGAAAATAACTGACCGTATTCCATTGAACGCCTTTAAGGCCAGATTGAGAGCACTTGAGAAGACCTTTTTACATTGCAACTTTTTCATTTTTTATTTTGAGATTGAAATTGTATCTATTGCTGCCTCTTGGCCAGGACTCCAATGAAAAAGAGGTTTTTAATCTCAATGGGAATTTTCCTGGTAAAATAACGGCCATTCTAGTTGTTCAAGTTTCGTTGGTAGAGAATGCATGTGGTAAGTATGGCAAAAGTCGTCAAAATATCCCGTTCAAGGTCTAATATTATTAGAATATGGCTATATATTTTTTGTTGTATTTCCAAGAATGTGTCACCAGAGGGCAGTCTCACTTAACGTTTCACCACAGAAACCGCCGCATGGCTCCCTGACACCATTTACCGTTCATGCTCCAGTGACTCCAGGTGCAGGTAAGCGGAGCCCATGAAGTCATCCTGAAGCCCAAAGTCATAGTCAAAAACCTGGACAGACACAGACCAGAAGAACAAACCTTTAACTTTGGTCACACATTGCCCTGTCTTTTATCAAACACTGCCAAATAACAACAGCAACGTTTTTACCTTGACATACAGAGGCTCCTTCAGCGTCTCCACCAGAAGGCTGACTCGCTCATCCCAGACTGGGTTGAGGTTTTTGTGAATGGTTTTACTCCTGAACACTTCCTTTCCTCCCAGTTTGAACTTCACATAAGGGTCACTAGTCCCTGGTGAAAGATAACACAGAGGTATACAGTATAACAGAGCTGAAGTCAGAGCAAATACAAACACTCGATTAACTTGATTTTTCCTTCTTCTGCTTGAGCATTACGTCATATTCCACAAGGACAGAGGTAAAAAAAACAAAAAAACTGAATGCGTTCATTTACCACAATATTCCCATCCCCTTTTAGCGCTACAAATTAATTGGTCCAAAGTGATGGAATGGAATGACTGGCATAAGAATTAAAAGCAAAATAATCAAGCTAATGCACATTGTGGAGTGGGTTCAACACCTATTGCCAAACAGTGCCGCTGCTCGACTCGTGACCTGAGCACATAGTTAAAGTTGAATCCCTTTAAGGATCAGTCTAATCACTGCGCAACTGGTTTGGTGTGACATCCTCTGACGAAAAATGGGCATATACGTGATCCCAATAACACTGGATGGCATGTAAAGGAAAATAAATAAATAAACACAATAAAAAAATAATAAAAAGAAAGCGTAGTGGCGCGATGGCGTCACACGTAGACAGCAACCATATACAAATAATAATAAAAAAAAAAAAAAAAAAAAAAAATACTGGATGGCAATTCCAAAGATCAACAGTAGATGGAGCCATTACCTCAGATACTGTATTTTATTGAAATGCTTTCAAAATAAGATTATGCTTTGATGAAATGGTGGGAACTATGAAAATAAATCAATATGTTTTAGATACTATTCTTTTTTTGAAAAAAACATAATAATTGAGTTGCTATTACAGTATGTACAATGATAACAGCGGGTAAGTTACAGATTATGTTGCTTTTAAAGTCAAACTACCAATATCCTAAATACACAACACTGTGCATCTATATTACATTTCAACTAAAACACTGGCAACTGCACACCAGTCAGACAATAACCTGTCCTGAAGCGATAATGCTCTGATCCAGTGCCATGTTATCATCAACTGTGACTGAAGCGATTACTAAGCAAATCCTGAGTGGAAGCAAATCCCATTATTATGCATTTCTGACACGGACGAGTCATATATAGATACTGGGTTTATTCTGTCTATTCTTGTGTAGTAGCACAACCTATGAAAACACTACGGGATGAGGAAACTTATGTCTTAAAATTCACAACTGTTAATTCTAGGATGACGACACATAAACGACAAGATAATGAAGAGGCCAGCTTCCACTACGTTCAAGCTGGTAGTCCTCATTAGCAGCACAGGGACAGGACCCTTCATTATAGGCTCATTAATACAGGGAACTTCACGGCACTGCTAATGGAGGTGCAAGGACTGCTCTGATCCTTTTGGTAAAGATAGTCCTTCCTTGAAAGAGAAGTAAAATTTTCCTCCGAAGGTCTTTGTTTTTTGTTTTTTTAGTAATAGTAGATAGATACAATAGTAGATACTTTTTTTTTTTTGCCTTATATTATCTGGATTAATATTTAGTTGTGACAATAATTTAACAAGTGCACATTTAGGTAGGCTGTATTTGCATTGTAAAAGTTGATGTGTGGTGTGATATATATTTAAAATCATAAAAACAAAAGATTGTTATCTTTAAAAACCAAAAATGCACCGTGTATCAAACCAGTGGAAGCTCTATTTGAAGTGTAAATACATGAGCCGCCCAGTGGGTCGATAGTCTCTGGACACACGCGGCTGACTCCAACTCCCAGCTTCCCACTGAGCTGTTCTTACTTTTACTGTGCCATAAACATAGGGACCCCGGAGTTGTTAAAAACAAGAGCGATGCAGTAGGAGGTTTTCCAAAAGAGCTCACGTAGGAGGTGAGGTACTTTCTTTAGAATTAGATGGCTTTGACATATAGTGGTCGGGGAGTCGTGCTGTGCTGCCAAAGCTGTATGAAATTGAAAAGATCAACAGTTTGAGCTGGAATCATTTCAAAGGAAATTTGTTAAAAAGCCATGCAGACTATGGCGTGTGCTACATAAACTACTGCTGGAAAACAAAAAGGGATTTAATGCTTTTCTATCTCTGAGTAAAGCCACCGCAGAGGAGCACATGACCCAATGACATAACTGCACAGGTTTTCAGCAGGCTGGAGACCTGACTCACTTCCAAGTTATAAGTGGGAAGTCTGGAGACAGCTCCACACAGTCTAATCAATAAAGTGTAACCCCCGGGCTTCAGAAAGCAAAGTCTTTTGTGTTTTCTTTCTTCACCAGTAGCAAGCCAATATCAGCAGAAACATGACCACGATGTAAGGTTGAAGGAAAGTTAATTAATACTATAGATACCATCGAAAACTTATACCAGGAATTACTGAAGCAAGTTTTTGAGCTCCTTTAGAAGCCAACCACAATTGGTAGTAGAGAATAAATAGGCCCAGGCGTGCACTCAGCTGGAGCACTTGACTCCTCGGTGCGGTGCAGTAAAAGCTCTGATAGACTGTGTGTGATGGCAGTGCTCTGTCTTCCTGACAGCAGCTGACATCATGATCCACCGCACATTTACCTCCAATCAGCAGCCATGAACCACCACTGAGGGTCACAGTATGGGTCCATCAGAAAGCCCCAATGATCTTGACGCAATATATTAGAATATCTTTGATGTATCATATGTATTGTGGAATCAAAACATTCAGTCCAACTCCAGCTTCTTCTGTAAAGATGTCTACAGGAAAACAAGTCTGATTCCAGATCAAACAGAGCATCATTACACTTACTCATCTCGTCTAAAGATGTGGCGTGTGGTGGTTGTTGGAAAAGGCATTGGCTGTTTGCAACTAATTGAGAAATTCTTGATAATTGTACTTTTCAATAAAATCATGAAATGTTTATTGTTGCTGTACAATTTTTTATATTGCCTGACACTACCTTTGCGATAAAACCGTTAGAGTCTATGCGCAGAGCAGATAACAATGATCAATTACTAGATTAGTTGATTCATTTTAATAATTCAATAGGCACGAGTAGTCAAGAATAGTTAAGGCAGCCATGTCACTGCAGCCACCTTTCAGCCAGTCTACCCGAGGGCAGCTGTGGCCACTTGCTGAGGAGTCGACAGTGCCTTTCTATTCCTCTACGGTTGGTTCCTAAGACTTGATGTTGTTTTGCAGTGTGTTTCTCTAACACTGACTATACTCACCTTCACTTTCTCCAAGGCATCTCTAACCCTCACAGTAAACTGCATCTTTCCACACTGTTTTCCTCAAAACATCTTGAGAGTGTATTGGCAAAGAAAGTCAAATCATACTGGACTAAACTCCATAGTGACATTCAGTTCAGAAGCTGTGTTAAAACATTTATTCACACCTTAGGATAAAGCCTCTACCAGCACTGCTGTGTCTAGCTTTGTAAGGATTTTATTTATTTATTTAAATCCGTATTATGTAAATATACATTTTGAAAATGTGGACACAGAGATTCAAACAAGAATGGAATATGTCAGCAAAAAGCAAAAATTTACTCCAAAATATATGAGCAAAGCTAAATTTTTATATCACAGTTTTGTACAAATATTGGAAGCGTTGACCTAAAAAATAAAAAAAACAAAGTATATCACTTCAACAAACAAATATATTGTTGACATGTCAGTCGACAAGTCCATAACAACTTTCTATAACCATCACCGGTCCCTACCCATTATAAACGACACGTCTTTTATGATCAAAAGCTCTATTCCAAGACAGCGCAGACAAGGAGTGCTGAATTATTAACAGATAATATGCCGGGGGCCAGTGTGAGATCCGTTTCTAAAAATATGACGCAAGACGAATTAAGACCTAAATGACGAAAGATTTTAATGACTCTTAATTGAGTGGTTACATCATTTTTCCTACAATTAATTAATTACAATGTTATAATAATAATAACCCTATAGTTCCCATTCCAACGCAAATAAAAACAACGTAGATTAAGTAGATTTGAATGTTAACTAGTTAAATTAGGAACAGTAACAAAGGTGAGTTGTTTATTATAGGCCTACTGTCTTGAAGCCTGTCATCAATCTAAGTCAGCTGGAAAGACCATGATAATAGAATATAGTACATCAAACCTCCCAACAGTGAATAGGGTCAATCTATGATGCCACCAGCTTGAACTCCTCAGTCACACCAACGGACCACTTAACCACGGTCTCAAAGTGTCACTGATTCTCTTCTCTAGAGACTTCTTTTCTTCTGCTACTCCAAACTTGGTCATACTTCTTATGACTTTCCTTCTCCATAGCCTGTGCTTTCTTTATATCTGCAGACACAAAATGCAGCATCCTCTTGCTTTCTCTGCACATCAGCAAACATTACATCTATGACAAATCAACAACATTATATTCCCCTGAAAACCTTATATAGAAAACGAAATAGCAAATAGACTTATTGCAAACAACAGACAAATCGCAAACTTGTCTAAACCAATATTGAATATGTTTTACTCAGTGGTTAAACGGCCCCACCAGGGACGGGGCCTTTCTGTGTGGAGTTTGCATGTTCTCCCCGTGTCTGTGTAAGTTTCCTCCGGGTACTCTGGTGTCCCCTACCACTAAAAACATGTACAATAGGCCAGGATGAATGAGAGTGTGTTTGAGAGTGCGCATGGGGGACGACGGATGGAAATTAGCCCATGGCTACAATCCAGTGTGGCATGTTTACATGCATGAGACCCATGTATGATCATTAACATGCACTGTCCCAACCAAATAAACCAATAAAAAAAACAAAAAAACAACCACCAGTAAAATGTTATGAAATCGTTGTGAAAAGGTCCCAGTAGAAGTAGTTCAGATGTGCACAGTTATTTGTGGGAGGCAGAACCTTGCGCCTAAAACACCACAACAAAAAGGAACTGGAAAAATGCCTGAGGAGGATTGTGCAGGCAAACACTGACACAAACTGTAACTTTAAAGCAAGCCTCAGAAACAAAAGGCACCGATATAGTAAGCCCTGCAGTATGCCTCCAAGAAAATGTGAATCTCTAGTTTACAGGGTGCCGATGTGGCACAGTTCATTGTACACTTACACTGAAGGCTTCAGGACATTAAACTTCACACACAAGAATTTGCAAAACGTTCTCCAGTGGTCAGTGTCTGTCAGAAAACCTATTGTAATCCGTAGCTGGGGAAACTCAGCGGTGCTTGTCGGGGTGTGAGAATGGGGAAGGAGAGAAATGGTATGAAAACGCCCCATAAAACTCCCTCAGTCGTGGAGGATCGCGGAATGACTTCTCCCGCCGATAAGCGCTCCAGTTGTTCCTGCCCTGTGTGCCCTGTCAAGATCTGAAGGATGGCTGCGGCTCTGGGGGATTCCCATTATCCTGGATGCAATCTCCTCCATAGGTCATATCGAGCAGCAGTGACAAGCGAGTCCGGCGGGGAAAGCTGATTGATTAGTTGCACACACATTTTTTGGGGTTTTAAATTTAAATTCAATTGTTTTCAAGGGCTTGTGGGTGTATTAGAGTTGGGGCTATATATGCAAGATTAACTACTCTGAAAGTTACATGCAGACAAATGGCCAGCGAGTGAGAGAAAATCTAATGAAGGGTTAATGTACAGTGGGATGTGAACACTTTGGAATGTCTCACATTTCAGCCTAAATTGGTCATAAAATGTGGTCTGATCTTCATCAAAAACATAAGAATTAATAAACAGTGTCTGCTTAAACTAATACCACCCAAATATTTACATTGCATCATATTTTTATTGGCCATAACATGTAAATATTCACAGGACAGGGAGGAAAAAGTAAGTGAACCCAGGAATCTCGCTTAAATGCAACAGTTTTGTAAAGAGGAACGGTCCAAGATTCATCCTGATCATTTTGCACATCTAATATGCAGGAAACCAGTTGTTGCTTCCAAAAAAAGGGTAAGCCACCTATTTAGTTACTCCACGCTGTTGTGAATGTATCAGGTTTTTCTGCAAAATATCTTGATAAACTTGTGAATTCATTTTTCCATTGATGATAGCACATTGTCCAGGCCCTGAGGCAACAAAACAGCCCCACACGATGAGTCTCCCTGCACCATACTTCACAGTGTTCCATTCTTCCTCCACACATGACGTTGTGTGTTCCCCCCAAACAATTCAACTTTGGTTTCAAAAGAGCACATGGATACTCCACAGCACCACTAACAAAATATTCAGAGGACTGATGAACCCAAAGTTGAATAGTTTGGGCGGAACACACAATGCCATGTGTGGAGGAAAAATGGATCAGCACATGTAATTGTTTATGTGGTAATATTAGTTCAAGCAGACACTGTTTACTCATTCTTATGATTTTAAAGAAGATCAGACCACATTTTATGACCAATTTAGGCAGAAATGTAAGAAATTCCCAAGCGTACAGATACACTTTCCTCCCACTGTATAGTATGTTAAAATTCAGATGTCTTTCACATACAGTACAAAATATCGTCTACTCCTGTAACTGGCCATGAGGTACAAAAAATAAATAAACGTAAAGACGATTAATCCACACAGACTCTCTATAGATCCTTCATATTTCATTTATTCTCTATGAACAACCCACGTTTTCAATGGGCTTCAGTTCAAGGGATTGGGATGGCCGGGTTAAAAGCATAGTTTTGAGACCTCAGCCCCAAACCCTTCAGGTTGAATATTGTAGACATGGGTTTCTTTTCCACATGGCTACCTCTTTGTTTATGTTAAACTTGACATAAACATAATCTGATTTCCAAGACTTTCATTAACTGAGGCTCCGATGTGACCCATTAATTTTTTGTCATAGAGGTTATAACTTCATACATGGATGATTTTTTCAAGCTATCTTACATGGATCATATATTCAATCGCTGTATTAACTCTGGCTTCTGTGTAGCCTTCAGCATAAATTTGGTGTTGCCGACATGAGTGATAGGACTCCATTTAGGCCTTGTGTTATTTGCGTGTCTGTCACTCAGTCTGCGTAATGAGCTGTCTGCATGAGCCCTGGCACAAAGTCCGGACACACTACAACGCTCATTATCTGCAGGGACGGCTAGAGTCAGGTAAAATATACAGCAGGGAGCAAGTATTCTGTCCTCCTTCAACCATTAATGAGACCTCAGTGTCCATCACCCCCCAAACCATTGCCCAAAGACAGACTTAGACTTTATTATGGCAAGTGTTCAATGCAATAAAATAAACATAAGTGTGGTCTATTCACCACCTCATCACTGTTAACACTTGTATAGTAGTAATTGGAGGGACTTACAATATAATTTTTTATTTAGATTATTAATGTATCCGCTGTCATGCCTAAAATATCACAACAATCTCTCTTGAGCCTAGAGCTGAATACTGTTCATGCTACAAAGCACAGGAAAAGACGGCATCTTTGGAATTGCCCATACAGTATATGATCATGTTTGAAGCAGCCAGAGGGGAAAAACAAAGAAGGGAGTCAACTGAGCTTCCTCTCATTTCTCCACCATTGCTTCAAGAAATGCTGAATTATGAATACATTGTTCTACTAAATAAAGATACAGACACAAGAGAGAAGGAGAGTGGTTCAACAGCCCATAAATACAGATAAATTGGACAATGCTAACCAGGAAGCTAACGTTAGCTTCATGCTACAAAAAGGAGAAGCGACATTCGATCCTAATGTGTGCGGACAATTAGCAAGTAGGCTATAGTTGGGGAGACTTCATAGAGTCCGTTAGCCTGCTCAATGTATTTGTCCTATTAGCCGTTAGCATTAGCCACCAAACATTGCAAATTATTAACGATTTTGATGTTTTCTGCTGTGGTCAACCGATCAACCACATTAAAAGGAGGTCAATGCCCAGTTAGAAATCATTAATGAATATACAGACCTTCTGAGATTTTACTTTAGATATGAGCGTCTAAAAGTTCAGCCAAGATTCTTTTTTTTCATGGGGTCGAATAAACATCTTATAATACGTTGATGATAAATGCAATGACACGGACAAAGCATACCTCCCCAAAAGTTAGCATTGCTCCCTATTTATCTGTATAGGGATTGAATGTTCAATTTAAATCGGGTTCGGGATTCGACGGCTAACAAAATGTGAACAGGCTCTAATGGCTTAAGGCAATTCTGCAATTTTTTATTATTTTTTTCACTTCAACTGAACAATTTGCAAGAACAGTTTATTTTACACTACTAGGCACATAATGTACTAAGACATACTCTAACTCTAACCCTAACCTGACCTTAGGGTTAGGGCCCCCTCTCCCCACAGCACACAAGAAAATAAATACTACTCCAGGTATGTTTTTGACAAAGGAACAACTTGGTAAAAATGTTGCATGATATGTCAATCAACAGCCTTCTCTTACCTGTCCGGTCTCGAATGGCTAGGTTATTCCCTTTCTTTAGGATGATATCCAGCTGGTACATGGCTGGACTGGGGGGCCGTGGTGGAGGAGGCTCTGCATTACTGGGCTCCACACTGTTGATGCCCTGTAAAAATAGATACATTACAAACTCATGCTGTAGCACCATGAAATGTATAGTTCCCCCTCCGTTATTTAAATGAAGAAGACCATGTCCAAAATACTGCACATATGGTGGTGGGCAAGTGCTGACCATGATTCACTCAAACTGCTGAGATTTATACAATACATGACCAAAGGTATCAGAAATGCATCAACGTCTAGACAAGCCTGAAAAATTAGCTTTTTACACATAACAACATGGAACTTGTGCAAACTATAATACATTTACATGCCTGACCAAACAGTGGTTATTATCAAAGCAAACCTGTACACACTGAATGACTGTGATAGGAACGGAGTAAATGGTGAGTGAGTGATAGTTTACTGAACTGGAAAGTGTTTTTATGATGTGAGTGATGTATTGCTTTTATGCATTATTATTCTGTAAACATTTTATGAACTTTTGTAAGTATAACATCAACCAGTACCGGGACTGCAGGTGTTTTTTTTGCATTTTTGCTATAGCCTCGCACATGACATCTCTTCTCTTTTAGACTGTCTTTTGGGCATTGTCCCTGATGAAATTCAAATTCAAACTGTCAATCTAATGCCAACACTGGAGAGATGGAAATGACCCAAAGCCAAGACAGTGTGGGTAACATGGCTTCTCTTTTTTGTGTTTTTATACATCTGAATGTTTTGGGGATGTTTTTGTGGTGTTTTGTCACACCTTGTGGACTGGAGTTAGTCAAACCTGCTATCATTTTCTGACATTTAAATTATTTTCTGTACTTGATGAAAAGTTCTGGGGATGTGATCGGCTCCAACTCTCTAGAAGGGAAAAAACAGCAAAGGTATCTGAACCAGTTCACACAAACCACCTGTCCATATACTTCCAGAGGGCATTGTGCGTATATCAAGATGGACTACGATCTTTTCAGAGGACTGTGTAAGACTGTTTTGATTTGGCCTATTCAATGACTTCCTGTTTAGATTCTCTGTATTTGCTTTTCATCTTGTAAAATAGATAATAGCCTTCTTGAACCTGAATTTAATTAATCATTAGGTTTGATATCAGGGTGAAACAGATTGTGGGTCTAGGACTAGAGAGCAACAAGATGCAGTGACATTTATGCACAGCATGAGGGTAGAAAGTCGTGATGTCATGTGACGTTATGTAATAGTGCAGTTTCTCTGAGGCATTGTGGCCATGTAGTCGTCGTGATCTCCACACATGGTGTTTTTACCCTGAGGTGAGGGCTACTCTCCACTCTGAGAGAGCACCCATCTTTCACCCTGAGGAACAAGTCCCATTAACAGTCCACATGTTGTTGGTCGCTCTGGCCTGGACTCCAATACACATTCTTCTTTTGACTGACCCTTGTGTGGGTGCTTTGTCATCTGGTCTCCGAGGTGAGGTTGTGAATGTCTATGAAGGGAGAAAAATGCTTGTAGGATATCGACAGCCCACCAAGGCAGGCAGGAAAGCAGACACTATAGGAACAGAGCAACAAAAAGAGGCTCACGATGAAAACAACAGGAGACAAGGCAACGACACCCAGGAGGAAATGTCCAAATAACACTATGAGCTCATTAATTATACACTAAACGATGGTAATTTTGCTATTGTTAATAATATATTTCCCTGAAGAACAATGTCTAGCAGGCGGGTAACAGGCTTACCCAAAGCTATTATGTGTATTTAGAATTAACATAACTTGAAATACAGAAAGGCAAGGTCACACATAATACTATTACAGGAACAATGTGCGCGATGGACCACAATTATGAAGCTGTCATCATGTTCAGCTTCAACACGATTTTCCTTCGGGGGTCGTGCATTGCTGGAGAGACTGTGCCTGCTATTTTGAGACTGAGAAGGGGTCCACTGGGCAATAAGCAGTAAGTTGCAGGGCTTATAAAACTCCACTCAAATGATTTGCTGTTGATTTATAATACAGAATAAATAAGTCTAGCACCTAATTAATTTTGAAAGGGCATTTGTTGCACAGTAATAACAACCAGCATTGCAGCATGCTATGAATGTGTGAAGTTAAAAAAAAAAAACAATAGCTGACAAATATACAATAATGACATGCATCAGGAAAAACTGGGAAAATAAGTGATTCTTCAATAAAAATCCCCATGGACATCATAACTCATCTTAATGCTCAGCTTGATAAAGAGACCGTCAACACTTTGGCGATGCTATAAAAAAGCTACGACAATTAACTGCCATTGATCGAAACTGTCGGTCTACCAACTGCCTGTTTATGTGTGATGCCGTTAGAGTGGGGGCTTTCTGAGGTGTGCTTGTAATCCCGGAAACAGCTGTCCATGGGGAAGTGACTGTAAAACAATGTCACCCTCATCTCTGCACCTGCTGTCAATCTGTGAAACCACAGAAAGAGAAAATTAACTTGATCCTCATGAGACAGAAAAAAAAATCCCCTAAACCAGCAGTTAGTAGCCGGTGCCACAGCTCAGGAGGAATCTGGAGTAATCGGATGTGATGTGGCACAGTGCATTGAGTTGTATTGAATAAACAACAGGTCAATAGAGCTTGTAATTTATTGTAGGGGACATGTGTGTCCTTTCATAAAGCTAAGTGAGAGTGCTAAAGATAGGATTGGACAGCACTCAGAGGCAGAGAGAGTAACATTAAGTCCTTTCTTTTCCAGGGATAGAGACTCGCATTGATAGAGACACGCATAGTCAGGTCAGGGCACAGTGTGACAGAGCAATCTGGGGAAAAAACTGCTGTGGCCCATTTTGTGTCATTCGCCTGTCTGGAGTTCACACATGAAATATTATACCATTTTCGTTTGGAGCATTCTCTGCTCCAGGGCCAAAAAAACAAAGCACCTGCGCCTGCATGGAACTTTAAAGTGGGGATTAAAAAGGGATTACAAATGGCAAGTGAATCAATGAAGGAGCTGCGTAATACAGAAAATGACAAGCAGCCAACAGGGGAATTCTGTCTGATTTAGAAGTGCTCTCAACAATAGAGTTGAGCAAAAATAAAATCAACTTAATAATCTCTATTTTAAGATAATGCTGGAAAACCAGAAGCTGTGCTTTAAAATGTGATTTTACACATACCACTGTTTTATGCAACTAGTTCAGTGCAGCATTGTGTACAGCAGAAATAAAGGAAGAAATAACTACATGCTTTTGAGTTCTCATCATTAAATAGACTAGATTAAATCTCACCTTTAGTCTTAAATCATTTTAACATTAGACATAATCCTAGCTACAAACAGAAATAATCACATACTGTAAAAAGAATAATCATCATTTAAACTGTCTTCCTCATACATGCTCCAGCAATGCCCTGGTGAGTAGAATGAGCCCTGGCCTTTTCACCGTGATTGCCTATATATGTCTGTAAAGTCACTTGAATAGTCTATGTCCGGGTCGAACAAGCAAACAGTGTAATGCGTAATGACATCATGCGCGTTCACGCTCAGCTGTAGCATTAGCTGTATCTCCTCTATACCGACGCTGCCGAGCGAGTGGTAACTTTGGAAGGATGGATTTAGCAGAGAATTAAAAAGGAGACCGGCTTCAAGCACCATCGAAACTCCAGCCCAGACCCAAACTAACGAAAAGAGTTTATTCGAGTGTGACACAAAAGGCAAAAGTCGAGTCTCGAGTCGGCGCAGGCAAAGAACCAGCGTAAACTCGGAAAATGTTGAGAGAATCTCTCAAAAGACCCGCAGTTTATTTTTGCTTGAAAGGTAAGACATTATTACTAAATACGTGAAAGAAATTATGACTAAATACATGGGGGAAAAGTGTTGATGCTTCAAAACAACGATGTCCGACTGTCCGTGCATGTTGTACAAACTTCACTGAAACGAGCCATAAAATAATCATATTTGAAAGTTACCAAAATAGTTGATCTAATAGTTTTATACCTACAGAGAAGTTGTGTAGTATTAGTAGCAGACTAGTAGTATCAGTAATAACAGTAATTGTGCTGTACCTACAATACATTTGAGTAGTAACGGTGGTAATGGTGCTGTATTCACAATGGCAACAATAATGCTGCTAATGTTAGCTTTTCTGCGCCGCAAAATAAGAATCACTGTTTATAAGTAGTGAAACGAGTACAAAAAGTGGACATGTGCCGTTTACAATATAGGTTACGAGGTTAGCTACGCTAACTTTCTGAATTGAAGAGACGATTTAGCCTTTCCCTAGTGTAAGTGGGTGCAGCGGCAGTGCGCATGCGCGTCATCCTGTTTATTTTCAAATTTGTGGACGCTTGGGAAGTTCTCGGTGGTCAGTGGGCCAGTCCACTTTTGCCTTTTCAATAAACGGAGATCTGCCATTTTTCTCCAAAGAGTAACCGGGCCTCTGCCTATCTTTACTACTCGCACGCTACATTGGTGGCATTTCTTCAAACGTCAATTATTCGTTTATCTGTATAACTTGGCTTCTTCACTCGATTCACTTTGCTGCATTTGCTCAAGTGTCGCATCTTATTCACTCAAACTGATTTGGTCTAAATATCTTACAAAACAGTATCGTTTCTTACCTCGGTTGAAGTCATGCCTGCAAATCTGTAAATTGACCAGGACGTAGGGGTGGGCCATATCGTATCGCATATCGTTATTGCAATATAATTATTTGATATCGTTGTAATTTTTTTTTATCGTTGTGGACACGATATAATTCATGTCACGCTCAGCTCTATCAGTGCCGCATAAACACTGACTGTAGAACACGGGGACAGGTGCTTAAAAAGTCAAATGAGATTAAGGATGCTTGAGTAGGTCATATTTGCGAGGAAATTATGCCATTAAAAAAAAGAAGAAAATATCACTGAATTAATCTTCCCAATAGGCGTAAGGCTGGGATTTTGAAGTACAATTTGTCCATTGTCAATGATATCGTCAAATATATCGTTTTCGTGATAATTTATTTTTTATATCGTGATATATATTTTAGGCCATATCGCCCTGCCCTACCAGGACGGGACTGTTATTTCTGGTGCTCGTAAAGCCTGAGCGTCTCATGCACGAGCTTATCATCGAGGCTGCAGTTACGCATTTGGCCTGAGGGGGAAATTGCGAGCACAAAACTGTCAAACTCCACATAGCCCCTTTAAGGAAGAAATGACATAAATTTACTCGAATTAAGAGATCAAATCTAAAGTTTGAGAAGGTTTGGTCTAGTCTTGGATAATATAAAAACTCTTATTGCGAATGGAACGAGCACATTGTTTTCTTTAATTTAAAACGGGAAAAAGACATATTTTTAAATGTAAAAGTGGGATTTCAAGTGGGATTCATGCTTGTTCCATTTTGATCTCATCTTAGATTCGTTCATATCGACTCAAACTCAACATAAAGTACTTTAATTCAAGAGATGTTAAGTCCTTCATCTCATTTAAGATGGTCCCTTTTCCAGTGTAGCTGCTTCCCTTTTACAGTGAATGGCTGAGTTTTCTGCTGAGTGCCCTTCCTGTCACAATTAGTCATATTTGATGTGACTCGCCTGGTGTGAGTAATGGAAAATTCATAACCACAACTCCAATATGTGCTTAGGTGGGATTCACCTGCTATGCTACTCAGCTACTGTCACCACCCTAAACTCTAAACCACTAAAGAAAGAAACAAGCAGCAAACAACAAACCTTGCTCCAACTTTAATGCCAGCAAACTGTTACTTCCTTGTCTTGTAATTCTGATGCCTTATGTTTGCAATGGAAGCTGATTTGTACAGCGCTTCTCACATGACATCTCACATCACTCAAAGCGCTTTTATCAACAAATTAAATAAGGTTTTACTTAGGGACGAAAGAGTCCAGAGACGCGCACATCCAAAAGGCAAATGGGTGTGCTGGATCTGAAAAAGATGAACTGAAAATGGATTTAAAAAAATCCGCACAGCACCAGTATAGCTCCCACGAAAAAAAAAAAAGGTATTACTTAGCCTAGAGTAAGGTTTCAGGCTGTCTGATGAAGGGCTGGACCTGAAACGTTACACTATGTGATAAGTAATAAATAGCTACTGGCTGTGTGGATCTTTTATCCATTTTGGGTTACATTTAGAGACAAACTTAAACGTTGTCTTCTGGGTCTACAGTATTTCCTTCCTTACCCTGGTGTGAATGTCAGTCTGCTGGTGTCTATATGGAGGATGACTACGGTATCTTGCTCTGGGCGCTGTGCAGAAACTCATTTCTCACTATAATGGCAGCTAATTTCCAGCCACAGAGATCGAGTTCCTACATTACAATAAGTGCTCCTCGCTCCTTCTGTTCATTAACCAGGACATAATGGCAGGTCTTGTGTTTGTAAAAATGATGCTCCCTTGTGCCAAGAAACCATTTTGGCATACAACCCATCTAAAGAAGCTTCAATAATGTACATCTTAAACTTCTATGTTGTATTCTCTTACAAATAATCATGAAACGCATGAAAGTATCTTGAATATGGGGTAGGCACTTATAAGCTTTCTTGCTTCGGCCTGCTCCTTTTGAGTGATTATTTTTGTGTTTTTTTTGTTTCACGTGACAATGTAAATATAATAATGTAAATAATGTAAATAATTGCTTAAATAAATCAACCCCCCCCCCCCTTGCGGCGCTAAGTAATCACTGCATTATTATCAACAAAATAAATCAAGTTTACAACATGGTGACGTAAAAAATAAAGCTTCTCTTTTCCACTTTATGGTTAAATTTCAGCGATGGTGCACCTTCCCTGCACTAGACATGCGTCATCCATCAAACGCATTCTTCAAGGATTTCGAGATAAAAGAAAGCGAGCGCCTACGCACGTTTTTAATGTACAGTGGTGGCTCAAAACAAGGTATAACTTGTTAACACGTCAGCTCCCAGGCTACAAGGCTCTCATGGTCTTCGGAGTCCTATTAGATGTAGAACTGCATCTTTTATGTCCCAGTCTATTCTTAGAGCATATGGAGGTGGGAAAGAGTGGAGGGAAATGCGCTCAGGCTTTGGTTTCCAGTTGCATGTTACACAAGCAGAAGAGGCATCAAGAAGTCACATTTAACATTTTGACTGCCTGGACTAAACCGCTACCTTTAGGACACTAAAAAGTGATGGTATTGTCCGCAGAGCCCACGCAGCGCGGGGTAATTCATTTTCTCTTTAGTCACGGAGGCCATGGGTATTTGCCAGCAACTCAGTTAAGTTGTCAGTGTATCAAAAGAAAGTGAATCACTGCCAGCCTTGATAAAGAAATGACTGGCCAGCACTTCCCACTTTCTGTAACTACGCATTATAAATTCACTTTCCAAATATCAATAATATATTATCATATTTTGGCATTCATATATGTGGAAACCTTCTCCTTATGCCTCATATCAAAAACCCTTAGTGCTATCTGAAAGATCCAATCTGGAGACCATTACCAAGAGTCTGAGAGACAGCGCTGCACAAAGGCAGACGGCCAACTGCATTTTGGCTAAATAATGAAGTCGCTACTATGGTAATTTTCTACTTCATAGAGTAGAGTAGAGTGGAGTTGTAGAGAGTACAGTACTGCGGTAGCAGGCTACTGAAAATACAATAATACAGTAGCTCTCATATACAGCAGGTACTGTATATGTTTAACACAGGCTTATGATGAAAAAAACAAATTAAGTATTGGGCAAAGGCACTGACTGGGAAATGATTTGCATTTATGTATACGAACATATTACCATGGCAAAAACAAATAAAAATAGAGAGGAGAGATGCCATACCTTCCTTTTCAACATGTTTGGAAGATAACATTTAATTCAGGGCGCAATACATCAGTGGTTTTTGATAGATGTGTTTGGTGTCCATTTACAGTGAGCAGTTAACATTAGCCATAAATGATCAATGCTTAAATAAGGAAAGGAAGGAAAAGAAAGGACTTTATTTGTATAGCGCCCTTCACAGACATGGTCACGAAACGCTTTACACGGGACAATTTACACAGCTGCCCTGGGGTAGACTGGTGGAAAGTGAGGCTGCCAATCTGCCGATCGATCCTATGACCATCACCAACCACTCACACATACACCCTAATGTTCATGTTTTTAGTGAAGTTGAGTCCAGAAGCCCCTGCCTGTATACAGTTTACAGAGGGTCGTCCTGCTCTACTCTGTCTTTGTGCACATAATGCAATGTAAGCCCTTTCAAATGAAAATCATTGCAATTATATATGAAGCATGTGGTGCAGAATGGGATAAAGATATAGGGATTATACAGAGAAAAAAAGTTAAGTAGAAATATTCTAGGACTTAAATGATCGCATTGGAAGGAATGCAGAGAATAATCAGCTTGTGCATCTGGGTCATCTATTAATGACCTCTACTGCCCTCATCTATGCGCTCTAATCTCGGACATTGACCTCTAGTCCCTCCACTTGGCTAATATAAGTGCGAACATGTACTTAGAGCCAGATGTGCAGTCTCTCCAGATGTTCTCCTGGCCCACTTTTGCTTGTAGGGAGCTAGTAACCCAGTATACGGAGTTTACATTTACTGCATATAGACAGCAAATGAAAGAGCCTTTTACCTTCCATGAAAACATGAACCAGATTAAGTCACAATCAGTTGTATGTACAGCGGTATGCTCCTGCAAATGATCAGCTTTTAGAAGAAGCTTAAAAAATGATTCAGCTAAAAGGGTTTCACCGCAGTTATAGTGACGCCCCATTGACACATGCAACTTTACCAGGTCACATTTGTTGTGTTGTGCGTTTGTGCGTGAACAGAGCCAAAACGGATTTCTCGGGGTATCATGAGAAAAAATTCTGGACATTTGCTGAAGTTTTTCCTTTTATTATAGGCCTATTGCCAGAATGAATGCATGTTTTAAGTGGTAGGGGAAACCGGAGTACCCGGAGGAAACCTACCCAGACACAGGAAGAACATGCAAACTCCACACAGAAAGGCCCTCTCTGACCGGGGAACGAACCCGGACTTTCTAGCTGTGATTTGCCGGTGGTACGCCGTAACAGGAAGGAGAAGAGGTGCGCTCTCTCACCTTACGGACAAAACAGTAGTCTGCCAATAATATTACACCGTGAGCTCAAACGCGTTGAAGTTCAGCCACTTAAATGCAATATAGAGACTCGGCAGACTGGATCTCATCTGCTCCGTCCCTGAACTTTTTGCACACACGGTAACGGCGCAGCTTCCTGATGGCCTTACAAAATAAAAGCAAAGGCCTTTGTTGTGAAAGGCATGACATACACGAGGATATAAAGGTAGATGCAAATACTCCCCTATCTCCGTTTTGATTTTCTTTCAAAATCGTTTTGGATATTTGTTACTAGTCCACAGAGGACACGTGTGAAAGTAAAGTTGTGGGAATTTAATTAAGAACAAATGCATATGTTTATGCCGTTGAAACAGATCTGGTTATGAAAACACTGCTATATTCAGTGTTGGTAGTAACTACTCATACTCATTTTGGGTAACGGTACTCAGGTAGTTACTGAATACAGTAATATTAAAGGAATACATCAAAGCACTCGTTCATTAAATGTCTGTTTCATAATCATAACATTAAGAAGACGAAAAGGGTAAAAATGGCCGGGGAAAAGTTTAGGTCTGTCCTTTTGGGCTCTGGGCATTTGCAAAGTGCTTTTTTTGCATTCCACATTAGTGGTAAATAAGTTGATAACAGGCATGTAACAATAGCCTAAACATCTTCTTAATCATATGCCGCATTTGTGCATTAACATTATGAAAATCAACGTGAAAGAATTCTAAGTATTCAGAATACAGTACTCTGTTTGGACTAAGCAGTGGAATACGTTACTAAAGTATTCTCCAAAAACTGGCTATATTATATATATATATATATATATATATATATATATATATATATATATGACATAGTACCGGCAAGAAAAAAAAGCTAGTTTCACCCCTGCCATGAGGAACAATAAAGTTTAATTAATTCATTCATTCAGCCCATGCAGTGAGGGCTTCAAGGTAACGGGTTGAAACTGCTGTTAGGAGATACTCAAGACGGATTTAATGAACAGAATTACCAAGAAGAATCCACTCTTTCACCACTTTCATATTTACTGACTAAAGCATAAATGTGTAAATGGCTACCTGTCATAATTTACATACGGTAAACAATGACAGGTGTGTGGAAAGAGTGCTAAATGTGTCACCAACACTTCCTGGTGCAGCTCAACTAAAATGTCTGCTGACGAGACATAAAGGCGGGTGACATGTGTGAAAAATGCAGCATATTACATTCTCAGGTTGGACGACAAGCACGGTCTAGGCCCAAGAACAAAAGCCGGACTCAAACTGATCTCGCCTTAAGCAAAGACCGAGATCCCCTGTGCGTCGGCTGCATCTGACAACAACACAGCCAGACCCCATGAATAATAAAGGGGAGATCTTCTTGTGAAAGCTAAATACAGGGAGTATGGGAGGAGCCAGGACGACACGTGAAGCTGTTAAAATAAGGAAGCTGTTAAAGCTGTTAAAATAAGGAAGATAGGGAGAGACATTGCTCAAAACTGTCCAAAGTGCCAAGGAAGCAGCACTGCCAGTGAGAAGAAAGGCGCATGACTCAAAGAGAGATCAAAAACATGCCTCAGACAACAAGCATATTGGCAGGCGGCAGAAGAATAGCAGACGTTTGCGTGTGTTTTCCATCCGTTTATTAGGTGCACTGACTGGGCTAAGACAAGTGCTGTTGATATGGCAGGCAGGCAGACAGGCATGGAGACAGACAAGCCGGTCATCTCAGTGCCAATCTGTCAGCAGACCAGCAGCCACTCAACGCCAGCCCAAGCTCCCCATTGACAAGCTCCGCAAACTGGGCATCCATTTGGGGCTTTGGGGCCGTGCAGATTCGCAGAGTGCACTTTTCCGGTCAGCAAATTCACAACAAGAAATGTTGGCAGTCTAATTTTATGCAACATGATCTCATAGAACAGTATCATTAAGGAAACAGTGTATTGTTTAGCCAGGTTTAAATATCTTTCAAGATAACTCTCAGTACTGTATATTTGGAAGTTTCAGTACACAAGATGACGTTTGCTTTCTTTGTATTATTTATGCAGAGGATGATGATGAACAAGGGAACACACTGGAAGCTTAGTTTCTTTCATCACTCATCTGATCGTCTGAAATGGATTTGCTTGTCAGTTTACACATTTTACCATCTGACTGGAACACAAAACTGGCTCCAATTTAACATAGAAAGAAGAAAATGCAACTATTTATCACAACCCAGTTCATCCAGTTAAAATGTGGATATTGTTGTGAACATGTGATCTCCAAATGGGAAAGAGGAGGCTTTCCTTTCTCTCCAACACAACTACTACACGTGCACAGCACAGCGGCGGGGTAATCAGTCATGCTTACGAACTCCAGGGAACCTAATTTAGGCTCCACAGTGGGGTAAGCAGCTGATAAATGTAGTAATGGAACAACGGGAGATACGTTGTGTTTTGGGTCTTATCTTTAGATGTTACATAGAAAGATTGTTTGCATCAACCTTCAAATAATAAACAAGACCCAATCAAACAAGAATCCCAATAGAATTTACACTATTCATGTCTAGAATTCAGCAGATTATGCAGACAATGTACAGAATTATAGCATCAAGACATTTTAACAGCGATCACAGATTATGTGAGATTTTTTTAATTATTTTTTTAATGTGAATGGTTTATTTTGGTTGATTGATGCATTTTACATTTCAGTAACAATAACAACATTGAAAAAAAGAATTATAGAAATTTGAACAGCGATCACAGATTACGTGAAAGATCTGCGATCGTAAAAGATTCTTGATCTCCTGTCTGAGGAGAGGAAACATTCTTGAGAAAAAATAACATTCTTAACATACAAACACTGCATATCACACAAACATCAGGTTGTAGTTTGTTGATAAATAAATCAAATCAAGACCGTTCTGACATCCCATACCTGAGTGTGATGGAGTGTTCTAACTTAGATTCAGATCAATTAGTTATTTGTGTCGGAGCTATCTGAAGCCGCATATTGGAATAATATACAGTATCTATACGTACGCAACAAGTCGAGTTTATTATTGGAATCCAGAATCTGAAATCACTGGTTAAAAGCTATTTAGCCAGTTTATAGGTGAAGACAAGCACACCCACGGATCCAGTGTGCTGGATCAAAAAGTAATAATGCAAAAATAACAAAAAATCTGCACAACTGAATGCTCACCAGCTTTTGTATTAGCTCACCACAGTGTGACGTTTCGGGCGATTGTCTGTAAAAGCTAGTTAGCTAAATCAACAATTACAACAGATTTATTATTTATCATTTGAAATTTGTGCGTATTTGATCTTGTAGTGACCCATTGGTCGTATGAGTGGTCAGCATGGCGCCTTCACTTTCCGTCACAGTGGTGTCTAGGATGCTCCAGGATCAATTGTTTAGAAGGTTTTCACGACTCTCACCAGAAAACCTACAAAACCTACAGAACAATTGATCCTAGAGCGTCCAAGAGACCACTGTGGCGGAAAGTGAAGGCGCCATGCTGACCACTCATACAACCGCTGGGTCACTACAAGGTCAAATACGCACTATTCTCTTTTTTTTTTTTTTACATTAAAAAGTTGAATAGTGCACCTTTAAAATTTAGATTGCATTAAATGGCAATTTGATCGTGACACATAATACAGTATATAGAATGATATGAGAATGATTTATAAACTGATACAAATTCTTCTGGATATTGCTTGTCCGCATATTGTGTAACATTAAGTACAATTCAAATTGATTTGAATGGCACAGAAGTAGAAAGACTTTCACCCAGTGCTCCCCACAAAACAACCACACCATCTCTTCCCTCTACAGTAAAGCACCTCTATTTCACCCCGTACTGCCCATTTTTGCTTTCATTCCAGGCACGTTTCAGAAAACTAAGAGAACACGACTGCGGCTGGATGCACAGGGGTGTGGGCCGGGGACCACATGAGTGATAGGGTGCCCAACATATTCACAGGGATGCCGCTCCACTTCCACTATTTACTTTGAGAGATAAAGGGCTTGCTCCACACATCTCACCTTTCACTTTCTGATAACCCCCTTGTCATGTCACGCGAGCAGCCGGCGCAGGTTGCAAATTATTGGAAACTAGACACAATGCACATCAGCCCGGGAGCTCAATGGAAAATATGAGTAAGAAGCTGCCAATAAGCAAAGCAGGTGCTACAAGGGCTTTATGGAAATCGGGTAGGAAAATCTGTTGTGCATGCAAATGTGCGAACGTACTAAAGTGATGGAAACGTCCGAGAGCATGTTTTAATCATTTAGCAACCCGCCTTATCCTCAATCTTCAAAAATCCTCTACGAAAGACATCCACGGCATTAAAAATAGCAGCGTAGTATGACACGTGTGTGAGTGGTGCGTGTACCTACAGTCAGGCTTGGTCCCGCGGAGGAGAGAGACAGCGCTAACATCCAGACAGAGCTCTCAATGTACAACTGCTGCTGCTGCGAGGCTTACTCCCCTATAAGACTCACACACACACACACACACACACACACACACACGCACACAACACGCACACGTCTACCTTGTTGTTCACACACACAGACACATGCAGACACAAGCAGCTGGGGAGAGGAGTCTGTATTCCACCGCCCCATCCGTGCATATGACTGGGCTGTCCCTCTTCAGTGCACTCTGTCACTCAAGACCACTAATCTGCCGGGACTCAATTAAAAAAGGAGGCAAGTTAAGGAAATTAAGCCGCAAACTAAATGCCACCCAGATGTCTCTCGCTATTGAGAAGAGATCATTTATTCACATGACTTTGGAGAAAGCATACCGACCATAAAACACTAGCGTGGGCAGGAAGACCAGATGAAATTTTCAACCCGGCACAAAAGAGAGTGGTTTAATTATTGTGGGGGGGAAAAACAATGAAAAATATGTGCAAAATGAAAATCAAGCTCCTAAGTGTGCCTTTGTAACAATATTATACTTGTATAGTACACGATGCTAATGTGGAGTAAGTGATTTATTGAATCCTACTATGGTGGGACTTCTGCACAAATACCTAGTATAGGGGAAAACAAAACCAGCCGATCACTATGAATCATGGTATGCAAAGCAGCAGTAAGGACTGTGACAATCCCAAAATCTGAAATAAAACTGTGGTGTGAGATTTTGGCTGCGACAATATATTTGTGTTTTGACATATCGTGATAAATAGTGGTGTATTGAAATTATATATAGCATAAAGGCGCATTGAGTTGCCTTGTGTACGAAATGCGCGGTATAAATAAAGTTGCCTTGCCTTGCCATGTATCGTTATTCAGATTTAAGATATATATTTTTTCAAAACAATCATATTCTGGCATTTTTGTTTTAATCTAGAAAAGAAGAGTTACGTCCTTTTATATAATCACAGTAATTTGTGAAAAACTACTTGTAGCTTTCCAAAGAAATATTGTTTAACGTATGTGTGTGCGTTGACTCCTTAAAAATACATATTCATTGTAGAACAGTATGTACTGTGATAATAATGTGAGACATACTGTATTGCAGACCGTAGATACCACAACACTTTGCAGTCTTTGGTTCCTTACATTACCCGTCTATTGAGCCTAAAGCCATCATACACCCACAGTGTAACTCCCTGTGGTGTGGTCATGATGCAGCTCTCCTGTTAAGACAACTTACGCCTGGTTACAACCCTTTCTGTGTGTGTGGGCATAAAGGTACTTGAGAGCAAACGGCCACACATTAAAGATCAATAGTCCACTCCATACAGAAACGTTCACTCAAGTATGATTAAACCAGTCAGACTAATGGAGGAAGCACGAGCACCGGCGCATTAAAACCTTGCACCTATAGGGTCCAATTGATATGGATGTTGTGTTAATGTTAAAGATGGTTATGTCAAACTCATACCATTACTTAGTAAGTTTTGGGATTTTCCACAAAGATTCGTGATCCCAGATCAAAGACAAACATTAATATTTCACACTTTGCTGATGCGTATCATTAAGTAGTATTGCTACCATGTTAAATAAAGGTCAAATAAATGAAACATTGCTGCTACACTATATGGCCTGAAACAATCTACAGTAAAATAATTATAATTAAGACTTTTCATAACTTTTCTTTCCAACATGCTGCATTTAGGCATGTGCTAACAGGCAATTTCCTGCATGATCTTCACCTCAGAGCATTGTAAGAGTATCACTCGAGTATAAATCATATCAGCAGCAGCCATGATTAAAGAAAATTTTTATTCTGGGAAAAAAAAGATACAGAAAAATCACTACATTTCGAGGATGGTCTTAACAGCTGGTGAGGCTGCTTTGTTGCCATTAAAACGGTTTCGGATCGATACTATGGTGCCACAACTTTACAGCTGATCAGGCGCCTTCTCTTTAAGACTCAGAGTCAGGGCATATCAGGTATTGCTTGCGTAGTAAATCAATAACAATTTGTGACAATAAGATACCATCAACAAAGGGTTAGGGTTAAAGGGTGAAATGCTTTTCTTTGATATGTACGTTTTTAAGTATTTTGTAGCTCAGAGAATTGTGAGCTATTACCTTCTGCACGTGTACAGTAGGCAAGGGCTGCTCCATCGCAATTGTTTTAAGCATGATTTAACTGATTATTCAAACAATATTAGTCAAATTTTGTGGAAAGATTACTTTAGAACAATTTATAGAACTACAATAGCTTCATATTCCAGGATATTTCAACTTAAAACCTTTTATAAAAGGATCCCTGTTGTAGGTTCTGTGGGGAGGAGGAGGAGGACCTGATGCATTTGTTTTATTTTTGTTCATATGTGGCTAAGTTTTGGGTCAGTGTACAATTATGGTTAAGGTCTATGGATATTGTTTTGCGAATTACACCTGTCGTGGAATTTCTTACCACAATAAAGGAAAAGGCTGGAAATATATTTGTCTCATCAGTAGCGTAAGTTTATTTTAACACGTGTGGAGAACCGAAGCACATAGCTCGCATATACATCAGTTCTGCCGAGCCAGCGACTCAGGTCCCCGTTACATAGGTAAAAACATGAAAGACAGTCACACCCGCAAAAGGTGGGAGGGGTCACAGTTTCAGATGTAACGGCCAGATGTTGAGGCGCCTTGCCTGGAGAGAGGCAATAGCGGGGGGTTTCTTTGTGCCATGGAGATGCAAACGTAAGGGGCAATAGAGAGAATTATTTGTGTCTTGTCTGGCGGTGCAGGAGGGAGACCGGTTCCTTCCTGCAGTTGATTGAATAGAACAGCGGGTGGGGGGTGGCGTCCTTGCGGCTAGAGGCCGGTGCTTAAGGTAACTGGTTACCTTAAATAACTTGCCATAACACGCCTCAGAATATCATGTTATGTGTTTTTGAGGGTAAATGCACATACTTTTTGAATTCGATTATTCTGATGGGTAATTTTTTTATTTTTTAAAGCTAAAACGTTATCAAATTTATGTATAAAACACTTTAAGAATAGAGTTTATCATCAGTATATGTTGGAAACAATTATAGCAACAAATAACAACAGAATAATTGAGCATGAAAAGAAATGGAATGTCTGCTTACTTGAATTAGAGATATAAATATTGGTTGTCCTTGCTGTGCCATTTGTTATGTCATAAATGTTTTGCCAATTATATGGCATTTTGTTTATGTTTTTTTTACTGGTATTAGTGATTTCATCTTATTTTTCTTTTTTTTAATGATTTTATTTGTGTTTGCTTTGTGCTTCCTTTCTGTTTATAGTCTGTGTTCCTGTCAAAATACTATAAATGTGTGGATGATTGTGGTATGAATGCAAGAGGGAGTGGCTGGGGTTGGGTGGGGGGTTTAAAGTTTGTCTTATTTTATTATGTAAATGTAATATATATATATATATATATATATATATATATATATACATATATATATATATATATATATATGTATATATATATATATATATATATATGTATATAAATATCTAGATGCAAAATACCACATTCCTGGAAAACAAATAACACTGTGCAGAATACTGTAGGCTATTTATGTATGTTTGTTAACTTCAGTGGATAAATTGGCCCAGTTTAACTAATATTAATAACGGCTGTTTCTTGTGTGTAGTACAGCTACATTTAAATTGCTAACAATTTTGTAGAACATATGTAAACACAAGCACTTTTACTTTGTATTTGGAGCTATAGTGGCATGGCTGGAATATTTCAGCAAGTTGTTTGTGTAGGCTTTCAGTTGTCTAGGAGTAGTTCAATGTAAAGAAGGGTTGTTCAAGTTGTCGTCTGTACATGGTTTTCGGTACTGGGTGACTAGTTCAAAACTCTAAACAAATCGATGACGACTCAAATAACCCTTCTCTATGATAGTTGTTTTCATGTGTCCATATATGGCGTAACACTAACCATACATCAGCTGGCTGCTCCAAGCTCATCTTTTTAAATAATATGATAAACAACACACGCACACAACACTTCTCTGATCAGAAAAGGCAAAAGGGCGGTGAGGTTTGTTACACAAGAAAACCGGGGTCTAACAGCATGGCTCCTGGCAGCTTCCAGCATTAGCTGAACAGCACTGTCACGACTCACGACTAGACTGGAGCACACTGAAACAGGCTTTGTGGAAGTGCCTTTGTTCTTCTGTGACAATAGCGGCAGACCCCTGAGCAGATGTGTGGCGTCATATCCATCAGCAGGTGAAATGCATGGGCTGCTCTGCTAAATCTGTCATTCTACAGTAAAAGAATCAACAAACTGTCTTTCAGAAAAAAACAAAAAAGATAACGCTTCCGTCACCTTTCAGTGCACTCTATAATGAAGCAGGCGGTCCTCAAGCCACAGCTATTGAGATTCATTCAATCTTTATTAGGGACACAAGTGCGAACACGTGATCCAAAGTTATGTAAAAAAAAAAAAAAAGAGAAGAAAATATGAAAATCGTGCTTGTAATTACAGCAACAAAAACGACCAGCAATTCTCTAGCTGCAACCCACATAAAGGCACGAGCGAAAATGATTCCACATTTTTGACGTGAATCTCATAGAGCTGATCTCAGGACACACCGAGTCTGTATAATGGCATTTTGAGAGTTTCACAGTCTACACACGAATTTACAAGAACAATGACGAAGTGCTGCAGGACAAGAGTGTACTCCAGTCAACTATAGTGGCAAAGCAGCTTTAACAGCAGCATCATAGTCATTATATGCAACTGTGAGCCTCTGCAAGAGAGAGACAGAAAATATAATATGCCTGCTGACAGGTTATGGTAAATGGTCTCAGCTTATATTTCAGTGTAATTACTTTAGAGGAGGCATTGAGCCAGCGCAGACAGAAGCAAAAAGTCGACTGCAGCTGTGAAAAAGGACATCCAAGTTAAAATGTTGAGTTGAGATAAAGATGATCAGTGGTTTTAGGGTTATTTGTGGCTTAGGTGTGCAGATTAGCAATTATCACGTTTAATGAGTGAGACTGCCTGCCAACTCACCTTCAGCTGATGGAGCAGGACAATGATCTTGCACTGAAAGTTAATTATCACCTCTTCTCCGTTCACTCTGAAGTGTGTTTAAAAAAAGGTAAACTACATACAATACCAATGACATATTCATTATATAAAGGTCTATTATACCGATCCCAAAGTCATGAACAAAAATATTATTATAGGTATTGGTCGTTATGAATTGACTGTTACCATGGAAATCCGCCATGTTTGTGGATACTAGCAAACCTTTTCCATAGACTAATATTAGCTAAAAACAGTATAAAAAGCGGAGGAAAAAAGCCGTGGAACAGCTCCGTTAGCTGCCGAGTCACTACCGGTAAATACATCTAACATACTGTAGTGTCCAAGTGTTTTAATGTAAATAATAACTCAGTATTTTACCTTTTAAAATCTCCATTCGTTTATTATTGCTGTCAATCCTGAACTCTAACGGCACATATTTGGTAAACAAACTACGAGCGCTCAACGTTAGCCATCCACTTCTACTTTCTGTTCAAAGAGCGATCAGATCAAATGACAGATGTAGGTTTGTAACACGTCACTCAAATATAGAAGACTCTCTCAGAACCAATTAACTTCCCTCACTTGTAATTAAAAGAGATTAGGGTCTTTGCCTGTTGATTCAGCAAAAGGTGGTAAACCGCAGTTGGACTGGTTAATTTGCCTGTTCATTGGAACTTGCGAAGATAACACCGGGTCCCAGTCTTTGTCAAGAATAGTGAAAACGGCCGGGCAAGCTGAACATAGGGATACACGGCAAAGGTCCCACTCTGGCCGCAGCTGAATATATAGACCAACTCCTCCCCATTGGTCTATATATTCAGCTGTGTGCAGATTGTGACTTTTGTCGCTGACGAAGCCTTTTGGATGAGAGGCGAAACGTTCGAAGACTTCAACTACTGAGTACAGAAGATGAATCAAGTACCTTCATTGAAGATTAATATAAATGTATTCTTTTACGCAGCATTTGTCGCTGCGGTTAAACGAGGCAGTTGTGCTTTTGCTTGAGACGGCAGGGACCAGATAACGGTAACTTAACGTTTTCTGCATTTCTACTTTTATTTCTGTTGGTCACAATGTTGATTATTTTTATGGAGGTTGTTCATTTTTATGTGAAAAGAAGCTTTATTTCCCAGTAAAAGTAAGCGGCTCAGCTAAAGACAAACGGTCGCCTTTTTTGTTTCTCTCTCAAGTTGCGTAGCCTCCGCAGCCTTGTAAGCAGCTGGATTTGTGTTTTTTATTTGAATGTAATTTTATTTTGTGCTAATTGCAATCCTTGTTTGGCTTGCTCTACAGGCCAGGTTTTATCCCCACCCTGAGAACACCTCAGTTCTTGGACTTCGATCAAGTTCTTGGACCCAGGATCGAGTCGAGACCAAGGCGAGCCACCCAACGGAACATTCTCAGGATCATAGACTGTTAAAAAGAATAGACAGCTCCTCGTCACTCCTTCCCGTTTACCACAATGACCACGTTCGAGGGGGAACAGGCTCCTCCTCTCCAGCTCTGACGAAGCATGTTCCTAAAAAGGGCATATGGGAGGGATCTTGACTGTAGACCCGGCCCTGCTTGGCCTTCGCGGGGCGTGTAATGGGCGTGTATTTCTGTTGTAATGAAGCCTAGGCGTTAATTCAGCCTGGTAGACGAACGCAGCATCATCAACCTCCAGCCAATGATCGCTCCTGAAAGGTCCACACCTCCACATCAGCGTCAGAGCCGCACCTCCGTAGCAGCCAATCATCGCCATCGGTCCCGCTTTTAAGCCCCAGCAATCATGACCCGTTTGCTTCCCAACTGCGCTGCGACCCGCCTCCACCCCATCTCCGCCTCTTTCATCCTCGACTCTACCCGAGCTTTCCCGACGATCTTCTATACCATCACCAGTGTCCAGGCTCCGGGGGAAGACATCCCTAATTCCAAGCTGTTTACCTACACTGACTTGTACATCGATGTCACCGCCGGGGTCTGATCGCCAAAACTAATACACATGTCAATAAATCTCCCTAATCACTGCTTTCGTCTGTGTGAGTCTATTCAGGTTGAAATCGCCCCCATTCTAGCCGATGGGCCAGGCAGCGACGTAAACGGCCTGTCAATTTGGGAAGCGTTTGTGGAGTTTTTCCAACGGATTTGAGCGCACGTTAAAGGGCGCATACGTTGAACTCAGAACATATTAACAATTGAAGGTTTGTGAAGTTTTGGACAGTTAGAAGCCATTTTCTTTTTGTTATTGCTTTGCGAGCCAAATTGTTCACTGGATCCTTCACTGGATGATTCATTGTTTTATTTATTTATTTAAAGGGTACCTATGTGGTCATTTTTAAAGTGACAAATGTTTTTTGAAAATTGAAAAGAGTGAATAATATAAACCTGAAAGCAAGATTAAACTTAAATTAATGTAATTTAAGAATTCAAAACACTCAAAAGTAACTAAATGAAAACAACAAACAAAACAAAACTTATTGAAATAAGGAAATAAGTGAAACACACCTTTTTATTGAATTCAACCCAAGGTTTAAAATAATATAAAGGTGTAACAGGTAACTAACAGAAGTGCCAGTATTAACGTTTGATGTGTGTCTGTCCTTTTATTGTCTATTGTTCTATATGTTAAGTAAATTGCTGGCATTTCCATTTAAAGTTATTGACTTATTGACTCTCATTTTGAATTACACACCACTCCTTTCGAATCTAGAACTGGTCCATACCCTACAGTCCTTTGCCTAACAGCATAGGTGTTACATAATAGTTTGTCATTATCCAGAGAAGCTATATCCTGTGGTCTGACGGAAAAAAATATATAATTTTATGGCCATAATGACCATCGTCACATTTGGAGGAAGAAGGGGGAATCTTGCAAGCCTGAGAACACCATCCCAACTGTGAAATACGGGGGTGGCAGCATCATGCTGAGGGATTGTTTTGCTGCAGGAGGGACTGGTGCACTTCACAAAATAGATGACATCATGAAGAAAGAACACTCTGTGGAAATATTGGCGCTACATCTCAAGACATCAGCCAGGAAGTTAAAGCTTGGGTGCAGATGGGACAATGACCCAAAGCCAAGCTGCCAATACTGGTTACAAAGTGGCTTAAGGATAACAATGTCAATGTTGAAGTGGTCATCACAAAGTCCTGATCTCAATCCAGTTTAAAATGTATGGGAAGAGCTGAAAAGGCATGTGCATGTAAGGTGGCTACAAATGTGGCTCAGTTACACCAGTTATGTTTGGAGGAATGGCCCAAAACTCCTGCCAACTATTGTGAGAAGCTTGTGGAAGGATATCCAAAACATTTGACTCAAGTTACACAGTTTAAAGGCAATGCTACCAAATGTATGTACACTTTTGGTTATGTAAAGAGTAATGAAAAATTGTGTAGAAAATGTTATCTCTCATTCTCCTGACATTTGACAAATAGAAATATTTTTTAATATTTTAATTGACCTAAAAAAAGAAAGAAAAAGAATTCTGGTTTCATGTCAGACTGAGAAAAAAAAATGCCAATGTGTCTTTTTATAAAGTGTATGTAAACATATGGTTCTAGCTATATATGACGACTATCACAGGAATGAGATCACTATTCGATTTTCATCATAATGAATAATCATAATTGTACCCATTGATATTGCAACTTCACGCAATGTAGCGTCCCACGAAGGGCAACAGTACTTGGCGCATCTGTTTTTATAACAACCTTCGAGCAGTGATGATAAACACACATTTTTAATAAACAAACCCATGCAGCTATCTTTGTTTAGTTGAGTGCCCGTCCTGTCCTAGTATGTGAGCACCAGCGACTCCTGTAGCCTGCACCATCTGTCAGCTCATTACACAGCACACATTCAGGAATACACACAGATATATGTACAGAAGCCAACCAGTGGAGCTGACTAAAAACATGCATGTTCACTGTTCTTCCTATCCAGCTCTAATGGGATAATAGTTCAATCAGGCTTTACTTGACTTATAGGGTCACAAAAGGACCTTTGTAATGCAAAGGTAGACAGTGGAGTGTTGTAAAGTGAAATTACTAATCTTTTATTAACAGAATGTAAAGCAGCCCTGGGAGCCGAGTGGGCTTACAGAGATCAGTGCTTCGCAGCAGGAGATTAAGAATCACACAGACTCCTGGTGCAGTTGAAAATAGACCAGTTAGTGCTACCAGTATTGCTTTTTTGTTCTTGTTGTCTATCTTAATCCAACCATTTTTAAACAATACAAAAGCTACCATTCATGTTTTTTGATAATACATCCAGATATAGCCCATGCTAATGAGCTAAAAAAACAAAACACCAGGCCATTCAAGTTATAAGTTAAGGTCAAAGAACAGAACAGACTAAAGTCAGCAGAAGACGGGGTCCTGTAAAAGTCCAAAAGCCTAGGAGTCTGCCAATAGTGCAATTCCCCTCCTGGGACAGCCCCATCTCACCCCAATCTATACATGGATTTACCTCAGTACTTTGTTTACTCCAGTCTGGCTGAGCCCCTCTCTGTCTATGCATCCTCTGCTGCACTGTGCACTTGTTATCACTGCCACTCTCCTGATCGTGTCTCCCCTGTCTCCTATGCCTGTCTCCTGTGCCAGTTTACCAACAGCGTCTTCCAGACTCAAAAGATGGCTGACCTGGTAATAGTTTAGACGACATTACCATTCTTTACTGTGTCCAATATGCATAACAGATGAACGATGTGTTCAATTAACCATGATGAATATGAATAAATCATAGAATCAACATAGAATTTTAAAAACAAAACAAAAAGGATTTAGATGAGACCAGACACTGTAGGTGAAAAGGAAAAACATTTTATTTTCCTGACTATTACTGATATAATGGCAAGAAAAAGGTGGGGATTAAAAGCTCAAGAAATCTGGCAAGGAATCAACATCTATGCCAGTTGGAAGTTGGTGTATACAACGACAATTTAGAAAAAGCAGCCTTTGATGTTATCCACATAAATCTATGGAGGAAACCTTTTTCAGTTAAATGTTTAACATAAAACAACTTCAAATAGTTTAAAGTGATTGGAGTGATTCATGGAGAAAGCTAATTTAAAAAAAATAAAAAAAGGAAAGAAAATTTGAAAAACAAATTCAATAAACTAGTAATTCCTCCCAAGCTGGGAGCAAAACACTAGGCAGTAAAGGTCGTGACTCAATAACAAAGTTAACTCCTCACAAACAAATAATGTGATTCACGTCCTCCGGGTGAGTGTGAACCCTAGACTCGGCAGACACAATGGACATTTCTCTGTGACCAAGCAGAACAGTGCTTTGCTCCCAAACTCCAGCATAAATTTACATCCAAAATGCCCTCTACAGGGAAAGTTTGTAAACTGTAATTGTGTTTCTAATCCCACAGATAATTGGCTTTTGTAAGAAACTTGAGGCATCCACATACTTAGGCAAAAGCCGATCTGATATGGGTTATTCAGCAACTTGTGCTACACTATAACATATATGAAGAAGTCGACCCTATATGCTGTCACGTTACCTTTCCTAAAATTAGCTTGGAATTAATTGTTCACAGACCAGAGTGTTATACCAGAGTGTTATACAGTATGGTGTTGTAAGGTTTGTTGTGTTTTGCAGGGCGTAAAAGGAAGATAAATTCATAATAGTCAAGTCAAGCGAATAGGGCAGCACTTATATTAACACCTTTTGTGTTAGAAGTTCTTTAATGTAATGTGAGGCCTTTAACTGTTTTATCATTTGAAACCCAGACCATTTTATTCCTCTGACTGAGATGAGACTTTTCCTCTCACAGTGTTATCTTCACAATAATTCTGTATATTTTATTTTTTGTTATTATATTTTTTTCCCCAGAGTTAACGGAGGAACAAATATAATTGAAAGGAGAAAATGACTATTGGGAGACACAAGGCACAGACAGCAGTATGGTATGTTTCTTATTTACTAGTTTACCAAAATAAAGTGGGAGGAAAAAGTATGTGAACCCTTTGGAATTTCTCCTATGAATGTTTACATGTTATGGCCAATAAAAATATGACAACATGTATGTAATTGTTTGGGTGGTATTAGTTTAAGCAGACACTGTTTACTCATTCTTGTGATTTTAATAAAGATCAGAGCACATGTTTTGACCAATTTAGGCAGAAATGTACTGTAAGAAAATGCAAAGGGTTCACATACTTTTTCCTCCCACTGTATCTATTACACAACAACAGTAAAAGTACAAACAGGTTTCCATGCTTTTAGATGGCATTTTGGAAGTCGTTTTTCCTGCTGCCTCCATCACCAGGCCTGGAACAGAGCCCACACTCTATAGTAGCAAGGCTTACAAGTTTTACCCAAGTGAGTCATTGTGTTTCATTATTAGTACACCCACTGGCACACTCTTCCAGCTACAGAGTTTCATTATACGCATTACTGGTCTTGTAAAAATGTTTTTCATGTTATTAACTGGGTTGTTTTGAAATCTAGATGTTTCGCCTCTCATCCAATATCCTTCCCTGGTTCATTTGTTTATTTAAGACCAGACTTTAGGATTTGACTAAATAGCTATCCTAATTTCCACCAAAGATCACTTCAAATAATGAAACACACAATGAGGCAATGCATACATATCAATAAAAACAAAAATTGAATTTAAAATGAATTTAAGATACAAATGAGCTTACCTGGTCGGTTTTCATAAAGAAACTATAGAAATTCCAGAAGTTGCTTGTCAGTGTATTCTGTCTTTTAGTTTGTGCGAATGATATATCAGCACCCCACTTCTCTCTCAGCTGGTATATGCCCCTCCGATAGATATATCAACAGACGAATAAACGCAATTCCCATCTAAGTCCAGAGGTCAGAGAAGACTGGGGCTGTGCAACAATGCCACCACAATTAGAGGAACGTGCCCATCTCTGAAATCCGATCAAGCCAATAGGGATTCCAACATGCTCACACGTCTATAGCTCTTACAAGTCTGCGCCACAACTGGGCTGTAGTGCAAATGTCTTCACTTAGATGAAGGAATATGTACAAACATCAAAGAAGGCACAACTGTACAGTGTAAAAATATAAATGTAGTAATGACGAAGCACACAACAGCTCGAACCAAGAAGAATAAATATAAAATTATGCACAATGGTGTGACGCAAACTAACTTTTACTAGAGGGCCAGGGCCTGCGGGTATAGTCACAGTGGCCACCTGTTAGAGGAGGAGACTACAGCACAATGGAGACATAAAAATATGTCCTAGTCACAGAGGGACAAATACAGAAATGTCGCTGTATCTGAAATAATAATGTGCTGTGGTGTTTCAAATGATATTAATTTACAGTTTAAACATGGCTATTGTTTATTAAAAAATCAACAGTTGAAAATGGTCGTCTTGAAATTAAATTATACACTGTGCTTAAAGGGGCTATGTGGAGTTTGACAGTTTTGTGCTCACAATTGCCCCCTCAGGCCAAATGATGGCCTCGATGATAAGCTCGTGCATGAGACGCTCAGGCTTTACGAGCACCAGAGATAACAGTCCCGTCCTGGTCAATTTACAGATTTGCAGGCGTGACTTCAACTGAGGTAAGAAACGTTACTGTTTTGTAAGATATTTAGACCAAATCAGTTTGAGGGAATAAGATGCGATACTTGAGCAAATGCAGCAAAGTGAATCGAGTGAAGAAGCCAAGTTATACAGATAAACGAATAATTGACGTTTGAAGGAAAAAAAAAACGTGTATACGTTGTATGCATAAACGCAGGCCTAATTGTAATAATAAAATAATTCCACTGGTAGAAATGCTACTAGGGAAAGGCTAAATCGTCTCTTCAATTCCCTGGGCAGAAAGTTAGCGTAGCTAACTCGTAAACTATATTGTAAACGGCACATGTCCACTTTTTGTATTCGTTTCACTACGGTCATGCTTATTTTGCGGCGCAGAAAAGCTAACATTAGCAGCATTATTTTTGCCATTGTAAATACAGCACCATTACCACCATTACTACTCAAATGTTTTGTAGGTACAGCACAATTACTGTTATTACTTACACTACTAGTCTGCTACTAATACTACACAACTTATGTTGGTATAAAACTATTAGATCAGCTATTTTGGTAACTTCCAAATATGATTATTTTAAGGCTTGTTTCAGTGACGTTTGTACAACATGCACGGACAGTCGGACACCGTTGTTTTGAAGCATCAACAACACTTTTCCCCCACGTATTTAGTCATAATTTCTTACCTTTCAAGCAAGGGTCTTTTGAGAGATTCTCTCAACATTTTCCGAGTTTACTCTGGTCCGCTCGGCAGCGTCAGTATAGAGACAGTATAGAGATACAGCTACAGCTGAGCGTGAACGCGCATGACGTCATTACACTGTTTGCTTGTTCGACCCGAGCATAGACTATTTAAGTGACTTCACAGGCAGAGACAATCAAGGTGACAAGGCCAGGGCTCATTCTACTCACCAGGGCATTGCTGGAGCATGTATGAGGAAGACATTTTAAATGTGTATACATTTATTTGTGGTTAAACTTCTGTATAGTCCCTTTAATGGCAACTGGATATTTGTGTAACATAACGTTATGATCTAATGGTATACAAAAGATCATGCACTTGGGGTTACTGACTCCAATCACATTTACTGATGGCATATACATAGTCTGTTAATTAAATATGCAAATTATTGTGTGAGTCTTCTATATTTTCAACACACACAGTTTTTTGATGGACACCAGTTTGTCACTTTATCTTGAGAGTAATGGATCACGTCATTAGCTGTCACCAATAGATGGCACTAAGTCCCCAATATAGACCCTGCTCAGACAGACTCTTAAGAACAGTACACAGCAGTATGAGGACAGAACAGGTCATAGTAATATTTATACAATGTGCAAAATTGATTCAGGCCTGGTACCCATTATGTTTCACAGAAAGTAACCCAGAGGAAACAATACACATATCCACTTGAGTGTTCAAGGGGCATATGTAGGTGTGTAATGCAACACAGAAGCATAAATCATGTGTGCACTCATAACACATGCTATGCTTTATTCTGTACAGATTGTTGCTACTTGACTGCAGCATTAGATCAATCATGGGATTTGTAAAAAAAAGTTTGGGGGGGTCTAATTGCTTGTATCATTTATTCTATTGATTAATCTCTAGATTTAGGCCTGCGTAATAACTATATAAACTTGTTCATTATGTCCAGTATGAAAACAGTTATTGTTGATTTCAATATCTATTGTAGGAATATACTGTTTGCCAAAATCTCAAAACTGTAGGGTCAAGAGAGGACTTAATTACGAACAAGTGTATGACTTACTATTGGCACTTTTGGACTGTTTGTGCGTCCAAACTAAGACAGTAAAGCCAGATTAGGCTACCTTGGGCAATATCCAATTCATTGGATTAATTTATTATTATATTTTAAATTTGAAACAATATTTTACAATATACAATATATATTACTTTTGCATCATGATTCTTTATGAGAAATGCTGGATTAATGCAAGATAAATGTGGCAATTTTGTGGCAGTAACTGGTGTATAAGTAAAGAAAACAACAGTAAAATAAAGATTAACATTTTGATTGCTTGCTAACACAGGTTTAGTTTAAAACTCCACACAAAAGGTTAGTTAAAGAATGAGCAAGATCTGGAGAATCTGTGAATAGACATTGTACATTCTGCTTTAACGTAAACTAATCTCTTTCTGAAACAAGAAGTGCATCAATTCACAGGACAGAGATCTACTGACTACTGGGACACCTCACCTTTGATTAGGAAAACCTAATTTGCAAATTTTCCATATCCAGTCACCACCGAGGATGTGGGGTCCACATTGAGTTGCAAATGATCTGTGGTGTATTAGCATGGGGAATATGGAAAGCATCACTGAGCCTTTGGTTCCTGTTTGTTGTGTTCTATCAGAATGGACTACATACACCATTGTTGCTGTTGATGTATTTATCTCTCATTTCCAATTTATGTTCATCTTTACCTGTGCAACGCTATGTCTTAAAGCTTGGCAATCAAAGTGTGCAACTAAAGACATAATGTAAACACAGACATGTCCACCTCGTGTTGTCATTAAGCACATGCCAGAATGAACACAACACACACAACTTGATCCTACATTAAGCTTTTAAGGTTTTCATACATTAAATCTCTATGGCAGGGTCAGGGAAAACTTAAACCTGCACCGCAAATTGTCTAGCTTCATTTTATCAGTAAAAGCTGGCATTTCTATTGACTGCCATTTTACACCCACCGGGTAGTGCAGTATTGAGCAGTTATTTATTGTTTCAAAACATATTTTACTTAAATAAACTTAAATAAATCAGTCAGCTAGAGTTGCCTTAGTGTCGATTATGCTATGAATTTTGCGCATTCGAATTGTCTGTAAATGTATGTATGTAATGTATGTCCTATCACAGCATGGCATGCACTAAAATAATGGCCGTTGCCTAATCTCTACGTTCAAGGAGTCAGATTATTTGCTTTTGAAAACACAGAAGGGTGTAACTAGATGTTGTTATCAACACAGAAGTGAAACAGATTCATCAAATGCAAATATATATATACAGGATATATAATTTTGTCTCTATTGGATTGGCCAGAATGTAATCACTGCACATACAGCACTTATTCATAAAATATACATCTTCATTATACTGATGAATCAATGGCAGTAGGCAGCAATGCAGATTGGCGGCTACTACAAGACAGCTTACAACTGACAGAGCTCAACCGATCTTCAGCATTTTCATATATTGTCAATTTGTCAATAAAACTGCAATCAGCAACTGAAATGGATTTCCACTTTTCTCTTTTTTGCAGCCCTTAACACTTATATTATATGAGAACACTAACAAATCCCATGATATCCTCAAAGCATTATGTTCACAAAATTTAAGACTGTGTAAAGTTTTACATTTCAAAATGTAAGATAGATCTAGATTAGTTTTTTTATTTTTTATATACAAATACAAATACAAACAGCTTTGAAGGCAATGCAGGGGGATTTCAAAGCTTGGGAAGGGACTGAGCTCTGCACTAAATCTAGTCACAAGTTAAACAAGGGAAAAAGTGGTGGGTGCATTGTGAAAATACAGAGCAACTACTTCAATCAGTCTACTGTGTCGTAATGTTATTAATGTCACGTTATTTATTAATACTTTATATTGGCCATTATCAATCAATTCATTATGCTTCAAGACAGTCTTAACATTATGGCCTTGATTAATTCCAATTCCCTAAGTAAGGATTTTTCTCTCTACTCTACTGATTTATAAATTCTCAATCCACTTTTGCCCAGAGCTGTTTCACTGTAATGTGAAGTCATAGCAGCACTCACCTAATGCAGGATTTGCAGATGCCTTTACAGCTACAGCTCTGAATTATTGTTGCTGAGTATAACAAACTCCAGCACACAGGCCTATTTGAAGTGGGATTACATCCAACTTCAATACTGCAATAATTGATAATGTTTTATTTGCTACGTGCTTTTCAACAGAACTTTAGTGCATAGCCTTACAGTGTCAATGTCATATAGCCTAGTTAACATAACTGTTATTTGCACAACTTGATTCCTCGTGTAGTGTGTCAGAGCATCCCCCCCAGAAGCTCCCCTGACTCAGCATGTCGGGATAAGGGTGCACGTGCACAGTTAACTTGCTGCCATTCCATTGTTTAGCCTCACAGTTGCATGACAGTCAAAGACACAGTAACTGCGGCCATGAATAGAATAAACACGGGCACCTGCAGACTATACGTTGACCACATGTTGTTGGTCTGACGCAGGATCGGTCTGAAGGGCACCGTGACTGACACAGCAATCCTACTGTCGCGTGACGCATCCGGTTGTGTGGAGTATTCGGAGCATGTGGTCTAATCATCACTCTGTGGCCACTAGATGTAAATAATCTGTCAAAGTGCTGCCGTTCAGCAGCAAGAGCTAACTGCTCCACACTCCACAGAGCAACGAGACGACACCGCGCATTCACTGTCAGCATGCGCGTCATATGAGGCAAGCCCTGCGCCTGCCGGCCCGAAGCATCTTCGCTTCTTAGTTATTGTTTTTTTAGCCAACCTATTTCAGTACATATCGTTTATCAGAATGAATTACCCTAAATCGTGACTGAATGAATTATGTCTTAAAACACGTGTCTCTACTCACAGAATCACTTGCGTTTTTACGCAGCTGCTCGTCCTCTGCTACCAGAGTAACCGGGTCCACCACCAGTTTCTCAAAGCATGCCGATCCGAGAGAGGAGCACTTTTGCTGGTGCACAATAAGTGATATTGGCAGTTTGGGACTTCCGTGTGCCGTCAACTCGGGCTTGCTCCCCGTGGCGCCAGAGGCAGCGCCAAGGGGCTGGAACAGGCACTGTCCGCCGCTACTAGTGCTGGGACCTGACTCCAAGCCATAAGACGTCTTGTCTCCTTCAAAAGACTGGGATAAATTGGGTTGAGACGACGAAAACACACGGTCCAGTTGTTTCTTTTTCCGCTTAAACATCCATAACCCAGATTCCTTTTTACTCCCTTCAGCACCACCGCCACCACGTCGCTCTGATCCCAGTTTCGGGCTTAGCCATGGCTTGGTTTTCTCCTGGAAATTCTTCCACATCCTCCGTTGATAAGACATCGATTCTTGTCCCGGATCTGTCTTGGGAGATTTTTGCTCCATAGTGCCTGTACAGCAGCCTGCCAGCCTGAGAACACACTTCGTGTGGTAAGACGATGCTTTCCACTGATGATCAGCTGAGTGGCTGAGAGTCGCACTGGATATGGGCTGTTAATCTTCCAACGTAGCTTTACGACTCCCTTGAAGGGAACATCATGAAGTAGTCCAATATCCCAAATTGTTAAACGATTCCATGAAGTTGTGTCACAATCATGCAGACTTCCTTCAGAGCAAAAAGCTCAGTGCATTTGGTTGAACGCTGATAGTCCAATCGTCACTTCTCTATCCCCAATGATGATCAAACTGCAGTTAATTGCTCTTTTTAAATACTGGTTAAACGCACCACGCCTCCCTTTGGTCAAACGTGCCACGTGGATGCAAAAAAAAAAAAAAAAAAAAAAAACACCAACAGTTGCATAACAAGTCCCTAAAATGCCTGTAGTGATGGACTCTGCAGGTTCTGTGGAGAGTCCATCTCTTTCCGAGGCATATGTGGATGTGAAATGTGATGTGTTATTGCCTTCAGAATAAAGATGCTGAGCGAGTGCTATGTGGTGCATTGGCAGCAGGGACTTTCTTTTTAATATCCTTCTGCAGTGGTTTTCAAACTTTTCACACCAAGGCCTATAGACCTACGTATCAGTCTAAACTAAAGTCTAAACCAAGTTTAAAATAGGACTAAATCCTAAATCAAGTGATTACAAAGGATTACAAAAACAAGAACAAAAAATATATATAATACAAGTCAAAGTGTCTCTAATAAATGACTAGATGTGCATAAGAGCCTGAGTATGGAAGAAAAACGTATTTGTGTAGCACCTCTCACATGACACAGCACCCAAAAAGCTTCACAAATTACTTTTTTTTAATAACTCCACACACAGTGGGTGGGAAGAGCAGGTACCCTGGGGTAGAATGACAGAAGCTCAGCTGCACTGACCTACTGTATTCAGTGCTTGCCTACCATAAAACGGGTTCTTGCGATCTAATGAGTTTGCTAACGAAAAACAAAGTGAAATAGCAGTGTTTTAGTGCAGAATATAAGTTTGCTTCCTACTAATTGCAATGACATGTCGCTATTGCCTTGCCTTGACGAGTCATGATGATAAATTGAGAATGATATGTGTTGTAGTTTACAGAGCACTGTCCCTGGATAAATGACAAACCAGAGAGTGTAACAGCATACTGAGAAAATGCTAAGCAATGGCCGCAATGGACAGTGGATTTCACATTAACAACCGATTATGATCAATACCTTCTGCAAAGGGTACAATCATTTAATTACTTAAAGAACATTGGAGTTTTGCCTAGAGGCCCAAGTTACCCTAATGGAAATAACATTGTGAGAGCCAAACACTTGCAGTTATTATTGCATTTCCTTTAGGTTTGCACAGAAATCAGATGAGCCAGCAGCCAGCAAACATAAGTCTGAAGTATTTATTGCATACGTCAAACTCTTCCATTTAATCCTTCTAACAAAGAGTGAAATATTTTGTCACTTTTACATACATCAAGAGTGGATGTGTCAAATGCAAACCCCAACACTTGATGAACACAGCTAAAGCTATTACTCTTTAAAACATCACTGAGCTATCAAAATGGAAAATAACCCATCATTTGCTATTTTCAAGATTAACCATATTTAACCTTTTGAATATGCTTAACATAATTGTTCAAAACTTAATAACATGCATTATCTCGAGGGATTTATGCAAATCTAGATGACGAACAGGCCTATAATAAATAAATCTTTAATTAACCACATAAGTCTAAATATAAGCACTTATATTAATTACTTTAATTGTATATATTCAAACAAATCAGTGGCATGGTTTGGAATACCATACTGTAATATCTGCTGCAAACAGTGCATTGACAACGTTAGTGGCACTTTTTCATTTAACTGTAAAAGATGCTCTAAATGCCTGGTCAAACAGGCTTTATATGGTTTGCTGAGTTAGCGGCTTTCACCACATGCACTGTACTTGCTTAGTGTTGACAAATCCAGCCTGACAGACAGGCCGACCCGCTGAAGGAGTCTGTAGTGTTACCAAGAGTGACAGCACAAACACAAACACTAAAAGAGACAGCTTAAACAAGGAACAGCGCGTGAGTATGAATTAATCACTAATTGTACGAGGGAAAAAAGGTTGTTTATAATATTTCCAAGGTCCTATTTCCCAGGTTTATAAAATAATGATGCACACTTGTATTGTGCTTCACAAGCCTGTGTTACCAAGTTTCTCAAAGCGTCACAGTGTAGTCATTATTCATTCATGCCATACTTGGTGGTGGTGAGCTACTATTGTAGCCACAGCTGCCCTGGGCTAGACTGACGGAGGCTACGAGGCTACCTGTCTGTGCCATCGGCCCCTCTGACCAAAACCAACCTCTCACTCACACTTCATCCATTCTGGCCTGTTGTACATGTTTTTAGTGGTAGGGGAAAACCGGAGTACCCAAAGGAAACCTGCGTAGACACGGGGAGAACATGCAAACTCCACACAGAAAGGCCGGGGATCAAACCCGGGACCTTCTAGCTGTGAAGCACAAGCGGTAACCGATGTACCACCATGCCGAGAGAATCAAACAAATAAAGCTGTATTTGTCTTGAATATGGTTTTAAAGTTTCCATACTAAGATATAATAAGACATAACCTGTGTTAAATGTATTTACATTTGTAAAAGAAACCGTGTGTGTAAAACCATGAATCTAATAAAGCTTTTTTCTTTCTTTTTTTATCTAGAATGTCAAATGTGTTTGAGTTACATCCTCTTCACTCTAACCACAGGTAAAGGAATAACCACTGTATTTGTAACTTATGTAAGTTTTCTAAATGTGTGAATTAAATTGGACAGGGGAACCCCTGCTGACCTTTTATAACAATGCTATGAATCAGTCAAATTAAATTAAGGGTTTCTTGACATCAGGCAGACTGGGGCACACAGTTGCATAAGGCCAATAAGAATTAGGTTTAAAGATGACCTAACGGCCACAGTCCCATTCTGTCTTTATTACTTACAATGATAGTATACAGTCATGCTCTATAATGAATATAAATCACTAACAATAGATTATGCTTTATTCCTGTGGAAGGCCTGATGAGGCCCATGTGAAGAGTCAGGACAAGACTCTGGCTGTGCTGCTGGAGCAGGCGTTCAGAATCAAAGATGAAGTGGCAGCCAGTCTACAGTGCTCTCAGGGATGTGTGCACACCCAGCCACTGTCCCACAAACTGCTGGAGAGCCACATCCTCACCATCACTCACGTTGTCAAGCAGCTCAGTCTCAACATACAGGTCAGAACATTGTACCATTCACGACACTAACCTAGTGAGTAGACTGTAACTGAGATTAGTATCAAATCCCTCTCATGTAAAATAGAATTAAAGTGATAGTCTGTAATATTGTAAAATGCAGAGAGAGAGAGAGAGAGAGAGAAATTTCAAAAGAGAACAATTGCGGGCCCAGGCTGCCAATTATACACACACATCTATTAAACATTCAAACTCACAGACTCACTTTAACAGAGAAATTCGATTGTGAAAAAAATGAAAACACCTCACTCGTGCCGTGTGAGTAAAAAATAAGGACAGAAAAAAATAGCTGGGTCTAAAAATAAAATGGCGATCCATTTGTTATAAAAAAAAAAGTGGATAAATAAAATGTATTTCATTTGTGTGTGTCATTGAGATGAGCTAAAGATCCAACAGTGAAAGAGGACTGATCCAAAATACTACCGAGCCATGAGGTCCCAGCACGCCACAGGAATCAACACTCTAATCCGATAATGCAAACAACTTCACCCATTAGGATAAATGACGTGGATGTAATTAATTCAGCCTCTTGGAATAAGTAATAATCTAAGCCGTAAAATGAATAATCCGCATCATAGCCATGTGCCCATTGGCTCTCATGACACAGGAGTATTTTTCCTCAATTTACTGCACAAGTGTTGTGATAGACAGGCTGCATGTTAATTGTTAGTCATCTTGAAAAGACCATTACACTATGTTTAAAGGTAAACTACTGCCTAATGTTGAAAAGTGTGTGTGTTACCAGACCTTGGAGAGGCAAATAGCTCAGCGAGACTCCGCTGTATGTGGGACCTCACGGGCTGTTCAGTGGCTCGACCACAAGAACATGGCTGGCATTGGGGACTTGAGAGGAAGAGTAGCCAGGTAGGTAGCCTATACTGACACCAGGAACAGAATTTGCTTTTATTTTTAGGAACATTTAAGTTTTAGTTGTTTTTTAACTTCTGTAATAAATTGTATAGAATTTGCTGACTTCCATGTCTAATCATATTATGTCATAAATGAGCCCGGGTCACTTAGTAAAGAGCACCTACAATATATGAACACAAATCAAAAGTAGTTACGTTATATATGTTTCTACTCTTAAGTTGTTCAAAGTGTTTCCAGTGTGCACAACAGCCTTTCTTTGTTGACTGTACCGTTTGCTACATTTATGGGCCTTCCTTCGTCTCAGGTGTGACGGTAGCATTACCAGGCTGAGTGCGGAAGTGAGCTCCAGTCAGAGACAGGTTCTCCGTCTGCAGCAGGAGGTGACCCAGCTCCGATCAGCTGTGGACGCAAAGATGAACAAGTTACAAGTCAAAGTGAGATTGTACACAATATGGAAATACTGGAGGTCAGCATGAGGTCAACAACACTGTTTCGTATGCAAGTGAGCCCAGGAAGTATTCATAATTATTATATATATGATTCATACCCAACCATTTCTATTATTAAATGTATTTTTATGACTTAACACTGGAAATGTCCCAGTTATTGTTTTAATAGTTAAATAATAATAATCCACATCACAGAGTTTTAGGCTGTATGCTAGTAGGCTAATCGGTCTTTTTCTAAACACGCGATTAGCCGCCGCTGCTGCTGAAGGTCGGAATAGTGATTGGTGATTGATCTAATTATTACAACTATGTGATCGATACAGCGGTACCAGTATCGCCCAGTCGGTCAGATATGATCACCAGGATGTAGTTGAATTTAACTAATAGCTTATGAGCACATGAAGTGAAAATGAGCTTGACAAACTGGGAAGAAGTTATGACAATCTAGTAATGACCATTTGTATTATTTTTTTTTTTTTTATTGTACCGTTTTTGTTGTTGATTTTGTAAGCCTACCTAAATAGTTTTGCCTTTGGGGCAAAGGAAAAGCGTCCCCCGGTCTCCAGCTGTTGTTAGCCAACAAGCGACTTTTCATCATGTCAGTTAAAGCGTCACGTGGTTACGGCTCCAGTAGATTCTTTCTCATCAAGTGAAGAGAGCGAGAGCCCTAAATGATTGGTTCTCAAACTGTGGTACGTGTCTTATACAATAGGTTGCGTTCACGTTATAGAATTCTATTTCAGTTGGAGGGCAGGTGCCAATACAACTCTATGGGAGAGAAACAGTTTATAAAAGAAATTTCCAAAAAGAAAATGTCCAAATGTTTTCTCTGATCATCCTGTGACAGTGATTGGATTCACAAACCTGACATGTGAATTTTATGGCTGAAAGTCCTTTCTACTGGCCAACATCAAGCACGTGTTTTTGAATATTGTCTCCACTTCTGGACGCCTTTGTGAATAAATAATTAGACACATGTTCATATATGCTGGAAGATGTGACTTTGAACTTTGTGACAGAGTTTGTTTCATGTGAATTGGCCCAGGAATTACAGAGAAATTAGCAATGATTTAGGACTAGAAATCTGCATTTTGAGCGTTACTATGGTTACAGCCATTGAATTTTCAGTTGCCCTCCACCTCAATGTTAAACTATAGGCTCTTTAGAATGTTGTGATGTTACGTGAACACTACCTATTAAGTGATATCTGGGTTTCTAGTTTTTCTAGTTTAGAAATGCTTTACACCCAGTTAAGTCGTGATTTGATCTTGATCTAGACCTAGGAATGTCAAGTATTTTATGAAAGGGTGCACTTGGTGTGAAAAATTTGAAAACCACTGCTCTGAATTATTTTTTAAATCACACGCATTCAAAATCACACTCGGACTTATATTGCCGGTGTACCTTCTGGTATTAACAGGCTGCACATTTTTTATGACTAACTGATAAAGAGAAGGGTCTGCATTTGCCCCCTGGCTCTGGATACCTGTGTCACCATTACATTTGAGCTCTTTCTTTTCTCTCCCATTTCAATGCAGCTATTATTGTAAAGCAGTGTAGAGTTGTTTTATCAATGGAAAAATAATATTATTTTATCATCAGACAGTTGCATTATTAAATAAAAATACATAGAAAATGTCTCAAATCTTAACACTCATACAAAATGGTAGATATGGAGCTGTCACCAAATTTAAATGGTCAACCCACAACGTTATTGGCCACTCCAATAACTCCACTCTGTCTTTTAGAGGGGAGTAAATCACTGCACAGCACATTAGCTTTGGAGCTGTGGTCAAGCATGTGCCATAAAGATAATTGAAAGTAACTGGGCCAGAGGTAGTTCTGGTGTAGAACTGGGGCTCGATAAACTCAACTCAGCAGAAATCGCAAAGGAGCGAAAGGTCAGGTGTCAGATCTGTAAGTCAGTGAATTACATTATGTTATTAATGCTGCGTTTGTTGTCCAGGTGCAGCGTGACCTCGGCAGATTGGAGACTTCTTTGGCAGAATCATACCAGATTCAAAGAGGCTTCATAATTGACACGCAAAACCAAATTGGAAAAGTAGAAAACCAGTAAGGCTTCAACAACCATTTTTTTTCCTAAATTGCTTTGTATTGCTCCGTGAGCTAATTAAGAAGCAATCTGTTACTTCTAAATGTTCACGCTTCAGTGCAACTGGTTAGCCTATATATCAAGAATTTATTATATATTATCATACTGCAAGCCCCTACAACACCATGTTTTAAATCCAATGTGGTTTTGACACTCATACAGTTGAGTAGACACAGACACAGATTCACTTGATCATTTTCAGAATCAAATAGTTCAATGCAATTTGAGTTTTTTGGGCTGATTTCAGCCTTTAAATTTTCATTTTGATTGTACTGGCCAACCATACGTGCATCATCAGTCAACCAAAGAACTATCTTTTGATTACACAACATACGATGTAACTAAACCCCACAACCCGGTAATCGAAGGCCTTTCTTTTTAACACAGCATTATGTTCACAGTTAAAATTGTTAGTCTGCAGTTATTGCCTATTGTAAGCAGCTGTTTGACACTTCTAAGGAAAAGGCTAAGTCATAAGATTGCTTTAGGTTTCACACTCTCAACTCTTATATTTATTTTTGTCTAGTTAGAAAACGAAGACTGCTGTCAGCAAAAAAATAAATGGCTGGTGTTTGAGCCACATGCTTCTCAACTTTGCTGGAACTTGCACATTATGCAATTGTTTTGTTTTCATTAAGATTAAATAAAGAATATAAGATATAAGGGTTGTCTTTCCAAAAAAACTATTTTTCTGTGTTTTGCAGATTGTCAGGAAAAATCATGGAAACTACAAAGCAGTATGATTTCCTGAAGAAGTACACTGAACAACAAATTCATGACTGCATTCAGACATTTGAACAGCGTAACCAGCACATACAAGACAGTATGGTACTCATAACATTGCTTTTTTTTTTAAAATAAAAAAACAGCTAATTATTGAAAAAGTTATTCTAAATTCAGCATGTTTTATAATTTTGTCCGGAATGAAAAAAGTAATCTCGACGACGAGTTGGCAACCCAGACACACTTCACTCACCTGACAAAACTTCTTTTTAGGAAAATTCCAGTCATTTATCTTCAATTTACAAATGTTAAAGTGACAATTTTCTGTTCAAAGAAGGAGGCAGAGTGCGGATTACTGGACAGGCTGCATGCTCTTGAAACTCGCCTGGAGCAGTTGGAAGCACGTCAGGAGCTGTCCCATTCTGGTCGGGCAGAGCGGCTCAAACGGATGGAAACCGACCTCTGCCAAAGAGTCAGTTCACTGGAGCACAGGCTTCATCATGAGCTGCAGCTGCTTAAACAGAATTACCACAAAGGTGAGTGATCTGCATCTTCACATACTGCCATGAGCGAGTAAACATGTGTAAATGCAAGCTCAGAGAGTATTCATTCTCCCATATCTAATCCCTTTTCATTATGCTGAAGAATGACACTGAAAAAGTAAAATTACTATTTATATTATTTATTCTTTAATAATATACACTATAGAGCCTTTATTGCGTGCCTTTCAGAATGTGAATTGAATGGAATTTCATTTCAGGCCCTAAACTTGCATGTTCAAAAATAGCACAACCATGATTGGAGCAAAGGGATGGGTCTGCAGTTGTTATATAATGTTATTTTACAAAAAAGAAAAAATCAAGTGGTACATTTGAGCTAATAAAATAAAAGGGGGCCCCGGTCTTCACTTTGGGAACCACTGCCTTAGTTTAATCAACATTGTCAGTTGTTTTATTTCATTTTTGTATGATACAGGGAAAAAAGGAGTTGCACACTTATTCTTGCCATTTATAAGGTGGAGTACAAGTGTAACCCATTCATAAGTAATAACAGTATTATTACTCACAAGTATTTGCAAAAAATTATGATGCGGAAGACATGCTGATGTTTTAATGGCATTGACTTCTACTTGTTTGTTTGTTTGTTTATTTGGTTTATTTCCATCCTTTGTCCCCCACTCGCACACTCAAACACACTCTCATTCATCTCGGCCTATTGTACATATTTTAGTGGTAGGGGAAACCAGCTTACCCGGAGGAAACCTGCGCAGACTCCACACAGAAAGGTCCCATCTAGCCCGGGGATCGAACCTGGGACCTTCTAGCTGTGAAGCACGAGCACTAACTGCTGCGCCAGCGTGTCGCCCACTCGTATCTTCCTCTGCATGTTGACTAACATAGAGAGATTTGTATTTTGAGTGGGCATGCATATTACATTGAATGCTCCTCCTGGCACAACCTCCTTAGTTTAAGTTTCTGAAAGACAAGTGATCTGCTGAGAGAGGTAGAGAGCATCCAGAAAAAAATTATATGAACAGAGGTGGGTAGTACTTAGTTACATTTATTCCCTACATAATTAAGTAACGTGTTTAGTAGTTTTATAGTTAATTGCTAGTGCTTTTTATTTCTAGGTAACTGATGTGTCAAATCTGTAAGGGACAAAAGCTTCCTATTTACATGTTTAAAATATATCTAAATTTAATACATTAAAACATAAAAGAAAACATCCTGAAAATTCATGTATCTATTTTTGTTGCGTTGTATTCTTTGGATATATTGGAATTTTCATGCTATTTTCTTAATAAACCAAAGATCCGACTTTTACGATTTACTCAGTCAGTACTCAAGTACGATAGTAAAGTACTTCAGTAATTATTTGGATAAGTACTTTTTACTCCTGCTTGTGTAATCTTGTACTCTTACATAGGTAAATATACAGTATCCATTCCTAATATGAGTGCATGAGCCGATGCTGTCCACATCCTTCATGGCCTCAAAGCAGTTCCCAGTATTCACTTACGACGGGCCAAATGCTGCCACACTAAAAAAGAGCAGAGATAAATGAATCATCGCTTGGCCAAGCACTATTCTGCAGAGCCATTCATTCCTCACTTACTCCACCACTGTGAGGACATTGAGGAGGATGGTATGAGATGCCATGCATAATTGATTTGCGTTGTAAATATTGTAGACTCTAGCAGACAGAGATGAACAGATTCAGTGCCCTGTCTGTATCTGCCCTTTGAACTTTATAGGTTATAATCGCGTAAAAAATGTATCATGATGCGATGTTAATTAATGCACATTTGTTCCAATAAAGCAAGAATTTAAATACACACTGTTTATAGGAGTCTGTCTCATTTAAACTGACCGCTGTTTTTGTTTCAGGGTTCAGGTCTGTGCATGATGCCATCGGGTCACTGAAGGAAATAGCAGACCTCAAGTATCGTCTGGAAGAGGGGAAACTTCAAAAGGAAATCGAGCTCATTTGTAGCAAAGTTGCTGAGCTGAGTGATGTTTGAAACTAGGCTACTGAAAGGAGAAATTATTTGACAAGAAAAACTGCTTGAATAACGTGTACATTGTACAGTGGTGACCTCTAGTGGCGCAAGAAGCAGATTATCATTACAAAATTTTGCTAGTGTGGCATGGAATTGATGTCCCATATGAAAAGCTAGTGTAACAGAGAATATGAACCAAGGCATAGACCTCTCACTGATTTGTTCACAAAGGCCTGTAAGACTTCTCAATGGAATAGATGTGTACCTTCATCTGAGGACAACGTCTCAGAGCTGATGACATCACACATCCTAGGCTACTAAATGTGTAAATAAAGTAAAATTTTCACGCTTTTTCCCACCTACATTAAGCGCATGTTCAATCTATGAGCCTCCCTCTTCTTTACTCTCATCACTTGGTATTAAATATCTTTGATACATTTTATCAAAGCATAATTTTATGTTGGTGTGTGATATATACTAATCTGTAATTTGGGTAATAATAATAAATCGGTTTTATATAGCTTTTTTCTGGACATTCAAAAGATGCTTTACATTGCATTATTCATTCATTCCATACTCGGTGGTGGTAAACTACTATTGTAGCCACAGCTGCCCTGGGGTAGACTGATGGTAGCGAGGAGCCATCGGCCCCTCCGACCACCACCAACCACTCACTACATTCGCTAGGCCCTTCCCTGCTTAGCTTCCCAGGTCTGACGGGATCGGGCAGAGCAAAGGCGGTATTGTCCAATATGGTAAATAACCATAACCATACTTTGTAATTGTATTATGCTGCACGTTTCATCATCATATACAGCACTTGAAGTTTGAAACAAACAGTTTAACAAGACTTCAAAGTGACAGTTTTAATAGTAAAGAAATGCTTCGTTCAAGTCAAATCCTTCACACAACAGCAAAGTAAACTGACTCAATTTGAACAATTATGGCAGGTCAAAAAAACAAACTATTCTTCAAAAGTTAAGTACACAATTAAAGGTTTATATTGATCAAAACAAACAGAATGAAGTAGTTCCACTGGAGACATCTCAAACAAGATTAGTGTCTGACTGAAACATGACATTCATTTTTACAATAAAATTATTTGCACAAAAAACATCAAAAGAAATGGGCTCAGGGAATAAGGGTAACGTCAAAAATATAAAGGTTTCATCTTTTCAGTATAGTCACAAATCACGGCTGAAACACGTTTCTTGAAATTTTACAGAAATGAAACAGGCATTCCCACCCATGATGCCTCCCGCCCTCCATGATTGTGTTTATTTTTATAGAGCATATTTGCAATTACGACAGATTCCCGACTAAACAAAAGCTGCACATCAAATCTTGGATATCAAGACTGTCAAAAAGGCACAAACAGACAGGTTGCACATAGAGTCAGCAAAAGCTTAATACACTAATTCCAGGTTTCCAGTGCCCATACAGCTTTCACTGAACAAGGAAAAAGTATGTACAGAGAGGACAAGTCCCGGCAGGCACCTCGGATTACAAGTCCCTACTACTGTAAGTGCATTTCAAACTCATGTGACTGGCAGCGCACTGTATCGCAAAGATGAGAAGTACTAGAGACACTACAAAAATGTAAAACCTCAAACTTTGAGATAAAAGTCCTTTTTGCAAAAAATTACATTTTGGTCAAAAATGGCATCATGAGGTAATCCTCAGTGCACAGCCATTAGGCCCGGTTTAAAACGTGCAATAAGAGTGTAGTTAACACTAATGTTCAACTGGGCTAAACTCAATTGCATTAGCCAGTTCGTCCATAGTCATTTGTTGAACACAAATAGTCAAATCCAAAACAATGGATAAGCTTTGAAGGCAAACGTTAGGATTTATAGTATAACTCTGAAATGTACATACAGTATATTCATTATATTTTCAGTTTTGTGCAAAATGTGAATTTACATACTTACAAGATTTCAAACAATAATTTGAACCATGTTTCAAAAGACTATTAGCAATTACATTTAAGCCGAATTATAATGTTGCTCTTTAAATATTCGAATAAATCTAAGAATAACCCACCCCTCTGACTCATCAGAAAATCTAGAGCCAACAGTTTAAAGAAAAATGTTCAATAGGAAAATGTAATGACATTAAAATTGGAGAAGGAAAAAAAAAAACATAAATGTTTCAAGAACTGTTTTAATTAAGTCCTGTTTGACCATTTTATTACTAAGTGCTTGAATCTCATAGTACTGAGCTGAGTTTTGTTATGGTATATTTTTTGCTAAGCGATGTTACAAAAGAAAGTCAGAAATGACCGATAATACTATGAGAGTAGTGCATCATAGATCTGAACAGAAGCCATTGATGACAATAATAATGAAGAAAAAAAAAAGGCAACTCTTTTAAATTCATAATTAAGGTCAAATTAAAATATTCTAGCTAAAACAGTCTTAGATTTGCAGGGCTGGCTGCGACTGTCTTTTACTTGGTATTGACACTAACCAAAAAATAGATTAATGTGCAAAGCTACTTTGTTTTACTCCAGTAAAAAAAAAGTTTCTGTAATTGGCATTACTATATGGTTATTCTCCTTTAACAATAAGATGTCCATGCAAACCTCAAAAATAGAGGGAACTTTTTGTATTTAGACAAAATGATGCAAAAGAGGAGAAAAGCACTGTGTGATTGGAAACGAGTGATATACCAGAAAGGTAGAACAAAATGAGCGCAGGCGCTCTAAGACGAGTTGGCCTGGCTTGAGTGGCACTTAACATTGTCGTCTTTGTATACAGAGCTTATAACAGTCATGCAAAAGGGCACAGTATTATTCTAACAAGGTGGAAACAAGACTGAAATGAAAGGGGCAAAAGGGAGGCACAGCCATGTTTTCCTCCAGACATAGTAACTTTTTGTCTGGATGAAACATCACACAATGTACACACCAGTAGAAAATAAACAGACAAGTTTGTCAAGGCTAAGGCAAAAACCCATGGCATTGGCCTGGTTTTTGTCCACTGTCTTGGTATTCCATTAACTGTACTTCACAGCTGAAGTCAATACAAAAATTTAATTTTGAATAGATGCTCAATATGTGTGAATGTTTGTTAGGGGAATTCTTGTGTGTCAAGAGTTAAAAACACAAACCATGATGAAACGTATAGCTTTGGAAGAGTGAATACTCTTCAGCAATTGATGGCTTTTGGCCCATGAGGTCTCTGGCTATATCTGATTTGTTTGCATAAAATCAGTTGTTTTTCTTTGCTTAATATACAAGAAAATACATATCTTTTGCGACAAGGAACTAAAAATAGATGATACATTAGCTTAACTCGCTTGTTCAAAAATCACCACAGCACAATAGCTAGTTTATTATTGATCTAATCAGAAAAAGGTGCAGAGGGAATAGCCAGAGTGAGACATAGGCTTTGACACACACGTACCCAAGGGCTGATCTTGGCTTCGAAAAACAAATACCACCCAGAGTTGTAAGCCGTGATATGACACCTTCCTCCCTTCACCTCCAGAGTCAAAGAGAAAAAAATGACTGATTGGTTGAGTCCTGACGCCGTTCCTGAGCAAAGTGAACTTGACAAGCGAGACCCAAGGAATTCAGATGATTCGGATAAAAAGAAGTAAATTAAATATAAAACCAAAAGTCACAGGGATGTAGTGGAGGTGGAGCGGTGGCGATTGAGAAGCCAGTTCACAGACTCATCTGTAAGAATTAAACATAGAACATTAATGTAAAATAACAACAATGCAAAGAAAATTAGCAAACAAATGTTCTTTTAATTCTCTTAAACACTAAAGTTCAAATGGAAAATACTAATGCATGGGTATAATGGAGCGCGTTTATAGGTACTCAATGTTGCATTACAATGTTTTGCTACTTTGATTTGATATCTATACCCTGTGGTGGTATGCTACCTCTAGCCACAGCTGCCTGGGGCAAACTGATGGAATTGTGCCTACCAATGTGCAACTACAGCTCCTCTCCACAACATCAGAAACAGCCAGCCTTCGTGCAAAGACTAATGCCAAGCCCAGAAAAGAACATTTCAGAATTACCCTTAATTTAGGACTTGTAATTTGAGTACTGGTTTGTATTGTGTGTAACTCACCGGTGGGAGGTGTTAGGACCTAAAACCAGGTTGGAAACGTGCAGTTTCTTCAAAAATTAGCTCCTTTAGTGTCTCTTTGGGTAAATCATCCAACTCCATGTCAAATTTAAATGGAGCTTCAGCAACAGGCTACACACATACACACAACCAAGATAGAAAAAAGGTAATAGACAAAACGTTATGCATAGAGTCAAAGATGTATTAAGTGCACACCTCATCTGTGGGATCATAATATTGTTCCAAATACGGATGTGCTAGAGCCTCCTCCACCTCAATCCTTTTGTGAGGGTTAAAAGTCAACATTTTGTCCAACAGGTCCAAGGCTGCAAAACGCCGAAGTGTTAGCGTCACATCAAAAGCTTTACACAATTTTGCCAGCAGAGGGCTCTACAAAGTGTAATGCAAAACTTCAAACCTTTGGGATCAGCATTGGGAAAGAGCCGATTCCAGGGCACCTTGCAGCGCAATGGCAGAGACAGCAAATAGTTCCTGGCTTTAATGTTGATGATACAGTTGAGGTCTTCTTGAGAAGGAGAGCCAAGAATCCCTAAGAAATTTAACAAAAACTACATAAACCAAAAATGTATGTAGTTTCTAAAACCATTAAAAAAATAATAATTACATTTTGCAGTGAAGACAATGCACTACTACTCTTCTTCCCACTATCAGGCCCTATATATTGTTTGTATTCAACCATGATCATTTTTTATCCCCATCAAAAAGGTTTAAGTTTTAGCCACACTAGTTGTGTAGGTTGCAAATATACAAATTACTATTGTTGTGAAAGGACACCGGACAACAGTTGGTTTTGAGGAGCAGATGTTCAAACTAGCACTGCTTGTTTAGTTTGCCGCAAGTGCAGTCAAAAGAATAAACTCAAGTCCATTTGTCTTTTTTAAATTGACCCCCACATCAATCCTGTATTTTTAACCCCTTTCACTGAAGCCCCTCAGTGTTTTAAGGACACCTTCACCATACAGTACTTGTTCTGATCCTGTTCGTGGCCAAACTCTCTTCCCTGCTCAACAACATCAACCTTCAGCTGAGGATAGATGATTTTTTTCAGGCTGATTTTGTGAAGAATGTGGGGTCGACACTACACACCTGAACTTAAGGTCCACACATAACGAGTGAGAATCGTGACACAAGTCTGTCAAACATCATTATATACTCAATACCAGGGTTAGGCAAGTTTGCTAGGTGTAGGGCCAATTTCCTTAATTGTAAACAGACCAAGGGCCGAACCTGCCAATTTGAGCCCAAAGTAAAGCATCACTTTCTACAAATGCCTGTGCTGTATATATATATATATATATATATATATATATACACAATCCTTTTGTGAGGGTTAAAAGTTAAAACTGTATATATATATATATATATATATATATATATATATATATATATATATATATATATATATATATATATATATATATATATATCCTAATTGTTTGGAAATTTTGAAGTAATTGACAGTATATCTCAAATTTTTTGTAGTTTTCACCCACACTTCTTCAATTCAAACCCGTTTGATGATCTACTGTGACTGGGGACTAGCAGCGTCTTTCTGCCGTCCACATTACTTGATTCGAACGAGAGTCGAGTTGTGAACCCCCCGCACTACGAGACACGATTCTCAGCGAGAGTCTTCAACTAGTCACGACTCAAGGCAACTGAAAATTACAGCCAAATCAGGCAAAAATAAAGTGGAGCGTGTTCTCAAGAGCATTACATGAAAGTTACATATTTATTGTTACTTGAATGCATGGTGTAATTTTTACCCAAGATGTGGTTAAGCTGATCCAGGTAGTGCTTTCCTGGAAAAATCGGCCTGTTGGATAACATCTCTGCCAGAATGCAGCCAACTGACCAGATGTCTATAGACTTGGTATAGCCCTAAAAATGTAATTAAACAATTAAAATGTTGTTATTTGTGTCCAGAAAAACGACTAATTGACAGCATAGGTACCTTGGAGTTAAGCATTATCTCAGGAGCTCGGTACCAACGTGTCGCGACGTACTCCGTTAGGAATCCAGTGTGGTCGTGGTCAGGATCAGCCACACGCGCCAAACCAAAATCGCAGATCTAAACCATTAACAAAAATGATTACAACTTATAAACTGATGCAAACTTCACAGACTAAAGACTGTGTTCACCTTGAGATCACAGGTGGTGTTAAGCAGAAGATTGGAAGGCTTCAGGTCACGGTGCAAGACATTGGCAGAGTGAATGTATTTGAGCCCTCGTAAAATCTGGTAGAGAAAGTAGCAGATGTGGTCGTTGCTCAAGTGTTGGGTTTTGAGAAGCTTGTACAGGTCTGTTTCCATGAGGTCCTGGACAATGTATCTGTCAAGGAGAGTTAAGGATCCACACCGGAAAATGCACATTGTTGATTTCAGAAATTTTCAATAGATTGACAAACTAAAATATGAAAACAAGAAAAAGTCGAGGATACATTTTGAATTTTGTACACTACAAAATGTGCAAGACTTAACAGATGGCTGCTGTGCTGCAGTAAATGGAAGCCCTGCTAAAAGCAAGACGACAGGAGGCTATTATGTAACAACAAGCTCCTCAAACAGAAACTAAACATGAGTGATAACTAACATAATATTTGAATCACATAAAGACACTTGAATGTTTGCTCAGAAACATTGTTGGAGATCATTCCAGCTATAAGAAGACTGAAGGATACACATCCTTCATCAGGTCAATAGATGGAGTGCGGATGATGTCATTGATTCCAATGATGTTCTCATGTTTGAAGCGCAGGAGGATCTTGATCTCTCGAAGTGTGCGCTGGCAGTAGGTTTGATGCTCAAAGGGGCTGATCTTCTTGATGGCAACACGAATTTTGTTGTCTCGGTCATATGCAGAACTGAAACATACAAAAAATATATTATATTAATATATACACACACACACACACACACACACACACATTAAAACTAAAATACACAAGATTAACAGAAAATTATAATGATATCTGATTTGCATTATGTCTGATCGGGAATATATGTGAACGCTGATGCAGACTGAGTACAAAGCATTGTTTGGCCCTACTCAGAGGACGCTGCCTCCTCCACACGGGGGGAAAGCAGCCCTAGTACTTAACTGTACGCAACTGTTCTTGTTACAACTCTGGACTATTTTGCATTTTGCACACGCCGAGTTGCAAATACATTACTTAGGAGTTGTTTTAATGAAATGTTTAATTTTACACTCATGTTTGTGCTTTAAGATTCAGGAAAACCGGTTTTGTATCCACAAACCAAATACACACAGACACATTTCAAAGAGCTAGACTGACTGAACACCGCCCACTTGCGATGACAAAATAAGAAAAGGAGTTGCTATAGTGATGGATGTGTAGGGACTGAAATGTAAACAAAATAGTGCCCGCATTCTACACAGGAAATATGAGTGACCTTCCTTCCACTTTAAGAGCAATGTGCTTGTGCTAATGCGTGTGCGCATGGACATCCGTGTGCACAAACTGTGCGTGGGAGGAAACACTTCTCCGTGTAACTGTTCTACACCCGCAGCTCTGCAGGCTGCGAGAAGCTACAAGCCTTTCTCCCCACAAGATTACAAATATATAGCACAGCCTTGATTTATCATAACAATTAGGCTGGGCTGAAACAACTACTCGATTATTCGACAACTAATCGATTATTGAAATAGTTGTCAACTATTTTAGTAATCGATTAATCGTTTTCTAGTAAACACAGACTTAAAAGCAAACCTACTTTGTTTTTCCAAGTGAGGATATGTAGTGTCTGAGACAGATATTTATGAACTGTACGTGTCTCCTCCAACAAACACTCACTTTAAGTTTCTCCATCAACATGTCCTCAGGCAACGCCACTTTAGCTTTATGTGATAACATTTTCATCCACATTCACAGTCAAACGATTCATTGCAAAAATAAATCGGTAGATTAATCGATTACCAAAATAATCGGTAGTTGCAGCCTTAAATTAAGCCATGGCAGTATTTCTTCAAGGACATTACACATTCTTTTTTCTTTTTTTTACACACAAAGAGTGTTGACTATTTTGAGCTTCTTGTAAGCAGCACAGCTTACAGCAGTAGCCCTAACCTTGTTGGATACCAAAAGGAAATAAGCAGAGTAAAGATTAAACATTTGTTCAATTCTGAAGTCTTATCAACAATGGTGCTAAAATTTCCCACTGCTGTACGTTTGGTCCGTCACTATAGATGAGAGTTTACATCATCGGACTGCAACTTGCCCAGACCTTTTGCAGTACAGTAGACAGCAGTCAGTGCAGAGCCAGGCTCCGCTACCCTCTCCCATAAAACACAACCCTCTTGGCCCTGTTATCTGAACCATCTGTACACGCCGATAGCACCCATGCACACACTTGCATAGTGCAAGGAGTCACCTGAGCCATTTTGACTTGTGTACAGTTGTTGGAGCATGCTCAGAGCCGAGTGCAGAAGTAAAGGGGGGGCTGCGTTTCTAAGGAGACAAGAATACAAGGCCTCACACTGCAGCCGAAGTTATGCAACAGGGCTGCACTGTTGCCATGGCAAAGTTCAAGGGGGTGAAAGCTACCTATTAAGAACCGTGTGCATTACAACAATATGTGACTTATGCACCCTTCAAAACCTGCAGACCAATAAATAAGTGTTGGCCAATGATTAAGATTTTAATCAAAATGTGATTGAATCTATGGTCAATCTTATCGGCATGATGCCTTTGAAACAATAGGCCGACAATTGTGAGGCATTTACCGCTCAGTTTGAGGTACGGCAATGGAAAAAGCAAACTGAACAAAGAAAATAGTTGAAATGTTAATTTTAACTTTTGATTTTGATATAAGACGTCATACCTAATATGCGAGATTCTGACAAGTGTAAACGTTGCAAATAGATTCGCAATTTGTTTTAAGATCCATTTTAACATACATCACAGCATACATTTTAGGCATGTCCAGAAGCATAACAAGAAGAATCAAAAACATTTCAGATCATACAGAGGACTTACAGCGTTAGCTTAGCAGGTAAACTTATTGTGGTTTGCAAAGTATAATATTAACAGAATAAGTGCAGTCTTTGAGATTTGAAAATTGTATCAACTAAAGAGAGGTTTTGTGTTTTTTGTGGTTTTGAACTGATGCAAATGCTATGCAGAACAAAGTTGTGGCAGTAACAGCTCATGGTTTGGTGTGGACTGGAGTTCAGACGTTGGAGGAATAAAATTGACACTACCAGGGTTAAATGGTAATGCAATGGAAAGCATACCATAGCATAAATTACTAACCTCAGTTTGTTATTAGAACTTTTTTTTTTATGTATATTTTGTGAACCATAGACATAAGCTATTTTCATATGTTTTGATGATAAAGAAAAAAATAATTCAAATGGATTCAAAAACTGTCAATCTATTTGAGGAAATTTACTCTCCTTTTCACCCGATCATGAGGCACACTCTGCTTTAGGAGCCAACAACAGCAGTACTCAAAAGCTCTTCAGTTTGAACACTGCTGACAAACAATATTCTGATTAAGCAAGCTGGTCACATGTCGTTGTACTCATAATAATTCATTATTTTGTATTATTATTACTCAGTACGAGTTACAAACATTTTTTGTAAAATTGAGGCACATATAAAGCGCTAATGCAGATGTTACGGCGTGCACCAGTTCATGAATGTGTCAGCAGATTTAAGCTGCGATATGTACGGTATATGCATGAATGTCTTGCACGCTCCTAACCCAAGAGTCATCATCACGCTCATCTTGTCGCTACGCTATAATCACACAAATTACATCGCCTCCTGCACAACAGGATTTCTGAGTGTCAAGGCGCTCATTCTCTCCCTCCTGTTCCCATTGGCTGCAGAGAAGTGGTACTGATGTCAGAGACAGAGGGGTTGCCATGGAAATGGGCGCCACGGTGGCATTTCAAGAGGACGGCTCATGGAAGAATGAAGCCGAACAACAGAGGCAAAGAATCAAGATGGGTCAAGATGAAGCAGGCTGGAGTTTCATTTTTTGAGTTTTTAAAATGTCTATAAACTGCGTTATTCTAGAATGCTCTACACACAGAACAGATATTAAACTAAAACACGCAAATATTTCATTGACCAGGAACTTTGATGATGACGACCTTTTATACCGGTCGCATATATGATTTTATTTTCATTTAATTTAATTGTGTGTGATAATGATGTGTGATTGAACTTTAGGACGTACATTTGATCAAAGAGGACATTTGTCTCTATTCTGATAAATAATTGTATTAAAGGCAAGGCAAGGCAAGGCAAGGCAAGGCAACTTTATTTATACCGCGCATTTCGTACACAAGGCAACTCAATGCGCCTAAAAAAAAATCCCATTTAGCCTCATCAAACTGAAGCATGTCTTGCAATTTATTCACCAGTCAAACTGAATAAACCTGCCTCAGACCAGTGTCTGAGTTCCACGGTGCACAACATCCTCACATCATAGCCTGATGCTCAAAAAACAGGATCACCAAGAAATGAGGCCTGAGGCAGAAACATCATACATTGCAAATGCATATGCTGCAGAAGGTACAACAAGAATAAAGTGAATTTAACCAAAGGCCATCGTCTCATTAGTCCCCCTTGCATTTAGATTTGCAGAATGAAAACTGACGTTTGTGGTTATTCTGGTGAAATTTTATGATAACAAAATCTCATCAAGCGCGAGTAATGACAAGCATGTTGTCTGATGATGACGTGAAAAAAAAAATTTGTACATAAATGAAATGGGTGTGTTTTCTACTTGTGAGACACACTGCAGGCAAAATTAATTATTTTTCCATTTTTGGCCTCATTTACTTAATATACCTGAAAAAACATATTGCCTAAAATTCTCAATAAGCTGTTTAAATATTTCTCTAATTCTACAATTTCCCCATAGATATGTGGAATTGATAGATTTTAGGTAAGTAGCACCTTCAAAACACACATTTTTTACAGATTTTTTTAAAATACAGAGCAACATATCTAAGATCCCTACTGAAAAAAAAAAAACATCTTTGTATATAATTTGTTAACAAATTAAACCTTGCCCAATCCATGTAAATCTTTTTTTTTTTTTTACAACCAATGAATGAAAACTTGAAAAACATTTTCCATAGATTTGTGCCAGTCATTTCCAGCAAGTAAAACTGACTGCTTGTACTCAAGAGCGAAGCTTGAAGCCCATTTGTCTTCTAGTAGTTGTCTCCCTTTTGACCTCTTGCAGTACATGACTGTTGGGACAAACATGACTAACATGAAAAACATGCAAGACAACTCTCGGGATGAGGCGAACTAGCACCGACTTGGTGCTGCTGTTTAGTCAAGCGGCGTGTCGGGAATATTTTTTTTTTTTTTTTGGCTGCCGCTTTGCTGAAATGACTACGACAACTGAGCAGATTGGTAAGAGTAAGCGCTTTCGACGTACCACACCATCCCGTAGGCTCCCTCCCCGATGTAGGAGAGGTTGCTGTAGCGAGGTCCCACGTCGAAGGCCTGCCCGCGGACCAACTCGGTCCCGGGCCCGGGGCTGGGGCCGCAGCCAGCAGGGGCAGACACCGCAGCCGTCGCCATTACTAGTACTAGCTTTCTACCACGTCAACAAACAGAACGGGCAGAAGATGTAATGGGTGTGTGCGCCTATCCAAAGTTCCTATCTGCGGAGATCTGCTCGGCCCCGGACGAGGTGTTTTTGCATCTGTGGCCGTGCGTTTTGAGGGAGCTCTCTGCCTTAATGTTGCGCACTGGCGGACGCTGGAGGCACTGCACGCACCGCGACCGACGGCGGCCGACGACTGCAGGAAATCACGGAGAGCGTCACGTGACAGCCCACGTTCGTCTGTCTTTTCCTCTAAGGTCTGGACATGGATGGGTCTGGATGGTCTGGATGGGATTAGCAAATGTAGTTAGATCATATAACTTGTATAATCAACAAGCGAGTCCAGTATTGACAAATATGCGACTGTACCATTCATAAAAACAATTAGAATAATAACTACATATTTTAACCTCTTACCCCCACCTGAACCGCGTGCATTTCCTACAGTTTGGCTTTACCCATAACGCTTTAAAAAAGAAAGAAAGAAAGAAAGAAAGAAAGAAAGAAAACACGCACATCGAAATAGCGACGAAAACGAGCACGAAAACATGATGAAAACGCAACAAAAAAGTGACAAAAAAGTGACGAAAACATTGCAAAAAGTGACAAAAACGTGCCAGAAAAGCATAAAAAATGCGACAAAAACGCAACAAATAAAGCCACAAAAACGCAATGAAAACACATGACAATACCAACGAATAAAGCAGTGAAAAAGCAACACAATTCGACAAAAATGCCTTAAAAATTTGGCAAAAACGCTCTCCAGTTGAGAAGCGTTTAGATTTGGGTAAAGCCGAACTGCTCGGTTCAGGTGCGGGGTAGGTTGTTTGTGGATTTACTGTTGTGGATCTGTGGTAGAGTTGTTTTGCGAGCTGTGTTAAAATATTAACTTATTTAACCCTTTTTTTTTTTACAGTGGAATACAGTAAATCGCGTGGTGGTGCTGTTGCCAAAATAAAATAAAAAGAGAAGCTGACAGATCATAGATCCAGCAGGTGGCGGTAATGCGCCTTCAGTGTGATCGCTGTAAAATGCAAAAATAAGAGGAAGAAGAAACCCAGGCTGTTTCCCTTTCCCGAGGATCCGTCCTCCGTTCGTCTACTTCGATGACGTCCTCGGTGGAGGGCTCCTCCCAAACGGAGGCGAGTGTCCTCGTACCGCCGCATTTGAGCTCAATTGTTTGTTTTTTATTATTGCAATAAGTATACAATGTATACAAAAAGTATGCCAGGGGGTATACTATAATTGTACAATTATACATTTACAAATATATTGTATTTTGAACAAATACAGATAGTTTTCAGAGCTTTTTTTGTTATCAGAACTTTCCAGAATCTTCATATATGAGAGAGTATCACTATAAAAATGTGTAAAGTTGTCTTTCTGCTTGGAGTATTTACATTTGAGGATATAACATTTGGACAAAAGGATAAGTAATAACAAAATAAATGTCTTCATTCTTTTGCTTTCTGAAGAAACAAAAAAACAACATTTTCCCATGTTATGGTAAAGTCCTTGTATAGATGTTCAATTATAAAACTGCAGAAGTCTTTCCAGAATTTCTTGGAGTAAGAACATGTCCAACAAAAATTGTGTACTGTCTCTGGATAATCTCCGCAAAAAGAACAATTCACATCAATGTCCCTTTTGAATTTTGTCATAAAAAAAATGTACTGGATAATATTTATTCACCTTGTTTGTTATCAGAAATTTGTTGGGAAGTGTCCATACCTTTTTCCATAAAATATTTTCTACAAATTGGGTCCAATATAATACAACATGGGGAGTAGATACAAGCTTTTTCTGAAAAAAAAAAAGCACGAATTATTACAATTTTTGTGACGTGTAAAACATATTTTTCCTATTGGAGAATTGAGTGCATTGGGGAGGGAAACAGGTACTTGTAAAGGCAACTTCTACACTTCTACAGCGTAATAACTCCAGCAGGAATATGGCATCGAAAAGTATAGCATATTGTTTAGGTGTAACTGGAAATTGATAAGTGGTTAACAATTCTGAGTAAGACATCAGTTGTTAAAAAGTTGAGTTACAAAGCACTTTTGGAACGGCCTCCGGAGCGAGCGGCTGCGTCATGGCACGTGTCAAATCATATAATAAAATGTCAATCTCCATCCATTTTCTTCCACTTGTCCGTTGCCGGGTCGTGGGAGCAGCTGTTGAGCTGCCCAAATCACATTGCACCAGCCCCTGTGGCTCCTCCTGCAGGTGGTGGGTCCACAGAAGGACGGCCTCATGGTTCTAACCGGGCTCTCATAAGGGGCTTCTGAACCACTCTTTGTCTGACCCGTCACCTAGGACCTGTTTGCCATGGGAGACCCTACCAGGGGCACGAAGCCCCCGACAACAGAGCCCCCAGGATCATGTAGGCGCTCAAACCCCTCCACCACGTTAAGGTGGCGGTTCCAGGAGGGGTCAATCTATGCTTACAAACACTACTGTTTGATGAGTAAAAGCTGTTTATAAACTGGTTTTGGTTGGATATCTTACTGTTTGAACATTTTGGCTTGAATAAAATAATAACATTTCTGCAAGGATTTGTAAGAAGTTCAATTAAAATATCAAATATATTTAGCAGGTCCAGTTTATCACTAATCGCCTTCAATTGCATACTTACGTTAACAACCATAAGCCTGACTTATCAATAAATAGGCCTATTTATTAGGCCTTTCATTAATAATAATAATAATAATAATAATAATAATAGTAATAATGCATTTGATTTCTTAGGCACCTTTCAAGACACTCAAGGTCGCCTCACATCCACAAGTAAAATAACATCAACAGTTAAAAACAGTTCAAATACAACGTTAAAACAGCATGAATAAAAAAGGACGATGCAGTTGTGGTCACAGTGAGTAGACTTGTCTAAACAGATGAGTTTTGAGGATGGATTTGAAGTGTGGGAGTGAGTCGGTGTTACGGAGGTCAGGAGGGAGAGTGTTCCAGAGCTGAGGAGCAGAGCGACTGAAGGCTCTACTCCCCATCATAGACTGTATAAATAATGGTGACGAGACGGGCGGGAGGGGGGGGGGGGCAGTAACTTTATATAAACCTATTTTTTACATCTTTACTTGCTTACAAGGCACGTTTATTTGTAGAGCACAATGCATACACAAGGCAATTCAAAGTGCACATTTCTACCAATGCTTTTATTATTACAATTATTTTTTGGCACAAATGTGGAACAAAACTTCAAATTAATAAAGTTTTGCGAGAAAGGGAAGAAGAAGAAAAACAGTGTTGCAGTGCATCATGGGGAGGATCCACCGGTGCATCCTTCGTAAATGAGCCAAACGGAGGAGTCGAGCTGCGAGGAGGCCACTCGGCGGCGCTGTGATGACGTCCGAAGTGGGCGAGACGCCGAGGTAACAGCCCCAGTCTTTAAGAAAATCATATCACAACCATGAACTACGCCATCATTACTTTTGTGTAGTAGGTCAAGGCCCGTGTTTTTTAAATTGTCAGCTGTTCTTGACTTTTGAATTGTTAGATTAGCGTATGCCCAAACGCCGTGAAAAGATATGACAGCGCTGTTTCCGGTTAGCTCCCAGGCTAACGCTGGATAATGCTACTGCAGACTGTCCTTGACGGAGACACGTGAGTGCGCTGTGCTCGAGAGTTCGTTTCTATTCTCTGTAAAACAAAAGGGAAATTAAGATTGCCTAGTTATTTAACTAAATATTGGATTATCTAACTCAGGCGTCCCGGGTCTACGTTTGGGAACATGAGTTGCCCCAGTAAAGCCCTGCTGTGTTTATTACAGCGCAGTGTCAGGGTCGCCCAAATAACCTTACCGAGAGTAAACAACTCTAATATATTATCTGGTAGTCGGAGTTTGTTCCACCATAGGTCAGTGTCGTCAGCAGTTCGAGGTGTCGGTTTAAAACGTGACCTTGAGACGCAATCGGTTCTGACGATCAGCTGTCTCAATTTCTGTACCAAGGTGGGTAGCCAAAGACATGTCTTTTTTATATATATATTTGTGTACTGTGTTATTTAGCCAACCATTCTGTTTCAAAAGTCTGCCTCTGGGATAACGTTTGGTTAAATTGTATAACAAGTTGTACACTTTTTTCCCCTACAGTCCCCAGTAGAAGATGAGTATCCCCCTTTGCCAGACTACCAACGTGAGCCAGTCTTACAGAAGAAAGAAGTTTACATTATTCAAGTGAAAGGTCTCCCGTGGTCTTGTACACCCCAGGATCTTTTACAGTTTTTTTCCGGTAAATTGTATGCGATAATCAGTGTTGGAGAGAATACTTTGAAATTCTATTTATTTAGTTACAGAAAACTGATTACTTGCCTCAAAATGTATTTTGTAACGTATGCCGTTACTTCGTCCTATCAGAGTACTGTATACTACTGTACTGTATGTCCTGAATACTTATTCATTTATTTAAGATGGGACAGTGCATATTAATTAACATGAGTCCTCAATGTCCAGGTGTAAAGATCCCAGAGTTGGCCACAATGGCTAATTTTCATCTGTAGATGTTAGAATAACATGTAGCTAAACTTGCTACACTGCCTGTTAGGAACTTATTCACTCTTTATTAAGAGTGACAACTTTTCCTCGGCAGTTTTGATCTTTTCTTATTCATTATATGAATATGAAACTGAAATTGAATGAGTACTGCAGTGTATTCCTTTGATTTTAAGACAGTAACTATTCCAAATTCCCTCAAAAGAAACTGTAACCTGAATACAGTAACTGAGTATTAAAAACACATGCATTCTATTTCTACCCAACACTGATGAAAATTACACATCAATAGTTTTGTCTATGTTTCACAATGGCCATTCTGCTCCAGAGTGCAGGATTCGTGATGGTTTGAAAGGAATTCACCTCACCACTAATCGACTGACTGGCAAGCCATCTGGACAAGCCTTTATTGAAGTGGAACATGAAGATGATGTCAGCAAAGCTCTGGAGAAGCACAGACAGTACTTGGGTCCTCGCTATGTTGAAGGTTGTAAATACTGTACCAGCAAGTGGCTTATTTTTCAGGACAAAAGTACTTAAACATTTTTGCCTTTTTAGTGTATGAGGTCACCAACAATGATGCTGAATCCATCTTGAAAAAGGCTGTGGATGATGCCTCTTCAGACTTTGTTGTGCGTCTCAGAGGCTTACCTTTTTCCTCTTCTGAGGCAGACGTTCTCCAATTTTTTTCAGGTGAGCAAAAATAGTGCTCTTCCTGTGTGAAGCATGGCGTAAAGAGATACACGTTTTGAAATGAAATGATTTGACCATCAATGGCCACTACTCTCTCCTGTTTTTAGGGTTAGATATCGTGCAGAATGGTATAACAATTGTAACAGATCACCAAGGGAGAAACGCAGGCCAAGCCTATGTTGAGTTTACATCACGACCAGCCTTTGAAGAGGCTCTGAGGAAAGACAGAGAACTGATGGGAAACCGGTAACAGACATCAACAAACATGTTGACCATGGCACATTTAAAAGTGGAAACCTCGGTCTTGTAAAAAGTATTTCCTGTTCGTCTCTTGCAGATACATTGAAGTTTTCCCCAGCAGAAAGGATGACGTTCGTACTGGTAGGAGTCGCCGCACAAATTCAGGCTTACTTCAACAAAAATCAACTCCAAGAACTGAATCTATCCAACACAACAGAAATGGTGAGTATTATGGTACAGGACAGGACTTGTACTGCTTTTCATTATTAAATAACGGAATGAGGAGCTACTTTTTAGGATCCCAATCGAGTTCAGCCCCACTGTCACATTATGTTCATTTGAGAGGTCTCCCATTTAATGCGTCTGGAGAGGACATCGTCAAGGTGAAAGCCAAGAAGAAATTTCTCAAGTGTATAATATCCATGTGTGGATGTTTTAACTATTCATTTTACTGTAGTTCTTCTCCCCTTTGGCGGTGACCAAAGTGCTAATTGAGTTTGGTCCAGATGGAAGACCAAGTGGAGAAGCTGAGGTGTACTTCAGTTGCCATCAGGAAGCAGTGACTGCCATGACCAGAGACAGAATGCATATAGGTTTGCCAGGAAGATGATCAGATTGTGTAGTTAATGCATACTTCACTGTCTCTCTTCTGTTATTTTCAGGTGAAAGATATATCGAGCTATTCCTAAACTCGGGTCCAGACAGTGACAGAAGGTAAGAAGCACAATAATCCTTTAGTTTGTAATCTTTGTCAATACTAAACCATGGATTTGTTCTGTAGATAAATGAAGATGGACACTATACACAGCATGGTTATATTATATTCACAAACATTGAATTATAAACGTGTATGCTAAGTTTTACTTAACCTCCAAGGTGTCAATAAAATATTTCAGGTTATGGACTTGACGTGATTTGGTTTCAATAATACAAGCATGAATCCACTTCATATGAACCTTTATTCAAAATGTGAGCACAACATCGCTACACCACTTTATAGAAAGAAAGTGATGCACAGAACTTGGATTGAAGCAGTTGTAATCAATGATTTTTAATGTAGGCCTGTCAAATTTAGCACAATTGCATATACCCCAAATACACTTTTTTTTTTACATTTCTTAGGCTTTTATGGTACTAGCTGTCATTATAGCCTACATGTTACTCCCTTTTTTAGGTTTCTTCAGTGGCGCTAAATCATTGATGTTTTATGGCCCATTCTTTGGAAATGTAAACCATGATAAATATGCTGCATTTGCCCCTATTCTGCGTCTGCCTGTGGGAAACGTATGGAGCGTAATCAAACTGTTGGCCATATTATCTCTGCACAATCTTTTTACAGCATTCAGTCAGTCCTTCAGGTCCTGCCTCGAAGCAGGACATGAATGACCTCCCACTAGAGCTCAGTGGAACACAGAACCACATTACAAAAACATTTGCTCGAATTTATTGGCCTATGGCTGGATCATTCAAACATCAGGTTGTTTGTGAAAATAATGAAATCGCCACATGCCTGTTTATAATTTCTATTGCACACAGTGATTTGCATGTGTTGACAATCATGTTTGAGAAGTCACAGTAATGTCTGTCCACAAGGTCAATGTTCAAGCAGCTCCGAATATTTTGCTTTTCCAGGAAAGGTGCTTAGTGTCACCAAGACTTCACTCGCCCACCACTTATTAGTCCACATGGTGGACATGATTAAATTGATTAAATTATGGACATTTTTAAAATATCTTACACTTTAAATGCCTCATCTGACACACCCTCCCTTATTGTTAAACAAACCACTCATTGAATCCAGTTAATTATCTTAAAGTGCTTTTGTATATTTCAATATTTGGCATTATTTCATTTGGCTGGAGGCCAGTGGAGTTGTTCTAATTACATTGGGGATGAAGCATATTGTTGTAGTAGTAAAGAGTAGCAGTCATTGCACACACACTCTGGGAGAATGGAGGATGGCAAAGGCAGTTCATTGGATACACAACTTTCACAGAAGATACCATTGCAGTTCTTACACGGTTTCTAAAAGAAAAAAAAAAAAAAAAAAGACATGCGTTTTGTCCAGTCCAAGAAGTTAGGCCAAGGTTGAGAAAAATATGTAAAGGTAAAACTGGTACCTTAGCTTTCAGCAGGGAGTCGTCATGTTCACATTTTACACAGACTGAGGGCTGAGTGATTTCTAACCGTGACTCGTTCTGAGAGAAAAACGAGCACAATTGATAAATATGTGTGTAGTAATGTCTTTAATGTTCAGTATGTGTTTTTGTGTAGTGGTTGGGTTGCTCACCTGCTCATCCTCATGGTGGGATAAAGACCTAAAATAAATATAAATCCCAAATAGTCTTTGTTACATTTATTTCATAAAGTATGAGAACAGCTGCATGTGGCAAACTACTTACAGGCTGGAGCTCAAACTGGCCTGGTCCTCTTGTCCCAAGAGAGACTGCTCACTTCTCTTTTTCTCTAACAGAAATTCTGGCAAACTCTTATCGAAGAACAAAATGAATAAAACCTCAAAATTACATAAATTCTACTGCTAACAAGTTTTTTTTTTTACTCGTGCTAAATTGATGATTTACTTTGGCTAGTTCCTCAGGCGGCACCTTTTCCCCCTGTGGTATGCTTGACTGTTTGGACACATGATGATCACTCCTCTGCTCTTGCTGCTTCCTTAATTGGTACTGCAGTCTTGATCTGAAAATGTAACCATGACACAAAAAATTAAACCCGCAATAGTGTCTTATTATAGTTAATTCAATCTTTTTCTCTACATGAATTTTAGTTGATGTTTTTATGGCTACACAACCAAACTTACTGCTTGTGAATGTATAATTAGTAACTAATTCTAATTTGAATAAAAACAGAACCCAATTTTGTTAGTCACCCAATAAATGAATGTGTGTAAATATACTCAACAAAAATATGTCGTATTCTGCTGCTGCTTGACCGGTGAATACGACATCGTATACCAGTTCCCACTAATATCCAGCAACTTTGCACAGCCATAGAAGAGGAGTGGACCAACATTCCACAGGCCACAATTGACAATCTGATCAACTCTATGTGAAGAAGATGTGTTGCACTGCATGAGGCAAATGGTGGTCACACCAGATACTGACTGGTTCTGAGTCCCCAGAACCCCAATAAAGCAAAAAACTGCACATTTCAGGGTGGCCTTTTGTTGTGGGCAGTCTAGGGTACACCTGTGCGCTAGTCATGATGTCGGATCGGCATCTTGATGTGGCACACCTGTGAGGTGGGATGGATTATCTCAGCAAAGCAGAACTTCTCACTATCACACATTTGGATTGATTTGTGGGCAATGTTTGAGAGAAATGGTGGTATTGTGTATCTGAAATGAATTTTGGATCTTTGGGTCCATCTCAAGAAAAATGGGAGCAGAAACAAAAGTGTTGCGTTTATATTTTTGTTGAGTGTATGTGTAGCCTCCTCCTTTCTCGTCACATTCGAGAGAAAGTGGTGGTAGTCTCCAGTTCAGAACAAGAGGAGTCTGGCATGCCAGGCTAATATATGTGTGCTGTAAGTAAATGCTACCTGTGTTTCCTCAGATGCTCCACTTCTTCTTGCAGACTTTCAATTTTGTCACCAAACTCGAGTTTGAAGAGCCGGTTGGCCTCTAAGGCCAATTCCTTCTCTTTCTCAGCCTGTTTGCATCTAGTTTAGGGGGGGTTGGGTGTTACAAAAACAAGGTTGAAACAAATACTAGATGTACACATGGTTAAAAAGGACAAGCCAAGAAACAAAGAGGAAAGAATGGAAAAAAAAGAAGAGGTTTGGCCTGAAAGGATGACGCAAGCCATTAAGCTTTGATTTTTTATTAGCCTGTGGATTACTGCAGTTTACACCAATCTCAGATTCATAAACTCAAAATGTATAAATTGTGCCCTTTGATTCCAAAACTTCTTAAGACTTGATCAGTTAATATAAAACTAAAATATGTACTTCAGCTGCTCCTTTTATTTTTGTAGGTGAACATACAGATTTTAGTGTGTGACCTGACCTCATTCTTCTGAATATTATTGAAACTGTCGACAGGATTTGTGTTTCCACATTAAACACCAATCAATCCAGTTATTTTGCATCAACAATAGCAACGTTCAATTGGAAACACTGAGGAAAAATCAGAAAAAATAACTCAAAGCTATCTCAAAGCTGATATAGAGACTGAAAATGTAACTTTGGAGACCAATATGGATTACGTCCTAGTCGGTTAAGTATATATGCATTAGAGGGTTGTAGTTTGAGCATTGATCCGAGAAGATCTATGACTGCTGAAGCTGGAGAACCTTCTCTGCAGCTGAGTTAAGACTTCTGGCTTGCTTTATTAAATCCATGTCACTGATTAATAATAAAAATGAATAAAAAAAAATGATAGAAATAATGATGAATGAGGACGGGTAGGGTGTCACACAAGATAAAAGTAGATTTTTGTAAATATGTGAAAATACAAAATATTGATTCTTGAAAATAACTCTCAACCAAACCAAAGACTCACCTGGCTTCCAGTTGTTTTATGGTCCCTGACATTTGGTTTATTTTATCTTCCAGTCTGCTAATTGCTTCACTTTTCTGTTTAGAGCTGGCCTCTGCACCCTGAAACAAAACAAAAAAACACTTTGAAGCCATTTGTCCTTGCACAACCTAATTTAAAGTAAAACTTATAGAGCACTCGAAGACACCTAATATCTACCTAATTTCTATTAGTGACTGAATTTGAGCATTTTATTTGATTGGCCATGTTCATCATTTTAGGCATTATAAAGCAGAAATAAATATATTTTCTAAGGGAAAATTAGCTTTTTCGTGTGTGTGTACAAAGCGAAGCTTTACTGTCCCTGTAAAGCCGCTAGTTCACATTTAATAAGAATGCTTTATAATTATATGTATATTGGGCTTCTTTCAAGAATGCCTGTTTTTACAATACACTTAAAGAGGACGTAACAGATTTTACACTGCTACAAGAACAAATTGGGTACAGGGTCATTAAGGAACACAAACCCACCTGTGCCTTGTGGCCGAGCTGCAGGTTGATTGCACGCATATCATCTAACTGCAGTCTGAGCTCCACCAGAGCGTCCTGTTTTTCACAAATGTCTTTCTCCAGCATTTTCATGGACAACTCCATCTCCTGTTTTATCCCGATTTGAATTTCCAACTCCTTCTCCACATCCTGCACAATCAGAAATGAGAACAAGAATCAAACGTACAGTTACAAGCAAGTGGCAAAGGACTTAATGCTGGTGGTTAAATAAATCATATTAATGCAGCGACGCATGTGAGAAATCCCAATGTTGCCGCACCCAGGAAATAAATGTGTTCACTGAACTCACTAATAGGCAAAAAAATGTTCATGAACTTGAATGCCTCCCTTGTGCGGTCACCGATCTGTGGTCTAAACAAACAGCGCTGCATGCCTGGATCCATGCACCGAACATCCGGTAAAAATCACAGAAGTCAACACCAAAGATAACTGGTATCCCACGCGTGATAGGGTTGTTTCAGTACCGATACTGGTATCAGTGCTGATTTATTTAATTATTTATTTATTTATTTAAGATGGGACAGTGATGTACATTTGTATTTCTATTGTCACTTGACGTTACCTAAAAAAATAAAATAAAAAGATATTGATATTGAGAAACCCTGGATATTGACTGAAAATAATTGGATTGTCATAGTCAGAAAACTAGTATTAAAAAATAAATAATGAAGATAGATGTTTTGTTTGTTAACAAATATTTTAAGTTAAAAAAGGAGATTTTTCAAATAAAATATAGATTTTTTTTGTATACAATTACAATATTTTATTTTTTAATAAAACAAAATATTTTCAATTCCAACGTTCAGATGGCACTATTCTGGCTCCATATGCTTTCTACTGTGTATTGGCTGTGGAGGCTCTGCAAGATCTTACGAAAAAAAGAAAAGGCTTAGTGTCCTTTAACAAACTTTGCTGTTAATGTTTTTGTGCACCTCGTATTATTAGACCGGTATCGGCAGCTACCCAGAGCTCTGCAATCAGTATCGAAACGGGAAAATGGTATTGGAACAATAACTTGAAACCTACCAATCGAAGCTGAGTTTCCTCTTTCAGCTGCTTACGAGTTTCACCCATAGCTTGGCCATTTGCAGAGTCGCTTCTTACTGCCTGAATAAAATTGAAACCATTTTCAACCCAAAAACATTTATTTAATCAATCAGAAGCCATTACTGAGGCGCACCTTTCTGGACTCCAGCTGATGTGAGCTCTCTTCTTTTACTCTTTCGACTTCGTCTTGTAAAGTGATGAACCGGTTATTTACCACGGCGAGCTATTACGAAACACAAAACATAGTAAAACTACAACTTGATGTATAGCCTATTATATTTGAAATAAGGTAAAGACCATGATGGACTTACCTCTTCTGTAAGCCGTGCATTTGATTTTTCCAGAGCATCTGCTTTGCCCTGGAGGTTGTATACTGATGCACTAAAATGGGCAAATACATTTACTTCAACATATTAAGTTCAATAATGACAGATATATTTAAGTGGACACGTTTAGAAACCTTAGATGTCGATTGAGCTCCTCTAAATAATTCTTCTGATCCAAGATAGCGGTGATCTGACCATCACTGACAAAATAACACAAAACAAGGGATTTTTACTTTGACCCCCCCAATGATTTTACAGTTTATATGAATCAGTAACAGTAAAATCCCTGTACTCACCCCTCTGCGCTCTTACTGGTGGTTCCACCATCTTTAAGGTACATGGAAAAATCAATCACACCGACCTGCAAAAGTCAAGTGTTTGTATAATGAGTGAGTGTTTGTATAATAATCTATATAATAGAGCTGTATCATTTCTTTAAGTGTACTGCGGTAGTTAAGAAAATTGGCAATAGTAACCGTCTTGTACACTATCAACATTTTGATACTTTGTTAATATTTGTTTCAAACTGCGTCCGAATCAAGACTTGAACCTAAATTAGGACAAATATGGACTAAATGAGGAAGATAAAATAAACACGAACAAGACTTTATTTGTAATTTTTTAGATACTGATTTTAAAAAAAACTTTTATATTTTATGGGTGTTTCTTGCTATATAGATATTGATTCAGCTGATATTGTGATACTGTGCTGTTCTACTTTTAAGTCCTAAGATTGTACTTTCAGAAAATGAAATTACCTGTGAATCCAAGTCCTCTCCCTTCATGCACAGGTTTGCGTCAATGACATTTAACCCAACAAGCAGTCCAGCAATCACTGCTCCCTCCTCTTCCATCATCAATGCGTTGGACTCATAGAACTCACTATGAAATATTACAATGAAAGTCAGCTGGCCATATTGAGCGTGCTGAATTCTGAGGTACTGGTAACAAACCTAAGCAGATCTTTTCTGTTGATGATGGTCTTCATGTAGTCCGAAAGCTTCTTCTGCATCAAAGCCAGTCGTAGCCAGGCGCGCCCTCGTCCTAGTGGGGTTCTGCCACAGGACACAAGTTACACGATACAGAGCTTAATGTAAATATACAACGAAAAAACATACTCCATGCATTTAAGTAATCGACTTACTTGAGGCCAGGAAGGTCTTTCACACTGGCTGTTATCTCTCCAGCCTCAGGATTCAGCTTTTCTACCAGTTCAAGTGCTCCCCAAAATGACTTGTTCTGGCCAAGGAACGTCTTCTTCGCTAATTATTAAGAGACACATAGGCAGAGGTGGGTAGAGTCGCCAAAACAATTATTCACGTAAAAGTGAAAGTTACGGTTTGATGTTTAAAAGTCTGATTTATAAATTGTGTGAAACAAAACATAAAATAATGTGGAAATATTTTATAGATCAAAATGAATGAATATTTTCTCACAGTGCGAAAAGTAACTATTTTTTTTACTCCAATAAGAGTACAGATGCTTCATAATAATATTACGCAAGTAGAAGTGAAAAGTAGTGATGAAACTACTCTAAGAAGTACAATTTCTTCAAAAAAGTTACTAAAGTAAATGTACATGAGTAAATGTAACCGAGTACAACCCACCTTTGCAGATAGGCATTGTTTGAACCAGATTAGGTTCTTTTTCGAGAGGGGGCTGGATGCAGCAAGTGGAGGGGCACGTGATCAGTGGAGCTCCGGGAAATGACGTCCCCTCTGCAGGACAACGCTCATTTAAACCAATCGAAATTAACCCTAAGGATAGTGGAGTGTACAAAAAGCGTTTTATTGAATACCGTAAATGTCGCAGGGAAAAAAAGTGGCGCCGACGTCATTTCCTGTGGAGAATTGGAGCTCCACTGATAACGTGCCCCTCCACTTGCTGCATCCAGATGCTCTCGTCTTTTTCAGGATTAGTATTTTAAACACAAATATTATATTGCATGTAGGCGTTTGTCAGACATCACTTACTTTTTAACCCATGCTTCAAACAGTGCTCCATCACAACAAAAAACTGCTGCAGAGGTGCATAGTCGGAGTCCAGCGTGCGTCCCAAGTTAAGCGCAGACTCAATTAGACCTTTGATGCTCAGTTTGGCCATGTTCATCAAGTTGAGCCTTTCGATGGCAATAGGGTCTTTGGGATCTACAAACAAAACAAAAGTAAAACAGTACAATTAAGCAAAATGATGTGTGCAGCTTATGTCATCACCCAAAACAACAATGACTTTTTACTAAGTGGTTTGACAATGAATATGTTTGACACTATAGCCCAGTATATTCATTTTGCATAATTTATGTAAAAGTATAAGTAGCTGGGCCAGACTGTACCACAGCGTAGATGTCTAGGGGATTGAATTATAATGACATTATGACGTACTGAAAAAATGCAAATAGTATACACACTAATAGACTTTAAAAGAACATCATTCTTTTTGGAAACTCGAGTGTATTGATTTGTGCAATGTTTTGATGGAGGAAAGGCATTTGTTGATATTGTGTTTAGTTAAGAAAATAATTGATTCAATCAGGGCCTAGCAAGTCTCCAATCTACATGGCTTGTATATCCATAATGTCCTTGATGATGACACTCACACAGCCCAAACAGGACACTGCAATAGCTGGATGGTTGACAACAATCTCACCACACCCATATGATTGCACTCCATCATCACAAAGCTCCAGCAATAATAAATGCAATCCCCTCTCTTCTTTACCTTCATGTGCGGGCTCTGGGTCTGGGGTGAGGGAAATGTCGTTCAGCTCTCGAAGACAAAGCCAGTCCCCATCGACAGAAACGCGAAAATTGCAAAGATAAATGGTCTCCCGGGCAGCCTGGGTGATCTTGTCTGTTGTGGGAGTTGGTGTCTCGCTCTGAGGCGTCAGATCAGACATGATGACTCAGCTGAGGTTAACCAAAAGCAACAACACAACTAGCAGGGATTAAAATAGCTGATTCTAGTCCACTAATTCCTGGAAAGTGGTCGCAAAGAGTAATAGACATAAAAACAAAGAGAAGAAAAGGCCACAGTGGGGGAAGTCCACGGCAGCTTTCAGCAGGTGTTGGGTCCTCCTACTCCTTAGGCCTGCATCCTCTCCTCCTCCTTCTGATAAATAGCTGATTTGTAAAGAAGGCTCCTCCAAGCTCTTTTCTCCTCCCGTGTCGTCTTCTTCTTCACCTCTTCCACAAATTGCTACTGTGCAGATTGGGGTCTTACAAATTGTGATGGAGGAAAAAGGTATCAGTGAGATGGACTGTGATTGGACTCCTTGTGCTCCGCAGTAAATGCACTGGGTGGGTGTTGACCAAGATGGCTGCCAGTGGTGCTGAGTAGAGCAACAGAGATCACGTGAGCAGATGGTGCATGCGTAAAAAGAGGGGGGGAGGAGGGCCCCCAGAGAACTCGGCTAATGCTAAAGATACAAGCATGGATGAGGAACCATGGATGCAGACAACGTCTCTCTAGCATCATGTCACTTTGGTCTGAAAAACAATGGCTTCCTTTTTGAAAATGCAAATATGAGGCAAGCTGTGCGGATTATAAAAGCATTATGTAATTAATGACAAAACAAGTGTTTAGAAGAGGAAATCATAGATTATTCAGTTCAAAATATCTTTTGAACCACTTTGTTTTTTTACTGTGTGTGTATTTATTAATTTCTAATAAAATTAATAAAGCGTTAACATTTTCAGTTGAGAATCTATATACATTTTTAAAGTGCTTCAAGCAAACATTAAAAAGTGTTAATTTTTGTTCTACTTAAAATATCTTCATCAATAATATACGTTATAGACTGTACATCTGCAATATATGCAACAGACTGGATGAGATTCTTGTCAATTTAAATCATGTTAAGATATTCAGAACTCTCTCCAGCTTCAGGAACACAGTCCCCTGAGCTCCTTTAAATCTGTGTGACTGTTACTCTTGAACAGATTGTACATTGATTTAATCAAGTTGTGCTAATTTGATTTGTGACTTGTTTACTGGTGCCTCTTGGCCAGGTCTCCCTCAAAAAAGAGATTTGGTTAAATAAAATGAATGAGAAAGAATTCGCTTTTCTAAATTTAAATCTGATGATTCAGATGTGTGTGATAAGTCACATGACTCGAGAAGAGCACCACAGTGCCCATTGCACATGCTAAATACGTAACTAGCTAATGTTGACATTATTCTAACACAACTACACACAGTGATATACTTTAGTGAGGATAACCAGCCACGACCAGAAATAATTCTTACCCTCCCTGTCAGGCAGGACCATTGACAGTGTATTCAATGGGCGGGACAGGTTGTTTTGTTGACAAAGCATTTTTATTAACCTATCATTACAACACTCCCTCATAACTTCAATTATAATGCAAATAGTTGAACCTACTTTTTATCCTTGACTCGGATTTTTTAATCTGGAAGTCATCCGGTCGAAGTGGGGTGGGTGACAGAGACTGGGTCGAGCCGAATCGGAAGCTGGATGAGCTCAAAGCCTCCTTGAAATATATTACAGAAGTGGGGGACAGGGTCTCGTCTGGGCTGTCAGCGTGGCCGTTTTCATCCGAAGAGTTTAACTTTCCAGTGCTTCCCTCTGATGGTGAACGTAACTCCGCCATCCTTCCTCCTTTCCCCTGGTTAAACTCACTTCATGTGACCCGGAGTAGACTTATCTAGCTAGCAGTCCCGTATACATTAGCTGCGGCTAAGCAGTCCTTTACCTTAGCAGCATGACCGATTAATGCAGTCAAGTCAACTTCAAACAATTACATTCGTCACTGCCATTCGCTCTGGCCTAATATACAAACCTAGAAATCTATAGTCAATTCGTTCAGATTTTCGGCAAGTGAAGATAGTAAACTACCCAAGCAGCTCGCACAAATCTTTGCGCCAGTAAGCTACTCACGCACAGGCTACTGCGCATGCGCGGCATCTACTTACGGTGAGGATCTTTTAACCCTTTCTAGACCGGTGAACTAAACCGTTTTTTTCTTTATACAGTCTATGGTTTTACCATTGAACTATTAAGTGCTCGTCATATAATAATTTATTTCTGTTATTCAACTTAAAATATGAAACTAATATATAATATAGACTCATTACATGCAAAGTGACATATGTCAAGCCTTTGTTTGTTATAATTTTGTTGATTATGATTATTTTTGATTATCCATTTTTGAAATATTCGAATTTTCTGAAATTAAAAATTAATTCCGGGTTTTTACAAGCTGTGAGCCATAATAATCAAAATTACAACAAATAAATGCTACGTCACTTTATATGTAATTAGTCTATCATATATTAGTTTCACAGTTTAAGTTGAATACCAGAAATAAATGCACTTTTTCATGATAATTTTCATGATAATAAATATATGACAAGCACCTGTATTGGCTTTACATGCACATTGCCTCTTACGATGATGATGACGATGATGATGATGATGATGATGATGATGATAATGATGATGACGATAATAATAATTATCATTAATAACAACAACAATAATAAATAATCCAGATCGATGATTCTATCCTACTTGCAGATTAAACTAGAGTATGTTAAGCCTCCAGATGGCGCTATTAGTTGATTTTTATTTAAATTAATTTTTTTTGCCGGCCCGCCATGCAGCTGTTCCATGGGTGAAACGCATAGACATAAAGACCGCTGATAATGTCCCGGCTACTTTTCTGAAATCAGACGAAAAAACACAGGCTTATTTAAATTAAGTCATGAGGTGGTCTTGCAGCAGCATTATTCACACACTGGGTCGGGCAAGCTAATATAAGGACAGCTACCATACACGCATGTACAACTTTTAAAAGAAAATAAATATATAGCTTATAATAGCTTACTAATAATACACTAAGAACGTCGCTTATTTATAAAGAATTGGTCATATCAATAATATTGCACATTTAAGCACTGAAGCAAAGTACAGTAGCACTAGGTTGAGATGTGTACGTCGTGCTGGTTTGGACGTAAGCTAAATGAGTGATGAAAAATGAGCTCCCACCAACTAGCCCAGCCCAGCCGCGGGAGGAGTGACCTGCAACTGACAGCAGACAGCGTGCAGCTGTGCCACACGCGCACCGCACAATGTTTCACTCAAAACTTTCTTGAGTAGGGCCCGGACATTTCTTCACCTGTGCTGACGGGCTAACTCCACTTAGAGACAACCAGGTAAGTGCCTACTATGTTCTACACTCTATAGGGTCGCTTCTTCATCTTCCAAACTTCTTTGACCTTGTCACCTGCATAGGATCCTTTGAGCGTTTGTATTGAAGGGTTTACGTACGTGCTTGTTATTGCTTGAAGCTTATTTCTTCTTTTGTTTATGTGTCATTGTAAGACCAACATCTGGATGCTGCCCTGTTGTATCGTGTTTCAAATCAGGCTTTGTGATAAGTTTGTGATTTTGTTTGTTTGTGTACCTTTAATGATAGGAAAAGCATTGTGGTTAGTTATAGTATAATACTAATTATTTTTGGACACATTTCTCTTTCTCTCTCTCTCTCTCTCTCTCTCTCTCTCGCTCGCTCGCTCGCTCGCTCTCTCTCTCTTTTCTCCCTTTATCATCTCTCTCTCCCCCTCTTCCTCTCCCTGTCTCTCTTTCTCTCTCTCCCTCTCTGTCTCTCCCCTTTTTCTCTCTCTTTCTCTCTCTCCCTCTCTTTCTCTCCCTCTTTCTCTTTCTCTCCCTCTCTCTCTGTCTCTCCCCTTTCTCTCTCACTCTCCCCCTTTCGTTCTCTCTTTCTCTCTCCCCCTCTTTCTCTCTCCCCCTCTTTCTCTCTCCCCTTTCTCTCCCTCTCTCTCTCCCTCTCTCTCTTTCTCGCGCTGAGAGACCTGAGACGGGTGCAGATCCCTGAATGTCCTGGGCTAAAGGTGTCTGCCTATGCTGATGATGTCATGGTGTCCGTGGACACCCAAAGGGACTTTGACGTTCTTGCCCACACTGTCCAGCAGTTTAGTGGGGCATCGAGTGCAAGAATTTACTGGGCTAAGAGCAAGGCCATCTTGGTTGGGGAGGACCTATGCACACCCAAGTTGCCAGGAGGCCTCTGTTGGAGAAGGGGAACTTTTAAATACCTGGGTGTTTTCTTGGGCCCTGACCACCTTCAAAAGAACTGGGACCAGACGGTAGAGCAGGTTAAAGGGCGGCTGAGCAAGTGGAGGTGGTTACTGCCTAAAATATCTTATAGGGAGAGGGTACTGATCATTAACAATCTGGTCTCCTCTGCTCTGTGGCACAAACTACAGTGCGTGGACCCTCCTCCCTCCCTACTGTCCACAGTGCAGAAGATCTTGGTGGATTTCTTCTGGGGCGGACTGCACTGGGTCCTGCAGGCGGTTGTTCCTTCCCAGGGAGCAAGGGGGACAGGGACTGATCCATCTGGCCAGTAGAGGGGTTGGCCTTCAGGTTGCAGTTCCTCCAGCGGCTGGTGGCAGGTCCGGAGTAGCTGGTGTGGAGGCCGTTTGCTGTTTCCATCTTGGAGCGAGCTGGGGGCATGGGGCTCTCCCACCTTTCTACCGAGTCTGCTGACAGTGTGGAGTAAAGTGAAGAAGCAGAGGGAGCCTTCCACTTCACTGCACTGGCTGCTGAGAGAGCCTCTGCTTTGTGGTTGCCTGGACTGTCCTGCACTGGGAGATCGCTTCATGTGCGACCTGGAAAGCTCCTCAGGCCCCTTGTTGTCCAGCCCTGTCTCCGCCTCACTGGATTGTTCCCCTGGGAAACCTTCTACAGACTGATGGTGCAGGCCTTGAACCATCAAAGACTCTCTGGCCGCACAGATACTGTGTTGAACACTGAGGACAGTCCGGCCTGGGGTCACCTCTACAAACCACCACAGATTATGAGGCAGGGAGATCTGCAGTGGAGACTGCTTCATGGGGCTATAGCCGTCAATGCTTTTGTTTCCAAAGTAAACCGCACTGTGGGGGAGGGGTCCTTTCTGTGGAGTCAGGGAGTCAGTCTTTCACTGTTTCTGTGAGTGTGAGAGGCTGACACGGTTTGATCTGCTCAGGGCACTGTTTAGAAGGTGCGGATATGGTTAATGCCGTGACTTATGTTGGGGGGTCTTGTCTAGTGGCAGAGCGAAGGAAGGGGGCCAAGCAAAGATGGCCATATATCAGAGCAGAAAGAGGAAGGTGCAGGGGCGGAGTCAGGTCAGTGCGGAGGTGCTGTTTGAAGATGGTGCAGGCCCGGCTCCTGCTGGAGTTTGGAGTCGCCCAGATGGACATGAGGCTGGAGGAGTTCGAGTACGAGTTGGGGTCTAGAGGGGGTTCTAGCTTCAGTCAGTGCAGGACAGCTTTGTTTTGGACCTTTTTTTACATAATTGTGTGTGTATTTATTATTCGTTGTACATTTTTGTAATAAGCACGGAAGCAATTTTTTTCTGACGGACTAAATAAAGGTCTGATTAAAAATCAATCTCTCCCTCTCTGTCTCTCCCCTTTCTCTCTCTCTCTCTCCTCTTTCTCTCTCTCTCTCTCTCTCTCTCTCTCTCCCCTTTCTCTCTCTCTCTCTCTCGCTCTCTCTCTCTTTCGCTTTCGCTTTCTCTCACTCTCTCTCTCTCTTTCTCTCTGTCTGTGTTTTATGTGTTGTATTGAGAAACAAAATTACAATAAATGCATGTGTAAAGTCAAAGTCTCTCTTTCTCTCTGTGCAGTGGGACATCAGCTGGCCCTACAGTGAAAACGGCCCATACAGATAGGTTTGACGCAACCTGCAGAGATGAGCGCTACTAAGAAGTATGTCCCCTATCATCCCCTCATTTAGAGGCAGTGTACTTAGAATTATGGTTCAGATATTTAACTTCAGAACAAAGACTTGATCATTTGACCCTTTGCTTGCTCCCACTGAGTAACCTTTACATTTACATTCCTTTAATATTGCATAAATAGGTTGAGTTTCCTTGTTGTGAAAATGACCTAAAACACTAATCAGATAATCAGATGATCAAATAATCACATCATATCACCAATGACTCTTATGTCAAACTGGACACATCTTTGTAATCATTTGACATGGCCTATATTGCAAAGAGATGACTATACGTTGTATGTAGGTTCATATACAGTATGTCTCTTCTTGACAAAGAGAAACTTGTGCAGCCGGTACAAGGACACTGATATGCTATCTTCTGCTCATAAAAGAGAGTTAAAAGTACACCTTGAACCTTTGCACATTTTGTCATGTTTACAACCCTAAACGTAAAGATTTTATTTTGAATTCTTTACTGAAAGTTCACACACAAGTAACAGACAACTGTGAAGTGAAAGCAAAATGATACATGATTCTGTATTTTTTTTTTTTATATATAGAAAAGTGAAAAGTGGGGCTTATGCACATAAGTATTTATACAGCATGACTTAATACTTTGTGGAACCCCATTTTGCTGCAATAACAGCAGCAAGTCTTCTGGGGTATGACTACAAGGTTTGCACATCTGACATTGCACTGACATTTTAGCCCATTCCTCTTTAGAAAACAACTCAAGCTCTGTCAAATTAGAAGGAGAGCGTTTGTGAATTCTAACACATTAATATGTTTGTTTTTAAACCATTCCATTGTAGATTTAGCTTTGTGTTTAGGGTCATTGTCCTGCTGGAAGGTGAATCTCCGCCCCAGCCTCAATTCTCTTGCTGACTCCAGGTTTTCCTCCAAAATGTCTCTGTATTTGGCTCCATCCATCTTCCCAACTATTCTTACAATCTTCCTAGTCCCCGCTGAGGAAAAGCAGCCCCATAGCATGATGCTCCCCCCACCATATTTGACACTGGGGATGGTGCACTCAGGACGATGAGCAGTGTTAGGTTTGCTCCATACATAACATTTGCATTTGGGCCAAAAAGTTCAATTTTTGTCTCATCCGACCAAAGCACCTTCTTCCACATGGGTAGCTGTGTCCTCCATATGACTTCTAGCAAACTTCAAACTGGATTTCTTATGGCCTCCTTTCAATAATGGCTTCCTTCTTGCCACTCGTCCATGAAGGCCAGATTTGTGTAGAGTACGACTTATAGTTGTCCCATGTACAGATTCCCCCAGCTCAGCGGCAGTACGTCACAGCTCCTCCATAGTTATCTTGGGGCACTTGGTTGCATTTCTGACCAGTGCTCTCCTTGTTCGGTCTGTTAGTTTAGGTGGACGCCCGTGTCTTAGTAAGTTCGCAGTGGTGCTATACTCTTTCCATTTCTGAATGATGGATTGAACAGTGCTCCGTGAGATGTTCAAATCTTGGGAAATCTTTGTATAACTTAACGCTGCTTTAAACTTCTCCACAGCTTTATCCCTGACTTCTCTGGTGAGCTCCTTGGCCTTCGTGATGTTGTTTAGTGACCAATACACTCTGACCATAGCTCTGAGGCCCTCACAGAACCGCTGGAATTATACTGAGAGTAGATTACACACATGTGGCCTCTATTTAATGGTTAGGGCAAGGTGTGAACATTCTGCAGTCATTAGGAATGTTATAAAGGCAATTTAATGCACCCCGAAAATGCTGTATGAATACTTATGTACGCCCCACTTTTCACCTTTCTATTTTTTGTAAAATAACAGAATCATGTATAATTTTGCTTTCACTTCACAGTTGTCTGTTACTTGTGTGTGAACTTTCAGTAAAACATTCAAAATAAAATCTTTATGTTTAGGGTTGTAAACATGACCAAATGTGCAAAAGTTCAAGGTGTATTAGTACTTTTGCAAGGCACTGTATTTACCATAATCAGATTTCAATATTTAATTAAAATAGCTTGATCCCACATATTTATTATTGATATAATGGTTTATATGTAGTAGGTACATATTATACATATTATACATTTGTTATATTATATCTTACATATTTGTTATACCTTGTCTGAGACTGAGCCTGTGTCATTACTGTGATTGTTCCATAGGTGGCACTGAAGGCAATGGTGCAGTTCAACAGGCTGTGATAGTCAAATTAGGAGGCCCATTAAAAAGATCATAGTCTCAGCATGTTTAAGGTTGTTGCCAGTGTTTGAATTAAGAAGTTGTATTTTAAAGTAAAAAAAAATAATATAAAAAAACTCTACAGCATTTCGTTAACAATTATTTTAAGATTATTACATCATTATAGCCTGGTTTTACCATACCCTCGTACTCATTTCGTTTCGTACAAAGGGAAAAGATAATTGACCGGAGTTTACGGATGGCTAAGGCCAGGCTAACATCATTGTTACTTTACTTCGTTTTTCATACGGCTTTGGTGTAACTTTATCCTCTCTGACTTTGTTCATTCAGCAGTGCTGAGATGTCCTTGAATGGGAAGTTGAATCCTCAGGATGAACTCTCTCTGGTGCATAGCTCTAAACACCCCCTTGGGTTGTGTTTGTCCTCACTATTTGTCTGAACACACAGTGCCCAATAATGGATAAAATACTGCAATAACAATTTAAACTAGTTGAATCTCAGCCACATAACTCCACTATATGCATTCTTTCAGTAAGGGTCATAAACCAGTGTAAACATTGTACTGGTCCCAGCCAGGGTAAAACTGAAAATGGGTGACTCGAGAAAGATGTCAAATGAGGCCATGTGAGGCAATATGCTAACATATATTTGACTCAAAATAATATGAATTCGCACAATTGTTCTATATTGTTCAAATCAGACTGACTGTGATCCACAAAACCTGTTGCTGATGTATTAATTAGTATTACTAAAGTGACATGATCTAGCTGTGCAAAAAAATAAAAACCTACTTTGCAGCCAGTCACAACAGAATATTTAGATCCTTCCCACCTGCAATGGTAGGTGTTGTGTAAGATTGTTTATGTGTGTATGTAAAAGAGGTATCTTGTGAGGTAGACAAGCTTGTAACACAGTGACTTGTAATGGGTGGTGTGTGTGTGTGTGCATACGTGTGTGTGTATTCTTGTAATTACATCATTGTGAGGACCAGTTTCAGTTTTTAACCAATAAAGTGAGGACATTTTTGGAAAGTGAAGACATTTTGGGTGGTCCTCACTTATTTGAAGGACTGTTTGAGGGTCAAGTGTGAGTGGTTTTAGGGTTAGGGTTAGAATTGGGTTTAGATTAGGGTTAGGGGCTTAGGGTTCGGGGTTAGGGTCTGGGTAATGCATTATGTCTATGAGTGTTCTCACTAAGATAGAATTACAAACATGTGTGCGTGTGTGTGCGTGTATGTGTGTGTGTGTGTTGACACTTAAGTAAAGCTGGCCTAATCCTGTAAGGGCGGATGAGTAGACAGGCGTGTGATGGCCCACTTGTTTCTTAGAGGGTGAGAGAGATCGGAGAGAGGGGGCCTTACTGACCAGCTGGAAAGGCTTTGGAGTGTGTGTGCGTGTGTGTATGTGTATGTGTGTGTGTGTGTGTGCGTGGGTGTGTGGGCAGGCCCGTGTGAGTGTGGGCGTGTAGCTTATTAAGCATAATTAAAGAATTTATGAAAAAGTTTGTCCAGCTAGGATGAAAAAAAGGTAAATCATGCCAGGTCAAAGTTTGTTGAATGTGTTTTGTAAGCTATTTGATATCTTGGAGCCGCACTTGTTATTCTGGTTCATCAAAATCAATTAGCCAAGACTTCCTGTCCTGTCTCTCATCCTCCTCCACCTCCACCAGATTAGCTCCATTAGGCTAACGTACCGGCTGTGCACTGGATAGATAACACTAGTTCTTGTATCACGGCAAGTCACAACAAGAAGTTACAGCCTGATCAGCTGCTTGTTCTTATTTTTGGCCTTATTTATTTTGAATGCGGTGGATATGAGCGCCACCAGTAGTACTAGACTGAGTCCTAGTCCGAACCTACTGCAGGTCAATGAGCCATACAAGCGCTACGGCTCCACGTTGTCTTTGGAGGAGAAGTGTGAGCAGTCTTTTTTCCTCTTCTACTACTACAGGATGGAGGATGAGGCGGTGCTTGACCGAGGGGCGTCCCTGCTCAAACACATGTGTGATGAAGAGGAGGTGGAAGGTAAGCCTATGCGTCCCGTCTAGAAGAGGATGTTTTGAGTAGGGGGCCAGAAATGACAACAACAGACCTGTCAGAGATAATACAACGCTTTAGTGGCCTCATACAGGACAAACTAGTACTCATCATCAATCATTAATCAATCAAAGGGTCTCAAAATGGCGTCGGGGAGGTACTTAAGTTTTACTCACTTCCTGCACGCACATTGACATTTACCTGTTTACCAAGCTGGCTCGAGAGAATATAGAACACGCTGCATGTGATTCACTGCACTAATCTGCTCAGACAGAGACAACAGAGAGGAACCTAGTGTCCTCCAGCACATCCAAATACCTACCCCTAAACCGTGTCAGGCACATCCAGTAATAATGTTTAGGTTTTTATGTATCTATTACTATATTTGATCAGAAATGGACAATTGTCCAACTCCTTTGTTCATGAATTCTCACTGAGTGACCAATGTAATGCCCTCCTGTAATGGAGCTGTCTGGAAAAGAGTTTGGACTGACTCAGCGATGACGTCACTTCCAAACAGGCTTAGAAATTGGCTCATATCCAGTAGTTATGTCCAGTTGAATTGGGTTCTGTATCAATTTACAAACATAATGTAAATGAGGTCATATAGGTACACTCTTATGAGGTCTCTATTTGAGTTTATGTAGTAATGTAAAAAAGATGACCAGAATAAATATGATAAAAATAATACATTACTATAACGTCAGCCTGCACAGGGACTACAGGTAGAAATTAGCCCTTGAGCTATAACCTGGTATTATGCATCTCTCCCCTTGAGGTTAATGTTTTTGTACACTGTCCCTGTGTCTCTAGTTTAGTTTATTTAAACTAAACTAAACTATTTGCTGTTTTTTCTCAAGATTATTCTGCCTTATGATTCACACTTAACTGTGTTGTTTGCATGATAAAACAAAATCAACCCTTCTGTAATCGCAAACCTGACTTGTTTAATAAAAGGTCTGGTTATTGAGAGCCACATTTGGTAGTTTTTGAAGTCCACTGGGTGCTTATGAGTTGGTGCCATGCTCACTGTGGGGGGACGGTCCCAGTGCAGCAGTTACTGAGGAAACTGGCCTCAGCGCTGCGTCTCCTCAGAAATCTGGTGCACCAACAAACCTCCCCGCAAACACAAAGATTTCATTTCATTCCGTGTGCACTTTACTGCCAACTTCAAAAGAATCCAGTTGAAAGGGGGGAAGTTGTTTCACAAAGCTGCTCTGGCAGAGTACAAATCTTTGTCCGCCGTTCCATGTCTCAGCTGTGTTTTATTCTGGTCTCCCATCACGCTCCTTATTGCCTCTGCTCTTTTCTTGCGATCGTGCAGGCTGTGCCGAGGTTTTCACGCTCTGTTTTACATCTCATCGATCACATCTACTGTCTCAGGACTTTTTGTCTCAGGACTTTGTTCTCTTACAAATATGCTGCTTAGCAATACGCTTGAGGCTGTGTTCGGTCATGACTTTACTGACAATGTCCAGTTATTTTTATTTTTAAACAGTGTCTGCGCTGTTTTATTTTTGTCATTTTGTTTGCTATACATATCTAGATCCTTTGTTTTGCAATTGATAAGTGTATCTTTGTATCAATTGTAAGTTATACAATTTATACAACATACGTAAAAAGATGGTTTCTGAATGAAAGATTATGACCATGTAGACATTAGCTATAGAAGTTGGCAGTTTTTTATTTTATTTTGTGATGCCCTTCCCATTCGTGTCAGAGAATTTAGATGAACCCCAAACGTCAAGGCATTGTGTGACACCAATGGATAATGGATGCTCTTGTGTCTCATAGAGGTCTTTGTTTGTTGTTTCAAAGCTGTCACGTCCTAGGTTCAACACGGTGCCTCGGCTCGGCATTTCTTCACATGACAGTACTCGACTTTATTATTATTATACAGAGCCTTTTGTTCAACCTCTCAGTACAAACCGTTTCCAAATGCAATAGCGATACATTTCTGATTCAGCATTATATCTCAGCAAATTCGCTTGCAACATATGGTCACAGAACATGTTTCCAACTGGAGGAGCCAGTAAACATTGTGGTGTACTTTTTGTTGGGCCACTTCCTAGACAGCATGAAACCACTGCAGACAACTGTGATTTAGTCGTGCCAGCTTGTTTCACTGCTACATGCTACCCACGTTTCTTTCCAAATATTTGATTTGACTGTGTACTGCGACCTCCTTACGCCTGCTCAGTCATGAAGCACTTGAGAATCTGAATTGAATGACTCTATGGGGAATACACTGTTTTTGAAGACAAATGACCAAACTGAACATCCTTATAGGTATATTAGCATATTACATTTGTGGCTTATTGAACTTTTAACTTACACATTTTTTTTTATGATTGAATAATACCAACAAATTTTAATACAGAAAATGAAATAAATACAATAGATTTTAGTTTAATCTTTGGCTGAACTTTATTAGGCATTGAACTTTAGATTATATACTGTTTGTATGAAAGTTTTTAGTCTTTTTCGCTTTTCATTTTGAAAACACTATTATTATCCTCATCATGTCAGCATATTTCGTACCAAATTACATCATCAAAAACTCCCAAACTGAAGGTCCCCAAAAACAGGTTCGTGGGCAATGATGGGACCAAACGGTTTGAGTTGGAACAAAAGATTATCAAGTTGCAATGGACTGCGGGAAACCTTTACTGAAATGTATCGTTGAATTAGGATACAAAAATATAATTTTGGCGGGATCTGAAACTTGGCAATTTGCTGCATAGGAATCACTTAGAAAACTTTTTGTAAAATGGACTTCCCATTAGAATTTTAAAAAGTAATGAATAGCTACACTGTGGGGAAGATTATGATTCGTTTAGTTGAAAGAGTCAAAGGTACAAGTTAACATTTTCTTTTCTTTTTCAGGACATCATACTATTTACATCGGGGTGAAGGTACCCAAAAGCTACCGGAGAAGGCGGCGCCACCGACGTAAAACCAGCCACAAGGACAGAAAGGAGAGCGTGGCCGAGAACACGGATGACAAGTCCGACACAGAAAACACTGACGAGGCCAGCAATAGCATCCTCAAACCTCTCAGTAAGTTCTGATGGCCCCACGTCAAGTCTCATTACTGCTGCTGTCTATTCCTCTGCATCCTTTTTACTACAAAAAGCCTCGGTGACTCCCGCTGACCCCACAAGCAGTTGCTGAGTCCACTCAAGGCCTAAAAATAGCATTGAGTGATGTTTAGACACAGCAGAATTAATTTTGGGGGAAAAGTGAGCAGAGTAGAGCGTCTACTCTATTGTATCCCGTTGTGATGGTGTGAGTCCTAGTGCACGAGGGTTTTGTCCTTGCTTGTCGGGCTGTGTGACATTGTGCATGTGAATATTTGCTTGTATAAGAGCTGTGCTTTGTGGCTTGTCCTTCAGTAAAGACTAATGGGCCTTCAGGCATTGCAGTTGTGGTGTGAAAGCACGGGCAGAAACATGCACATTTTCACCAACAAAGAGGGTTATGTTAGAGCACTCTAAAATGAGAATCATTCCTGATTTCAACTCTTGTGTAGGTGAAAGGAATGTTTCAATGGTGAACTTTTGAAATACTGTACCTGGGGATTTTTAACTCCTTTTTTAATTTTGTTTTAAATTATGATGCAAACTTAAGACATTGCTTCTATCTTTGGTAGATCTTCAATGAGATTACTGTTGTTGTAGGTAAAGCCAAGACCTTGTATTGTTCTCTACTGCCTCATTGAGCCATACAGTACAATCGGGAATCAAAGTATTTAGCCTTTCTCTTCATGTATTGATTATTTTCATATATTTTAACATTTCTATTTTCCTGATGTTGGAATTATCTTTAGTCCAACTATGTCTGATGTATTTTAAGGGGATTTTCTTCAATCCAATCAAAGAATAGATTACAGTCTGCCCATCTGGCTCTCAGTACTGACAGTGGCATTGCAAATACCACAAAACATAATAAAACACTGGAGTATGTTTAAAACCAAAACATCGAACAACTCAAAATTACAATACAGTATATGTGTACTTTTATAGACATACAGACCAGAATTACAGAACTACACATCGCACATGAGTACCATAAACATTAGATCCTGCACTGAGGAGAACGAAAAGGACATTGTTTTAAATATGCTTTAAACAAATCCTTGATTGATTGTGATTTATCTTGAGCTTCTTTTAACCTATAACAACATCTGTATAATATAATAGTGTCAATAATAATCCTTGCATGCTTCGGACAGGACCTGCAGACATGAGACACATGTCTGTCTGGCCTCCAGTGTAATATTGTATTCTGAGGAACACTGTGGCCCCTGGGATAAACACTTTGCTGTTGTCCAGACTGAAATCCCTTTGTTTGGTCAGATGTCCGCTGCAGGGATTCATACAGCTGTGTGGATTCATATGTGTGTGCTCACCATTTGACCCCAAATTATACGCATGTTACGGAATATTTTTAATATTTTACAGTATACAAACCTCCGTCTTCATATTTGTATATTTTGAAAATATATGATACATTTCTAGTTGTGAAAAATGCTCTTGTGCCAACAAATTTCCCACCACATCCAATCCACACAAACATTCCATTGTTTGAGAGACATTGCTACAACAGCACATACTTTCTTTCAAGATTTATATTTCAGTTTATTGCTTTTTGAGGCTTAGACAAAATACATTTTCTCATCTGTAGGAGTTAATTCATATTTGTTTCACAAACGTTTTCTCTGAGAACTGATTGTGATCATAGAAATAATCCTTTTAACCCTACAATCAATAAAAATATTTGTAATATATAATGTGTTGTTTTAGACTTTTATCCTATTTTATAGTGCATCATGTTTTACCTGTCGAAGCCCCATTGGGATCTGTTTGCTTTGGCAGTCTGGGCACAAACAGTTTCTAGTATGCAGCCTAATTGTTGTTTATTTAAATGTTCTAATTTCCTGTTACTTCTATTGCAATATTCTTTACCATACGGTCATATCATACATATACGTGCCATCCCTGGTATGCAGCACACATGGGCAGTTTCACATTATTAGGTCCTGCAGCAGGTATTTGTTAGTGTCTGATCTGAAGTTGTCACAGCAGAAGATTTGTGCTGTTTGGGCTGAGGTCTGAGAGAAGCCCTGGGGTGGCACTCTGCATTCAGGTCTAGTCCTTTCTGCTCCCTGAGACTGCTGCCCCGCATACTCGATGTCTGTGAGGCATGGAAAACATTTCCTGTACACAGTGATCCTGTCTCTGCTTTTAATGAGAAATGCCACGTTACATTGTCATTATGTACAGTCACAGACAATGCATGTGCTATGAGATCCCCGTTAGCCCATCATGGAGTTGTAAAAAGGGCACCGAGATAGAATATATTTGTGTGGGATGCATGTCAGAAGTGGGACTAAACACTTCTTAAGTAGCAATCACACCAGGCTCTGGGCTGGACAGCGGGCATTCTTCCTCCATCCCCTATCCCATGAGCCCTTGCTGCCTGGACAAAGTACTCTTTGTGCGCCCCTGGCTCTTGGCTAGGGCTCACACAGCTTTGAAATTGCATTTGAATGATGGGATATTTATTTCTATCACTTTTCTCCTGTGCTTGCCTTTACTCTTCTTCCTTTTCATTGTGCACTCCTCCTAACCACCACCTTCACTTAGCAGCTTACCTAACGTACTGCACATTGTATTGGTATCCATTGTTACTCAGTAAATCTATATATTTAACGGAGCAATTGACACAATATAAGAGTCAGCTAACTGTGTATGATGCACAGGTAAATTATTTATTCAAAGGTATTATTATACAGGTAGTGGTCAGAGAATATGCTAGCAGACGGTTTTTACCCCACCTAGCAATCTTCTAGCTCCATGTCTAAACCCTCACCTCCAGTCATTGAGGCCCCACAGAGAAAACAATCAAAATATAGCCTGTGTGCTTTTACAGTGGATTGTTTACTGCAAACTGATCACCTTTTAGAACTGTAATCACATACTAATCAGTATGTGATTACAGTGTCTGTTACCGTGTTTTGCATACTTGTAAATATAGTGCAAAAATAATAAAAATGAAGTAAGTGATTGTAAAGTTAACAAAGGGGCAGATATCATAAGATTGCTTTTCTCTTTGCTTGTTTTCTTTCACTGTATACTGTATACTTTCTTTCATGTATATATTTTAATTGTCACCTCTGAATGAAATGAAATGGCTTCTAGAAAATCAAACTTGCACTCATGATGAGTAATGGTGTGACGAGAGCGTGTCTGTTCAAGGGAAAAGGATTAAACCATTTACAAACAATAATGCTAATGTTTCAATCTCATTTAAATCAAATGTATGTCAGTGATGATGTTAAATTGTATAAATATATGGTCACATACTCATCTCCATTTAGAATCAGTTTTGTACTGGGGCTACAGGGGAAAATTAGATGTTTTGCTCTAACCTGGCACAATGCATCTTTACTTTTTGGTCAATGTTAAATTGTGCATTGTCCCCGTTTAAATAAAAACCATACCATACCAAAAAAAAGGAAAAAAAAGTATCTACAGTACATTACTTCGTACTTATGCATGTACGTTACATAATAATAGCCAAAAGACTGTAATTACCAGGGCTTCAGTGATAATGGGCAGAGGCCTATGTGGGTCGGCTGCTTTGTGTTTGTGGACAGTTTGCAGCATGTATGGTCCTGTTTTCGTGTAGGGGATTGTAATTACTTGAGAGCTCTCATTGTTAAGTTCAAAGTGTTGAAGTAGCAGTGACTCTATCAACTAGTTGCAATATGCCAGAATACTCTTGGAAAGTATTTTAAAGTATGACCTATTCAAAGGCCTCTGCCTCTTTTTTCATTTCTCTAAATATTCAAATGGGGGTGAATAGGAAGGAAAGCCAAGCTTCTGGAATAGAACGGTCCATTTCCTAATTGTTAATCAGGATCTCCAGGGCATTTTTCCAAGGCTGGAGAGCCAATGGTGAAGGCTGTTTAAACATGGAGGAGGGTGAGATGTGGGGCACTGTCACCAAGGGGACCCCCAAACCCCATTGGCCCCCTCTTTAGAGATACTTCACAAAGTGCTGGAGCAGGCAACTGTGAGATCCTATCACTTGTACCACACACTGTAATGAGGCTCTAGGCGCTGCATTACTCGCTACTTTCTAACAATTAAAACAGGATCAGCTGATTGGGCTGTGGGATCTTTAAACATGTCAGAGAACAACAATAACCAGGAGGATAAGGAGAAAAGCGAGGAAGACACAGAGCAGAAAGAAGAGGAGGTGTTGGCAGAAGTCCCACCACCTCCATATGCCCCTGAGGTCACTGAAGAAGTCCCACCAGAGGAGCAGAAGAAGGACTCACAATCCATACCCAATGGCCACCAGTGCACGCCTGTGACCAGGAGTATCTTTCCTCTCTCCACAGTTTCTCCTGCAGCAGAGCGGATCCGCTTCATCCTTGGGGAAGACGACGATGGCCCAGCACCCCCTCAGCTTTTCACTGAGCTGGACGAGCTCCTGTCTGTGGATGGACAGGAGATGGAGTGGAAGGAAACCGCCAGGTAAGGCCTGTATCATAAGAGAATGTGCCAGTTAGGTCCAAACAACCTGAATCCCTCTTGCTTGTATGTACGATATTGTAAAATTTTATATTAGTTCAAATACATTTAATTTGAAGCATGCAATTGGCATCATTCGTATGGAGCACATGAAGCTCTCTCTCTCTCTCTCTCTCTCTCAGGAAACTGACTTAGGGAATCATAATGACTAAAGTAAAATCCATCCCCAGAAAGCAGTCAGTTGTTTTGTTTTTCCCATCACACTGCGCCCTGACAATCCAAGTTGCAACTTACTTAGAGCAAACAATAAGATACTTTAAAGTCAACCGTCACATTAACCCATGTACATTTGTGTGTGTCCAGGTGGATAAAGTTTGAGGAGAAGGTCGAGAAAGGTGGTGAGCGCTGGAGTAAACCTCATGTGGCCACACTGTCCTTACACAGCCTGTTTGAACTGCGCACCTGTATAGAGAAGGGCACCATATTGCTGGATATGGAAGCTTGCACTCTGCCTCAGGTTGTTGGTACGTTTGTGAATATTTAGTGAACAGTAAACCAATATACTTATTTCTCTGCCAAACAAGTTTTTAATCATTTATCTGTAATGCTTTCATTGGACCTATAGCAAACGTGTAATTATGGGAAAAGTTCAGATAGACTTAATACTTTTTTTGTTTGTTATTAGAAGATGCCATAGAGCTCCTTGTGATAAATGCTATACCAGTGTTTTCATTATACTATTGGGCCAGCGTGAATCCTCCACAGCCAAGTGATTAATGTGACGTAATTCAGTGTGTTCCCTGTCCCACACAGGCCTTGTTTGATGCCCTGTTTGATGCCAAGCAACTTGACTGCTGTGCCATTAGCAGCACTAGCCCCACACAAAAATGCTAAATTGCCTTAAGCTGAAATCTTACAGCATTCATGCATCTGACCTTCTTTTTAAAAATAGGCTAAACCCTTTGATTCAAGTCATGCCATGTGTCATGCCACACTGCTTTTCATATAAAATAACAGTTTCTACTGGACTGTAATAATGCTTTTATAGCAGCTTTGTAGCTGCTAGTGTTGTGAAACTGAAGTCATTTAAATTATATAAATGGAAATAAAAATACCCTTAGATTTATTTGTATTACTTTTGAATTATGTTTATACTTTTCTGCAAGTATTATTCTTTTCCAAAAATGCTTTAAGTAAAAATTGTACCCTCAAATATAATGTCTGAAATAAAAACTGAATTTGCTTTTACTGACGTAAAGGCATTCCATTCTGCAAAAGCATTTGTTCAGCAAGATGCCAGCAAACTTTGTTTAGTTGTCTATGTACAGTGGGGAAAACAAGTATTTGTTCAGTTTCCCATAGACTTTGGATTTTGGCCAAATACTTTTTTCCCCCACTGTATGTAATGCATGTAATCACCATGTAATCTGACAACAGGAAGGATTCTTTACTGTGATTTGCTGCATTGGATGAAGAACTTTTACAAGTTCATTGTAATAGCAACTGTCGAGTTTGACATTAACCCTAATGGAGTGTGTTCTTTTTTCCATCACAGAGTTGATCACTGATAACCAAATTGAAAATGGCATGTTGAAAGCTGATCTGAAAGACAAGGTGATGTACACACTGCTACGGAAACATCGCCACCAGACTAAGAAGTCCAACCTGCGCTCTCTGGCTGACATTGGCAAAACGGTCTCCAGTGCAAGTAGGCTGTTTACCAACCAGGAAGCCGGTAATAATGATGCCAGTTTGGTGCAGTCTTTTGCATAACAGTACCACACAGTAAAACAAAAAAATATATATATACATTGTCCTACTACTGTAAATTTGTCAATTTTTAAAAGTATTATTTTGATAAATACACTTGCACTAAAGACACTCAGCTTTTTCATTCATTTGCAAACAAATCTAATGATGTAATATTTCACAAATATTTCTGCACATAACATGGTCACTTTTAACAGTAACACTTTGTTTTACACTACCCTTGATACATTGTACCAGCCAAATTTAATACAATGTAATGTGCTGTGTAACAATGTGTAATAACGTGTATCTATAGCTTTACATTCATGATTGAATAATATGTATTTGTAGTTTGGAGGTACATAAGACCCTAACTCTAACCTTAACTTTAAACCTTTACCCTAATGTGTCTAGTTATTTTATTATTTACCTCCAAAGTACACATTATTCTATTGTGTATATATTGCACCTAAATTCAGTTTGGTACAATGTATCAAGGTAGTGTAAATAAAGTGTTACCTTTTTAACTAACCTTTCTTTTGTAAGCAAAGGATGGGCTGTCACTTTCCTTTATGTTGAAATTGTGCCGTTTCAAAATTAACTGAACACTAGGAGCAAATCATTTGATCTATGCTAACATGCCACAACATCTGTAATAAATAACTGTCATCAGATTTTAATGATTCATGTAATTCTCTTGTGAATACGAGTAAATAATGCCAAATTAACATTATGCAAATGTTCACATTGTGACAGCCTTACTGCATGCTATTGAACACTATAATTAAACACATGACCATAAAGCTATTTTAATGAATATGTGTCGACCAAGTCTTTGGAACTTTACATTATTCCTTGTTCATAATGTTTGCTATATCTTGACAAGACAATGCTCTATGTTGTCAAATCTTAATAACTTTAGTCATAAAAAGCTCAAACAGCTGACTTGGCAAGCTCCACTCACTTATTTTTGTTAAAATTCTGTGTTCACTGCATGGAAGTCACTTTGTCCTTTGACTCACGGTCCCAGACTCTTATCTTGTGTAACTTTCTACCTATCAGTAAAAGATTTGTTTTCACACTATCACGTGCGACTTTGTAATGGCTGACCTTTCTTTGGCTAACAATCACCTGCTTTGACTTTCTCTGTCATCTTTTCTGCCCCACCCCCTGCTTACTTGGATTGTTGCTGATGCTTCTAAAAGCACGTAGTCCTCTTGACACCTCTTTGACTTGCTTGTCCAGTCGAATGTCTATGGAGGACTTGAACACCCAGAGGAGTACTAGCATGGACTGGCTTAGTAAGTTACAAATGGGTAGTCTTTGTATTCAGTAGTTTTAGGATTCACAACATCCTCTCACAATAAAATAACTCTTAGCTAATGAACTAACCTTGCATAAAATCCATTCAAATTACACAAAAGATCCAGATAGATCTATAAAGGTAAGGTCTAAATTGAAATGTTATGACTGGCTGCATCATACTGACAACCATGTTATTACCCAGAATGCTCACAAGATATGAAAATACACATTAGCATCAGCATTTGTGGTTGTCGTGAGTGGAAAAAATGTTGCATGTCACAGCTGCAGAATGGAGGTGAAATCACGGTCACAAGTCAAGTCCAAGGGCACTTACCACCACCAATTAGATGCGTATAATTTGTAGGTAAGTTCTACATCATGAACAGAGCTGCTCATTTGTGTCCTGAAAAAGAAGGGTATTTAAGGTATACCTCATTGTCCCTGCAGGGAAATGTAACCCATCCTTCAATGACTTTGGTTAGGAGCAGTGGCCTAGGTTTGGCCTGTATAGAATACTCTATAAAGAAGACGCCCAGGTCCATCACACCACCACCCCGAGCAGCATAAATTGCACAGCGTGAACCAAGGATAGCTGGTTGCACTAGTTGTAGCCAAAGCACAGGAGTAAGTCAGAAGTAAGTCAAGCAGCAAGCCAGCTTAAGACTGGTCAAGACCACTAATGTGATTTGTGCACGTTGTAGGTTATTGGAGAAAACCATTCAAGACACAGAGAGCAGGCATTCTTCACACAGAATAGCCCCGCATGGCCAGTAAATCAACATGATGATAGGCAAGATTACTGGCCTCTCAGCCACAGTGCTGTGGGCCGCAGCTTTTTTTGTTTTTTTCATAAAATTACATCTTATATCTTGTAACTAGTGTGTGCACAATACACGCTCAGTACACTGGTGGTGAAAGGACAGGGACAAACTTACATTTCCATATGAAGAAATCTTTGCACGGACATATTGGGGTTGTGGATCATGTCCACTTCAAAATATGTTACATGAAAAAGTTTATTATCAAATTGATGTAATCGATCCAGGTTCTGCTTTAAGATCTGCAGACAGGCTTCTAGTCACTCCAGTGCTTCTGACATAGTGCCCAGTTAAAAATATAATAAACGTCTACAAATACAAAATGCATGTATCTAGTATAAATATATCTAGTATACTAGTATATATTATGTATATATACTAATTTACAAGATGGTAGTGGACGATGCTTTTCTGTTTTGTGCTGGCTGGTGGGTGAAATGTTCTGTTTTGTATTGCATGTGGAGCAAACTGTCTGAGCCACTCTTTTTCATGGGTTGGTTATAGCATTCCCTTCTACATTCCTTCTCAAGGCATCATTTTATTTTGATTGTTCTTTGAACAGATAGTCCCACCACGACGCACCGGAACCTAACATCCAGCAGCCTCAATGACATTTCAGATAAACCAGAGAAGGAACAGGTCAGTTACCATCACAGTCTTGCTACTAATATGTGAATCTGCAATCCCATGGTCATCGTCATGTTTTCTATTGAAGCTAAGGTCAAGGTTGATTTAGAGCAATGACAAAAACTGAAAGTGTGAATGCTTGCTTTTACCAAGGCAGGCCTTTCATGCAACAAAGGTCAGCCCGTATAACCTTTTGAGTTGTCAGAACCTGATTTGCTATATTAACGGTCTTCTGTTGCCGTCGTGTGTTGAGTCTGGTTTTGACCCTGGAGGAGGAGCAGTGCCATGGAGACATTTAAAGACAATAAGAGAAAAATGTACGGACAATGTACATGTTCTCCCTTTCCGCCAACTGTTACCTTTGTGCTGTATTTAAGTAATACTTTTTACTTTAAATCCATTTTAAAGGGCTAAACTGTATATACATGGACAGACTAGAAACTATTGGGATGTTTCTTTAAGAGTGTTTGTAAAAAAAATAAATTGAATTCAGCATATAAATTCTTGACATTTCCCACTGGGATTGGGAAATGAGGTCAGAGTTAATTGTTTTGGGGACTGACAGGAAGTTCATGTCATGTGAAAATGCCTTCAATTCTAATCACTTTCTTGCTGTTATTGCCACACTATAGGAATGTGACAAAAAGTAACTCACTCATACCTCAATGTGACAAAATACATATTTATTGAATTAGATATTAGTACTTCTTCATGTAGCAGCAGTAGTAGATAACACAGGAGGGGATAGTCCTCTGTGGATTGGCATGGTGCACAGGTTACACTGTGCAGTTAGACAGGTTAACCTCGCCTCTCAATTATTTACATACGGACCAAGAGGCTCAACGGCCTTTGATCGGATCTACTGGGGTGGAGCCAGGACAGGTCTCGGGTTTATAGGATTTCCTTGCTCCGAGGGGTTACTGGTTGTGCATTATACACACAGGACATTCATCTTTAATTTTAATATATATTGTGACTGCGTGCCCTAAATATTAAAGCTTTCTGATGGTTTTAATCTATAAACTTACTTACTCACGTTTTGTTCATTAATCAGTGATTACATGAGAACTACACTCAGATTGTTGTGAGTAATGTTGTTTGTGAATAATTAAAAATGTGTGATTTGTGTAAATCAAAGCCAAAGGCAAGTACATACAGGGAATGGACATTATGTTACTCTGAAATGGTGCAAACAGTGTTGAACAAAAATCTAAAAATATGTACTGTATGTACATAATTGGGCAGGCTGGAGTGGACCACAATTTGTGAATGCACTTCAGAGAAAGGGAAGGGACAGGGCTTTCAAACTGTTCTTCAGTCGGTTGGACCTGGCACAGAAACTCCACTCTCTCCTCCCTAAAGGCAGCACATTGAAGAGTGTGTGGTGGTTATTACTGCGGTGGTGAGGGCTTTCCTGGAGTTGTGTGAAGGACCTAAATGGATGGGAGTGGAGTGCCGATGATCTTCTTAGCTACTCTCTTGTAATGTTGAGCTGAAGTAGAAAAAAAAAGGCAAACATTAAAGTCTAAGTTCATTTAGCTTGCAGTGTAAGCTATTATTATTTATTGCTTGTGGTCTTTTTTAGAAACATCCTTTGCTGTAGGTTTGTAACGCTTAAGCGGACATTATTTTGATACGTGTCCCATGGTCTGATATAGACTTACAGCTTCTAATTTAGTTGATGGTATGAACATAGTGCTTAATATCCCAATTCGTTTCTTCCTTTGTACTTTTAGTTGAAGAACAAATTCATGAAGAAGTTGCCCCGAGATGCAGAGGCGTCTAATGTCCTTGTGGGTGAAGTTGATTTTCTGGATGCGCCTTTTGTAGCATTCGTCCGGTTGCAGCAAGCTGTGATGTTGGGAGCGCTGACCGAGGTGCCTGTCCCTACAAGGTGAGAGTCATGACCTTTTTTGAGACATTTTTTTATTTCATTGCGTTATTGTTTCAACATCAGGATAGGCTGCTTTCTTGAATGAGGTTCAGGTGCATTTTGATTCAGAATTTCTGATCTAAAAACAAAATTCCTTTCCACATACAGATTTTTATTCATCCTACTGGGACCAAAGGGAAAGGCCAAGTCATATCATGAAATAGGCAGAGCTATTGCTACTTTAATGTCAGACGAGGTAAGTTTAGCTTTACTTCAGCTTTATCATCGTACTCACCTTGGGATGTGCATGTCCACCTGACTGCCTGCTTTCAAGGACCTTTCACAGTTGAATGCTTTGACATGTTTTGCTTGTGTCTAGATCTTCCATGACATTGCATATAAGGCCAAGGACAGGCAGGATCTGCTGGCTGGTATCGATGAGTTCTTGGATGAGGTCATTGTGCTTCCTCCCGGCGAGTGGGATCCTACAATCAGGATAGAGCCGCCAAAGACTCTTCCCTCTTCAGACAAAAGGTCTTTTAGACAACTTCGGTATTTCTGTGTTTGGAAAATGTTGAGGATGCTTATTGGCTCGTGTATTGTTTATGTTACATTGACTTAAACTGCTGCATCATCCACCAAGGCGTGCACAAGTAAATGGCGCGTGTCAACACACACACAATAACAATTTACATAGCGCTTGTGTAATTGGCTACTTCGTAGAGCAGTGAGGCACAAAACCCTACAATAGAGCTCAACAGTCCCCCTGAACCGATTGTTTGGGAAGTAGAAGATCACATAGTCTACTTATAAATTTTTTTTTAAAAGTTTAAAAGAATGATGGAAGCTATGTTGCAATTTGGTTGTTCATGGACAAAAGGTTAAGATATTATTTTGCAGATGGAAAGTAGCTCTGTGCTAAATCCGGCATAATTTACAGCACTATCTGTTGATTAAAATGCAGTTTCCCATTAAAGTAAATTCATAATGAAATGAAATGTTTGAAGATTTATCCAAAAACTTAATAAGCAGAAAAAACTATAAAACCATTTTCCATATTTTATATATATTTTTTTAAGTTTCTTTTTTTGTCAAATATCCACGCTATGATCATTACTGAGTCTATGGAGGATGTTTTGGGGGTGATACGATGGTGCAGTGGGTAGTGCTTGTCCCGGGTTCGTATCCTGGTTCGGGCTAGGCTGGATCTTTCCATGTGGAGTTTGTATGTTCTCCCTGTGCTTGCTTAGGTTTTTTACTTCGTAAACCGGTGCTGCTTAGCGACAATTCATAATATTATTTAAAAGGCTTCACCGGAACATACTGTAACTAACTGCCCAAAGCAAAGCTGCTACTGAGACACCACATATCATAACTAAATGCAGTGGGATATTCTGCATTCGAGGTATATTATAGCACAGACCATTTTATATCCTCTCAGATCAAATCATATACCCCCATAATATCTGGTGTTGTTACATACACAATAATTACCCTTTTTTTAAAAAAGCTATTAATGTTGTCATGCTATATTTTAGGCATGTTATGTCACTACCCTAAAAACCTTCTCTTAATAACCCTTTTATATGGAGGACCGTGGCTACCAAAACAATAAATAATTATATAAATAAATATATAAATAGATAAATAAAATAAAGATCAAATTTGCAAAGAAATGCATGCATTTATTGTAATAAGTGCATTTATTTATTTCTATATATATTTATTTATTTATATATTTATTTATGTATTTTGTATTTATTTTTGTTTTTATTTATTTATTTCTGTATTTATTTATTCATTTTTTTATTTATTTATTTTTGTTTTTATTAATTTATTTATGTATTTCTCTTAATGTATGCAAATCATGGGGTGGGTCTGGATGCCGCTGCTGTAAGGTGATTGGTTAATCTTTCTCATGCACACATGCCTTGTTCAGCATATCGGCAGTTAGAATCCTGCAGGGGCACACTGTCGTCGTGTCCTTGGGCAAGACAATATTCCCCTGCCTTGCACCCAGTGTCTGCGTACACCGGTGTATGAATGAGCGTGTGAATGGGTGAGTGGATACATGCTGGAAAGCCCTTTGAGTGTAGAAAGGCGTCAGTGACACATACGCTCATTCATACACCAGTGTACGCAGACACTGGGTGCAAGGCCGGTGAAGTGTCTTGCCCAAGGACACGACGACAGTGTGCCCCTGCTGGATTCGAACCGCCGATCCTCCAGTCACAAGATGACCCGCTCTGTGCCACTGTCAATAGACTGAAGCGGAGCTCGTGTTTGGCAGTGTCTATGCTGGACAAGGCGTCTGAAATCAATTTGTGTGCATGGAGAAAGATTAACCAATCACCTAACAGCAGCAGCAGACCCACCCCGTGATTTGCATACATTAAAAGAAATATATAAATAAATAAATAGATACAGAATAAATATATAAATAAATACATGCATTTATTACAATAAATGCATGCATTTCTTTGCTAATTTAAAATGTATGTTATTAATTTATTTATATATTTATTGTTTTGGCAGCCACGGTCCTCCATACTCTTAACCCTAACCATTCCAGACTCATTATCTTGTTTATGTAACATCATTAGTACGTTGACATTATAAGACTGGCTTCCTCAGATACTCTGGCCTTAAGTGGTATAGTCTGGCCTAGACTATTTTATACCACAGTATGAAATATAATGAGACTTTAGTTGTATGTGTTTTTAGCCTTATTTTATAGTTGCTAAAATATACCGAGGTTTAATCTGGGCAAGGTTTAACTTGGCCTGCTACACCGGCTCATCACATGTCTACTGATTGTACAAGGTCCTGAGGCTGTAAATCAGTAGGTAGGTTGTATATTAAACTAGACATGTTCAGCATTGCTTCCAAGGCAACAGATCAGTTCAAAGAGATACTTAACCAAACCCCTACAAGTTTAAGTCACAACTACAGCAAGCAATTGATAGAATATTCTGTAATGGTGGTAGTTATTTTCTTGTTTTAGACTTTGACTATTATTTAGTATTAACTCAGGGGATTGTCATGAACTTGGGTCAAAGATATTCAATTTTAAAGTTTATAAGCTTGTTAAAAAGTTATAAATAAGTTGGTAGTTGATTAACAAGTCATGAGATACAAATTGCACAGTAATTGGTGATTGATACCACGGCACCAGTATTGGGTCGTCTAGTCAGCCCAATATAACCATGATGTGGCGCTTATCGAACCGAGAAATATGCTACAATTCATGATAGAAATTGTTATTGCAGACATCATGTAAATATAGATCGTAGTTGCCCCTTTTAACATCTACCACTCTAGATGTAAACTTCCCTAAATCAAGAAAGCAAACTTTGTGTATTGATTTGTTGGCTGCCTAGCAGCAAACAGACATGTGTCAGTAGGACAGCACAGGGATACTTCACCAAATTATTTTAATATTCTTGCTAGCGCGGAACTCTTGCAGTGACTGGAGGACATTAAACATGCATCAGTATCTGGTCACATTGCTGTGTCTGCAGAATAGGTGGCCTCTTCCAGGCACTGCAGAATCTCAGCCTTTTCAGATTATGGAATAGCTCTCAATTATTCAAGATTTTTCAAAACATTTTATATGTCAAACCATGTGAATGATTTGAAATGATATTTCTCTCATCCTTGATTGTGGAGCGGGGGGTGGGGAAAGAGGGGTGGGAGGGAGGGCAGGGAGTTCAGCTTCCCGATGGCCTTGTGTATGAAACTCTTCTTAAGTCGGCTGGACCTGGCCCGTAGATTCCGCAGTCTCCTCCCTGAAGGCATTACCTTGAGGAGACTGTGTGATGGGTGCGTAGGGTCCCTGGTGATTCTGAGGGCTTTGCGGGTGAGACGGGTGGAGTACATGTCCTTAATGGAGGGAAGAGGGGCTCCGCAGATCTTCTCCGCTGCTCTCACGATGTGCTGGAGGCTCCTTCGGCAGGTTCACATAAAAACCTGTTACTGTGTCAGAGTATGAGGGTCTGAGCCTCTGTTCTAACCTGTTCAAGTTCTTTAAATATTTGTTTTGCTGTTTTAGTTGCATGAATTTGTATTTTCTGTGTCATAGAAAAAACATGTATGCCAGTGGGGCAGGAGGAGGAGGAGACCCACAGATGAACGGTAATATGCCTCATGATGGTGGGCATGGAGGAGGAGGACATGCAATAGGAGACGAGCTTAAAAATACTGGCAGGTAGAAAACAATGAGATAAATTCTTGAAATGATTTTGTTCAGGGACTAAAACTCCCATAACACGTAATTGTATGAAAGCTACTTATAATTTTATTGTGATTGCAGATTTTGTGGAGGCCTCATACTTGATATAAAAAGAAAAGCGCCTTTCTTCGTCAGTGACTTCATTGATGGTTTTAACATACAGGCCTTGTCTGCCATTATGTTCATTTATCTGGGAACTGTGACCAATGCCATTACTTTTGGGGGTCTTCTGGGCGATGCTACTAACAACATGCAGGTCAAATTCACCTTTTGTGAATTCATTACATTTCTCTTTGAAAATGCCGATGTCTTAATAACAGTTTTGTCTTTATGATTCAGGGCGTCCTGGAAAGCTTTCTGGGAACAGCAATTGCTGGTGGAGTCTTCTGTTTGCTGGCCGGACAACCTCTTACTATTCTGAGCAGCACTGGGCCTGTTCTAGTGTTTGAACGGCTTCTTTACAAGTTCAGCCTGTACGCTTAAGCACAAACTGTTCACACTACACAAAGGACCTTTCTGCAGTATGCATGAGGACACATACAAAGCTTTGACTAAAAACAACATAAAATGTGAAATTAATTACCCAACAAATTCTTAAAGTAATTCCAAATCTGGATTAATAGGAAGGGTTGCCAATTTTTCCCCTCTCTATACAACTGGAGTTAAACGATTTACTGTGATGACTGTGTAAAGTGAAAACAAGTAATTACAGTGAATGTAAAAAAGAAAGTAGTGAGGCTTTTTCTTCCCTTAGAAACCCTTATTTTCTATTTTTCTCAGGGATAACTCCTTTGACTACCTGGTATTCAGACTGTGGATCGGCTTGTGGTCTGCGTTTTTCTGTTTCATCCTTGTGGCTACTGATGCCAGTTACCTGGTTCAGTATTTCACACGCTTCACCGAGGAGGGCTTTGCCAGTCTCATCAGTTTCATCTTTATCTACGATGCCTTCAAGAAAATGATCAAATTGGCAGACCACTACCCTATCCACTCCGATTATAAACTGCAGTATGTCACGCAGTATGACTGTGCGTGCATGGCCCCCCTCGTATTAGGTAACCTTTTCTTTTATTGGATACAATAAAAGTCCCAGGTCCATTCTGCTTTTGAATTGTGAATATTACATTGTTTTTTGTTTTGTTTGCAGATAACTCGTCACAGCTTGGTTCTGATTCTTCGGATGGTTCTGCAATGTGGATCTTGAATGTCACTGAGCTTGTAAGTATTCAGTTTTTTGCTGCTGCACTGATTCACATGAGCGTCATCTTGTATTGTCAAGAACAGCAATCAATACTCTTCTGTTGATTGTTTGTGGTTTCTCTGCCCAGCCAATAAACAGCACCTGGTCTACCCTGACAAAGAGCGAGTGTTTGAAGTACAAGGGTGAACTCGTCGGTGAATCCTGCAAATTTGTGCCAGATATTGCCCTGATGTCCTTCATCCTGTTCTTCGGGACCTACACCTGCTCCATGGGTCTGAAGAAATTTAAGACCAGCCCCTTCTTCCCCACCACGGTGAGTGTACTGCTGTATTCATCTGAACTTTCTGTTGGGTTTTTGTTTTGAGTGTACTACCAAAATGTCTGAATCTGTAGTTTTAGTGTCATCACTTCAATTTTATTCATAGTATGAGGGAAGACATAGTAGATTAAACACCAGGATTAGATTAAAAATGAGCAGTTATTGTTGTAGGTGAGGAAACTGATCAGCGACTTTGCCATCATTCTGGCCATCCTCATCTTCTGTGGCGTGGATATGCTGGTTGGAGTAGAAACCCCTAAACTCATTGTGCCAACTGAATTCAAGGTCAGTGTCTATACTTCATCATGAGGTTTGTGTTTGATTGTTAACTTTGGGAACACTGTCTATCAGCCAACCAATCCGACGCGCGGCTGGTTTGTGCCCATGTTTGGAGGAAATCCCTGGTGGGTTTACCTGGCCTCCGCTCTGCCTGCACTGCTGGTCACCATCCTGATCTTCATGGACCAACAGATCACTGCGGTTATTGTCAACAGGAAGGAGAATAAGCTTAAGGTCAGTCACACAACCAAAACAGTAGAAAGATTATGTCATGTACAAATAATAATAATAATAATGCATTAGTCTTATATAGCGCTTTTCCAGACGCTCAAAATCGCTTTTACAATTTGGTGCATTATTCATTCACTCCATCCTTGGTGATGATAAGCGAGGCAACCAGTCTGTGCACATCAGCCACCAACCACTCACACACACACACTACAGTTGCCAGGCTTCCTGGTGTTCACAAACGGTCTCCCATCCAAGTCCTGCTTAGCTTCCGAGGTCTGACGTCATAGCAAAGGCGTATGGCCAAATACGCATATTTATTTCTGACCTTTGTACTGAACTTCGAGAGATCTGTACTTTACCCTCCGCACACTTGTACAGGAAACAGGCAACACTCACACTGCAGTTAAATGTACTTGTCATTCTTCTCATGAGAGTGAGAGATGTTTCATGGAAGTGACTGCATGGAAAAAAGTAAGCAAGTACTTGAAAAGTTCAGCCAGCCACAGCAGCAGCTATGATTAATAGATGTGAGTAAAACATATCAAAATATCCCTCCATCCATCCAACCATTTTCTTCCACTTGTCCGTTGCCGGGTCGTGGGAGCAGCTGTTGGAGCCCAAGTCACATTGCACCAGCCCCTATGGCTCCTCCTGCAGGTGGTGGGTCCACAGAAGGACGGCCTCATGGTTCTAACCGGGCCTGTTGGTCTCTCATAAGGGGCTTCTGAACCGCTCTTTGTCTGACCCGTCACCTAGGACCTGTTTGCCATGGGAGATCCTACCAGGGGCACGAGGCCCCCGACAACTTAGCTCCCAGGATCATTCGGGCGCTCAAACCCCTCCACCACGATAAGGTGGCGGTCATATCAAAATAATTATATATATTTTTATATTGTATACAGACATGTTTATCTTACTTATTGTAGCTTTTTATTGCATTACCTTTTCAAATTGGGCAATTGACATACACTTTCAACAAGCTGCTACATCAAACTTCTGCACCGACCGATGTCTTGGACTTTTGTATGTTTTTCTCTGTGCACGTGTGACCCTGCATGAACTCTGACCAGCGGCGTGTTTATTGTGGCAGAAAGGGGCGGGTTACCATCTGGACTTGTTCTGGGTGGCTGTGCTGATGGTTGTGTGCTCCTTCATGGGGCTGCCCTGGTATGTGGCTGCTACAGTCATCTCCATCGCTCACATCGACAGTCTAAAGATGGAGACAGAGACGTCTGCCCCGGGAGAGCAGCCCAAGTTCCTGGGTGTCAGGTATTTATCATTCAGTGAGTGTATACAAAGTAACGCCACTTACAAATGGATGTAGCGGAGTTTAATAAGCTGAATTTGGTCTCTGATAGGATTATGACCTACACATTTTCAGATCAAAGCCTGCTTACAGTATTTTTACTACATGTTTTACCCATAAATTTTTTTATTTATGTTTTACATTATATTCACCACCTGTCAAACACATTCGTTGTTTTTTTTAATCTAGACACATTTAATGATGAGGACATATCATGCAAAGTTGAAATTTGTGGGCTTTTAACCATGTTATAATGTTGTTCCCTCATCAAAAATCTACCTGCTATAGTATTTCACTTCATTGGCGCTCGCTTTAGTCTTTTATTTGGTTGTCTCCACTTTTACTGTAATGCTCCAATCTGTATTTCTTTGATTTTGCTGTAATTGCTTGAACCCAGAAAGGTCCTCCCCAAAACCCTTAAACCATCACGGTGCCATTAATTTGCTGGTTAGCAAAAAATTAGAGCTTGTGTTGGTTTTTTCTGCTGCCAGTGGAGGGTGCTCAACCTAACAAGATGTGTAAAAAAGAGCAGTCTTGCCCATCAAGTGTGAATTCCATACACACATTAATTTGAATATAAATTACAAATGTAAAACTTGAAGTATCAATACTGAGGTGCCCCAAATCAACTATATAAGCCACAATTATGCATTTGATATATCCACTTTAGAGTTAAGTTATTAGCTGTCTCAGTTTTATCTCAGTGACAGGGCCACTTGGCTCGTCAGCTGAACAAGCAGTCTTTGACTTCAGATGCCAAGTTATAAATCACCGACCTCACAACAAGTTAATGTGTGATATAATTCTCATTTGCAGAGAACAGCGCGTCACTGGAGTCTGTGTGTTCATCCTGACGGGACTGTCTGTTTTTATGTCTCCCATATTGAAGGTTTGCTTTCACTAATGATACCAACTTCTTTATTTTACTCTCCATACTCCACATGCGGCATATTCACTCACTTTTGTTCTAGTTCATCCCCATGCCGGTGTTGTATGGAGTCTTTCTGTACATGGGTGTGGCCTCTCTAAATGGAGTCCAGGTAATCATTCATCATAGTTCAGTTGATAACACTCCAGGTTGTTTGAGCTGAATATGTAATCATTTCCAGTTCATGGACCGGCTGAAACTACTGCTAATGCCAGCAAAGCATCAGCCAGACCTGATCTACCTGCGCCACGTGCCCCTCAGGAAGGTGCACCTGTTCACCTTCATTCAGGTGCTGTGCCTCGCCATGCTTTGGATTCTCAAGTCCACCGTGGCAGCCATTGTGTTCCCTGTGATGGTAAATTGCAAGTGTATCATGACATTATTCAAGCACAAGACTATCAAATAAGAGGATTAAAGAAATGAATATTGTTTATGCAATGTAGATTATCTTTACATCATGTATTATAATTCTCCCAAGCATTTTACTTCAACAAGCACTTTGTTCTTTTAGATTCTGGCCTTGGTTGCAGTCAGAAAAGCTATGGACTACATGTTTTCTCAGCATGACCTCGGATTCTTAGACGACGTTATCCCAGAAAAAGACAAAAAGAAGAAGGAAGATGAGAAGAAGAAAAAGCGTGGCAGCATAGACAGTGATGGTGAAGAGGTAAGTGTTTAAAACGACAGACTTTGTGACATGAAGCATATTTAAACAGGAGAAAACACAAGTTACGTACAAGACAGTACGTAATATCAAATATTTGATTTATGTTTGATTTTTTTCCTACAAAATAGGTTACTCTTTTCAAATCTTTCATTTCAGTCTGTACACAAGTTCTAAAAATTGATAATCATGAACTCTATTCAGTTTAATATTTAACTGGAGTGCCACAAGGCTCAATAATTGGTCCACTTCTGTTCAGTTTTTATTGCCGTGCAAACACTCTTATGTTTGCAGATGATACTGTCATCTTTGCTTATCGCAGCAACAGTTGAGGAGGTTTAGCCAAAACTATTGATCACATCCTGGCTCGAAAACCTTCAACATATCTAAAAATCCACAGTCATAACTCCACTGAACATTCAAAACAATCAGTATATTTGCCAAAATATCAAACTATACCATAAGTCAGAGTAAATCAACCGGTTTTCTCCTTACAGACAACTTGGGATTCTGCAGCTCAGAAATCACTTCCCACACTTCCTGTTGGCAATATAAATTACCTCGGCATTACCAATTCCTCCTGGCTGTCAGAGTTTTTCTATCTCAACTTCACACCGGTAGTACTCAAACCCATTGTGGATGATCTTGAACGCTGGAATAATCTACCGCTCACTCTCATTGGCCACAGTTAAAATTGCAATTCTTTCTTAACTTGATTATCTCTTCTCAGTGCTCCCTGTCACACCCTAATGGTTTAACTCATTAGACGCAATAACCAGGAATTTTTTACTGGCATAATAAAAAAACAAAGATCAAATATACCGCACTTCAAACACACTAAAAATGTCAGGATCCAAAATATTAATGATTCTGCCAGTTAAAAAGGGCTTTAAAAACCAAAATGTTTAAAAACAGTATATGTTAAAAAAAAAAAAAATGTTTTGTGTTGTGGGTTTTTATGTTGAAACAGCAATCTCTAACAATTGGACAAGTTTTAGAGTTTTTTTTTTTTTTAACATTTCAATAAGGAGTTAAGCACTTGTTGACATTTTTAACATTTGTGTCTTATCCTGGAGGTTGACATGAACCTACATAAAATGGTATAAGATGGAATGATTTTATTTTCAATTGTAAAATTCATGAAATCTGGAGCTTGCTACCTTTTAAGCCCCAAGTTTTTGGTATCCATTACATTTTCTAATCAACACGTATTTATGCATGTACTATATCTTTTTTATTATGTGAAAATAGTTAAATCTAAAATCCACTGTAATGTTCTCTGTGACAGTCTGACTACCCTTACAATGAGAAAGTCCCCAGCATTAAAATCCCTATGAACTTGATGGAGCAAGAGCCCTTCTTAGGTGATCAGGCCTCTGACAGTGAGTAGAGACCGTCTCCTGAGGACCAGCAGCTAGCTTTTTTTTCTTTTCTTTTTTTTCCACTTCATTTCCTCTGCTTTCCTGACTGTCTGCCAGATGCCTCTCACTCCCTTTTGATCTTTGCATTGTTTCCATGACTTTTTTGTATTGCATAAAACACATTTTCTTTTTCACTTTGATTCTATCTGTACGTATGTTTTTTTTTTATGTTCTGCTGTTTCTTAACATTGAATGTAGTACATTAACATTTACTTTAATTGTAATAGCACTATAATCTACAACTGCTAACACACAGCACACACTTTTAAAACATTGATCACTGCCATAATGCTTAAACATTCAGCATTATAACTGACACTTTTTTTTAACAGGAGCGAAGTCCCCTGCATTTCTTGAACACCACACATCATGCTGAGCACGTGGACTACTACCAGGCCGACTACATGTCCAGGTGACGTCATACCATTTATCCTGCAATCCTAACCCTAGAGTTCCTGCCTCCAATCCTTCCATTTTCAAACAGTGAGGATTGGATTTATATCGTTAGCCGCTACCACAACTCTCACAAACCTTTCAGCACATCGCAATTGCTCATGTGCATGAAATGCATGAAAAAGTATTATGATTTTTAAGATTTTAAAACAACATTTATAATCACGGCACTGCCAACAAATCCCAATGCATTCTTCTGCAATCTATTAAAATGCTTCATCAAGTATGGATATATTTGTTTTACTTTTCTTGACAATCCAACAACATATGTGCACCTGGAGTACGTCCTGTGAGGCTAAGTTAATAGTTGTATCACTCAATACTTTTACTCTAATGTTTTTACGATGCACTGACAGAAATTCCCAGCCACCCTGTTACTCTGTTACTTACCTGGCTGTAACTTAAAGCTTTAGGACCACCAATCTGCTTAAATCCCACAACACACAGGGATTCATTGTGTGGATAAATATTAAGATCTATGATTATGCAGCTGGAGCAGAGATTGCATTTTTACGCTATGCCCTGGTCCTCGGCTGATGACCAAAATCTGCAGGTCATTTGTGGAGGGTCACATGTCCTCCATCTGCTCTTCACTTGTGGGAACAGTGCTGACGAAAATACTATTCGGAGCGGATTAGCTTTTGGGACAATGTGCAAAAAGCTGCTGTGATATCAGGACATCAGTGATAGCCACATGATATTTAGTCCATAATTGGAGTAACAATAATGGGACTACAATCCAGGTTCAAGCAATTGTTCAACTGCAACAAACCGATCCCCCTTTTCCTTTTTTAAATTGTTAAGTATACAGCTTTTCGGACACTGGTGACCTGTTAGACTCATTGTGGGATGACATTGTCTGATGTATTGGACATTTGATTGGTTGTGGCACATGTCCTGCAGAGAGGAGACTGAATGAGTATGATGCACACTGATGACATGGTTCCTCTCCTGCTCTAAAACACTAATCCTGTCTCACTAAGACTGTAGTCAATTGCTTTGTGCTCAAATGACCCAGTCTGTCTCCACAGAATACACCGTTCCAACTATGGATGTATACATATGATGTTACATGCACACATCTGAGTAGGAGTTAACTACCAGCTTTACACAAGTGATAGAAAACATTGTAAGAGTGAAGCCTAAAGCAGGTTTTATTGTGTGCTTTTCAGCCCCGAGATGAGTCCGCTGAAGTCTGTGCCTCAGATTAGAATAGACATGGACCCAGATGATGACTATGATGAAGACAACACGTTCTACTGGAAAGGCCGACGGTCTGAAACTTCTCTGTAGAGCAATGTCAGCACTGGTTCATCTGTGCAGCAACAAGCAACCTAATGTTATCAGTCAAGCTACACTTTGGCATGTTTTCAAGACCCATGAACTGCCAGGAGAGAATGAACTAACTAACTACAGAACAATTTTTATTTTTTCTATTAATGCCGTTACTCACTTCTGTCTACTTTGCCTGCTGCGCCTCACTGACTGAATAATTCCTGCTTGTGTATGCAAGTCCTGCTACATGTTGCCAATCAACGGAATATGCTACAGCCCTCTGGACTGGCCGTACATGGACAGTGTTCCCTGTACGTATGACAAATGTATACTACATTGACAAAATGAACCATTTGGTTACACTAATCTAATTTTCCTGTAGCAGGGAAATGCTGTTTTCATAGCTCTACCTCTTGTTTTAGTTTAAATTCTCACAATGACCAATTGTATCATGTTGATTTTTAAAACAGCATGAGCTATTGATAATGTCTGTCTTCTTGTAGAGTTAAATAATGATGTAGTAATGAATGTTGATATTTTAACAATATATTAACTCTGCACTTCATTTTATGATGTCTTTTGATGCCGTTTTTATTGCTTCACTTTCTAATTTAAATTGATTATGTCACATGTCCTTAAGATTTGTGTTACTGTTTTAAATTAAATCAGAAACGTCTTATCTTTTTAAAGAAATGCTTGCAATTTCATATATCTACGACCTGAATGCTAATCTTTCCTTCAGCACATCTACTGTATTTCCTGATAATAACATCCAGGATTCCTACAGATATGTATCATTATAAAATGTTAAGTCTAGTTTATTACTGTAACATCACTGACTTATCGATAAACTCATGAAGGTTCAAGCCTCAAAATATGATGGATCAGAAAATACCATGAATTCAACAGTAATATTCTGATTGCCTAATGTAGATATTACTTTGACCTCCATTGCACCAAAGAGCATTAAGTACTTTCAGGAAATATATAAACCTGGGCCTACACTTTCAAAGAATAATGGTCAATAAAATGTGCATATAAAATAAATAAACAAAAAGCACAAGTTATTGCTAAAAAAATTAACGAGGGACAGATCCCCCCTGAACTAACATTTAAAGCACAAGTCTGACCTGTATGTTATGAGTCTGACTCATTAAAAGTGTATGTGCGCCCTCTAGTGTCTTTTTAACACCATTACGTTAGAAAGCACTAACTTTCAGCACTGAGTAGCCTTTTGAACTACTGTAAATTCAGTATGTGAAGAGTCATGATTTTCACGTTGTTTAGCAGAAGAGTGATTGCGTAGCTGTATCGTGTTCAGTTGTGGGCTACCAGGGATGGTTTAGTCCACTATCAAACTAATGCCAATCATGTAATGCCCAACATCACCTCTAGACGGCACTAAGGTTCATTAAATGAATAAGGGGCTTGCCTGTGAACGTGAACATCTCATGGCCAGCTGAGTGCTTCTGCTCTGTGTTTGTGTGACTACGGTGGTCCGTTTAATTACCTCACTTAATTGCCCCACACTGGGTCACCCAGAAGATTTTTTTTTTTTAGCTGCTGTACAATGGAGTGTGTCCCGGGGAATAGACACAGTCTTTCAGTTGTGTACAATCAATCCAAAATTATGCGTAATTCTGAATGTCACATTGCAATGAATGATAATAACAATGACCATTAATGGAAATAACTATGACACTTGATTAATGGTGCTGTTGTTCAGGATGTAAAGTCGTCCCCCCCCCCCCCCCCCCACAAAAAAAAAATCAAAATCATAAACATGTTCACAAAATGCTTTTTATCTTCTTCCACACAAAGAGGACGTTGTGTTCTAGATGCTTGGACAGAGCCTTCCCATTTGTGGAACTCCTTTCATATGAACTGAACTGAGGATCAGCAGTGAGCATGATCCTGTTGTAGCTGCACATATGACTCAATGTAGCCATGCATTAAGAAAGCAAGTCTTCATACTACTCAAATCCATGTGGTTAAGGTTATACACAGATGCATTGCCTCTAAATGCACACGTATTCTCTCATACCAGAAACTGACAAAAGGCTCTAAACAAAGACAAGCCATTGCCATTGTAGTGTCTTAGAAAAGTAGAGGATAATCATTACGCACAATGACCTGTAACAGGAGTGTCCACTGTGGGATGAAAACATGTGCAGGTTGCCTCCCGTGCAGCAAGAATACTATTTTAAAATCTTTGTAATGAAATATAACTAACCAATAATGGAGATGCTAGATTAATTGGCAAAGTAGGAACATCCACTCACAATTTCCACAAATACAAAGACTAGGGGAGCCACATAATTGCTCAAATGGAATTGGGTGAAAATACTATTCAAGTACAAATCAATAGTTTTCAGCGTTTTTGTTTTTCAGAATCCATTCAGACAGATTCACATTAATGTTTCTAAATCAAAGACAGCATGATTTACATTATCTTAAGGTAAGGTAGATAAGATAGAAACGGTTTAGTGTCTCCATACCGTACAGCAAAAGTAAATGTAACTCATTATTATCGTCTCTGTTTAATATACTTTGTGAAACTTTCCAAACTGTGATTCACTGTATACTTTCTGTCTGCAACGTTATGTAAAAAAAAAAAAAAAGACATAATAAAAAACTTTACAATATACTCAAACTACAATATTTAGCTCATTGTAAAGTCTGACGTCATCTCAAACCCGGGCTATTCATATCAATAAATGCACAGCCTCTAGGTAAATACGCTCCTCTTCGGTACAACGTGGTAATGAAAAGACCAGCCTTTGAAGTTCCCCAAGGTAAAAGGCTGATGAAAGGAGATGGATGCTCTCTGTGACGAGCGACCACTTACAAGCATCCTCAAAAATCAAATATGCAGTTATGCCATAAGGTTTAATTAAAATTAATGAAATGCATATAGTGTGATAAAAGAAGCAATTGTCTGCATATTTTCATGGTTACAGATAGCTTGCCATACTAATGTGGATAAGCAAAAAGTGATATACTTTTGGGGAAGGGAAGTGTGCAGTAGGTTTCAAAAGCAAATCCCCATTATCAGTGTCGTTGTAAAATGGATCGACAATGTCTCACCACCAGTACATCGCAATACAGTTCATCTTAGTTATGGCGGCCTCTTCAACGGCTCTTTTATCCTTTCGTTTATTTAAAGGAGACCCAGAGTACAGGAGGAGCTTGTATCCGTTGCTCTGATGATTTTCTGAGCTTGGATGAGGACAGAGCTTTCAAAAGTGTCTTTCATGGACGGAAAACTCTTTCGGGTTCGTCAGCTTCATGGCCCTCGGGACTAATCTCTCAATTTGTGTTTTGCCCTGCACCGTTAGAGGACCATATACCAGGCTACAGTCCCGTACCGAACAAGACTCACTAGAATGGCCTTGTGGAAGTGAGTCAACATTTCTGTGCTCACACCAAACAGATGCAGCAGTGGAGTCTTTGGGGCAGTTTAGAACACAAACGCTCGACGTGCACATCCCATTTGAGCTCAATTTGTCTGCCTCCAATGACCACAGCTCGGCCCTTAAATGGTGCCACCCCTGGGTCACTGCAGTGAAAAAAAAATGTCTGGACTTTAATGGGGACTTGCATTTCTTGGGGCCCTGAAGTGTGACTGAAGAATGCCATCTGAATCAGTCTCTCGCTCACTTATAAAGTCCCCTCTTCTGCCAATGCTGGTATCTGCTATGCTTGTGCAGCTCTGAATCACAGCAGAGGCCTTTGTTCTGTTCGCCTCCCTCATAAGTTTGGCTGTGTCGCGGGATTGGAATCTGCCTGGTTGCACGCGTATTCAGAGCATGCATTGAACCACAGTGGGGCCCCGCGGACAAGGAACAACACGGCATCAAAAAGACATTCTATCACAACACCTGCCAACAAAGCAGCCCGTGTTGTTTCGAGGTGGAACAGGAGAGAACAACGAAGCATCTCCTCACTCCTCCTCATCCCTCGGATTTGTTCCCGTCTTGAAAGCAATTGTGCGCTGTTCAATTTGAATTTGAATCCTGCGCAACACACAAGCAGCAGGAGCAAGAAAAATAATGAAATTACATAAGACTGAGGTCACGCACAAGAAAAAAGTGTTTCCGAAATCGGACCAGGAAAAGATTTAACAACTCTGACTGACTTTACGGCAAAGAAAGTGTTCTTTCCCCTTCTTTAACCTCGTGCTATAGGGGACATGTATCTTTCACCGCCAAGGACTGTTTTGCAGCACAAGTTAAAATGTCCAAGAAGTGCAGCTTTACACACCATCGATGACACTAGTAAAGCCAATGGTTTTACCTGTTTATTTTTGCTCTAGTACTTTGTAGCTTTACTATTTGTGCAGTGTAAACATGAGCTAAAAATATAATACACAATTACAAATTCCATATTACGTTCCACTTCGATTTCTAGATGAAGACTAGCAAACACTCTCTTGCACGGTGCCTCTATCTCATAACTGCACCTTATACACATTCATTAGTCCGAACTCTCTTGACTACTCCTTAATATCATTTACCCATTAATCCCAACCATCCCAGACTGTTACACATGTTACAAAAAATAACATAAAATAATACTCCTATCAAAAGGGGACTGGAGAAGAACCTGAAAGAGCTCCCAGGCTATCCCAATGCCAAAGAGGTCCAGGGGATTGCCCTCTAGGGAACTGCTCACATCCAACGAAAAGTATTGGGTTGAAGCTCTTTGTCTCTGGCAGAGACACAGTCAAACCAAAAGCCCAGAGAAAAATGAGATACAATACAAATAATAATAATGTTCAAAGATAATATGAATGTTAATAAGAATAATTTAAAGACATGAATAAACATCTTACTTTTTCTGTACCTTAACATCCAATGTTAAACTCTCATAGTTATACTTTCAATGATTAAGAAGCAGCCACTATACTTACAAGAGCTTGTGTGATTTTTGTCAGGAAAGGCTTCTTGCCTGTGTTACCACTGATGTCACCTTGGGACCTACTGTATTCAAGATTTTTTATTTGAAATTAGATTTCTCTCATCCTTGATTGTGGAGCGGGGGGTGGGGGAAGAGGGGCGGAAGGGAGGGCAGGGAGTTCAGCTTCCCGATGGCCTTGTGTATGAAACTGTTTTTAAGTCGACTCGACCTGGCCTGTAGATTCCGCAGTCTCCTCCCTGAAGGCATTACCTTGAAGAGACTGTGTGATGGGGGCGTAGAGTCCCTGGTGATTCTGACGGCTTTGCGGGTGAGACAGGTGGAGTACATGTCCTTAATGGAGGGGAGAGGAGCTCCACAGATCTTCTCCGTTGCTCTCACGATGCGCTGGATGCTCCCCCGGCAGGAGGCAGTGCTGGCGCCGTGCCACACAGTGATGGAGCTGGTCAGGATGCTCTCTATAGTCCCTCTGTAGAAGTTGCACATAAGAGAGGCTGGGACTCTCTTCTTAACTTGCGGAGAAAGTAGAGACGCTGATTACTTTTCTTGACCAGAGATGTAGTGTGCATGGTCCAGGAAAGGTTCTCTGTGATGTGCACACCCAGGAACTTAGTGCTGGTCACCCTCTCCACTGCAGCACCGTTGATTGTTAGAGGAGCATGTTGGACCCGTGCTCTTCGAAAGTCCACAACAATCTCTTTTGTCTTCTCCACATTTAGAGAGAGATTGTTCTGTGTGCACCACATGGCCAGACTGCTCACCTCACTCCTGTAGTTTGACTCGTCTCTGTTGTTGATGAGACCCACCACTGTTGTGTCGTCTGCAAACTTGATGAAGTGGTTTGAGTCGTACTTTGGAGCGCAGTCATGGGTCAGCAGAGTGAACAGGAGGGGGCTCAGCACACAGCCTTGGGGAGGCCCCGTGTTCAGTGTGATGGTTCTGAAGGACTTTCCGCCGACACGTACAGCCTGTGGTCTCCCCGTCAGAAAGTCCAGCAGCCAGTTGCCCAGTGATGTGTTGATCCCCAGGTGGAGCAGTTTGTGTATTAGCTGCTGTGGGATTATAGTGTTGAATGCTGAGCTAAAGTCTAAAACAGCATTCTAACATAAGAGTCCTTTGTTTCAAAGTGAGTGAGGGCTGAATGAAGCACAGTGGAGATGGCATCTTCAGTTGAGCGATTGGACTGATAAGCAAACTGGTATGGGTCCCGGGTGGGAGGGAGAACAGACTTGATATGTTTCATGACGAGCCGCTCGAAGCACTTCATAAGAATTGGAGTGAGTGCTACTGGGCGGTAGTCATTAAAGCAGGAGGTTGGTGACTTCTTTGGCACCGGAATGATGGTGGTCGCTTTGAGGCACGTTGGGACCACAGCCTGCTGCAGAGATGTGTTAAAAATGTCTGTGAAGACCTCAGTGAGTTCATCAGCGCAACCTTTCAGTACACGACCTGGTATGTTGTCTGGACCCGTGTACGTTGCTTTGTGTACGTTGATCCTGCTCAGAGATCTTCTCACACTCTCTGGAGATAGCTTCAGCACTCGGTCTTCAGGAGGGGGTGTTGACTTGTGTGCCGGGGTTCTGTTGAGTGCCTCGTAGCGAGCAAAGAATTCATTTAGAGCGTTAAACAGAGAGGTGTCACTGGCACAAGTTTGTCGAGGAGGTTTATAGTCTGTGATGGTCTTTATCCCCTCCCACAGACTCAGAGTGTCTCTGCAGTCTCTGAAGTGATCAGGTATCTTTTTGGAGTACTGCTTCTTGGCTTTTTTGATGCCGCGGGACAGGTTGGCCCTAGCTGTCTGCAGTTTCTCCTTGTCACCAGATTTGAAGGCAGCATTCCGAACCCTCATGAGCCTGAGGACTTGTAATCCAAGGTTTCTGGTTGGACCTGATAATGATGGTCTTAGAGTCTGTAACATCTTGCACTTGGTGCACTGAGGATAATCTATCTATACCCTGATTTTCATAAGGAAAGCTGCTAATGAATTTGCAGCACATGTCGAGTGGTGATGTTGTCATCTCTGTTCACACGAGAATAGAGGCGACCTACGGTATTGGCTTTATTGAGTTTGTCTGTTATAGAAGGTTTTTAATCCAGAGCAGATCGAAACAAAACATTTTAATGAGTAATAAAGTGTTTACATTTAATTAAATTTTTTTAATTTTACATTTAATTTGAAAGTGATCTGTTTATACGACCCACTTTGTGTAATACGGTCCAATCTGTTAGTCTTCCCATTCTGTGAGTCTCTTCAGACTCTATATGTTCAATGTTCAAATCTAGACTGAAAACAGCTCTTTTTACCCGAGCAGATGAAAACTGAAAGTATTTTATCTGCACTCTTGCCTTTTACTGTAATTGATTAATTTTATGTTGATGTTTTAATTATTGATTTGATCTGTTTTTTTTGTAACTTTATGCAACTGTGAAAGCACTTTGAATTGCCTTGTGTATGAATTGTGCTCTACAAATAAACTTGCCTTGCCTTGCCTTGCCTTGCCTATAAATATCTGTCTGGTGAAAGAAAACATGTCTTGCTTCCCCATAAATGTCAGACTTTTCAGAATTCATCCAAATTCGTTCTTCAGAGATCCCAAGTTTTTATCCATATTTATTTTTTATTTTTGTAAGTATTAAATAATAAAATATATTCAAAGTAATTATATGATATATAAAGAGATATCACCACCATTCAATGTTTGATAAAATGAATAAAAATCCATGTAATAATACACTGACAACAAGTTTGTTTGTGTCAATACTAATCACTTTGAGCACTGGTTTTGAAATCAGGCTGGGATGAATAAAACATCTCTCCAATTATCTTAAATGTAGGGAAGAAAAGAAAAGGATTTGGAGATTAACAGTTGAAGCACGAAACACAGTGAAGCAATTGTCAATACTACAAACTGCATCAATTCCCACACAGACTGAACTGCAGGGACAAATGAACCCTTTTAAAAGTAAGGCAAGATGCAGGAGGGTCCACTACATAAATGACAGTCATTATTCATCATGAATTATTCAAACTTACCTAAAGCACACAGTCTCCCTTCTGTGCTTCTAACTGCTGTTATTAATGAACAGATACTGTATGTGCTGCTCAATACACTAGCCACAGTTTTGCTCAGATATCCAATTTTACTCTCAAGATAAGTGTCCAAGTACTCTCAGACTCCATTGGGAATTGCTGAGATTCACTCTCTCTCACTGAGTTAATATCCTTTAGTTCTAGTTTTGCATTTTGTTCACAAATCTAAGTCCTCTTTCAAGTTTTTAATTCACATTAGCGTTCAAAGTTGGTCCATGCAACCGCACAATCACTGTGCTGAATATTTATCTACAGTATCTAGTGTCTATATCTATTATGACTGACTACGAGCAGTTCACTGACTGCGCAGGTTGTGACTTTCCTAAAAGAGCACTGCAGCGCATCAGAGAAGGGCGAATGTGTGAACTGAATATTTACTTGAGGTCTCTACAGATTAAACACGATTATATCTATTTTACACGTGTCTACTCAAGCAACACTTGGTTCAGTAGGACGTGAACTAGCAATCTAACTTCTGAATGCCTGCAAAGTCAAAAGATTAATTTCCGTCTAGTGTTGCATTATCAAGATCTTGTATTGATGATCGAAGAGTTGGACCTTTGTCCAGTCCAAAGCCTCCTCCTGCACATCGCAAAGATTGTCAATGTGTCTGAACTGTGTGGTGGCCAATCCATGTGTGAAAATAACGTGTCTTTCGATGAATCCTGGCATCGTCATCTCTCATATGCCCCTGAAAAAATTCCATTGATGGAAAAACCTGGTCATTGGGTATATTCCAGTATAGTCGGGTAGTCAGCAGCCCTTATTCTTTGGACATAGTGCTGTATGTCTGAGCACACCGTCTCATATAGTGATGTACAAACACCTTCATTCGCTCACCCTCCTCACACTGCAGCTTTCTTTGTCTGTTTCTGTGGACATTTCTGGAATACCATATTATCATGATCGTCATGATTTAGAATATACCTTATTACATGACACAGGAGGCATGCTTTTTCTTTTTACTGCAGCCCTCAAAGTTAACATGGCATCTAACAAAAAGACCTTGCCATGACTCAGATTCTTAAGTGTTGAAGCGATTTCTTTTTATTGCATAAAACAAAGCAATACAAATCAATTTAAGTTCATAAGTCATCCATCACCTTCAAAGCTGTAAAGTGTAGTTATATAAAAGAACACACATTCAGAGGAAAAAGAGAGACATAGACTGATAAATAAAATTGATTTTCAGTTCAAGATCAAAGACAGGACATACTTAAAATTAGTTTTTCTTGTTGCCTAAATGACTATTTTGCACATTTTCTATCAGATTAAAGATAAATTACATTGTATTGATAGTCAAGGTACTTTACCTTTTACTTGAGTAATGTTTTTCAAAACTACCAGTCCACCTTAAATCTCTTCCTGTCCTCTCTTTTTTCTGACTTGGACATAAAACTTCAGTTTTTAGCACGTTAAATGCCAACTGTTGGTGACTTTTTAGTGAGTACTTGAAGCTCTTTGCAAGAACATTGGTGACAATTGCTTTTTAACGGCCTTTGCAAATAAAGGGTTTAAAACTAATCTTTGATCCCACTGCATGGAAGGATTCTCTATTCTACCACCCATTTAGTGTTTGAGGGATTCTAAAAACGTCAGGATTATGAACAGTTTTCAGCTGATTGCTTGTGAGTGTAAATCTGTAAATCATGTGATCCTAGAAAGGCGTGAGGATAAGGAGCTCGATGTTGTCTTTGGTTCACCACCACAGTCACAAAAACACAAAGTCACAATAGACAGGACAGACAGTATCATTCAGCAGTTGTATTGCATTAGGCTCAAATGAGCCCCTGTACACCTTCCTTGTAGCTAAAGGCACAAACAAGAGATGCTGTGAGTAACTGACAATTTATTTGGCTACTCTATGCATAGCTGTCTGATAAAGAACATCCAGTGTGTTTTGTTCACGGCCAATCACCTTTGCTGCATTTTTTATGATTCTTTGTAGTTCGTTTTTGTTTGCCACCGTGAGATACCCAAACCACACGGTGATATTAAAAACAAGGGCACTTTCAATCAGACTGATCATATACTGTATAGCAGTGGTCGGCAACGTCCGGCCCGGGGGACAATTTTGGCCCGTTGCCAATATTGTTTGGCCCGCCAGAGGATATATATATTTATCCTCTGGCGGGCCAAAAAATATTTTATATTTAAAAAAAAAAAGCCTAGCAGAGAGTTAATTGTTCTTTATCCGCAAATGTTTTGCCCCTGATATTTGCTTGTGTTTAGCACAACACCATTCCACTGTCTAACTTCTAGATTAAATTGTGGTTTGTCCGGATCCTCTTTACCTCAGACACACGCATTTGAGCGCCATCACACGCTCTGACGCCACACTCCTCATATCACACGCTCAGCCAAAAAATATCCCTGACTTTTAAAGACATTTAAAAAAAAAAACTCTTCTGGTTAAATGAGCTATGGTTAGTCAGTCTTACATAAATAAATACACACAAATGGGCTATGATTGTTAAGAGACAGTCCTAGAAACCTTCCTGTCGTTGTTTCATCTGTGCGCGGTACGAGGGGGTGCATTTTTCGGCGGTCATGCAGTTTTCGGCGTAACACCGGCCAAAATCCAGGACGCTTGCGAGGCACTGGATACCTTTTCCTGTGTGGTCAGGCCTCGAACTAGGACCCTGCTGCTCCGGATATAACTGTCATAAAGAGCATCGATTTTGAGACGCCTCAGATTGAAGTGGAAAGGACGCACTGAATGACCCGTGTTTCGTTTCGTGATGTCGCCGAATATTGTACTCTTTGCCAACGGAGATGACCTCGTTGCAGATGAGGCCGAGAGGTTTGACATTCACATATCCAGGTAGGATGAAACCATATGTTTGTCGCCTTTCCTCCCTGAAACTCCTGTTTTCACTGTCCACTTTTCTTTGTTGTCCTTTGGAAAGCGACATGTTTGTGATGCTAACTTAATGTTTTGCTAGTGCTGTGTAACCCACGAAAATCCGACAGACTCGGGGACAGTATTGTTTCAAACAATATTTTATTTTTAAACAAAACATATGTATAGTTTGGAGTTATCTAGTATTGAATATACATGCATGAATAAATCTATTTTTTTTAAATCAATTGACCGGCCGGCTCGCCATCTATCGGCGTAAAAAAAATTTGGCCTGAGGCCAAGCCAACTTGCCGACCCCTGCTGTATAGTCTCTGATTGGCTTTCTTTTACATTGAATCCACGTTTGTGCAAAATTAAGTTTGTCATCAATGTGAGTACCCAAGTACTTAAAGCTGTTAACAACCTCCACAGGCTGGTCAGAGATGGACAAAGACTGAACAGGACTGGAACAGCAAAACTCCATTTAGTGTTGTCTTGTAAATATCAAGTTCTGCTCTGATTTGGACAGCTTTGTAGTTATTGATTGAACACAGTTTTTACCTCAGCTTGCTTCAGGCTGTACAGATTTAGCCACCAGGACTCTACAATCCTAATATCTGGGATAGACAATCTAAAGAGTTCAAATGTTTTAATATCCACATTCGGCTAGTGAGTCAAAAAAAATACTACATTACTCAATTTCAAAGCCTATAACGAATGCAAACAGGTCATGAATGTAGCAGTATGGCCTGAGTGCTCTTTAGCTTAGTGGCCGATTAGGTGATGAGTTGCTAAATTGCTTCCTGCTTATCAAGAGTGCAGACGTATCTCTGCTTGCTGCCTCTACTTGCCTCTTTATTTGCTTTTTAATCATTCTATTTTTGGGCACATGTCTTGGATATGATTGTATTCTTTTCCTTTAAGTGAACCAAGGCTTTTTAATCATTTTTCCTTTTTTTTACAACTCATTTGACGGACCAACGATGACAATCTTGTCAACATGGCTGAGGGAGTAACGCAAACATCTCCTTGTGAAAGCTGTCGGATGAATCAACAAGAAATTTGCCTACTACGGGACAAGATTTTTGCCTTAGAGACGGAAAAAGGACTTAATGACACGCTCCTTGTGGAACCCGGTAAGAAGACTGGAAAAACTGATACTTGCAACCTAAAGCTAAACGATACCGAAACATTCCCAAAACTTAAGAGACAACCTGGTGCTAGGCCAAAGCAAAGACAACATGCTGGTAAAAATGCACCTGGAATAAAGTTAACAAACAGATTTTCACCTCTCTCAGAGGATGAGTATAACAAACAGAAAAAGTCACAGAGAAACAGAGAACAAGAAGTCAAAACAAAGATGGAGAGAAAAACTGTGCCAAGTGTCAAGGCCAGAGATATCCTGGTGCTTGGAGACGGAGCCATATCTAATATAAACAATGAGCTGATGACCACCAGCACCTATCTGAGTGGCACAGTTTCTGACATCATTGATGTTCTGAAGGAGATTACAAATAACCCTGGGATAAATAAACTTGTTATACATGTTGGTGCTGTTGACATAAAAAAACAGAGAGTCTGAAGTCTTGAAAGAAAAGTTTAATAAACTTTTTGAGAGACTTGATTTTCTGGATAAAGATGCAATATAAATTTTCATCAGTGGACCTATCCCAAACATCGATGGGAGAATAACAAATTCTCCCGGCTGTTTCAGTTAAATACATGGCTGTCCAAAGTCTGTGAGTCAAGAGGACTGTATTTCATAGAGAACTTTAATCTTTTCTGGAAACGCGACGATCTGTTTAAAGGAAATGACCCACATTTGGGCAGAGGTGGAGTGAGACGACTGACAGAAAATCTCCTCCATGCTCTGCAAAATCAGTGGAGGCCTGAGCGGCCAGAGAGAGCAGAGAGGAGCATGAGAAGAGCCCCTGGCTCGCCAGCAAAGGTTTTTCCTGCATCCCCAATAAAAGATTCAGTCGCAGCTGCATCATCTGCACCTACAGTAAAGGACTCAGCCACAGTTAAGGATCCAGCCACAGCAGCACCATCAGCGCCTACAGTAAAGGACTCAGCCACAGTTAAGGATCCAGCCACAGGAGCGCCATCAGCGCCTACAGTAAAGAACTCAGCCAGAGTTAAGGATCCAGCCACAGCAGCACCATCCACGTCTGCATCTCCGGGGAAAAGCTCAGCTTCAGTACCACATGCATCTATAGTAAATGATTCAGCCGAAGGAACACTTTCATCAACTCCACCACAGGCCTTGAGCCCGACTGCTACATCTACACCCTCCAGAGATTTTTTGGAATCGTTCCCATCCCCAAACTCACCTATTGAATTCCCCAACCATTTTGAAACCTTAATAAAACAAGGGATTAAAATGACTCCCCTCACTCCAGTCATGTCAAGACCAAGGCTTTCATCCCCAAAGAAGTATCATGCCCCTCTCCCACCTCCGCCTTTTTCACCCAAGGTCTCCCCAGCTTGGCCCCCACCACTGGTGCCCACAGCTGTTATCTCCAGCAGCTTCACTGCTGCTGTCTAGGACATTAGGGGCCTCTGCGTTGCTACCATGCATAGCAAACTCAAAACCAACCAGAGGTCCATAGAGGGAGTGTGTTCTTCTGAAACAATTAGTACTGTCAAACAACTTAGATTAGATAAGAGAGGGACAGTCAGACCGTTCAATCAAAGAACTCTAATCAATATCCCTTGCAAAAAGATTCCATCCACTCAAACACAGATACATCTCAAACATGCTGTACTCAATGTCAGATCGTTAAAAAACAAGTCCTTTTTAATAAATAGTTTTATTTCCTCTTATAATCTAGATTTTATGTTTTTAACTGAAACATGGCTTGACAAAAACACTGGAAACTCAGTTTTGATTCAGTGTAGTCCATCAAATTTCAATTTTGTGTCTGAAACACGCCAAAACCAAAGGGCGGGGGTGTCTGTGCCATATTCAGGGACAATATAGTCATCCACAAATTGTCATTTGGCGTTTTTCAATCATTTGACTATGTGTCTTTCAAAATGGAGATAAAACAATCTTCCATACTTTATATGACTATTTACAAACCACCACAGAATTGTTTTATCGAAGATTTTATTGAATTACTTTCATTCATATTGACTGATTTTGATTGTTTAGTAATTTCAGGTGATTTTAATGTGCATGTGGATGTGACCAATGACAGGCATACAAGAGAATTTAGAGCTGTTCTTGAAATGTTTGGTTTCACTCAGCACGTGAGTGAAGCGACTCACAACAAAGGTCACACTCTAGATCTAGTCATTACAAAAGGTGTTAATATATCAAATGTGAAGGTTGTTGATGTTGCTTTATCTGATCATTTTTGTGTCTTCTTTGACCTGTCTCAGAGAATAGAATTTAAAACAGCTCTGCTTGTGTCGTTTCATGGTTTAGCACCAAAGTACATCTCTGACATGTTAGAGCCATATGAACCATCTCGGGCCCTGAGAACTTCAGAGAGGGGTCTCCTGGTGGTTCCCAGAGTCAATAATAAACATGGTGAGGCTGCGTTTCAGTCTCATGCAGCTAAAATCTGGAACAGTCTTCATGAGGATGTGAGACAGGCCTCAACTCTGACAATGTTCAAATCCAGGCTGAAAACAGCTCTTTTTACCCGAGCATATGAAAACTGAAAGTATTTTATCTGCACTCTTGCCTTTTACTGTAATTGTTTCATTTTTATGTTGATGTTTTAATGATTGATTTGATCTGTTTTCTTGTAACTTTATGCAACTGTGAAAGCACTTTGAATTGCCTTGTGTATGAATTGTGCTCTACAAATAAACTTGCCTTGCCTTGCCTTGCTCTATAAAAGGAAGGCCCTTAAGTGGCCCGACACCTCATAGAGAGTTTTGGTCTGGCAGCTACAGATGCCTCGAGTTGTCATCTTTGTGGGCTTGAAGCCCGATGGCTGCGCACAATATTAATTTGTGTTGATTGTTGGCATCTTGTTTTGAGGGAATACTCTCTATTCTTCATGTTCGGAACACTTGATTTTTCCGCAGCATTTGATGTGATTGATCACGACCTCCTACTCCAAAAGCTGAAGTGTTACGGGTTTTCTCTGACTGCAGTTGCCTGGGTTAGTAGTTACTTGTCAAAAAGAACACAAAGGGTATTCTTTAATGGGAGCCTCTCAGACAGTCTAGAGATGGAATGCGGTATTCCACAAGGAAGCTGTCTGGGCCATTTAATATATTCTATTTTCATAAATGACTTGCCCTTAACCTTAAAACATGCAAAGCTTGTGATGTATGCTGATGATACCACTGTGTACGCATCAGCCTCTTCATCAGCCGAGCTTAATAACACACTCAGTAGTGAATTAAAAACTGTAGAGAAATGGATCACAGACAATAAACTGGTTCTAAACGTGGCCAAAACGAAAAGCATTGTAATGGCTCATGTCACTCACTACAGAAGGGGCAGAACCTGAAACTTCTAATAAACGATAAACCGATAGAACAGGTGACAGAAGCTAAATTACTTGGCGTTTATATTGACAGCAAACTGTCTTGGTCCACATAGGTAGAGGCTATAGTAAAGAAGATGGGTAAGGCCCTGGCTGTGGTTCGAAGATGTAGGAATTATATTCAATTAGACCTAACAAAATTAATTATAAATAGTTTAATTCTTTCACAATTAGATTACTGCCAGTTGATTTGGGCTGCTGCCAAAAAGAAACATTTCTACAAACTGCAACTTATGCAGAACAAAGCAGCACGATTAGCTTTATGTTGCCCATATAGAACTAGTGTGGAGATTATGCATGCCCAACTCAACTGGTTAAAGGTAGAAGACAGAGTGAAAGCTGCTCTGCTTACTGCAACATGGAAAATATTACAGCATAAGAATCCCAAATTTATCTATGAGCAATTTAAACAAAATCGAGAGTCACATGGATACACAACAAGACCGGCAACTGCAGGTCGATTTCTCATACCAAGTTCCAAAGCCAATTTTGTCAACAAACTGTAACCTTCAGAGCAATGAAATAATGGAATAAATTGCCAGTAATGTTAATTAACATAAAACAAATAGTGGCATTTAAGAAACAAATAAAGATGCTTTTGGGAGGGTCATATTTTAATTTGAATTATGAAATAACATAATATATGTAAAAACTATGTCAACGTGAGTGCCTATGTATGTGTAGAATGTACTGATGTTGATTGAAGACCTTGATGAATTTAAGTTTCTAATCACAGAATACTGTATTATGAATACCGGAATGTAAACATGTTCAGATATGAAACAAAATGAATATCTTTGTTTCAACAGAGATATTTACATTATGTGTTTTTATTTGAAACCTGTCATGTAATTTAAATTGATCTTAAATGAGTTGTTTTGAAAAAGGACCCCAGGAAGATTAGCTGGCCCATGGGCACAGCTAATGGGGATCCTAATAAATAAAAAAATAAAAACTGTCTGACTTCATGTCACTGTCTGACTTCATGTCACTGTCTGACTTCATGTCTGGATCAGCACCTGGTTGTGTGTGGGATGCTGCACGTTGACGCAATGGGTTGGCTATCAAGGAGCCTCCCCTTCTTGTTGGATGCCTCCTCTGGACTCGTATGATAATTTACTTTATTAATTTTCCATCCACCCTTCCTGGAACTGCCACCTTAACGTGGTGGAGGGGTTTGAGCGCCCAAATGATCCTGGGAGCTCTGTTGTCGGGGCTTTGTGCCCCTGGTAGGGTCTCCCAGGGCAAAAAGGTCCTAGGTGACGGGTCAGACAAAGAGTGGTTCAGAAGCCCCTTATGAGAGACCAACAGGCCCGGTTAGAACCAGAAGGCCGTCCTTCTGTGGATCCACCACCTGCAGGAGGAGCCATAGGGGCTGGTGCAATGTGACCCCCACGACCCGGCAACTGACAAGTGGAAGAAAATGGATGGATAGATGGATGGATCCAAAGTTAGCTACCTTTGACTCTGCTCATGGTCATAGCGGTGAACCAAAGCCGCCAGTGAACAGGCTGCCACGTTTACACTGCCCTGAGCCCTAAGGAGTTACCTTTGTGTGATTTAACAACTGACTCTGGACTTCATTTGTTTTATACTGTAGATGCTGTTCAGTGAAGGAACCTGTTTTTACCAAATGAACTTAAACTATTTTCACTAGAGGAAAACTAATTATTTAAGAATCTCTCATTGTCCTTTCCTTTCCATGGACCTGCCTGTCCTTTTTCTACTGCGGGGTGAATTCTGTTCGGGGTTCCCTAAATCCTACGGGGTAAGTGGCTATGCAGTCCTAGTTTCACCAGCTAGACCCCTTGCTCGGTTACACATAAGCAACTTTAGAAGACACTCTCACTGACCAATTCTTAATTAGTTCCATTGCCCCTGAAGCAAATTCCACTGTACATAAACATATGGCTGAAATGAAACGCAGCGAGACACAAGCTAATGAAAAACATCTTTTTTTGTTTGTTAGCTAAACCTGAATAGAAAAAGACGCGCACATCCAAAAATAGGTGAGGCTTGCTGGATCCAAAAGTGAACTACTTGAGAAAATAAAAAATGGTCCGCACAGCAATTGGAGCTCCCCCTAAAAAAGCACACCATATGTGACGTTTCGGGCCACATGCCCTTCATCAGACATGTCTGATCGGACGTGTCTTAAGTGGAAGTTACTCAACATACACAGCATGTATGTGTTGTGTTTGCAGGCAATTGTCCCAAAAGTCCCGCAGTGAGATATTCTGAAGAGAAACTATTTTGTCCCACAAGGAGGTGATGCACACAACCAAGGTCTGTGCACCATCCCCAAAAGCACAAATGTACCCCGAAGAGACACAAATAAAACAAACTTATTTCAGCGCTATTTCATGTTGCCTCACGTATAGACTAACACCTTTTACACCTTTAGTCAACTACTTCCCAAAGTGCACAAATAAATCTCATGTTTTAGAACGGCTTTCTTGGAGAGATAAAAATCGCTATTTGTGTGCTTGTTACCGGGTGCACATTAGCCTGTGGGTATCACCTAGATGCAGATGCAACCCCCAGCGCCAACCAGCCAGGATCAGAGGTGCCAACAAAGAGCTGCTGAAACAAGCCTATTCCCTCGGGATCTGCAGCTTCATGAAACACCTAGCTTCATAAAGATTTATCCCTGCCTCCTAGTTTTCAGCTGCAGCATCTTCAGGATCCAGCCAATTAGCTTGTAGCGTTCACCTGAGCTATGGCTGGGCAGTCTTCAAATCCCAAACATCCCCTGCAGTTTCGTCAAAAGCTCTGCAACTCCACTTGACCAACTTGGCAGCGTATCTAAAACAAGGCTCATTATTTTTACTGTGATGAATTTGTATTCATCGCAGCTGGTGGAGAGGCACCAGCTGCGATTTATCCATTTGCTCGGTTTACTTTGTTTACACTTCAAGATAAAACCCTTTCTGTCGTCATCTACTGCCACCTGACTCGAGGCTCATTAAACTGCAACACAGTCACTTGGAGCAGTGTAATTTATTTGACTGGCGTGTTAAATGAACATATTTATTGATACTGTCATTCTTGCATCAGCGGCACACGAAACATTCAGCATCAAGTATCAATTAACACACCCACGAGGGCAAACCCACGGTGATATTTTACTTGCAACGGCAGCCGCCCATGTAATTAAGATTGCTCTTACACTTCTCTTAATGATTAATGATGACCCTCTTGACCCTTTGCCTTAGCCCTTCACGTCCGCGATCATTAGAGACGAAGGGGTAAGGGGACTACCTAGGGATAGGATGCCTTTTTTTTTTATTGGGCTTAGGATCATAATTTTCCATTCTCTGGGCCCATTGTCACACCATCTGTATGTATCTGTGAAAGAAGGGATCGGTTTTGCCAGTTGGAGTTCAACTTTACATTCTACGTGTCCCGTGTTCGTAAATAAAAATAAAAAAAAGCAAGCAAACAAACTCAAAGATCTAGCAAGTGCCGTAACTACGACGTACTCAATTCAAATGTGTTGCCATTCATTTAACATTTTACACGGAGGTCGTGTTTTTGTCAAATACACCATTTCCACATATGTCAAACTACATTTTGCAAATACATGTTGATTTATTGTTTGCAAGTCATGTTTGTTTGAGGCGAGCTTTATGCAAAACACCACTGTTACCTTGGCCCTCCTTGTCCGTTGTAGCGGTAAACCGATATAAATAGAAACTAAATCTGTGATGTTGATGCAACTGTTGCCCTGAGCCAAAGGCCTTGAGTTGACCAGTGTCTTTGTGCATTTGCTGAACCCATCCACTTGTGTTTTCTGAGGCCTTTGTCCAAACTGAACTTGCGTCAACCCAATCACTTCACAATCCATTCAGCAACCGCATGTAGTCTGTGCCAGGCGCCGTGCTTGGGTCACCTGCAACGCTACGATTTGCGCATTGGTCTTTTTATAGATCGAAATGAGGCGATGGCGCTGGGAAGCCCGGACATAAGTTTGAATGGTCTTTTATGTTTTGTCAGCCACATTTCCAAACCAGAAGTCGCGATTCAGCTCTCGCCAAGATGACACATTTGCCTTTGGGTCTGGCTTGTGAAATGTTTATTTGTACTTTCACTGGTGCTGCTCACAGACTGTAAAAAACAGAGCAAAATCATCCACAGTCAGGAAGTTTCAGTGTGGAAACTGAAGACAATATCAAGAATATATAAAGGAGGCTCTTTTTTTTTTAACACCCTTTGATTTGTTTTTAAGTCTTCTATTATGACACAAGTAATAAATAAAGAAAATAATGCACCTCCCTTTTTCTTATGCATAATTCATTAGCTGTGGGATGCACTGGATTATACCTGACAGCGTCTGTGTGACTGTCCTGTTTCCCTGCACAGTTTGGTCACATATGTATCAATGATAAAGGGCTTCTCTTTGTGGATCTTTTTCAGACCCTTTAAACCCCATTCGATCCAGTGTGTCAAAGGATGTCTATACGCAAAGACTTGAAGCTGGTTGATGAAACAAACTCAACATTGTCTCAAGGGACCTATTGCTTACATAGCCCACTTTACCTGCAGATGGAAGTCAATGTTCAGGTAATTCGTCAATCGTCACGGATCTAATTGGCTCTGTGATGACAAAAGACTAACGTGACCTAGCATAGCATTACACAATAGTCTTATGTAAAATAAAATAAAATAAATCCCCCCACACACACAAAACAACAAATTGCTAATCTCCTCTGTTATTTATAATAATAATAATAATAATAATAATAATATTAATACCAATAACACATAGAGTTAAAGAATAAACTAATGACGTTAATTGTTCAAATTTCAAAGTAGCATTCAGATATATGCATTTTGAATATATTTCATCATTTATTGGTGAACTTGAGTGGAAGAATCATCTAATTGCAGTTTTACTGTTCAACCACATTCCTTTTATTGATTTTTACACTGAGAGCATAGGTGAGCGTAGGTGTTGGGATGATAACAGATGCCATGATAGAAAATAGCATTTCCTTTATTGGAGACTTTAAAGTATTAACTGCTTAGATCAATGAAGTGATGCACATCTCAGATTCTAGGTGACGTTTTCCAATATTCTGGGGCTGAGAAGAGCCCATCACTAAGAGATGCTTCAATCCCCAAGAGAGAAGCTTCAGCAATGACCTGGAGGTTGATGCATCCAGACTGCACTATTCGTGGAAACAAACTCTCAACTTCAGAAACACTTCTCCACCGCCTCCAGGAATTAGATTCACACACACACACGCATCCGCTTTTGTTCCTATAGCATAAGGTTCAAAAGTTGCATTTGAAATTCTCCATCGTGAGGCGAAACATCCTCGCATGCACGGTCTCAAAGACCAAACCAAGGAGCCTGCAGGGTTTCCTGACCTTATACGTCTTTGTGTGATGCTGTAAAAAGCACAAATTAGTGCCTATTGTTTCCAAGATGAGAGAATTCTCTCTTTATTTGATCACTATGCACTTTTTGTAGTGACTTACTTTTGTCAATTTTCTATTTTGGGAAACAAATAAATAAATAAAAATCACATAATTGATCTCTGCAGGCTCTTTTGTTTCGTAGTTATTTCTCCTAAAAGTATTTTTGCAAGTGTTTACTGTGACATGAGAATCTGACAATGATAGAACACATGGGGCCCAATCTAGACGATTATTTTTAACTAACTTTAGCCTTAAATATGTCAGTCAATACTTGTCCTATCAACACAAAATTAAAACTGGGAGAAAGAGTGAAGTGTCCTCTGTATGGATTAGTGGACTACACCTCTATGTTAAAAAGTCTTTTAGCTACAGCTCGTCAAAAGACAGATGCTAACAAGGTGTTAGTGAAACACAAAGCCAAAACCAAATTAATTAATTATTTGTGCCTAATCAGTCTCATTTGGATAAATACTGAATCTTAATGACAGTAATACAATAAAAACATGTATAAATACCTTTATGAGCAGTAATGGCCGCCACTGGCAGTTTTCTGTCGTTTTACCCAACCTGCAGGGTAGAAATGCTGAAGAGCGGGAATACCATTTACTGAAATGACCCAACATTGACCCAACCTATTGACCTAGCTGTTGGGTAGAAAAAAACGACCTAACTCTATGAAAATAACCCAACAGCCATAACCCAGAAGTTGGGTTGTTAAAATAACCCAGCACTATTGTGTGTGTGTGTGTTTCTGAACATAGGCTGTAGACAAGACTTTGCCACTGGCGAGGGGCGCTCTGTGAAATCTTCCTGCTCCGGACCTGGCGCTACCTAGCGTGCAGACCTTTCTTCTTTTTTGAGTTAAGTATTTTTGATCCAGCATGGATACACTTTGGATGGGCGCGTCTTTGATCCTTTATTGCTATGAAAGAGGGACATAGATGATTCTTTTGCCTGACTCAGAGCTGTCTTTGCCTCATCCTTTTTTAAACATAACTCAGCTCAGAAAAGTAACTTCTGAGCTGTGATAAATAAGGTTTCAGTCTAGAGCTCAATCATAAAGCGGCCTTACATCAATGCAAATCACAGCTTTCTTTTGTTGAACAATGGCAGGCTTGCCACTTAGGGTGCCTTCCGCCAGCTGCACTGACCTGTAAATGATACTTGGCACTGTATGTGCACATCTTAGAGCTCATTTTACAGCTTCCCTGCTGCTCTCCGTCTATGTCATGAGTCACTGGCTTCATCTGCTAATAAGCAGCTCTGTACACTCCCCCGCTGCTTTTGATTGACCATTCTCAACCACACAGTGTGAAAGATCTGAGCTCGACCAGATCTGAGATGCACTTAATGGTATATACAGTACAAATCATTCAAAAAAGAATTTTGCTAAAGGGTGATTTTATTTATTTGAAAGAGTGTCTTTGATGTTAAAAGCACACTGCATAACATTTTGGATAATACAGTTGCCTGCAATAAAAAACATTCTCCTAATGAGGGGAGCAAAAATGCTATTTTTGCAGTGGGTAATCAAAGAATGGACTTGGATGATGTTGGCGTGGAAAGAAGACAATAAACAATTAGATAAATCAGACTGGAGATTTATTCCCTATTCAATTACAATTCTAATACAGCGCGCTGAGTGCTATGACTTACAGCCTTTCCCTGCACTCAGTATATGAAACATACAATCAGGAATATTAATGATTGGGCGTGTTCTTCTGGCACGTTCTTCACAATCTTCTTTTCTTGTCTCGTGCGCCGGGTCAGAAACTGCCAGTTTGTCCAACGTCCTTGATGCTAGATGTTTTTGCAACTGTTATCAAGAAATGGCATAGAGCAAGAATATGGTGTGTCAGCGTGTGCGTGCAGGATTAAAATGCTCCGATGTTTGCCAACTCAACTGTAACAAAAGCCCAAACATATTAAACACATCTAATAATAAAATAATCATTATATATCATAAAATAAATGAATGAATCCCTTCAATGAGAACTTAAGTTATTGAAATCTATATTTGGCTGCATTTAGTCAGCAGGTGAGCCGCTCACAGCAATTACGTTTGTTTGTTCATATTTTCAACAATAAAAATATCTGTAATATAATACTTTTTATTTATTTTATTTGAATTATTGGTGAAATGTTCTGCTGTGTGGCTTTTATATATGCTGTATACATTATGCAGGTATACCACGCTGTATCTACAGACTAAGATGTTGTGGATTAATAGTCAAAATAAAACTCCTGTGCAGAAAACTCCCACTGATTTGATATACCCCATTGTTTACACACTGTTTACACTTTTTGTCCCCACAAAGTCATTGGTAGTCCTTGTATATAAGATACCACTATTTACTATTTAATTGTTATTTATTCACATTTCCTGCCTATTTGCACACCCTGAGTGTTTCTAAGAACGGAAAATTCAAATTCAAAATTCAAATAACTTCAGCAAGTGAACGTGGACTAGTTCAACCAAAACAAATACAAAACAAAACAAAGTAACCACAAACGGATAAGCAAACCAAACAAAAGTTAATAGAAACAAAATGATAACTAAATCCACATCCCCAAACTAAAGTGCTTGGTGTCTAACTGCGAATGCCTATGTGCAATTAACAAACCCCAACGCAGCTGCCCTAACTAGCTGATTTTGTAGATAATGTTCTGTGCTGTGTGGTGCATTAAAAGACGAGGATTACGAGCCCGTTGGGAGAATCCCTCTCAACAGATCCATAGCTCGCCTACCCTAATTCTCTATTTGTAATTTTGAGTAATAGAATGACAACCGTTGAGAGCAAAAAACAATTCTTTCTAATTAATAAAAAGCAATTTGATCCTATTGCGCCCCCTAGTGGCAACTCATTTCTTCTTCTCTATACTTTGCAAAAATCCTTTGCTTGAATTTATATTTGAACAGGGTGATGTTTGAACCTTGTTTCATCTCCAATGTATTCCACAATTGTACCCCATTAACTGTCGGACTAAAACTTTTCAAAGTTGTGCTATGTTTCTCAATCCTGAAGTTTAATTCATTACGTAATTCATAACGACCAGTACGTTCTTGGAACCTTCTTTGTATTTGGCTTGGTAACAATTTGTATCTTGCTTTGTAAAACATCTGTACTGTTTGGAACTCAACAATGAGACAAAACTTGTTTTTCGTGATATACGGGAAGTGAGAAGAAATGCACTTTAATCGTCTCATGAAGAGGAAAGTTTCGCTGCCGCAGGAAGGGAAAGACGGGAAAGGAAGGCGTGAACTTTGATGATTTAAAGTTCCATTTTGCCTCGTCAGAGCAGTAATCCAAACGTCCCCATGCAGCGCGTATTCATTCTGTCTACGCGCAAAAAAGAGGCGTCAAAGCCTCCGACGCAGACAGCGAGTGGCGCCGCTCCGAGACCACCTGTGTAAAGTTCTGCGGTTGGATTCACACCGACCCTAAAGTGCCGCTCTCGGGCTGAAAGTCCCTTTAGGTCGACCTAACTAGAGCCTGTGTGAAAATGAAGATGCCAATTCCAAAGGGACTAGGGCCAACAGCTGCTTGCTTCACCTTGAGTTGTTCGAAGAGTGTGACGCATGAAAAAAAAAAAGTATTTTGTTCATAACTTATCCAAGAAAAGCTTCACATTTACAATCGGATGTCAAGGACCATGTACTTTAAGGTTCTCGAGCTACTCTTCAAACTATACTTCAACTAGGCCTGCTGCGATTCGCCACGCAGAAACTGAAAATCGGTGCAAGTCTACAAAAGTGTTCATGTGTGTGGTGTGCACTGATGAAGTAGTCTTAGAGATATTCCAGCACATGCAGCTGTTGAACTGATGAGGAACAAAGGAACTGCTGACATATATGTAAGACACAGTCAGTACCAAACCCTGTTTCCATGGCGAGACATTAAACCTTCTACTCCAATGACTGGTCATGTCCATCACTGTTCAACATTTAACTGTTTTCATAACCTGATAACCTACTAGCATTTTGAAGCGATGTGATGTAGGTATGTATTGAATGAATGAATACAGTGGTGTTTGCAGTGAGTCAACCAAAGGACTTTCTGATGACACCAGAGGAGACCCACTCAGACACAGAACCTGCCAACTCCTCAGTGGCAGGCCTGGCTCTGCAGGGGTGCAAAAGGATGCATTGCAACCATAGGCACCGATCCCGTGGGTGCTGCGGGGCTGAAGCACCCACTCAAATCTTTGGGCACCCAGGCGAATTTTCCCTGATTACAAAATTATTAAATAAATAATGCCTAACCTGTAAAGCCGCGACTCAGTTTCCTCCTATACACGAACCCGGGTTGCTTCATAAAATTGATATACGTCCGTCCGCTCGTTTAGCTCCATAGGTAGAGCGCATGGCTCATATGGCCGGGGTCCCAACCAAGTGCTGGTTCGATCTCGCCTTTATTTATTTATTTTTTTGACTAGGCACCCACTGGGAAGAACATAAATCGGCGCCTATGATTGCAACCATAGACTATAAAATTGAGAATGGACTGAGGGAGCGAGGCTTCCCTCATAGCGTTCAGAGCAGGCTAGCTGAAGTTCGTTCATGCTAGCAGTTTGACTCCATTATTTAGAATAGGCCAAAAAGGAAAATAGTTAAATAATAAAATTAGTACAATGTTGCGCATGTTAAGACAAACACGTGGAGGTCAAAATGACAACCCTGTTTTCAATAATGACTTAGAGGGGCAAACAAGTTTAAATGGAAAGTGCATAGGAACCAGGATCTTCCCGAACTAACAGCAATTTCCTTATGGTTACAGAAAGAAGTTAACCACAATATCAATGCAATAGTGGCATGTATCAGGGAGGGTCAAGAGGGGGAGTACAGAGGCCTGGTGGAGGACTTTGTGGAGTTGAGTCAGCAGAAAAAGCTGAACTCAACCAAAACCAAGGAGGTGGTGCTGGATTTCTGCCAAGCACCACCCTCTCTGCAGCCCATCGAGGGAGAGGAGGTAGAAGTGGTTTCCACCCATAAGAACCTGGGGCTGCAGTTGGACAACAAGCTGAGCTGGGCGGCGAACATGGACGCTGTTTACAAGAAGGGGCAGAGTGCTTTCTTAGACGGTTGGCCTCATTCAGGGTCTGTTCTAAGTTATTGTACATGTTTTATCCGTCCATTGTGTCTAGTATCCTTTTTTATGCTGTTGTTTGTTGGGGGCAGTGCAAGGAAAAGGGACACTCAGAGGTTGAACCGGCTCATTAAGAAGGCGGTTTCGATGGTTGGACTGGGCCTGGACTCAGTGGAGAAGGTGGTGGAGCAGAGGACGCTCTCCAAGATCAAGGCGATCCTGTACAATCAGAGCCACGCCCTTAACTCGGTCTTCTCCTGCCAGAGAAACGCCGTGAGCTCCAGACTTCTCTCTCTAAGTTGCTCCAAGGACAGATTGAAGAATTATTTTGTCCCTCGTGCCATCAGGCTTCATAACAGTGCCAATTCAGGGATGAGCAGAGGAGGAGGAGAGAGGGAAACATTGAACATTGTCCTGCAGTGCCTTAACTTCTCTTGCTCATGTATTTATTGCTTTTTATTTTGTATGCGTTCTTTTTTTTAACTTTTTAATTCTGTAGATGCTAGAAGAGACTAATGCACAATTTAATTAAATTAAAATGTTGCACCATCCGTTTTAGTTCCATAACCGTGTGTTTTAATAATGAGGGCCTTTATTTGCACTCCTTTTGTAACTCAAATGCACCCTCAGGTCAGTCTGAAGCTGGCGCTGTCACTGGATGTTCCTGGCACTAACAAAATATTATTCATCTGGGTTTATTATTTAGTATTCATTGACCCCACCACTTCAAAACTTTTTGACAGCCCTGACCAGCTCCACTTGCTTGGACTGACCTTACATTTTTACATATTTGCAAACTTTCAATACAGTGTATACTCAAAATTCAAGGTTTCACCAAAAGCACTTGCCACTCAGACACAGCCCCATCAGTTTTCAAAGCAGGGAGATACCATCACGATGTTGAAATAACTCATAGGGGTGTCAAGGATGTTCAAGTGGAAAACCCCACAAGTTGGTGCCGCCCGATCCCGCGGAGAGAAATCCATTTGTGAATATAAAGTGGAAAAGGTCGTTGCTGCAGAAAAACAAAGGCATAAATGACTAATGTGTATATTATTATTCTTCATATATTTTTTATTTGGATAGGTGGGTGTGCTGACTGTGGAGATGCATCTGGCCCAGATTATTTGTATGAAAAGAGAAAAAGCCATCAGATCCTAAGCTAAGGCTCTATAAGGTGGGCTAAATCATAAAACTCCTGGCACAAATAGAGTATGCAGTCTTCTCACTGATGGCAGGGCAAAAGATGCTTGTTCCTCCACTTGGTTATTGAGTTAGGGAACAGATCACATTCCCCTAACTTTTCAGCAAGCACTGTGTGTACTTTCTAAATGTAATTCCAACTCAGAGAAAGCAAAAACAGTATAGGACCTCTTTAATCTTCTAACAAAAAACATAACAAACATCGCGACATCAGTTTTCAGGAGAGTGAAGCAGCAGCTAATTCCAGGGCTAGGACGTTACCCTATGATGATTTCTGAGTCAGGATGAATGGAAAAGATTGCATAAAAGACCTCTGTGCCGAAATATTCAAACCAGAGCTCAGGAAGAGGGAGATTATTTATTGCGCTGACCCCCATTTGAAAAGCACACCGCAGGCTACACTGTTTCGTTGTTGATACAATTCCCCCCTTATACTCTTATCTGCCGGTCCCTCGGGCTTATGTGTAAATGCTTCTGACGCTTTAGTAAATCAATATCTGTACAAAGCAAAGAAAAACGAGTCATTTCTGCACTGTAGATGTATACGTGCAGGTTTGTCTGTCCCCAGTGCCTTCCACCCATACTGAACTGACCTTTCAACTCACAAGCCTCACTTTCATATGCTGCCCTTGGGAGTGGGTCTCGGACTACACGAGTGAGAGCAGATGAGATCTCAGTCACGGCATTGTGCTAAATGAAGTAGTTCCAAATACAACACAACTGTCTTTCGCAGTTTTTCCTCGATAACTTGACACACTGCACACTTTTTTCTTTATGTATTAGGACTCAGTCTACAGTGCAGTGCCTAGAAAGTTATTGTTAGTATAGCGGATTTAGTTGAGAAGAGGAATATCTAAGGTTGAAGTAATTTAAAAATAAAATGCCTGAGAAGTCAAAACAAAGCCTCATTTGGCAGGTTTGGAGAGAAAGAGAGAGAAGTAGTGCCTGAAGCTGTGAAGACCAAAAATGGGTGTGCGAGCGAGCATTGTCATGAGTACCAAAATACTGTAAAGTGTCGAACCTCCACTACTGCAATTTATATTTAATTTAATATACATTTTCCTCTTATTTAAGTAAGAGTATTCATTTTAGTTAGTTAGTTAGTTGATTTTTTTTATTTGATTGACAGCCAGCGAATTTATTGTATACTTGTGCTGCTTGATTCTTTTAAAATAAAACTAATCCATCCATCCAAAATAGATGGTACTTTCCATTGATCCATTTTCTTCCACTTGCCTGTTGCCGGGTCATGGGGGCAGCCGTTCGAGCTGACCAAATCCTAACGCATCAGCCCCCTCCGTGGGTCCACAGAAGGACGGGCCTAATGATTGTAACCGTTGGGGGTTGGTCTCTCATAAGGAGCTTCTGATCCACCAGTTGAGAACCTCAGCTCTTGGATTGGCACCAAATACTTTCCAATTTTGAATGAAGCCAAAGGTCACATTTTATGAGCTGTTTGAAAAGGTCTCAGGAAGAATTTTATTAAAAAACAGTTTGATCGAAAGTTCAATGTTGTATTTCCTACACATCCCACCATTCATTCGTAAGATTCCATGGTTATATATTTCTTTATTTTCCAAATCGAAGAAATAAAATGTAATTGTTGCTTCGTCTATGCCATTGTCATGCCCTGCTGGCATTTCACTCGACTCTAATATTCACAGTTCAGTGACTTTGCCAAATCAGCTCCCTTTGGGTCAGTAGTTCTTGCATATTTAGCACGGCACATGAACAGTGCTCTCTGCCACCCCCCGAGGTGAACAGCCTTTTTCTACCAATTTAAACGTGGACTTTTTTACTCAGCAGACCACAGAGATCTTAAGCAAAGACTACAATTAAAGCCGAGAGATTTGAATATGACTTGCATTTTTTTTTAATTATTCATCTCAGGGCGCCATTCACCCATAGGAAAAGAATTTAAAATAAGTTTTGTTTTATTGTAGTCCCTTCAGATGCTCCCTGCTTCGGTGTAAGCCATGCATGACAATAATCATCTGCACAGAGAGACAGTTCAGACAGCTGGGGGCCAAACCCTTTAACAAAACTTTTTATTTACGCTGCGTATCATGACACGTGAAAGATTATTTATCTCTCGGCTCGTTCTTGGCTGGGATTATTTAAATGAGTTCACCCCCTTTTTCAGTTAATCTGTTTGGGGCACAGGCACAATAATAATAAAAAGGCACTTACAGATCTGGCTTGAAAACAGTGTATGCGCAGGTTTCTAAGCAGCGCACCCGTCATCGTAAAGAATAGACTTCACCGTGATCTCAGTGCAGGCCTGTATCAGGTTCAACATACATCTTTCCCTGATCTCTGTGGGTCCCATTGTGACTTTTAGGATCACGGAATAGCAATAAACCCGTCAAGGTTGGAGGTGGAGTGAAGAAAATAAAACCCAAAATGCAGGACTGCAACAAAACGGGTGATGTTTAGTAATGACGAATTCCCGAATGACAGAACTCAAACAAACCGGGGCCAACGTAGGCAATGACACGACCAAGGACAAGGGAAACACAGGGGTAAAAATACACGAGGGAACGGGGCGCAGGTGAAACACATCTGGCAGGCAAGTAACGAGGGAAGTCAAACAGAAAATCGCAAAGTCCAAAAAAAAAAAGGTGTCAAAATAAAACACCAAGGACAGATACAAACACAAAACAAAACAGGGTAGCAAAAGGCCGAATTGTGACAAAACCTCAAGTTTAATTATCATGTGTCAAGTACAAGGTACCAAAAGCAATGAAAAGAGTGTTGCCCTGGCACTCTCTCCGCTGAACGAGAAAACTAATCTACATATAAATAAATGTACAGTACAAAGCATTCCAGTAAACCCCTTTGTCATATAAATTCATACTACTACTACTACTGCTACTACTACCACCACCAATTAACACTTACTGCTACTAGTACTACCACCATCAATAAAGAGGTAAACGCCAGGACACTGCAGTTCAAGGGCTAGGGTTAGCCTAAACAAACTGCCCCCCCCACCAAAAAATGCCCGGGCTGAATTATTGTCCCAATCCGCCCCTGATGCGCAGAGATAATCCCAGTCTGTCTGTGTTGCAGCCGGCAGATAGTGCTTCTTACACCATAGTCGTGTTTGAAACGGTCTTTGTTGATACTGGTACCTCTACTCGCAGCTGTGCGCGCTGCCCAGACCATCTGGGACCTGCCCCCTTCATCGGAACTCCATTTGAACGGCTCTCTCTCGGTTCCCCTCTCTTTTATTGTGGCTCGCTCGAATATCCAGCGCTCATCTATTCACCCCGCCCCCTTGTTCAAATAGCTCTAGCCGCTGCGCTCGCGCTGAGCTCTGTGGCGCTCGTTCCCATCCAGCAGGAGACGCATGTGACGCGGTGCTGTCGCTTGAGCGGGGCTACACAAGCTGCAGATTTCAATGTTGTCGCCGCATGTCCATCCTGCAGCAAAGTGGATGTTTAACTTTTGTGTTGTTTCTCTTTTATTTCTCGCATTTCATCGGCAGTTTTATTTGAAGTAAAACAGGTAAGAGGTAGACTATTATTACTTGTTCAGATTGGTTTCTAAATAGATTATAAAAAGAGCGGCTGTCGGTGTGGGTCTACTGAACTTTGTCATGTTTATGAGGTACGTTTTGAATTGTCTTTTTCACTTTTAATGACTTGTTACCCTTTGACGAGACCGGAGCCTTTTGTCAGGGTTCACTGGTCATTCATGCGTGTCGTCGGTTATTCCCACAGCTTGAAACAAGCACGTGCTCCCGCCACGCAGACTTTCACTTTAATAAGTGTAGGCTATTGACTTTGCTGTTATTGCACATGAGTTACCAATGAGTTCTCCACAATCAATGTAGCCTAATTAATTCAGACAATTTGTATGCGTAAAAACACGGGCTTATACAATTCTACAATCACGGGGGCATTTGTGGTAAAATAATCTGAACTCAAACAGTTTGTCATTCTCATACAATATTGTAGCTATATCGTATTTGTTGAATATACATATTTACCAAATATCATAGGCTACTGTTTGCCCTTGCAACACAACTTCCGTTTGACGAAATAGCTGTAAACCTTTAGGAGCCTCTGAGCTCCGTCACCTTTTGAGTTTTTGTTAATTTTGTTTTTGTTTCAGAAATAGTCGAAATTAAATTTCATACAGTCAATAAACAATTAATTTGATTGCAGATTGCCCTAAGCAAGTACACTGGGGCTGGTTGTCTCATTACACTAGGGGGCGCTGTGGCAAGATATTGTTACTGAACATCAAGTTAAACATCCTGCTTATATGTTATGTTTTCATTCACTTAAAGCGTTGAAATACTGAGATAATCTGTTTCTTTTAGGGTATTTTTTGTAAGTGCAAAGACTGCAGGTGATTAGAATTGAATACATTTAATTCAGATCAAATAGTCATAGATCATAGCTTTGAGCCATTTTGAGCTTGCAAGATAAGAGGTAACTTAAATGTGTGTGCTGTTTTCAGATGGTTGTCTCATGGACTCAGGGGTTGGTTGGTTGGTTGGTTGTTGCATTGGGTATAAATGGTAATGGTATGATAATATACATGTTAACATTAGCTTTCGTTGAGTATTTTTTGCAAAACAAAACAAAATCAAACTAAACAGTTTGCTCAAATCAGTGTGAGGAACACATCAGACACTGATCAATTGATTTTTTTAGGTTTTTTTTTCATGGTAACACCCGCCAAAAAACACATTAACTGTATAACAAAAGGCACAACCGACCCCACAGAATGTGATGACCAATACCCTTGTTTTTGTAATGATCAGTGTAATGCTCCAATTAAATGTCTGAGTATTGGCTGAGCTGTGATTAAGGTTGTCAGATGAGTCTAATTTCTTTGGCAAGCCCCATCTCTGTCTGTGAAAACAGTGAGTCGGGTGACACAGTAAATACAAAGTTGACACCATAGCATCGATAGGTGCTAAAATAAAATAATTAAGCAATCACATTTGATTCACACTATGCAATTAAATGCATTTATTTATTAATAAATGAGATTTCAGTTTAAGTCTTGTTTTAAGTAGAATTTCAGAACACCTCACAAATGGGCCAAATGTTTACGGCAGTCCCTTTATAATTAACAAAATGAATATGAATATAATATTGCAGCAATCCACACGGGGCATTAGCAGGCACGTTGATTGGAATGATTGCTGGACAAAAGCCTTTTCATGTACTGGCAAATCATTACCACTTTTTCAGTGGGGCTGCTGCGTAATATGCTGTTTTACTCTTAGACCGTTATGTTGTATTATTGTCCCAGACAGTTACAGGATATGTTTATTTATTTAATAGGGACAGTGCATATTAATGAACATCCGTAGTTACAGTGTAAATATGCCAGATTATAGCAAACATACTAATTTCCATCTGCAGTCCCTAGGCAGGTGACACAGAAACAATTAAAATGTACATTTGCATTCGATTACAGGAAGGCATAAAATAAAATAATATATATATATATATATATATATATTATTAAAAATCCGGATTATGTGTGCTGTTAAATGTGAAAAGGTGCAGAATAAACCTCTATATGTTCTCATCAGCTCCATCAAGTAGCCTCTTGTGCATTCTGATCAGGTTTTATATGTTCACATTTCTTACCCATTGGGAATGAAAGACTCCTGCATATGAGCAAAATGCTCTAGCTCTCAAAACCATGGGACAGGTTTATAAAATAAACTTATCCTGAAAAGATTTCCCCCTCTGCAGATTAAATATGTGTTAACCCTGCATTGCTTTATGCTATAGTAAAAAAAACAACAACAACCGTCCTTTACTTTTCAATGTATTTCATTTATAATATTTATTATATCATTTGGTTGGGAAAGTGCATGTTAATGAACAGACATGGGACGCATACTTGTAAACACGCCATACACTCGCACTCATCCTGGACTATTGTACATGTTTTTAGTGGTAGGGGAAACCGGATTGCCCGGATGAAACCTAAACAGACACAGGGAGAACATGCAAAGTCCACACAGAAAGGCCCTGTCGCTGATCGCTGCGCCAATGTTCTGCCAATCTATACTGGGTTATGTCTGGTGTTGGCCAGCCTCATGGAGAACACTAAGGAGACATAACAAACCCCCAATTCTTAGCTGTTACATAGACCTTTTCTTAAAAAAGCAATGTGTTTAAGCAATGAGCATGTTGTTCCCACCAGGGGCAATTAGCCAAGAATTGTATTTATTTTTTGCTGGGAATCAATGTCAGAGTATTTTTGGCTTCACTAGGAAAGACAGCTCAGAATCTTAACCTTTATTACACTATAATGCAACAAATATGAAATAGCGTTTAAATAGTTTACTACTGTATATATATATAAGAGAAATAAAGATTACAGTGAAATTATAAAAGAAAAACACACATATTGAAACAAATAAACGGGGTATATAGAAAGCATACGACAGCTCAGACAAATTGTCCAAAAACACATTAAAAGTACCGTACAGATAAAAACAAATGTAAAAACAGATAGGTGCTAAAAGAACAGTGCAGATGTGGTCACAGTGGGAAGGCCTTTCTTAACAGATTTGGATTTGAAGTGTGGGAGTGAGTCGGTGTTGCAGGTGTCAGGGGGAGAGTGTTCCAGAGCTGGGGAGCAGAGCTTTCTGCCGCGCTGCGCCCCAGCTCTGGAACGCCCTGGCCCCTGTCCACACAGTGACGAGGCATAAAGGAGGCACAACGAGCTGGGGAGAGGAGGAGGATCCACATCATTTTATTAATATGATTAAATGTTTGTATTTTAAGTCTGTTATGTTTATAAATGTCAATTGTATTTTATCTGAATCAATCAATGTTAATCGTGGCGTAAAACAAGAATGTCCAGTCAGTGCAGCGCTTTATATTTTAGACATCAACCCACTCATCTCAGCGATTAATAACAATGTAAATATTACTGGCACCCCCATCGGTACAGCTCAGAACATCAAGGCTTTAGCTTATGCTGATGATGTCACCGTCCTCATCAAAAATCAAAGTGAATTAAACCATCTAAACCATGTCCTAAAAATGTACAGGTGCAGTTCTAAATCAGCACAAATCTGAAGAAATTAAAGTTCTTGGTCTAAAATTTTTTAACGAAACCACTGAAAGGAACTGGGAACTAAAGCTTGAAGAAATTAAAGATGAACTGAAAAAATGGGAAAATAAAAAAGCAAATTATAAATTAAAAATCAATATAATTAAAACATTTATTGTATCAAAACTGATGTTCCTGGCCACTGTTTTCCCACCTCAAAAAAAATATCTATAGCTAAGATAAATAAATTGTGTGTCAATTATATCTGGGACCCCACTAGTGAAGTCGCTAAGCGCGACATTTTATTTAAAGCCACATCACCGGGGGGTCTAGCGGCAGTGAATGTCGATGTAAAATTAACAATTGCCTTTATTAAGAACACTGCTCTGGCCATTGCCCGACGTGCCCCATGGGTGGGAGAACTCAAAATGTGGACAAAAAAAAAATAGGAAGGGCAAGACAAGGAATAACAACATATAAATTAGCATATGGTGATTTTACTCAAAAATATAAGTTGGATTGGTGTGGGTTGACGGCAAAAATGTTGTACAGTGAAATGTCGAACATACTATATGGACATGTAATTGTATATAAGAATATTAATGCTGGAGAGTCGAATAGTGTTTTAAAACATCTGAATGACAAAAAAATGGACGAATCCATCAGAGACTACCGTTGGCTCATGTCCATTAACAGACTCTCCGTCAGAACTGTCGTTTCCTGGAGCTGTTATGTCACAACAAAAAAATGCCCGATGCCAAACTGCAATAGTGACGAAACTCTGGACCATTTACTTATTCACTGCATCCGCTCACAGGAAATATGCACTCATTTACAAAGGATTGGACTCATTTTTATCATTAATTACCGTTCAATCATTTATGGACTGCTTCAAGACAACTTCACACCAAAAAAAAAAACACAACTCTTTCAACTTGCAATTTCAGTTGTTACAGTTAAAATATGGAAGACACGGATAAAATTAACTTAAACAAATCTTCATTGACAGTGCCACAGTTGCCAAACAAATCACTACTGAACTCAAAAGAAGAAAATCACTGGACACTCCACTTCACTTACCCTGGGACATTTTATCATTGCAGCGTATTATTGAAATTGTTAAATGTTAAATAATGTATTGTGTTTGCTATATGTGTGTGTGTATATAATATACAAGTTGTTGACAAGCATTTAATAAACACAAACAAAAGATAGAGCGAACAGGAGTGGAGATATGAAGGAGGTCAGTCAGGTATGGAGGGGTGAGGTTATGGATGGGAGCGGAACCAGGAGAGGGGAGTGCTAGTGATGCCGAGTAAAGTCTGTCCAGGAGATGTGTTGAAGGCTGCACTAAGATCAAGCAGAAGAGATGAATGGGGCAGAAGTTATTGAGGTCGGAAGGATCAGAACCAGGTTTCTTAAAGTAGTGACAGCAGCAGTTTTGAGAGGGGAGGGTACAGTTCCTTACAGATGTAAGGGAGGATTGAATGATTTTAGTGATGAGGGAACCCATAATGCTTTCAATTCTGACCAGTATTCTCTGTATTATAGGTGCCACTTGAATTTGACGGTACACATCAAATTTTGTCATTAAAGTTTTACCAATTTAAAAAATATCACTTTCAAATGTCTTTTGCTTTTGCTGACTCTAACAGTGGGAATGCAACTTAATTCGAGATTCATCTGGACACTGTGGGACATAGTTTTTGTGCATACACAGCATCATGGCTCCTGCAGGTTTACTTTTCACTCATTATTCGTTAACAGATCTATGCGTTTTTAGTCGCAGTCTCTATTGCAATTACCAGTTGTATGGTGATTGTTAATGCTAAGGATGAAATGTATGCACACCTTTAATACATATTAACAAAAGGGTCTCTGAGCTCACAAGATTACAGACATTTCATTGTGCATAATCGAATACACTAAACATAATTATTGGATGGAACCTTTTGTAATGTTGTTCTAATTAGGCATCACCAACTAAACAGCAAATATTTTCATTATTATTCAGCATTTGCTTTATTTGCTAATTATGTATGGTAATTGATATTTGGTAAGTCAGTTTGTCCAGTATGCTTCATTTTGTGTCAATGCTTCATTTTGTGTCAATTTATTATACTATGTTGCAACTTTTGGAAGAAAGGATTTCCATCGAATCTATTTCCGGTGATTCCTTTTATAACAAAACAAAGGAATGCGTGATGAAAATGCCTCCAAACACAAGTATTAAAAGTAGTATCGATACTTGGTATTGCAGCAAAAAGTATTGTGATCCGATATTTTGTCTCAGCCCTACTAATTATATAGCTGCCACATTAAACGGGGGGCTGCCTTGGGGACATAGGCTATTTTTTCTGTTGAATGTTTAACTTTCAAATAGGCTTCAAAATGCGAATCTAGTCACAGTATTGGCCGGACTGGCAAATATAAGGAAAGGTAAAGTTTTGAGATTAAACGGAGCAGAGTGCTGCTCTCTCTCTGACTGTCTGACTTTGCACTTTCTGCAGAGAGGGAGGGGATAAATGGCCAACATGGACTCGCCTCAGCTCACGTTTAACTGTGATTTACCACAAGAAAGTTGCCTCTCGGGCCGCCTGCTATAATAGTGTTAAATAAGATGACATAAGCTGGAGGATTAAGATTTCTCTTTCTAAGCTCTGTGTCTCTGCTCTTATTGCATTGCAGAGCTCACCTTTCTTTTCTAAAACAAGCAGCTGAAGCGTGCGGTGCTGAACACGGGCTTGTGGGCTGATCCATTTGGCACATTTTTAAAGGTGTATCAGTGCCCTGACATATCGTCCATCATTATTGTTCGTACAAATGTCTAGCAACCATTGTATTTCAGCTTCATTGTGTTCAGTTGTATTTCTATTATAAGGAATTTAGAAAATGCAATTCAGGATGCTTTTTTTCATAGCAGCCAACACCCTGCTCTGGGTCCTCAGTACCCTTAACCCCCCCAGTCTGACACTAAAACGTGGTATTTTTGGTACAAGGGCTGGTCTAGAATTAGCTCTCAAGTCCCTGGCACTGCTGACTTTTGTATATCATAAACATACGAGACAATGAGAGCGGCAATTCACAATGTCCAATGAGTGGACAGTTAGAAAAAATAGCTCCCCTGGATGAACAAATGGGCTGGACAAACTTGGCATTAGGTGGAAATACTGAAACTATTTTGGTGTACATGTTAAGGCCTTTAATATAAACTCAAACTAGTCCAAAGTTACTGGGATTTGGCCATGGTCTTCCTTTCCTTTAAGGACATTTTTTCAACATGGCTTAGGACTTTCAACATTGTTGGTGAAAGTCTGTCTACTTTAGGGACAAGTGTCTCCTGCCCCTTTCCTTCATACTCTAAACCAGAGTTTTTCAACCACTGTGCTGTGGCACACTAGTGTGCCATGAGATAATGATTGGTGTGCCTTGGGAAATTATCAAATTTCACCTAGTGGGTCTAAAAAATATTTTTTGAAAAAATTAATTATAATCCGCAAATAATGTGCCGTTGTCGAGTCTCTGTGCTGTCTAGTGATCGGCAGAGTAACCATGTAATACCCTTCCTTATCAGTAAGTGGTCGCAGGAAGCCAATTTCTTTGACACAAGAGAATAAGGTATGCATGGATGTGACAGGTGGCGGTGACAGAGGCATTGTGGCCAGCGATACTATATGGTGTTCCTATTCAAGACATTTTGATGAGAACCACTTTATATTGTGAATATAGGCAACAGAATTACATTTTTTACATGTTCTGCTTGTGGTGTGCCTCGTGATTTTTTCAATGTCAAAAATGTGCCTTGACTCAAAAAAGGTTGGAAAACAATGCTCTAAACAGCAGTATCTTACAGATTAACATCATGGATGAGTGAACACCTGTGTCAGTGGTAATCAGTGCTTCTGCCTTTTAACAAGGATGTTTTTTCAACAGTCATTCTGAATCAACTTAATAAGACAAAGTGACTCTTTACCTTCATGTCTTTTATGTGCTCTTTATAATGGTGCGTTTGTGTTGAAACCAACTGTACAAACAAACTGTACATGTTGAATGCCTCTAAATAAACTGCATTTTCATCCATTGCTCACACTGCAGTAAGCACTAAACTATACAAGTGCATTGAAAGGAGCATATAATCATTAATTTCAGAAATCTGGATGTGTCAGATGGATTTTGAGAGCTATATTATAAAATGGATTTGAGGACAGGGTAACAATTAAACCTCAATCTTTCATGGTTAGAAAGAGAGAGAAATCTGGAACCATTGTTTAAAAGATACAGCATAACCACCACAACCTCTGCTCTTCTGTTCCACAGGTGTAAAATGAATGAAGGATTTGAAACCAACCTCACTCAGCTGTTTGATAACTGGACGTTCTACAACTCCAGCCCAGAGACCATCCGGCCGGGGAGCAACATCACAAATGTGGGATTTTACCTGCATCCGCCATCCACTGCCGCCATCTTCATTGTGTCTTACTTACTCATATTCCTGGTGTGCATGGTTGGGAATGGAGTGGTGTGCTTCATTGTACTGCGGAGCAAAAACATGAAGACTGTGACCAACCTCTTCATCCTCAACCTGGCCGTCAGTGACCTGCTGGTGGGAATCTTCTGTATGCCCACTACACTTCTGGACAACATCATAACTGGTGAGTGTGGCTGCAGTGTGAAGCCTAAAGTCTTGTAAGATTTGGTGTCAGATATTATTTATCATGCAAAGAAGACAAAATCCATGTAAGAGTACATTTGTTTGAACGTCTTTATTATTATTATTATTATTATTTTTTTTTTTTATTATTATTTGCCTAGTAGTTTCTTTGCCATCATTGAGTGTAGAGGATGTAACCTGAAAATGAAAACGATGAGTCGCGAATTGTTGTGTGCATGTTTAGTAATCAGTTAATATACATCAATAGATACAAAATATTGGACTAGTTTTCATCCAGTATGATTGTCCATCCATTTTCTTCCACTTGTCCGTTGCCGGGTCGTGGGGGCAGCTGTTGGAGCTGCCGAAATCACATTGCACCAGGCTCCTATGGCTCCTCCTGCAGGTGGGGGGTCCACAGAAGGACGGCCTCATGGTTCCAAACGGGCCTGTTGGTCTCTCATAAGGGGCTTCACCCATTCATACTCTCATTCATACACCAGTGTACGCAGACACTGGAGGCAAGGAGGGTGAAGTGTCTTGCCCAAGGACACATATTTACAGCACGGACTCCATTTCTTTTTCTTACATGCAAAAAAACGTTGTAGTTTTTATGGAAATTCCGTCCTCTCCAGCTTTGTTTACGCTTCTTTTCATTGATGTGCTTTTGCCGCAAAGCATTACGGGGATTCAAAAGTGCCCTATGTTCTGTCTATGTTCTGTGTGTTTAGCGTGAGCTGTGCCTTGAACAGCAGCCTGTACAGTTGGTTTTTTAATAAAATACCTTAAAGTTGCATCGGCTGGTTACTTGCCTGTATGTGCGGGAAATTACAGTATGTTTTTTTGCCTGATAAACCACACCCACTTCTTTTCTGCGCGAAAGAAGGTGGGTCTGGACATACATGGTAAACAAGGGGCTGATTGGCCGCCCCCTAGTGGTCCGCGAACCCCTTTTTCCTCCGACCCCTACAGCGCTCGTCGTACAGGGGCCGTTTTGACCGACTCTTATCATTTGATCAAACTTTAAGAATAACCAGCATAGTGTGACCAGGGCGTCTTTCCTTTGGAGGGACAGAGCTGGAAGTGTTATGAATGCACATGGATGAGCATGGCTGGCACTTCTCAGAACCGTACCGTTACCTCATCCTGCTTGTCAAGCTATTGTAAAACGCGGGCTCCTTTGATGGCGGGTCGGGTTGTGGCGGGTCAAACAATCCTGGCCTGCTGCCGCGCGCCGCCGTTCACCGCCGGCCGTACGCACGTCCACGACTCATTCTACCATCTTTACAGCAGGTGTGTGACGTCAATATGCGGCGGATTTTCATAGATTAAGCAGCGTTTTGTTGCTTGTGATCCAGAGAACGCTTTACTGGAGCCAAATGTGTCCTAATTTCCACAGCATGTGCGTCTGTGCACGAGTTTGCGTTACCCAACATCCAAAGCTGGCAGAGTCTGCCCTCAAAGTGCTCATGCCCAATACTGTATAACTGTGAAGGTGAAATTCTCCTCCAGACATTCAGAAACTGATGTCTGATAAGCAGCACCGCTCGTTTCACCATTCACCTTGAGTTTTTATGGGAATCTCAAAATGGAAAATCCACAGTTCTATTAGTTTTGTATTGTATAGTTTTTGTTTCATGTTTAAAATTCCAGTAGTTTCAGTGATATTGGACATTAAGGGGAACATTGCTCCGTGACCAGACTAACTTCCCTGCGTGGAATGGACAGGGATAATGATGGCAGAGCCAGGCAAGGTTTTTGTTGCCAATCAATGTCATGAAGGTTCAAGTTTCAGCAGAAAGGGTTACATCCTTATTAGATAAACACTAACCACCAATGTCTTAATTTTGTCTGAAAACTGAGCAGTAGGAGATTAAAACAAAATGCCAGACAAAGGACCACACTGGTTTCAACTGTGACGCAACATTTTACAGTTATTGCCCGTTGCTTGAACACTATAGCCCCATGCTTAGACTAAAGTAACACAACTTGAAGCTTTTGTTACCATACCTCAAACACATGTACCCATACCTTAAACAAAAGCGCTGCTTTGCGCTCTAGTTGCAATTCTGCAACACACTTACTCCTTTATGCAACACACTTGGTCCTGCACTACACTCTATTTCACACATAAGACACTTCCCTCAAAAATGAAATCTCAGGGTGCCATTTGGAAAACACATGGATCCAAAATACAAAACACATTGTGGAATTGCAACCACTCAAATACACACCTGAAGGCACTTACTTGCAAAACTGAACACCAATAAGCCAGCTACAAAAATCCCTCAGTTTAGCCATTTCAACAACTTTGCAAACATGGATGGAGGGAGAGCGAGAGGCAGAGGTAGAGCCAGAGGTAGAGGAGGACATGGTCACGGTCGAAGACATGGTCATGGTCACCGGTTTACAGTATAGTGTATTTTCTATTACAGTATTTGTTTGTTGTTGCTTTATCTGAATTCATGTTACTGCAATGAACAGCGCTGTACAATATTGAGTAGGCTTTTTGCTTTTTTTGGTTGTTTGAAAATGTCCCTCCGGAAATATGGCTTCTGAATAAACAATGAAAATCAAAGACTGGAGTGTTTTATATAAAGTAGACTAGTGTGTTCCCCCTGATCTGAAAGTGTATGCATATGATGCAAGTATGTGTCATTTTGTCATCAGAGTTACATTTTCACAAAGGAATGTTAGGTTTTGATTGCAGAGTTTAGGTTTTGCTTTTATAAGCCATAAACCTAATTTGTCTGTGTAAGCGCTGAGGAAATCCACAGTAGTGGTTATCTGATTGAGTTGACAGGACCAGGTTGAATCACTTGAGGGCATTTTGCTTATTTCTTTCAAAGTTGCTAACACAAATGGGTAGGCAACCAGCTTGTGTGTTTCCCAGTCTTATAATTTGACAAGAGTGACAAGGAGCCTCTGAAGAAAGAGGTGAAATGTCAATGTTCTAGTTCAGTGGTTCTCACACTGTGGCACTGGTGGTGCTTGGTCAAATATTTCATGAGGTGGTACCGGATGTAAAAGGTTTGAGAACCTACTGTTCTAGTCAGGAAAAATGGGCAGCAAAAAGTAAAAAGGGGGTACAGTATAATCAAGCTTGACAAGGGTCAAATTGTGACAAGGACCAGCTGTGTGTGGAGACACTGTGCTGCCACTGACACATGTCTGTACGTAAAGGGATGTGTCACTTCTTTTTGGGGTTTTCCAGATATTTGGCTTTAGATTTATCTGTTGTTATAAGGGCTCTCCGCATAGTCACAGTCAAATAAATGAAATTTAAATAAAAGTTAAAGTAGAATTTTGCTGCCTCAAAATAAAATTCAAGTATATCCATCCATCCATCCATCCATTTTCTTCCACTTGTCCGTTGCCGGGTCGTGGGGGCAGCTGTTGAGATGCCCAAATCTCATTGCACCAGCCCCTATGGCTCCTCCTGCAGGTGGTGGGTCCACAGAAGGACGGCCTCATGGTTCTAACCGGGCCTGTTGGTCTCTCATAAGGGGCTTCTGAACCACTCTTTGTCTGACCCGTCACCTAGGACCTGTTTGCCATGGGAGACCCTGCCAGGGGCACAAAGCCCCCGACAACATAGCCCCCAGGAGTTTTTGGGCGCTCAAACCCCTCCACCACAATAAGGTGGCGGTTCCAGGAGGGGAAATTCAAGTATAAACATAAGTAAAATGTACTGCTGAGTTTCAGTAATGAGTCCATTCTGCTACATCAGATCTGACCCTCTTAGATTCTCTGTTCTCAGAGATTATTAGCAATTTATTTTCCATTTGTTGAAACTTTTCCCATCTCTAAGATGGATGGCCCTAATGTGTTTTAAGTGTTGTAAATTTGTGCGTAAGGTGTTGTAGCCCAACTATAACCGGTAAGCCCAGCTAAGCCATGAACAATATCAGATAACTGTTCCAACACCACAGGACACATGGTGTAAAAGGCAAAGAAAAACTGCAGACTTGTATTTTGTCAGTCTCATTTTATTTCAAACTTGTGTGCGCTTTACTGCGGAATGACACTTTGACAGTAAAGGAGAGCGAACAAGTCTGATAAATGTTGCTTGGTATTTCAAGGGCAACCATGTAAAATATAGCAAAATGAGCAACTGACAACAATGCATTTGATCCAATTGAGTCCATTCCATTTTCTTCCGTTTATCTGTGGACGGGTTGCGGAGGCAGCAGTCGGAGCAGAGATGCCCAGACTTCCCGATGCAAACACACCTCCTCCAGCTGTTCTAGGTGGAACCCGACCAGGCCACCTCAGAGACATAGTCCCTCTGGCGTGTCCTGGGTCTTCCACGAGGCCTCCTCCCAATAGGACATGCCTGGAGCAAGAGGCGACCAGAACGCATCCGAAACAGACACCCGTGCCACCTCGATACACTTGTATTGACCTCAAAAACAGAATAGGAAACAGGAAAATATAACATTTTTCTACTTCCACCGGCATGGTGTGTCAAACAAATATGCAATCAGTGAAACTGGGATTGAACAGCTGATCTTTGGACCAACACTCTACCAACTGAACTACTGCTGCCCCAGTTAATGTAATTTAAAACAAACATTAAGTAATTTACATGTAGCATTTGTATAGAGACCTAGGTTTATAAAGGCAATGACAAATCCAGTCAAAATATACTTTCTACTGTGAATATGTTTTTTATGAAAGTTACAGCCCAAAAATGATGACTTCTACTGTCAGAGTTTGAGGACATCTTGGTTTTGTTAAAGGAGACTAACATTGTTCTATCTCAGTGCGTTTGCCACAGCAGATGGTGTAGCCACCAAATCATATTATTTAGAAATATGATTTAAATTAAACTTCTGGCCAGTTGTCCTACTCATGTTCCAGATCTAACTGTGATTGTTCCTCATTAGCCTCCGACAGAGTGGCTTCTATTGTTCATGTCACTGAAGGCAGCAACTGGAAACTTTTCACTATTCTGAAAAGAATAGTGAAGAATTGATTTTTATTTAACCAGGAAAGTCCCATTGAGATTAAGTCTCTTTTTAAGTCCTGGCCCCAGAGGGAAATCTATTGTATGTTTTTAGTGATAGGGGAAACTGGAGGAAACCTACGCAGACACGAGGAGAACATGCAAACTCCACAATGGCAGCTGTTATATTTATTAGTGAGACAAAGAGGGCCTAATTTACAGTGGGGCAAAAAAGTATTTGGCCGAAACCCAATAGGAAGTCTACGGGGAACTGACCAAATACTTTTTTGCCCCACTGTATGTGTTTTCAGACGTGCAAAATAAATTGAATGGGCTAAAGTGGGGCAAAAAGCAGGTGGACTTGAGATTTTTGTCATTACAAAATATCAGATTTGTGCCACTATTACATTTTTTTCCCAATGCTTGAGCACATTTTGCAAAACTTCACTCATTGTGCCAAAACTCTACACACAAGTACACATGACACTGGGAAATATACCATTCACATCTGTGTCAAATTGAAAGTCTACTATCAAAACCTAAACCCTGCAATCAAAACCTTACATTTGTCCAAATGTAACTCTAATGACAAAATGACACATAATTGCATCATATGCATACACTTTCAGATCATGGGGAACACACTAGTCTACTTTATATAAAACACTACAGTCTTTGATTTTCAGGTTATTCAGAAGGCATATTTTCAGGAGGCACATTTTCAAACAACCAAAAAAGCAAATAGGCCTACTCAGTATTGTACATTGCAGTAACAAGAACTCAGATAAAGCAACAACAAAAAAACTAATAGAAAAACACTATACTGTAAACACCAAAAATCATGGCAACTGTGCATACGTGGGCTCATGGATCCATGGATCCGTCTGTTGGGGTCTGGCCACAGGACCTTATCGACATTGCAAGCAAAGTCTTATCCCGCTAGGCACCGGGGGAAAATATCCCCTTGCATGTCGAAACCATTCATGCTTGCATCCATCCATCCATCCATCCAGGTGTGTATTTCAATAGTTGCAATTCCCCAATGTGTTTTGTGTTTTGTATTTTGGATACATGTGTTTTCCAAATTGCACCCTGAGATTTCATTTTTGAGCGAAGTGTCTTCTGTATGAAATAGAGTGTAGTATGCAGGACCAAGTGTGTTGCAGAATTGCAACTAGAGTGCAAAGCAGTGCTTTTGTTTAAGGTATGGGTACATGTGTTTGAGGTATGGTAACAAAAGCTTCAAGTTGTGTTACTTTAGTCTAAGCATGGGTCTATAGTGTTCAAGCAAGAATGTAAAAATTCTAAATGATAAATCGGGTGCAATAAAACGGCTTTGGCTAACTAGTACTCGCAATTTATCACCTGGCTTAGTAAATCCAGCCCTTATGGCTGACTTGATCACAAATTGGTTTATTCTTCTGCTGTGGCAGCACTAAATGAATGGCGCAGACCTGGGGCTATGTTGCATGCCTTCTATGTCTGAGTATGTTGTCACAGCTCAGATCGTATTTGTTTCAACAGGGTGGCCTTTCGGAAGCCTGGTGTGTAAAATGAGTGGAATGATCCAGGGCATCTCAGTGTCTGCTTCTGTCTTCACCCTGGTGGCCATTGCAGTTGACAGGTAAATCACGTGACACAATTCATATCACAATATCTATAACTATTTGAATGTTTCAGAAAAGGTTATGTGGTCCTCAAATATACATAGTACAAACTAGGTGGGAAAATATCATCAACTAACTGGATATCACTAACTATGAAAGCATGGGATGAACCAGGTACAAGTGTATAATGACAAGTAAAGCACTTACTTATGTAAATAATGGAAACTGGGTGCATAAACTATGTAAGATCTTATACAATCTATCTAAAAATGCCATTGCATCTAATGGTTATTACAGGTATATTGCTGAAAACTAAAATGTCATGCATTGTAACCTTCATATTTCACTGTGTTGACCTTTACTCTGGTGAATGTAAAATCAAAACCCATTTCAAAAAGCTTGTCTTAAAGTATGACGCAACTCTCATCAGGCTTAGACGCTTGAACAACAAAGACATAGGACATAATAGTGTACGTGAAGGACACAGAAGTTTCCTTTCAAAGTGTTAGTGTTGGCTCAAATTGGTCTGTCTATGATAATGATGGCAAGAGAGGTGTCTGTCTTTTGTAATACACAAACCAGATTTCAGTGTTTTATGATTTGCAAACAGATTTTATGTGACAATTTAGCTTAATCAAAATGATATCTTTCATCCATGGTCACGAGCCAAATATATTTAGTGTAATTTTCAAAATTATTGTTGTTTGTTGTATTGACTGTAGTCATTGCATCAGAGCTAGAAAATGTTATTTTTATGCATTATTAGTCTTTTGTATATAAAGCAGTGCACGTCTTACAATGGGTCTTGGTGTTACTTGAGGATAAATTCTCTCTTCAATCCTTCCTTATGCACACAAACACTATCGCACTCATGTTCATCCTCACCTCAGGGAGCATGCTCTGGCAAGGACAGAGAGTATGAAATCTACTGGCATCCAATACACCACAGTCACCTTCCATGTCCATCAGTGATGTGATTAAAACTGCCACACCAATCTCCTTGTGATGTGTCCCATTTATTTCTGAAGGTTGAATACGATTTATTTATGACTGAATTTTAAAGGCCGTTTGTTTGGTTCATTTGAAAATGAAATGAAATAATAATGACCAAACCTAGTAGAATTACAACCCATAGTGCCACTTTAATTGATAATATTTTTTCTAATGAAATGAAAAATTATACTGTCGGCGGACTAATGATAAATGATATCAGTGATCACCTTCCAGTTTTTGTATTGTACAAAAATGAAAACAAAATCAAAGATCATGAAGTTTTGTGACATTGTTGAGCTCCAAACTGGTGGTTGTGAGTTTGGTCTGTGTTAATGAGCTGTTCTTAAAGGTAACAAGTTCTTCTTTTCAGTCAATGAGACTAATTACAAAATGATGCGGCTAAATGTTTGACTGAACATGTAAACTTATTTTCTTATTATTGCTGGAAACCGAAGCATGCTTCAGGGGTCGAGAGTGATTTAGATTTCATTACATAGAATTCTCAATGTTATTGTTGTAATTAGTATTACTTGTTTGGGGAAGGTGTAGCCTATAGTACACGATAGACATATCATTTTAGACATGCAATCTTCCTTTACGTAAATGCCATCTTGCCAACCATGACCAGACTGTACACCTCATCCTTTTTTGCTATTGTTCCTTGTTGTTGTTTTGTTCCATTTACACTGATTGTACTATTGTGAAATGAAATGTTTTATCATATTGAGTTGGGGGTAGGCGCTCTTTAAGCTTTTTGCTTCGGCCCACTCCTTTTGCGAAAAATGTATGCTCAAATAAATAAATGAATAAATAAATATTTGCACCATATACCATCGTAACTTCTGAAACTGAAGCTACAAATACATAGCTTACCACCACCGAGGATGCAGTGATTGTAAAATTGTCTCATGTAAAGCTCTTTTCCTTTGTCTTCTTCTTCTTGATTCTCTCCAAAGAAGTCCTAAAGTGAGTTGCAAAGAGAGGCAGGAGATTTACCACCATTTACCATCAGTACGATACCTGAACTCTCAACACATTGTGGTGGTATCTGTCATTCAATTCTAACTATGCTTCCACAGAAGAGGGTTAAAATAGTCCTTGAGGCGTCATCAAAAGAGAGCCAAGAATGCTAGTAAGACTAGTAAGAGACAACTTGGCCAAGGCACATTGACTAAGGTGCAGCAGGAGGCTTTTGTAAAATGTTATGCCAAAGGAAACCGATTAGTGTTTATGCCTGAGATTATTGAATTATTAATAAGGAATGCCAACAATGGGCAGCACATTTTTCTTCTGAAAATCAACAGTTGTTCCTTTGTGGCTCCCAGGCAAATGAAGCATATAACCCCAATATTCACCAAAAACGTATACAATTTGCTAATCGTAGCTTTTGCAGGGATTGTATGTGGGTGGTACCAAAATGCTCACACTCCTTTTACAACTCCGTTTCAGATTCCGTTGCATCGTATACCCATTCAAGCAGAAGCTGACCATACCCACAGCAACGCTGATCATTGTCATCATCTGGGTTCTGGCCATCTCCATCATGTGTCCCTCAGGCGTCATGCTGCAGGTGACCAAAGAAGAGACCGTACGTGTCCTACTGGGCTACGACAACAAGACCAACCCCTTCTACTGGTGCCGCGAGAATTGGCCCAACCAGGAGATGCGCAAAATATACACCACTGTCCTTTTTGCCAACATCTACCTGGCCCCACTCTCCCTCATTGTGATCATGTACGCTCGAATTGGGATAACCCTCTTCAAAACTACAGTTCCGACGGGGGGCAAACCGGGCCACGAAAACCGCCACACTGTGTCTAAGAAAAAACAAAGAGTCATCAAAATGCTTCTAATCGTGGCATTGCTTTTCATCGTTTCGTGGTTGCCGCTGTGGACGCTCATGATGCTGAGTGACTACGCCAGGCTGACCGAACAACAATATCGTATTATCAATATTTACATTTACCCGTTTGCCCACTGGCTGGCTTTCTTCAACAGCAGCGTCAACCCTATTATATACGGATTCTTCAACGAAAATTTCCGCCGAGGGTTTCAGTCTGTGTCCAAGTTTAGCTTGTGCTCGGCAAACGGGCAGAGGAGGAAAACGTACTCTCACCGGCTGCAGGGGAACTCTGTGCTGCCGGCTAACCACGTCCAAACCTCCATGGAGCCCATTTCTCTCAACAGCATGGAAAAGACTAACTCCCGGAGAATTAACCATGTGATAGAACAAGACTTGGTCATGGAGGACCTGGAGAAGGCATCTGGCAGCAGCGGGGGTGTGACCGCGGTGTCTATATGAAGATGTGAAGATGTGATAGGTGTATATTGCATTTCAGGAAATTGCCTTTGTCATAGAAATCAAATCAAGCTGTAGATACCACAGTGTGTAAGGATACAGAGTTTTGATATGATGTATATTCAAAGGTATTGGAGAATATTATTCAGCTGGTTTATCCTGGGATTGTTTTAATGTATTATTATTTGTGTTATTATTTTCCCGGTAAGCTATATATATATACAAAAAATCTGGTTTTAAATCAGTACTAAGTCACTTAGGCGCTTATGGCCTCTAGGGGTGCTTATGGCTAGCCTGGTGGGACCAGAATGATTCCCCTCTGTATTTTTTTATTCAGCGGGGGATCAGTCTGGTCACCCCGTCCTCGTTCGCGGCTTCCGCAAATTCAATCCGTTCACGTGCAATCAGATTCGTTTATTCGCCGTGACGTGTTGTTAGCGAGCAACGTCACTCACGGGACGCGGAAGTCCTTCAATAACAATCTACGAACGTTGCACGAAAGAAAGAAAGCGTGTCTCCAGTCGGCGGTAAATGACCAAAAAAACACATCGACAGTAGGTGAGTTTCGTTATTCATAATCCTGCGCAAATATTAATGCAAAACCGCTAATAACACCACATCAACAGCAGACGCCCGCCCTTCGCTGATTGGTTTACTCCGCTTCCTGTTTGCTTGCGTATCTACCACTGTGGGAAATGGATTCGACGCAGCGGTGACCAGACTCACCGGCTGGTACAGCGGTGAGTCTGGATTTTTCCAGGCTAGCTTATGGCCCCTAGAGGCCATAAGCGCTTTTTTACTCATTAAGTAACTATTGTGTAAATACTACGCTGACAGAAAAAGACAAAGGGAGAGAGGGATATCGTACATCCAATTACACAATGGAGGTATTTTTTTCACTCAAACTTGGCTGTAAATACTGTTTAAGTGGCGCTAGCCCGCAGTGAGCTTTGCCCGTTAGCCTGTTAGCTTCTTCTTCGTGATTCCATTAGTGTTTATTGGTGCTCCGACCCGATGCACCCCCCCCTCCCCCAATTATCCCATTAACACTATTACTGTAGGGACTACGAAAAGGATTTATTAAGGTAAACAAGTTACTTACTTGTTTACTTCACTGCTTGATGTCTATAAAAGACCAATACAGTTTCTAAAAGTAGCAATTCAAACATCTGATAAAATGTATAGAATTGTTGATGTTGGAAAGCACACAATATCAAGAGGTTATAGACAAAATATGCTTTGCCTATTCTGCTGCTCTATGACGTACCTGTAAAATATTTAAAAAAAAACAAAAAAACTATAAATATATATCTTCAATGAAGGTACTTGATTCATCTTCTGTACTCAGTACTCAGTCTTTGACCGTTTCATCTCTCATCCAAAAGGCTTCGTCAGCGACAAAGGTCCCACTCTGGCCGCAGCTGAATATATAGACCAACGGGGAGGAGTTAGGGTTGGCCCGGCTCAGGGGTGCTGCCAGAAATTCTGGGCCCTATGGAAACAAAAATTTCTGGGCCCCCTACATTTTTTACAGATAAAATGTAACCCAATAAACATGCCCTGTATACTTTAAAAAAGATACTTAGCACATTGCATAGTTAAAATGTCTGATGAGTAAAAGCCTACAAAAACAAGAAAAAGCTATGGAAATATGTACTTGTTTACATAAAAGGAGAATATTTATTATCTAAATTGCAATTGCAAACACAACAGAACATAATGTACACATATTGACATATACTTTACGTGAACAAGCTTTAATTGGGTCCAACTGCTCAATCAGGAAACATCAGCTACAACTAACCCATAATTAAATCAGTCCAAGACTAAAACTAGGCCAAGGGCTCAAAATCAAGACACACCAGGAGTAATGCCAGGCCTAAACCAGTCCAGGACTAAACAAGTACTGAACCAGACATAAACTGTTTGTTATCCAGGTATAACAAAGTTATGTTATGTATAATGGCCCAGCGGCTTGCCTTTCTGCTGGCAAAATCATGTATCAAATCATCAAAGTTCAGCTTTCTTGCCAGTTTGCTTTCAATGGATAGTATGGCAAGGTGACAAAGTCTGTCCTGCAACATAGTAGACCTAAGATAATTTTTAATCAGTTTCAGCTTACTGAATGCTCTCTCGCCACCAGCAACGGTCACAGGCAATGTGCAAAATATTCGCAAAACTATGCAGACCTGCCCAAAAATACTCTGCAGCTGCATCTTGTAAATGCTGTTGAGCAGATCAATTGGTGACAGACACCCTGGGAAAGTGGCCCTATAACAGAGTTGAGGTGTCTGACTTCATCTTCAAATTCACAAGTCAGATCAGTGTTGTATTTTGAAATCAATGGCTGGCATACAGAATGGATTTGATCATCATGTTAAATAATATTGTATGAAATAGATAACTATACAACACAAGAAAAAAATTAGACAATCCAAAACTGTATTCGTTTTTTACTGCCTTGGTAGCTGACCATGTTCACATCACCTGACCCTGAGAGGACTGGGTCATTATTAGGAGGACGAGGTGCGGACAATAAAGCTGACTCTACATCTGTATAAGTCACACACACACACGCGCGCACGCACGCACACACACACACGCGCGCGCACGCACGCACACACACGCGCGCACACACACACAGTGTATTGGCCGATTAGTTTTCTTAATATAAAATATTAAAATATCTATTCTGTAAACTAATTATAGCCAATGGTTACCACAGACACATTTTTTATTCCACTTTATATTATTTTTTCAAGGGGCATTATTCATATTAAGAACGTCAAGTTTGACAGCATCGATCGTAGCAGCAGCACTGTCACTTCACAGAACACACGGCAAACTGTTTTTTGTAATTTTTTAAGCGTGTAGATTACTTTTTGTTTAGTAAAGTTAACATCACGTGGAGAACACAGTAGATAAGACGTGCTTAGAGCTTTCAATCTTCGTGAAGTTTTGCGCTCAGGCTCACCTTGTTTGGCTGAGACGGGGACGGGGGACGGGGGCCGCGGGGGAAGGGAGACGTGGGTGTGCAGCGGCCGCTGAATCTGTGTCTACGAGACGTGATAACCGGAGACAGCAGAGATGTTATTATTGTTGGATGTAAATCATAATTCAGTAATTATTTGACTAAGCTAGCTAGATAAAAGCAGGTCATGTAGCAACACAAATAAGTTAGTGAAAGTTTTGGAATACAGGAATAGGGCAAGCTACCTTTGTTTTTGAAAAACTGTGTGACATACTGTCGACTTCGGCGTTCTCGGTCTTCTCTTTCCTTCTTTTCTTTCCGTTTTTGATGCTCTGACTTATGATGTGGCATGCCTGCGTGTGTCACTATCTGCACTGCATCATAACAAATGCAATAAGCAAGAGACGCTACGCTAGCGAGCGTAGCTCGGACAGCGCAGGTGGAATGAACCATTGTGAGGGGGAGGGGTGTGACTTAAACAGTAAATACATTATTTGTTTGTTAAATATTAAATCTATGGTCAAAACGGACAAAATACACATTAAGTGTATGAGGGGCCCTAGCACATTTAACGTATGTATAAAAAAGAGAAAATAAATAAGAAAAGAAAAAGAGGGTCTGCTCTTCTGGGCCCTTCATCAGCCTGGGCCCTTAGAATCGTCCTAACCTTCCACCCCTTTACGGCGCCTATGCCCGGCTCCTCCTCTCTAATCACAGCTACTCTCACCTGTGGGTAAATACCTTTGAAGTAGAGCGTCTCTAACGATCTGCTCACCTCAGTATCGGTCAGTCCTGTCCTATTCATAGATGATCACTACCCAGTATCTGTCCTATTCATGGCTGATCACTGCTAATTACCTGTCTATTGTTCTTTTGTTAGCTGAGGTGCCGTCTCCTTGGACTGGCCGTGCCTTTCGGTTTCTCCCGAAGGAGATTGGAGTACAGTGACGGGAGATTAAATCTGAGCCCGCCATTCCAATTCATGGAGGGATTTTCTTTCTTGACAAAAATAGCTTCTTTAACTCCTCTTTCAAACCAACGTTCTTCTTTAGCTAAAATGTTGCCCTCCCCGTCCTCAAAGGAGTGGTTGGAGGCTTTGAGGTGGAGGTGCACCGCAGACTGAGGGCCACTTGTGCTTTCTCTTCGGTGTTGATAAAGTCTTTTCTGTAAAATATATATCAAATAAAAAATTGCAAGTTTACTAAGAGTTTAGCGACACAAGTTGATTTATTGTTTCTGTGATCCAAGCGCTAAACTTGTTCTGCAAAGGACTCTAAAAGCAAAGAGCTTCATTTGATGCCATTTATACATAATTCATAAAGATATCATGAGCTTGCTCTTGAATGTACTTGTAATTTTCAAATCTTTATGTCTGTCGTTTGAAATTGATGAGAATTTATACTGTGGACTTGAAGAGCTGTGAACATGTGCGTTCTGCTTTGTCTTTGCCTTGGTTCTGTTGATGAGGATTCAGTTTCTCATTCGGTTATCTGAACAAACACAGGGTATACAAAAAAAGCACAATATAGTACACTAACAAAAATCTACATTACATAGTCTACACAATCTTAAAGCACTTCTGCCTATCTCGGGATTTTTACATTTAGATTACAGTAGACAGAGTACGCTCATAACTGACCCTGTAAATCCAGCAAAATGTGAGCAGACAGCGGAGAGAGACCAAGCAGTAGATGACTGTAGCTGAAAACACTGAGTGAAGCAGGTCCTTGTGAGTTATGAAATATAGAAGACGTTCTAACAGAGGTAACAGTTTCTCCTTGAGATAAGTACAGTCTTCATAAGGAACATGTTAGTAATTAGAATTTGAATAAATGGTTGTGGAGATCTGATTGTAGCGAAATATTGCAGTTTATCAGAATTTTACAATCCCCTATGTTGTTGTTGCAAAAGGATGTTCCAATGCAACCTTTATTCGACCAGGAAAGTCCCACTGGGATTAAGGATCTCTTGTTCAGGGCTCCAAAGGGGAACCTATTGCACATAATTTTACCACACCTGGAGGAAAACTATGCAGACATAGGGAGAACATGCAAACTCCACACAAAAAGGCCCCACTTGGCCCGGGATTGAAACCAAGACCTTCTTGCTGTGAGGCACAAGTGCTAACCGCTACGCGCCTGTCCACCGCCTGACTAACTACAAAAGATCCAAACAGAAAGGTCTGGACTTGAACTTAAGACCTTCCTACTAATTATGGTAAAGATGGCATATGCAAACAAAACACACACCTAATATATTTCATGGTAATACCCATAAAATACTAGAAAACATGGGAAGTATTTTCCTGATATTATGTGGAAGCAGGGCTGCAAAATGCATTATCTCCTGTTTTGCAGTTCCCACAATATTTCCATCATTCATATTACCATGTTATTACTGTGCTGTAAAGTAAAGTACAACTGATTACTGTGTTCTGGGCGACTGATCATTTGGAGACCTTCTGGACAATTATTGGCTGTTTCTGGGCGAGCCAGTATTAAGGGTCGTATCCAGTTCTTGGATTATAGGCATCCTGGCGCTGTGGCACATTTCAAATCCCATTCGAAACAGAGCTTCAAAAATAGCATTAGCTGCACGCATTTGCACTGTTCTGCATTTGATATGCTCTAGGCAAATGTATCACAGGGACGTTCAGCAATTCAAAACACTCTTTTATTACCAGCATTTGTAAGATGCACCACCTTATTTGACAACAGCTGTGTTCTTTTTCACCCGCCAGCTCTGAATGTAATAAATGTGTACTTTTGGATGCCTTGGTTGAGTCTCTGACCCCAAGCACATGTAGATGAAAGGACAGTGAATACTATTTGGGGACCTGGAGACTTGGTATAATTGTCTGCATGTGAATGTTTTGTGTTTATGCAGGTGTGGATTTTATGTTTTATTAAAAAGTCTAAAAAAAAGACATCAAGATCGTGTTAAGACCAGAGAAAAGAGGGTGTTTCAGAAAGTGCACAGGTGTCTTACTGAATTGCGAAGGGCTATTCATTACATTCTCAATTACCTCTGTGATTGTCTGCACAAATTATACAGTATATGATTGCCATGTAAATAGTGAAACGTAAAAAGACAGAGCTTTTATTGACTGGATATTTCAAGTGTACAGAACATTTTAGTGGATTGTTTTCTTTGCACACAAAGCATTGCTGTGAATGACATTGAGGACTGTAAGTTGTTGTGCCTATCCGAGCGGTTAAACGTGCATAACGTATGTTATGTCTTTGACTCCACTGCAATGTTTTACTTGTAATGATAGATAGGTTAAAGGAGACCTTGTAGAATACTTGACCCATTCTTCAATGAACTGGGCCTGTCAGGAGCAGTGGAAAAGAGAGTTAAATGTCAGTGTCAGTGGTACTCTAAAGATTAGCTTCAAAGCAAGGCCCAACGTAGTCCAAGAATCAAACCCTGGGCATATTGTTGCCAGTTTGCCAAAACCCATGCCATTGTGCGGCTAAACTACTTTGAATATTTTGTCTTCTAATTGAATACAGACGGTAATAGTGCATATACACATTACACGTATATATTCATTTCTAAATATGCTAACCTTTTCTTCTGTAAAGTTATAATTCTAATAATTCTCATCCAAATTGACCCTTTCTCTTTGATAAAAAGAGGAACAAAGTGCTTCAACTCAAGATCACTGAATTACATACAAGGCAAAGTACAAACTGAGTGATAATCTACACATGAATTATCTTAAATATGTTGAAAAATACGTGTTCATTTATTTGTGTTTTTGTCTAAGAAAAGTAATTTACATGTTATATATTTGAAAAGCATTACAAGCAAACAAAGCTAGAAATAATTTTATGAGGTAATTTTGTCCAGTTCTGTAGTTTTCCTCTTTTAAATATTTTATTTTTACTGTTGTGACTGAAATGTTTTACATAACTATACTGTATGTGTTAAAGCAAAAATACACATCCTTTTGTCAGAGATAACAAAACCATTTGCAAGACTGTGTCACTCTGGAACTTTATGCTTCATTGTTTTTACCATCAGTATTTGCCTGATTTTTGTCTCTGTCTGGTTTTCAAAAGGGCAACTTTTGAACTAGTGATGTTTTTCAAGAAACCATGTTCATAATGTTATTACTTTGAAAAGTGAGAAACTCATATTCATCTAACATGTGAAACTGATCTTGTGCCACTTTTTACAATTTGCCAACTGCATCTGTGATATAAAAATGGAAATAGTTTTTCTTCTTGACTTTGTCACCTGTCTGTCAATGTCAACAATGTTCTTGTTAAAAGCAAGTTCAATTGCTTCATGAATTAAATATGTTCATATAAAACGTGTTGAAGTGTTGAATATTGATTATACTGTCACTGACAATTTAGAGCAAGGGTAGACAACGTCTGGCTCAGGGGCCAAATCCAGCCCTGAGGCGTAGCATCACATGGATTTAGAGAAATATCCATACGTTTCAAATCAAATATCCAACAAACTACTCTAAAAATGCAGTCAGTTACAATTTCCCCCAAATCCCCTACTAGGACAAATTAGATGCAAATCTCTAGCAGTCGTAAGGGGTGCTTACTTTGGGCCACAAAAAGATGATTTTACCAAAAAACTGACACACTTGCCTACCCCTGATTTAGAGGGATGTTCAATGTGGATCATTACTTTCCTGTTCATAGACTCCATAGGCTAGGCTATGTATATAATAGATAGTGTTTTAAAGATGAGTAAAGGTCTCCCAGCTTTATATAGCACATCCATCTAAAGTGGTGATGAGGACCATTGTCCTTCCAATTTTTGAAGGGTGTATAATGGTGTACAATGTGGAACCAATTGATGAATAAATCTATAGCACTTTTGATGTTTTGAGTCATCTATGCCCTTAGCAAATATTTATTAAGATAATAGAGTTTTATTTAATTACAAGCAGACATAATATATATAACATACATCACATCATCCACTGCAGCCGCCTGTTTTTCAGACAGTGATGACAAAGAGGTAATTCATGGTAAAACGTGCGGAACAGACACGAAAGGAGAAAAGGCTTGTGATTGTGAGTGAATTTGCTCTTGCTGGAAGGTCACCGGAAACCAAACACACACAAAAAACCAAACTATTTCCGAAAAAGATGTGGTAGACTGCAGTCAATGAGATGAGTCAGTTTCCGGCACTTATTTTAAGAAAGTACATCTGAATGACTTTCACTTTTGGCTCTGTGCTTTTCACCAGCTGGGCTGACATACAGTTCTTATAATTTAAAGGAACTGGGGATCAACTTTTTATGTTTTATCATGCAAATCCGTAGAGGGTTCATAAAGGGCTAAACCCGTGTCAATCCAATATTAGGCTTAACATTTTTGACAATGAAATAAAAAATAATAGGGAAGGATTGGAAATCATGTCACAACACTGGTCTTTTGCACTGATTTAAACAACTCTGGGTAATTACTGTGCATGGACATGATAAATAAAACTGGCACAAAGTTTACGGCCCCTTCTGTCAACTCTTATAACCCAAGGTGACTTTGTTTTCTGAGCGGCACGAGATAGCACATTGGTTAGTGCTTGTGCTTCACGGCAAAAAGGTCCCGGGTCCCACCTGGCCGGGGCCTTTCTGTGTGGAGTTTGCATGTTCTACCCGTGTCTGCGTAGGTTTTCTTCTGGGTACATCAGTTTCCCCTACCACTAAAAACATGTACAATAGGTGAATCCTCCTGCCAGGTGATTCTGAGCATTAGCCAGGCTCCACATCTGCGCTGCTGTCTCCCACTGCTCATTACAGGTACTCCAGCAGCATCGAAGGATGGGTCAGATGCAGAGGACACATTTTACCTTAAAATACCTTAACCTTAACCTGAGGTTCAAAACACATGGGACTGATGATAACTTGTCAAAATTAAAAAAGCAGAATACACCTTAGGACATGCTGCTTTTTTTTATTTTTAAGATTTTACATAACATCTGCACCTCTGATATAACCTTTGCTGTGTGTGGCTTCTCTTTTCTCAATGGATTATAAATTTAAAATTAAAGTCTATTTTCCCCGTTCTGAAACAAGAGCAGGAGCTACTTCAATTTGAATTGACTTCCTTCTGACCTTACACACACGTTTCTAACGTCTCGATTCCTGGTGAGACTTTAGGTTTACAATAGCTACTAACACCTCATAATAATGGGCAGATGCAACGCAGTGGCAAAAAGATTTTGACAAATGGAAAATAGTTTCAACATTTGTGCTTGTCTTGCGTGGATTATTTCTTTTAAATACTGTGCTTTAGAATTATTTTGGGCCCTGCCCTTAGTCCGACATTATATAATCTATTTCTAAAGCAGAATTGTTTTTAATTGAATGAATTGTTCAGTACATGCAAAAGAGATTTACTCATTGCGTCAGACAAATGCAATAATGGCTTCCATTTTTATGGCTTAATGAGGATGGATTGGCTGTAGACAGATTATCTTTTCATTTCTGCTTTGCACAAACAACATGCACACATTCAAAGAACAAAAGCTGGTCTGCTTGGCCCAGACAGATGGACAGTCTCAGAGCCCTTGAGGAAGAGTATGCGTGTCAGTCAACCGAGCCAACAGCATGTTCCAATTCCACAACAAATAGCTCGTCCCTGAACTAATGGGAGAGATTATTATCTGAACAGAGTTACAGAGTAAACAGAACAATGTTGCCTTTTTGATCCATCCGTCTGCTTCCTAGATGAGAAATTAAACACTACATTCAGGGACAAATTGGTGAGGGTATGTCCTCCCTCCACACATCTTGCAAAATGTGACGCTATAATATTATTGCAAAATAAAATAAAATAAAGAAATTAAATCTTACAATCTAACTCTGATGACAAAATGACACATACTTGCATCATATGCATACATTTTCAGATCAGGGGGAACACACTAGTCTACTTTATATAAAACACTGCAGTCTTTGATTCTGGAAGTGACATCAGACAAAAACATTTTGGGGGTGAAAACAAATAATACAGTAATACTTTTTTTTTTTTTACCACATATTACGTATTTCGGGGAAATTATATAATTTGTGGTGTAACAAAAAAAGGAAAAAATATGTTTAAACGTAATTTTTATATTTCTTTAAAAAAAACATTTTTTTAGAAGAAAAATTCCCCTGACATACTGTAATATCTCGTCCCCTCAAGATAATAAAAAAGAGGGAAAAAAAGAAAACAGAAAAGAAAAAAATTACATTTTTATATTTCATCCAAAAATATATAGATATATATTTTTCACACCTCAAATTGTTTTTGTCTGATGTCACTTCCAGGGCTCCGTAGCCTCCCTCCATCCATGTTTGCAAAGTTGTTGAAATGGCTAAACTGAGGGCTTTTTGTAGCTGGCTTATTGGTGTTCAGTTTTGCAAGTCAATGCCTACAGGTGTGTATTTCAGTAGTTGCAATTCCCCAATGTGCTTTGTGTTTTGTATTTTGGATACATGTGTTTTCCAAATGGCACCCGGAGATTTCATTTTTGAGCGAAGTGTCTTATGTGTGAAATAGAGTGTAGTATGCAGGACCAAGTGTGTTGCATAAAGGAGTAAGTGTGTTACAGAATTGCAACTAGAGTGCAAAGCAGCGCTTTTGTTTAAGGTATGGGTACATGTGTTTGAGGTATGGTAACAAAAGCTTCAAGTTGTGTTACTTTAGTCTAAGCATGGGGCTATAGTGTTCAAGCAACGGGCAAAAACTGTTAATGTCTTAATGATCTGGGCCCTTCTTCTTTTAAAACTGCTTTTACCTTATGAACCTTCACGGGCCCTTCGCTCCTCCGGCAGGGGTCTCCTAGTTATTCCTAAAGTCAACAGAAAGACTCACGGCGAGGTGTCTTTCTGATATTATGGCCCTCGCCTCTGGAACGACCGCAGAGAACGTTCATGTTTTTAAGAGCAAGCTCAAGACCCACCTTTTTAGCATAGCTTTTAACTCACATCTATTTATTTAGTATTTATTTTTTTCTAGCTCCATTAATTGCTTTTACTTCTGGATTTTAAACTCTCATGAGTGTTTTTAGATGGTTTCTTATATTTTTAGGCTCTCCCAGTGTTTCCTCTGAAGGGGCCCTCTGGCTCGGGAGCAGTGGCTGTGTGGGTGCTGTCCTGTGGGTGCTCAGGTGGAGGTGTGGCGTCCTTGGTCTCTGGGCTCTCTTGGGTCAGTGCCCTGTAGATGATTTTATAATCTGTAAAGCACTTTGTGATATATTTCGGTATGAAAAGCTCTTTATAAATAAAGTTTGATTGATTGATTGCGTCCTGGTGCAGCCACAACAACCTGGAGCTGAACGCCCAGAAGACAGTGGAGATGATCGTGGACTTTAGGAAAGACACAGCCCCACCGTCCCCCCTCGCCCTGACAGACTCTCCCACCCCCATCTCCACCGTGGACTCCTTCCGCTTCCTGGGCACCACCATCACCCAGGACCTCAAATGGGAGCCGACCATCAGCTCCCTCATCAAGAAGGCCCAGCAGAGGATGTTCTTCCTGCGGCAGCTGAGGAAACTTAAGCTGCCAACCAGGATGCTTGTGCAGTTCTACACGGCCATCATCGAGTCCATCCTCACCTCCTCCATCACCGTGTGGTTCCCCGGCGCTACAGAACGGGACAAGCACCGACTGCAGCGCATTGTGCTGCCGCAGAGAAGGTGATTGGCTCTGAGCTCCCATCTCTCCAGGACCTGTTCACCTCCAGGACCCGGAGGCGTGTGGGTCGGATCACAGCTGACCCTTCTCACCCTGGACACGGACTATTCACCCCTCTCCCCTCAGGCAGGAGGCTACGGTCTATCCAGACCCATACCTCCCGCCACTTGAACAGTTTTTTCCCCTCCGCCATCAGACTCATGAACAATAACAAGTCTCTGTAGCTCAGTCACAGACTCATGGATGTATCTGCACTTGCAGTGTGCGGTGTGTCCACACTTAGACCCGCTGCTGTCACTTTATAACACTTAATACCACTTTATATGCCCACACATCTGTAAATACAATCCCGCTGTTGTTCATTGTCAAATTGTTGTCTTACCACACATCAATTTATTTTATCTTATTTATTTAATATGTTTTATGCATGCCCTTATAGCCTTATAGTTTAACGTTCTTAGCTTTTTATTTATTTTTTATTTTTTTAAATCTTAATTCTGTGTTATATGTTTTATGTCGCACGTTTGCACCGAGACAAATTCCTAGTTTGTGAACCTGTTCTCCAAAACCTGATTCTGATTCTGATTGACATGTTGTAACGTTGGTTTCTATACGTTTTTGAATATTGAATTGTATCCCTGTACTAACATATTTATTCTGATAAACTCTCTAATAATAATTGCAGCCTTTTGGTTGGAGATAACCTCACACATCTTTGAGCACACGTGCCCTGAGTCACTCCCTCAGATAAATGCCATGTCTTTCCAGAGCACACAATGTTCCATATGGAACACAATTGCTTTACTGGTGTTCAAGGATGTTTGTCGTTTCTAAAATAATTGGATTGATGCTTTAATAATATAGTCTCTTCACTTGATACATTTTAGTCACCAAACGAACCAAACTAAAATGGGTGATGTTATATTATGCACAAGCACACTATGACCCAGAACATGCAGATCTATTGCCATGCACATTCATCCAACACAAGTTATTGATAGATCTTAGTCACCTAAACATATAAAATTTATTGAAACACTGCTGTGCATAATCATTGTAACAGCACCTCCCTCCTGTAGTTTGACTCGTCTCTGTTGCTCATGAGACCCACCACTGTTGTGTCGGCTGGAAACTTGATGAAGAGGTTTGAGTCGCACTTCGGAGCGCAGTCATGCGTCAGTAGAGTGAACAGAAGTGGGCTCAGTTTTCTGCATTTGCAGTTTTTTTTGGTCCACATTGTTTTACAGGATGCTTTTGTACAAACAAACAAACAAAACAAACAAACAGTAATAACTTTTTTCACACACACCGCGTTCCAAATGATTATGCAAATGACATTTTTCTAAGATTTTCTTAATTATCAACTCAAATGACAGTCAGCGTAATTTTCAAGTCTTAACTGTTAGAGGATAATATGAATGTGACTGAAAAAACTCCCAGTGATAACAGTATTTTTTTTTTTCAAAAATAAAACTCAAAATCTACTGTTCCAAATTATTAGGCAACTCATAGTTTCATTACATTTTAAAGGTTGTAATTAACTGAAAATAGTCAATTGTTGAATTTGTAGCATTAGGAATTAATATTGACTGAAATCAAAAGCTGTTTCAATCACAAACATCTTAACAGGTCAAGTTATATTTTAACATAGGACCATTATTTGATAGCAGCTTCAAAATTCTTAAATCCATTACACTTGTGAGTTTTTGGAGAGTTTCTGCTTGGATTTCTTTGCAGGATGTTAGAATATCCTCCAAGAGCTGCTGTTTGGATGAAAACTGCCTCCCACCCTCATAGATTTTTTGCTTGAGGCTCCAAAGGTTCTGAATAGGGTTGAGGTCAGGGTAGGATGGGGTCCACATCATGAGTTTCTCTCCTTTTATGCCCAGAGCAGCCAATGATGCAGAGGTATTCTTTACAGTATGACATGGTGCAATGCATGAAGATGATTTTGTTAGGGAAAGCACGGCTCTTCTTTTTGTTCCATAAAGGAAAGTGGTCAGTCAGAAACTCCACATATTTTTCAGAGGTCATTTTCACACCTTCAGGGAGCCTAAAGAGGCCGACCAGCTCTCTCCTCATGATTCCAGGCCAAAACATGACTCCACCACCTCCTTGCTGACGTCACAGCCTTGTTGGGACATGGTGGCCATTCACCAACAATCCACTACTCCATCCATTTGACCATCCAGGGTTACACGGCACTCATCAGTGAAGAAGACTGTATGGAAATGAGTCTTCATGTATTTCTGGGCCCTTTGCAGCCATTTCTGCTCGTGAGCATTCGATCAACAGTGTAGGGGAGGCCGAATAGACGGTTAATGCACAACAGCAAGCCTCTGGAGCAGGGGTGGCGAACAGTGAGGCTCTTTGCATGATTGTATATGTTTAATACAATGCGGCTCTTTTCAAAAGAATTAGCGCATATTTCCCATAAACTGTAACAGTCTCTAAGAATCTTGACCAAAAATCCAATCATAGTTCTACAGACCCTGTTTCCCATCTCTACACACATGAATCCGTATCTCTATAGAGTCCGTATCTCTCTCCTTTTCGAGGGGGCGTGTAAAAGGTGCAGCAGCCTCACTCAAAGTGGGATGAAGATTAAACAACAGTCAGGCAGATCGTGGCAATGGGATCAGCTTCTGTGCTTTTCAAGTTTCTGATTAGCCTACTCTTCATTTGATGAAAGTTGGCCTCATATTCACAGAAAAAGATCAAAATTAGGAAATGGGAAAAAGTCGAGCTTGGTAAGGAGTAAAACCATTAAATCTAATACAATTATTGAAAAGAAAAGAGAAAGGCCAGGCATAAAGTTATAGTTTATTGTAATTAAATATAATGGTCACATTATTTAATCACATTAAACTACCGCCCCTGGATATTGCGAATGGTCGGTGCCATTGTGGCTCTTTACAGGATCAAGGTTGAAAAGCTCGGCTCTTGGTCTCTGACTAGTTGGCCACCAATGCTCTGAAGGGTCCTCCAGAGACAGGAGAGGGGAATGAAAATGTGCTTTTGTCTGGATCACGCTAACGACTGAGTCGACCTCTTTTTTTCCCTGTATATATAGTCTAAGCGGCCAGTGGTGCAGTCAAATAGTGCAACATCAAGATGCCCGTCTGACAATGTGTTTGGAACAGGGCTGACCTTGTACCAGGCACAAGTTCTGGCCCTGAGTTGTGTACAAAGTCATTCCCCACAGTTCTGATGCATTTCTAACACTGCTTTTTGTCACAGAAAGCACGTTTCACAACTTTCAGGGTCACAACAAAAAGACTATGCTGCAAGCTCACAATCGATAAAAAATACTTCTAAAACACATGGAAAGTCTTTTTCACAGAACTTTGCATTCAGTATACCGAAGGAGGACAAAACCAATAAAATTTCACTAACAGGTACAGGGTCTTTAAATGGTTTATAAAAACATACACAACAATGGCTTATAGGGCTGGGATGATCCACCTTTGTCACGATCTGATATGTATCACGATACTCAGGGGTCATTCCGATACATATTGTGATACAGTAACTATGATCAGTAATATGTTTATCTTAAAGGACCTGTATCATGCTATTTTAAGCCATTCCAAAGTAAAGTATAGGCATTTATATGATATATTGTACCTCTACCACTACGGAGCACTCATTTTTGTGATAAATATTAGTATTTTCTGGAGGTATTTTTCCAACCCGGAAGACAAAACGCTTGGATTCAGTTAACTCCGCCCCCTCTCGCCGCTCATACAACTTTAGCAGTAGTAGAAATATATATATCACAGCAAAAAGTGAAGTTATTTCATGATGATGTTATAAGGAGTTAACATGTGCAACACAGCTTCATGGCTAAATGGCTAGCACACACGCTAACATGCATTTTGATCGACTCACCACTCTGATGTTTCCAGTATGGGACTTGCGCTGGTTATAAAAGTTAATCCACTTTGATTCTGGCCAAGGTTCATCAAGCATCCATCAGCGACAGGCTCAGACAAACACTATTCTGGCTGATAGTCGCTGAATCCCGGAGGGAAAGTCCAACTTCTATGGCCTCTTCTTTGGGAAGGTTGAATAAAGTCCAGTCCTCGCAGCCAAACGCGCTTTTCTCCGTGACATTATCGTGAGGTAAGAAAAAAGAACAGGCGTCCAGACTCCAGAGTAGGTTAGAAAAAGCTCCCTCTTCACAACTTTCGGTGCAACATGACATGACCATCTGTTCAGACCGTTCGGACGCTCAGGAGGAGCGTTTGTTTTCGGTACAGGGGCAGCGCAGCGTCAGGCACTTCCTTTTTTTTTTTTTTTTTATTTATTTATTCTTACGACAGAAATAATGAAAAAAACTGTTTTACAAATAAAAATCATGCCGTAAGGCATTAGATTACTACGGAGCCCGCCAGGGGACATGAAAGGAAAAAAAAAAGGGGAGGAGAATTTTTTTTTATATCGAAATCCCTACTTATTATCTCGGGATCCCGGGATAATAAGTCGGGATCCCGAGATAATTAAGTCGAGATCCCGAGATAATTATGACGAGATCCCGAAAAAGTTTTACGGAATTCTGGTTGAAACTGTAGATGGCACGCAAACACCAGAAGTATGATACTTCGGTAAAGTTAGAAAGATATTCACAGATTCGGCTTTTCCGGATCAATAACTCATCATCGTAACATTGCTTTCACAAAAACGACACTTCAGTGCGATCACTGCAAGGTGGACTACTGCCTACAATCGTATTTTCCTCAAAACAAGCCGCACTCCGTGCTGGGAGACTTGCATTGGCCTCTACGCAGAGCCTGCTGGTGCTCGAATACGCAGGGACCACTGCGCCAATGCTCCACCCCTAGTCTGAATGTACCGCACCCTGGTCTCAATGTACCGATCGAGTGGTCTCAATGTCCCGGGAATTTATTTCAATGGTCCCGGGGCGTTGAGGCAACGGTACATTCCGACTAGCGCCCTCCATGTTGAACTGACAGACAAATGATGAACATAGGTAATTAATGCCATAAAAAAAAATGTTTTATTAACTTTCACGGGATCCTGACTTAATTATCTCGGGATCTCGACTTAATTATCTCGGGATCCCGACTTATTATCCCGGGATCCCGAGATAATAAGTAGGGATTTTGATATAAAAAAAAATTCTCCTCCCCTTTTTTTTTTTCCTTTCATGTCCCCTGGTGGGCTCCGTAGATTACAGACGTCGAGCACTTCCGTTCCGCTGTGACGACACAACTGAACATGCCAGTCGTTTACCAGGAGAGGGCGGATCAGCTGCTCAGAGCGCAGGATTCAGGAGGATTACTGAGAACTGCGTGAATGAATCCAAAAACCACTCTGGGGGTGTTTTTGATAAGGAAATAGCATAACAACATGGTTAAAAGCTCCAAAAAGTCGATTTTGCATGATATAGGACCTTTAAAATGTGTCCAAAGTGTATTAATCAAATGCCATATTGAAGTGTTGAGATTGAAAAGTGCATTAACACAAAATGTAACAAAGTGCTGTTGGAAAACAAAGGGATGATAAAATGGCCTCCAAACACAAGTATTGAAAGTATTGTGATACTTGATAAAGTATCGATACTTGGTATTGCAGCAAAAAAACATTGCAATTGAAGTCCGATACGATTTTTTTGTTCCAGCCCTAATGGCTTATAACTTTGACTGTCTGGTGTTGACTGGCACAGTGCTTCCTAATTAATCAACTTCGCTTGAAGAAACTTCTGCATTTCTTTAAAAAAGTGAAATATTCTTATTATAGAGGTATACGCATTAAGCTGCATGAGGCTGCAGAGAGAACAGCTGAGCAACATTTGGAGGAGAGATTAGAAGGGTGCTGCACAGGCTATTTGGGGCGAACCAGGCTGAATGAACAAACTGCCTGGATAATTAGCATCTATAACTCAGCAGCAGCGGCACAAATTCTACACCAAGATATAGACCAAAAAGAACTCTGTTTGTCCACTGCAGGCATGAAATAATAGCTTTCTTATGATCATACAGTATTCTACACATTTGTGGCGCAGTGGCCTCTCAGTAATAAGGTTCCAGGTTTGATTTCCAGGTGGGGTATCTTTGTGTAAAGCATGCTGTGATCAGGACTACCCAGGAAACATATTCTCAGTGGGTTAAATATCCATCCATCCATCCATTTTCTTCCACTTGTCCGTTGCCGGGTCGTGGGCACCAGCCCCTATGGCTCCTCCTGCAGGTGGTGGGTCCACAGAAGGGCGGCCTCATGGTTCTAACCGGGCCTGTTGGTCTCTCATAAGGAGCTTCTGAACCTATCTTTGTCTGACCCGTCACCTAGGACCTGTTTGCCATGGGAGACCCTACCAGGGGCATGAAGCCCCCGACAACAAAGCCCCCAGGATCAAACTCCTCCACCACGTTAAGGTGGCGGTTCCAGGAGGTTCCAGGTGGGTTAAATAAAGGTTAAATAATCAAAAAGTGAGGCTTCGCGTTAATAGTGTGTGTTTATTTCAACAAAGAAAGGAAAGGCTTTATCCTGCAGGGTCCTTTTGGGGGGTTTTTGTTCTTGTTTATTGTCACATTGTCCCAAAACAGTAATGATTTTACTAACCCTAAATGGAAGGGCATCATGACTCTGGTATTGTTGTGTGTTTTTGAAATAACACTTTAAGACAAAAGAAACCTGTGACAGCATTCACTCAAGTGAAATAGGCTTGTCTCCCAGGCCCAAAGTGAAAGCCACCACATTGTTTTTCCTAATAAAAGAGACACAATAATTGCTCTCAATAGAACAGATGTTTTCCCACATGACAAACATACTAAGTCTGCCAAACTTACATGTCCTCCTAGCTTGAGGAGCGGGCTGCTATTCTGCTGTCACATTGACACATACAGATAGGCACTGGTATGCAAATGTCCCAAACTAAGCCCTCTTGGATTTCTGCCACTGCAACAATGTAAGCACTGGCAGGATGCGTATGGTTACACAAGCTCCACATCAATGAATATTTAACCACGCTGACCAGATTCATTCAAGTGTGAATTTAAAATGGCATATATATATATATATAACATACTAAAGTGAAGAGATTTCAGTATTTCAACACCAAATGATCAATATTATGGCCATGCATAGTTTGATTAACCCAACAACATCAGCTCACATTAGAGGAAATAAATGATCTATTTCTCTTTCCATAAATCAGTGCAATACAACACATACACCAAATCCAAACTTTTATCTCTCTCCAACACCCTGTTGTAACTATCACACAGACGACTACCTGCAACTCTTCTTGTCACATCTCCACTAAATCAGTCTCAAGTGCACCATTCCTTTGCCTGTTCACTGTGAACTCTGTTACTTTGCAGTGAGTTCATATAAGACTTAACACCTTTGAATGGGAACAGATTAGAAATTCATGCTTTCATGCTACTTCACGGAGTTGGGATTCTCAGTGGTTGCATTTGTAAATGGATTATAATCAGTGGAACATTTGTCTTTGTAGCAGCCTTTGACATGCACATACGTGTGGATTATGTTTGCATTCTCAGCCACTGCACTGATCTATAGCTCTAATTATATTATTGATTGATTCATTTTCTGTGCTAACATCTAAAACACCATGACTACATAAACAATAAGTAAATCAATAAAATGGTGACCAGTATAAGCGATGTAAACATAAATAAATACATAAATTATAAGAAAATTATAAAACTAAGTAAACACACTCAGAACTCACAGACTTTTCTATTTTGTATTGTACTGTATCGTATTGTATTGTACTGAAATTGGGGTAGGCACTTATAAGCTTTCTTGCTTCGGCCTACTCCTTTTGAGTTATTTTTTTTTTTTTACATTTTTCTTGTATTTTGTTTTTGTGACAATGTAAATGTAATGATGTAAATATCGTAAATAACAACGCACTGTAAATAATAGCACAAATAAATAAAATAAAATAAAATAAAAAGCCACCTCCTTGGAGGTGGCTCTGTCAGGCAGGTTTATAAAGACTCAAAACATTGCACTGCCTCCATGTTGTCACGTCAGTGTTTCAGAGAAGAAGAAAGTGAAAACCTGAGAGAATGCGCCTCTGGCACTTGTATAGTTGTCTTGCGTCACATTTTGCAGCAGTGCCAAAAGCAGCCACCCAAGTGAAAAGCAGTATGTCAGCTCTGAAGATAAGCTCTTGTCAGTCATGCAGTGGTTACAGGCTCAGTTCCGATGGACATCCACGCTGCTGCTGCTGCTTACTCCGCTAATCTGAAATGAACCAAAGTTGAAAAGGTCGGGTGATTATTGCCCATGTCCTCACTGTACAGCATCAGTGGGATGTGAAAGCCTTTTGTCAAACGGCCATCTCCTTCCATCCAAATATGTCACTTATCCTTTGTGTTGCCATCATCAAAAGCATGCTGCTCAACGTGATTAATTTTAACTGCTTCTACGTTTTTGATCAGTCAGTCAACGTTGTTTTCAAATAGGCAAGGCAAGGCAAGTTTATTTATACCGCGCGTTTCGTACACAAGGCAACTCAATGCTCAAGGTGGTGGAAAGTGCTCTACAAAAATCAAAACAACAAAACAATGTAACAACAAAACAAACGCATCAGCATTGTGGAAAACAAAAGACAAACACAAGTAAAGTGCAAACAATTGTTAGATTTATCTCTTAAATTTGGGTCAGCCCCAATCAAAGTGTCATAACCGGTTTCTTGTTGTAACAGCCATGCGGATTAAAGATTTTACCCAATTTAAATACACGATTAATGTGATAGAGACCGACGTCTGAGAAACCTTTATTGGTGCCAGTCATTTTTGTTGTCAAATTGCAAATGCATTTCACAAGAACCCCTAAATTGTGGCTGAATAGAAAATTAACCTATGTGGGCAGTAAGGAAACCAAAACAGGCTATGTGGTAGAATAAAAAGTGAACAATCAAACCATGAGAACATTCCATCTGTCCTGAAGACCTGTAGTGTCTGAAATGCTCTATTCAGCACGTAATGTAGACGTCATACATTTTTGCAAGGCTCCATACTTCGTGAAATTTAGATTTCTGTAAACAGCACGTTCTAAACATCAAGGAAAAATACAATCTGAATTGAAAGAGGGTTGATTTTTCATGCAAGTGCACATTTCATTGACACTTCGTGGCCGACCGTCGATTGCGCTGCTTTTTAATGAGATCAGATGGCAAGCGTCCCTCACTCTGTTTATCATGCCACAGAAATGGTGGCCTGTTGTACGTTTGGAAAAGCGGGTGACATTTTCCTTGGACAACATGTCTTCCCTCTTGACATGTCACGCCCTCAGTGTCGATAGCATAACTTAAAGCCATGTTATCATTGGAAACGGGTAACAGCATTTCTTTAGCATTACCACATTTGTTAATGCAAATAGTATATTGAAAATTCACCGGCAGGAGAAAGAATCTGAAATATTAACTTTATTATGCAAGATAATGATCGTTGGCAGATATGTTCATTATGGCAGGGTTGCTGATATCAGAATCAGATTCAGAATAGGTTTTATTGCCATTCTTATGAACAGGTTCACAACTAGGAATTTTACTCGCACCAGGGCAGCCGTTACATGGCGCCCCTTTTGTTGCTGAAAATAGAAATTACAATAAAGCAAAGCACATACATAAGACAGTTATACACAAGATTGTGATAATACACATTACGGGCGGACAACCCGCTGGAACTTTTTCATTGGTACATAAGGGAGGGGTGGTGGGTGAAGATACAGTGAGAGAGAGTGTGAGGCGGACAGAGGGAGGGGGGTAGGTTAAGGCAGGTCATGTATCGTGTAATGTCGGAGGCTTTCGGCCTTGGAGTGTTGTGTATGTCCTTGTGGGGGAAGTTTACATTGCACAGGAGAGATAACGGCACAGCTGCGCTCTGGAGTCCTTTGAGAAAAAAATCTTAAACTTATTAATTGTTGTCAACTTTAATTAATTAATTAATTAAAAAAATCACTTTGCTTTTCGCTTTTTGCTGGTTCCCAACTTATTCAGACATTCGCAGCAGGCTTAGTCAGTTCTGCATAGCCCGGAGATCTGTCCCGTGACCTCACGAAACATTTCTCCAGACCGAGCCGAGGTGTAATCCATCTTCCTTATACCTTCCTCGTACTGAGCAGAAAGGACTTTAAAGAGTTCCTCACTTTTCGCTACATTCCGATGTAAATCCATCAGGTACTCGCTGACTTTTCCGAAGTGTTCTTTGATTTCCAAGGACAGTAGCGGGGTCTCCTTTTTGGCTGCCAGTTTGCCAACTTTGCGATAGACCAGGGCAACTCCTACACTTGTAAGAAGGTACCCTGCTATCATAAGCCCAAAAAGATAAATATCTTCGATGTCTTCCACAGATAGCACTGCCAAGCATATCACTTTCCACTTATTCCAAGAGTCAAGCGAGTAGCCCGCAGAAAAAGCTCCATCTGGACATTGCTGATCCCCAACAGCACCGCTTCTTTTAGAGAATATTGTGTCAATTGCAGAGAGAGACCAGCTGATCAATTCCATGGTTGTCCGGTTTAAGATCGCAGTGAGCAGCAGTTCCAGAGAGAAAAAATGGAAGAACAGACAAGACACAGCAGCAGCAGCAAAGCGGGGGCAGGAGAAGTCAGAAACGCGTCCGCTCTCTTCGAGGACAGGAAGCCTGCACCATACCAACCATTTTTAGTGAGCCCACACACTCCTTTACAAGTTCACTACTTACTGACGATACTTTAGGCAATGCACATATTATTGACATGCAATTTTGAGCATGCATCCTGCCACGTACTGGAGGTCAGTTTCCCCTCCCCAAAACAGAAGCCGTAAGGCATTTTCACAGTAAGCTGATAATCTCCGGTCTGAAGTGGCGGGGCAGGCTTTCACGGATGGCGGCACATGGGAAGGGAGATAACTAGGCATATACTGTGAGTCTTCAATGTTATGGGGAAACTGATTGTGATATCGAGGGAGATCTGTCAAACTCGTAGCGTGTGATCAGGGAGAAGCGAGGAGAATCCTGCGCGATTATTAGAGCGGATCAGAGATACGCAGCAGAATGCAGCAAAAGGCCAGATTGGTCATGGAGCTCCATGGACTGCACTATATGGGAGGCCACATATCCTCACAATTGGTCTTAATGATAAAGTTCATGAAAGTACAGTGAATAACTACATTTCAACAGAATACTGAATGATTGGAGAGCTTAGAGTTTTCTTATTGTCTCTATTGGCAAGGACCTCTTGCATTTTATGGTATAGCTTAACACTAATGGAGTTTGGGATTGAATGCTGGAAATACAATGTTGCCATAGAAATTTGCCATGTTGTCAGAGGGTACTACCAACCAACATTGTCCAACATTAGCTAAAATATAACTCTAGGATTTTCCATTAATCACCTTTTTTTTTATTATGCAATGTGTCAGTTTGATGACACAATCCAACTCTATTAGTAGCATAATGTGACATGACGAGTGGTATAGTAAATTAAATAAATAAAAGCCTGACAACGCCATCCAGTAAAACTGGAAAAATGTGCTTTAAGGCACACAGGTTCGACCATAAGGACAGAAGCAGCATGTTTCTTGTAAATATAGTTTAGTTTATTTCTACGTTTCTCCTTTCTTTGTCTTTCTGTTCAGATTTCATTCTTTCAGACATTTCATTTCGCAGCATTCAGTCGATTCATAGTTTGTAAACATTAGTTTTACAGTTTGTACAAAACAAGATCGAAGGAAGCAAGACAGCAGCGCGGTTCCACCTAAACGTAAATAAAGGGGTTAGCTACGGATCAGTTCTGATAAAACTACGAGGCAAGGCCAATCCTACCGTCGTACGCCCTCATCTAGCCTTAACTCGGCCGGCACGGTGCTTCGATAGCCCTGGTTACGCAGCGGCTCCAGCAGACCCCGAACCGAACCGAGAGACCAGGGGACGCCATGGAGTGGTGTGCGTTAAGCTCCCAACCACCCACGACGCTAAAATAAAACTTGCGTTAGCAGCTAAACCAAAATAAAAGATATAATGTGTACCATAGCTACCTGGACCCGTGGGACAACACGCACAGCCCTGGGCCCAGCCCAACCAGGCTGGAAGACGCCAGTGAGGACCCAGGAAGTGCGTGTGAACCACGGTGGCTTTTATACTAGCGCTAGCGCCATCTGCTGGTTGTTTAGATATTTAAAATAAAAGTTTAATAAAATGGCATTCAGTGAAACTGGTAATGCCACAATAAACATTTTTTAGATTTCTTACGCTATAAACAGCAATGTTTTTTTGTACGTTTTATAATATTATGATATGGGGGCTACACAGACATGTTTCACTAACATTTGAAAATTACAAGCTACAGTTGACAGGATAATGTGTAGCCCTGAAAATGTGTTTTCACACGTTTATGCCTTACATTGATCAAATAATTACTAGTTATTAGTTTAGCTTTAAGTGTTCAGTAAGCAATGAATAATATTAAGAGAATGTTTACCTCTATGTTCAATGAAACATGTCCTACCTCACAGACAGGACATTCATGGTAAGTGTGGATACTTGCTCCTCTAAGGTCCATAACATTACATGTGGTGTGCCCCAGGGTTCAATTTTAGGCCCAGTGCTTTTTAACCTGTATATGCTCCCACTTGGTAATGTCATCAGGAGACATGGAGTCAACTTTCATAGTTACGCTGATGATACACAGTTGTACATCTCCATGTCTCCTGATGACACCAGGCCAATGGATGCACTTTTTAACTGCATTTTAGATATCAAATCCTGGATGGCAAAAAACTTTCTCCAGCTTAACCAGGACAAAACTGAAGTTTTAGTCATCGGTCCTCAGGCCCAGAGAGAGAAACTTTTACCCAAACTACAGTCATTGTCTTTTAATCCTTCCTCACAGGTGAAGAACCTGGGTGTGATTTTTGACTCTGAGCTGACTTTAATTCCACACATTAAGAATATCACAAAGATAGGTTTTTACCATCTAAAGAACATAGCCAGAGTCCGCCCCATTCTCTCTCGGGCCAACACGGAGACGCTAATGCATGCTTTTATCACCAGTCGTATCGACTACTGTAATGCCCTGCTTTCTGGTCTTCCCAAAAAGAGTATCTCAGGTTTACAACTTTTACAAAATTCAGCAGCTCGTGTCCTGACGAAGACCAGGAGGCGGGACCACATTACACCGGTTTTAGAGTCACTGCATTGGCTCCCCGTGTGTTTCAGGATCCATTTTAAAGTTCTTTTAATGGTTTTTAAATGTCTTAATGGTCTTGGTCCTTCTTATCTTTCAGAATTGATTTTACCATATGAGCCTTCGCGGTCCCTTCGCTCCTCTGGCAGGGGTCTCCTAGTTATTCCTAAAGTCAACAGAAAGACTCATGGCGAGGCGTCTTTCCAATATTATGGCCCTCGCCTCTGGAACGACCTGCGTGTGTGTGTGTGTGTGTGTGTGTGTGTGCGTGTGTGCGCGCGTGCGCAAGCACCTGTTTGTCTGTTTGTTATCTGTAAAGCACTTTTTGATACCTTTCGGTATGAAAAGCGCTTTATAAATAAAGTTTGATTTGATTTGATTTGAAAGTGTTTTGTCTGGCTAAGAGAAATCGCTAAAACATTATGTGTGAGTTTGCAAAAGTTAATTAGCTCCATACAAAGCTTGGCTGATTGTAATTTAATTGAGTGATGAGAAAACAAAGTGATTAAAACAGCAAATAGCAAAGCTTTGCTAATGAAGCACTGAGAAGAGATCAGGCCTCAAATTAATTGCAACTACATGTGCAAAACACAAATGCTCCTTAGAGACTATAGTTTTACAATATCTAAACTGCAGGGCGATCAGTATAAGTGCCTTAAAAGGAGAACCTGGAAATATAAATATATTTTCTGCTGATAGTTAAAAATTCTATAGATTAGCATTAATTCACACCGCTGTCAATCACCTACAGTTTCCCTTCAACCTCAAGCAATATTATGACAGGAATTCAGGTGACAAGATATCATAATTGCAGAGTGTTTGTAATTACACAAGGCTTGACATTTCCACTGCTGTCATGTGGTACCGTAGTGTAATTTAATTACATGTTCTGTTCTGGTACATTATGTCATGGTCATTTTGAAGAAAACTCAATTATTCACAATACCACATGAAAGAGCAGAAGACAAATTAAATTAGAAACGGATACACAGGGTAAAGAGAATCATGTGTTTTGATGATCTGATTGAAGGAATGTATTTATGCAACAGCTCTGTCAAAAAATTATCTGCATTTTCTCCATACAGTGGCACAGTGAATCAAAGAACGGCCGCCTTCTAATGTATAATTTCAAACTTTCCCTGGCTAGAATTCACACATATATAAACATCAGAACCTCTGCTGATTAAAAATAGAAATAACGTCACTTCAAGCAACCTACTTAAAACAATAAGCAAGCAAAAAAACAGTCAGTTGTGTAATTATTTATGTAATTTATTACTATGTGCTCCCCATAACAACAAACAGCATCAGTAGTGTACACTTTAATCTAGACAAATACAAAGGAAAGCATGAGAACAACTGCCATTACAATACACAGGCGGCAGCACAGGGATGTGATACAGTACATGAATCAGCCTTGGCAGCACGTCTGTCTGAGGCTCAGGGATTGTCAATGATCTACATTAGTTTACGTCTCCTAACTAGCTCTGCGTGGCATTAGCAGCAGTCTTGTTTAGGCAGCAAGGAAAGGATGTGGGTACGGAAGGTGAAATGGTAACAATACTGACAACATACAGCATAAAACCACATTGTGGACTCATCATTGGTAATAGTCTAGTTCAGATTTATCGGTTCACTGGTTATGTGAAGTAACCACTCGGCTAACTACCGTACAAAACAGCTGTAAAAAGACAGCTTTCTTATAAAAAGTTGCACATCTCAAAATTGAGCTTGTATATTTACATTTAATTGTTTGCTAGAACAATGTTACTTCTGTTTAATTGTATTGTTTTAAAGCACTTGGTTTGCAGCTTATTGCCCCTTATTGGTACTGAACACACTGTAGAAAAAGCATAGCCTTACTTTAAATAAATATATGCACTCAAAGTTATATACATGAACTATACACTGGCACACCAGAGTGAGTGTGAATTTTTGAACTACAAACATTGTTTGCTATTGCAGTCAGATGCATGTTGGTTGAGAGAATAACCTTTTTTAATAAATAACTTTTACTCTTCAAAATGTCCCTCACCTTCAAAAAGCAAAACCTCTTAAAAATATTTTCTTCATCGAAGTCCATCTTTTGTGCCTTCAGTTTGGCTTTGTTCCTGCACTCATAACATGAATTTAGAGACAGAGGGGCTGTACATCACCATCCATGTGAAAATCCTTTCATACAAACACTTAATATAATTCTATACTTTGTATAACAAAAGTGTCTTTGATGAGGCCCAGGTGAAGCTGTATTTCACTTACGTTTAGAAAGATAAGAAACATATTTTCTCTGCTAAAATTTCTTTAGACTGTTGATGAAGAAAAATCAAACCTGTGCATTTATAGCTTTTTAACTGTATATTTCAAACAAAAAAGACAAAAATAATAATAATCAAAAAGAGCCAAGTTCCATAATAGGGCATCCACACAGTCCCTTTTTAGTTCCCTTTGAACCTAAAAAAAAATGATAGCCAGATTCAAATATGTTTAAAGAACAAATGCATGAAAATGATCTAGTAATCGAAACTAGACAAGTAATTCTGCTGTGTAAGAGTGTGGTAATGTGAAACTTATCTGTTATGCTGCTTGAACAAGCACTAAAATTGCTTATTTATTGCTATCTTTCAATGTACAGCATCTTTTATAATGCTATCAACCGAGTTATTTGATGCAGATATGTATTTCAAGTGTGAATCAGTGTCACGTGAAGTGCTGACTAAAAACACTGTATTTTTGAGCAACAAAGAGAATTTTCAGATGTGTTAGATAATCTGCTACATCTACAATACCTTTTGTAATTCAATGTATTCTTTACTTTTTAGAAGGTTTGCAAACATTTCCACACATTGCAATCAGCAGTATGACTGCAGTATGACTGCACTTGTTGTGGTTTCACGTTGGGCATCGTCCCTGTTCCACTCACCTAAGATGGCAATGTACAAAATAAGAAAGAGCTTAAGCAGACCGAACACCTGCCAACAGGATACAAATAATTAGTGCAGTAAGTGATTATGTATTGTGTTTTTGACCAAACCATAAAATATGAGCTGTTTGTTTCCTCTAACATAAATGAAAATTCCCTTTGATATCTGTGGCCCTACCTGTTTTCTGCTGCATGTCTGTTACAGTTGTGGCGCTCAGTGTCACTTCGATTTACAGTCAGGGGACTTTAAAGTGAACCAGCACTTTTTTCATTCTCTGTGTTTTTTCTGCTCTGTTACATTTGATGTTCGACCCTAAGACTGGGGATGAAGCTTGATTTTCTAGTGTACATTTAAGTCCTGCTGGGGCAGAGGGTCACTTTCATCTCTTCACTTGAGAGTAAGCTGTGGGCCTTCGGCTGGAGTGGCGGGAGCTTTGGCGGAGAGCTGGATGCCCATCAGGTGAAAATGCCATAGGGACTAGCTCCCGTGGAATCCTCCTTGGAGCAGTGGTGCTCTTTGATGGGCCCCTCTTGAGCGGGACAGTGCTTGATGCTCTGCCTGATCCTTGCTTGCCACCGCGAGTGCTGTTAGCAGCAGAGGCTGTGAGTGTCTCCAGGAGCTGGGAGGCTGATCCAAAGCGGACATGCTCATCCAACTCTGCTGCATCAGAGAACAAAGACCCAGCTCCGCTGCGCCGACTGCACGAGTCACAGCACAGTTTGTTGTAGCCAGGAATAGAGCAGTAGCGTGCTAGGACCTCCATTTGACAAAAGATGGATTTGTCTCCATTACAGGGCTCATCTGAAAATCAAACGCGTATAAATTCAGCAACAGGGAAAGTATTGAAAAATGACCTTGGATAAAGGAAACAATCAAGTGCAGTCTAGATGTAATCACAATCTGACAGCTGAGCGTGTACCGTACACTTGTCAAAGATCACAGTTATTACAATTATTCCATAAGCAATTTTTTCATTTTTCTTTATGTCAATACATCTTTCTTTATAAAGCATAAGAACACTACATAGATATCTGTAAATTAATGTAATCTGTAAATTAATAATATTTTTTGTGTGGATTGAGTCTGTAGTCTAACAGTCAACCACACGCCATATTACCACAGAATTATTTTCTACCTTCCTCTACAAATAATCCCAACTGTGATTACATACAACAAGTCAGTCAATTCCGAACTTTAAGCACAGTTGTCCCTGATGGTGATCGAACGTAAACTGATCGTGGGTCCTCACCATGGCAGGGTCTGGGCCTGCAATGCCTCACAGTCTCTGGTTTGTCTCCCGAACACTGGTCTCCAATCCGACAGGTGACCAGGCGCCTCTCCAAACCCTCGCCGCATGTCACAGAGCACTGCGATAGAAAAGATAAATGAAGTCACACTTTCATCCTACATCACTTCATGTACCATAGCACGTTATTCTTGCCTCCAAGATCACAGTATGGATCTGCCCAGAGGCTCTTTCTGACTTCTTACTGGATTTGAAATAAGAAAAATGAAAACATAAAAACAAAGCATTGCCTAAGTAAGTATAGAGTTTATGAAGTAAATCACAACCTAATTATTGTGCCACCGGTTCATTGTGGTGGCCCAAAGGGGAGCTAATCGATTTCAATGGTAAAAATAAACTCAATTTACACTGTGATTTTCTACCTCCACTGGGCAATCAAGGGCAGCCACTCACTCATTCATACCCCAGTACTGGCGAGAGTTTGGATCAACCAGTTGACTATTGGATCAGTTAGCAAACCCTTTTACCAAGTGAGCTATGAAAAAACAATGGTGCCCGAGAGGATAGATTTAAAACAAAAAAAACAAAAAACAGGCTGCCCCCACGACCCGGCAATGGACAAGTGGAAGAAAATAGATAGATGGATGGATGGCTTTCAAGTTGTTTCGACCTAGTGAAAAAAATCGAACAAAATTTGACGCTGACATAAAAAAATGAGCCACATTTAACAATTAATACTATAGACAAAAATTATATAAAATACAATTTTAACCATCTCCTATGTGGAAGTGTACACAGAATTTACATCTCAAAGACATTTAACATACATCATTCATTTATAATACCACAGTATCCGGGTCATAGTGATGGCTTAAACTTCTCCTGCCTAAGAAATCCAGACTCCTGCCTATTTTTCACCAATCCTCTCGGATACCATTGTTTTTTTTTCGATCAAGCTAAGGCATGGTCTAAACTTCTTGCAGGTAGCTAATATTCTGATAAATTGGCCCACCAAAAGCATTTGAGAAGTCATACTACTACCAACTAGCTGTACTATTGGCTCCAGGCCACAGCTCGATGTCAGCTTTATTGGATTGTTCAAAGATTGGCAGACTTTTGTGGAGTAAAAAGGAAGTACGGAAGTGGATTCTATATTCATTATCAACCTTGCGTCAATAAATGTATCATAATGAGGAAAATTCAACATTTTTAGTGGTTCAGTGCAGATGAGTGAACCATGAGTCATTTAGATCATTGCACACAAGATAAAAGTTTCTTAACAGTAAGCTATAAATGTGTCACACATTTGTATCAAACTTATGTCCAATGAACTAAATCATTGCAATAACAAAATCAAACAAACACACAAAAACATTGTTGTCTATTTAAAAAGACAACACTATTTGGCTAGAAGTGCCTCTGGTCTTAAGGCTGATCGTGACATGTTCCTTATGCAGCAGCTGGAGAACATGCGCACTATAGTGACCCTGCCGGGCCACGTGTTTCAGCAGTACATGAATAAAGCAGTACCTATAAAAACGTTATTGCATAAGTATCATCTAGAATCATGTATAATTCATAAACAAGTACCAAGGCTCTTGAAGGTTATTACTGAATGACCATTTCGATGGATTTTCATAATGCAGAAGGCATTGCCGGGGCTGGGGTCCGGAGTCCATGATTCCTATTTTCAAATCCAAAACTTTTAAACATTATCTATTAATATTAGTGGCTTACATATGTAGAGCACTTTAAAATCGTGATCAACTCCTCCAAGCAACATACTGTTGACATAATTCATTCAGACTGGTAAACTGTGGAGTTGCCGTGGGCTAGACTGCCGAAAGCGAGGCCACCACCCCCGCTCGCTCACTCTGTCTCCTTGAATTTTTGCACAGATGTATTTGTTGTGACTTATTTTTTTATGTGGTCTGCGCTTTGGTGAACAATGCTGTTTTTTATTTTTTTATTTTTTTTATTTATTTATTTGAATTAGGACAGTGCACATTAATCAACACGTCAGCCAAAAGCATCAATGTAAATGTACCAGAATTAGCGTGAGAGCTAAATTGCATCCGTTGTCCTAAGGCAGGTAAAGAAACATTGACAGAAGGAAAATACAAACATACAAAGAACAGAACAAAGTTACAGTCACAGAGGTCAGTTACAAGGACAGACACAGGTAAGATAACATAACACGCCCAAGAAATTGATTAAGTATTGAACTTTAATTAAACTACCTGTGAGTGCAAGATTGATTTGTTTTTAACCAGATTTTTAGGACCTTTTTAAAGGTGTGGTAATTGTCACAGTTCCTGACGTGAGCAGGCAGCGAGTTCCAAAACTGCGAGCCTCTGATAGACTCCACCGTTTGACCGAATTTAGTTCTACGACGTTGCACAATACAGTCTCCTCTGGTCAGAGCTCTGGTATTTACTCGAGTGTTACTTATTTGTGATATAAAATTCCTTAATGGTGGAGGGGCAAGACCTTTTAAAACTCTAAAAACTAAACAGGCATCCAGGAACTTCTGATAGCCGTCGAAATCTAAAATATTATACTTACTTACAATGTGGCAGTAATGATAATGTAAAGGCTTTCTATCCAGAGTTTTCAATGTTTTCTTAAAAAGAGACTTGATGGGGCTCATGTTGGTCTCTGATGTTTGGGACCATGTGGTATAACAGTACGTTATATGGCTGAAGATCATTGCATGCATATAAGCCTTTGCCGACTCTGTGGTCAGACATGGTCTTATATGCTTAAAATTTGACAAATTGAATTTAATGATGTGTGCAATTTTCTTGATATGCTGCTTAAAATTTAGATTTGAATCAAAGAGCACTCCTAAATACTTGAATTGTTTAACTTCATTTAATCTCTCGCCATTAACTATCACAGATGGTTGTTCGTTCCCTACTGGCTGACGAGAAAAGAACATGCAGACAGTTTTTTTTGTATTCAAATGAAGGCAAGAATTTTGGAGCCAATGGGACACTGGTACCATGGCTGCAGATAGGATTGCAGCAGCTTCACATTTTGTTTTAGCGTGCACATATAATACAGCATCATCAGCATATAACTGCATGTTAACACTTTTACACATGTTGGGAAGATTATTGATATATAAGCTGAACAGAATTGGTCCCAATATTGAACCCTGTGGGACACCTGCGGAACAATTGAGAAATGTGGACTGAACATTATCTATTTGTACAGTCTGTTTTCTGTCTGTTAGATATGATCTCATCCAGAGGAGGGCGCTTTCAGAAAAATTAAAACTGGATAATTTGGCTATCAGAACGTCATGATTTAAGGTGTCGAAGGCTCGTTTTAGATCGAGGAATACAGCACCCACATACCCACTCTTATCTAACATATATTTAACATTTTCTAAAAAATAACAAGTGGCGGTTTCTGTAGAGTGATGCTTCCTGAACCCAAACTGCATGGGATGGAGCGGTGTTTCACAACAATTTAGGTGTTCTGTTAGTTGTGCAGCAACCCATTTTTCCATTATTTTGGACATGATTGGTAGGATACTAATTGGACGGTAATTCTCAGGTTTAGTTTTGTCTCCTGCCTTAAACACCGGAAAAACCCTTGCCATTTTCCAATTTGATGGCACCGTTGCCTGTTTAATGGATACATTAATCAAATGTGCAATTGGACTTGCAAGTGCCTCTTTGTGAAGCTTAATAAAATCACTGGAAAGACCAAAGATATCTTTGGCTTTTGAGCTTTTTAGAGAAGAGATTATTTTTATAGTATCAGGGATTGTTATTTCTTGTATACTAAATAATGTTTTGCTGAAATCAAGCTCTTTACATGACTTGTCAGTACATTTTAGATGCCCTGTCAGTTCCTCTATTGAACCTATAAAAAAATTATTAAAGCACTCTACGATTGATTTTGTATTGACGGTTAATGTCCCATTGACCTGAAGCTGTAGGTTTTTAGGGTGATCCTCTTTGTTTCGTCCCAAAAGTTTATTCACATTTTTCCAAATCACTTTACCGTTTCCATTTGCACCTTGTATTATCTCTAAAAAGAAATTGGCTTTGGCTTTACGCACCTGATTAACCACTTTATTTCTGAGTGATGTAAAAATCTGACGATCAGTTGTGTTTCCTGTTTTTAAAGATTTTCTAAGAGCGCCGTCTCTCTGTTTCATTAACTTTTTAATGTCATTAGAAAGCCAAGGAAGGTTCCCTTTGTGTTGTTTGAATTGGCCCTTTTTGGTAAAACCAACTAAGGTTTCAAGGACCATCTTTAAAAAAATATCGGAGCTCTTCTCAATGTCACTCTTTTCAAAGAGCTCAGACCAATTTATTTTCCCAAGTTCATTATTCACATCATTATGTGCCTCCTTTGGTATAAAATGATAAATCCTCTCTTTGTTTGATGTGGATGGAGGATGTTTCTTAATTTTTCTTGAACACAGAATCAAATTGTGATCAGAAAGACCGGACAGGAAGTTAAAAGTCTTCAAGATTTTTTCGGGCTTATTGGTAAAAATTAGGTCAATTTTTGTTTTTGACACATTTGTAATTCTTGTTGGTTCTTTTACGATCTGAGTCAAATTGTGCTTATCAGCTATTTGCTTAAATTTTTTCCTGACTGCTTTGTTATCCCAATTGATATTAAAGTCACCAACAAGAATTATTTCTTTGTTCGAATTACAATGATTTAAAATAATCTCAAGCTGATCATAAAATATCTCCTTAGCTGAGGGAGGTCGATACAGGCAGATCAGGGTGAAAGACATAGCAGAGGACAGTTTTATATTCAGACCAATACATTCAACAGTGATTAACAAATAAAGCTGGATATGTACGAACATATTCCTTTATTAAAACATTATCTAATGGCTACATTCATGTTTCTATACAAAGCTAGGACAAAACCCAACCCAAGTGATCTTTGTAATCTTAAATAATCCACATCAGCGGGAAATACAAGGCTAAAACTTGGCACAATAAATGTGGAAAGACAGAACAAGTGCAACATGAGAACTTTAAGCGTATTACTTTTTTGTCTCTTTGATTTACTGAAGCTCCCATAGCTTTGTACAGTACTGACCTCAGACCAGGCGCCTGTCCTCCACTGTGACGGACAGGCCACGCGGTTACAAGCGCGGCGGCTCTCGGGCTTCTCTCCACTGCAGTACTTGGTGTGGATGGAGCGGTTGGTGCCATCGTGGAGGTACTGCACACAGCGCACAGTCCGTATCTGAAATCCCAGACTGCCACACGTTTTGGTACAGTGCTCCCACTCGTCTGAAATCCATCTGCACAAATCAATATGAGGGGATTAGTGAGCCTTTGTTGGAGACAAGGCTCAATACTTCAGCCTAGCTGTTAAGGCTACAGCAGCAAACGGTTTTCTTAAAAGTTCATTCTTGTCTTTGAGTTTTAGTTGAATAAGTTACATGCTGTCAGTTCAAACACCTGTGAAGAATACACGCGTGTTGTAATGAAATAGTAGATTGACAGACGGATGAAGGAGAACATTTTGTGTAAGCTGAATACGACTGGCCTACAAACGTTGTGGATTCTTAGGATGGAGTCATTGGGTCAATCATTGGAACAATGGTGAGGACATTTTTTCACCTCCCCAACAAATGTGGAACCTATAGTCACAACACACTGGCCCGATGAAGTCACCTGCTGTGTGGAGAAACACTGGCTTTGACAATAAAGTTTGTTTAAATTGTATTGTAGTATCAAAGAAACCCCAAACCAGACTCTTAATGAAAGAAAACAACCTATGTCCACTTTCACCACAGTCAAAAATACAGTAATAATTGGTGCTGTGAATCAATTCAATATATTCAATCAGATTAATTACACTTCTGAAACTTGATTAATCACAATTGATTAGAGTTCATTTGTATTTAATATATGCACGATTAATGCTGAGCATGCATAAAAATCTCTAATTGAAAGCATTTTGCTCCCATTTAATTAACAAACTAATAACAATTTCATATGATTAATAAGTTAATTATCTTTTGAGTAGTTATGAGCTTAAGGCGTCAACTTTGAGAGCCCTAATTTGTAACAAATTGCTGCTGCCCTAATCTCAGCCCCCCAATTCCCAGCCCTTCTTCCTCCCATGGTTCCTAACCTTTTCCTTGCAGCACCCCCTAAACACTGTACTCAGGCCCAACAAATGTATCATAACATAAAAAAAACTGCCAATAAGCATTTAATTCAAACTACTGAACTGAAATGGAGTGTGTTGCGCACACATAACCTTTTCTCAGTCATATTTGATGAGTTTTAAACCATTCGTGTTTTGAGCTTGTCTTTCGGAAACAGACAGCCTGATTACCGCGCAATTATTTGCATTCAGACAGCATGCATGCACTCGGAAATTGCTCATCTTGGCAAAGCACATGTGACTGAAAACCACTATAATCTTAATTGTATTTCACTTGTACTGCTGTCAGAAGTACACTTTAGCTCAATATTAGATTACCGTATTAGAACATAAGATTCATTACATGTAGCATGTTTGTAAGTAAAGGGACTGCTGTGATACCTAATCATCAAAAAGCCTCAGAATCACCAGGGACCCTACGCACCTCTTCAAGGTAATGCCTTCAGGGAGGAGACTGCGGAATCTACAGGCCAGGTCGACTGAAAAACAGTTTCATACACAAGGCCATCGAGAAGCTGAACTCCCTGCCCTCCCTTCCACCCCTCTTCCCCACCCCCCGCTCCACAATCAAGGATGAGAGATATACTATTTCTAACCATGTGAATGGTTTGACAAATAAAATATCTTGTATCTTGTATCTTGAGTGAAGGACATGTTTGACAGAGGCAGGATATTACAATGGGAATTAAGCCATTGTAATATCCTGCCAAGTTTCACATGTCCTTGAAAGACTGATCATTGTGCAAATCACATATTTCAAGGTCCAGTTACAATCCACGAGTCATGCATAATAGTATTTCATGTGAAGGTCAAATGACTAGTTTAAATTCTGGGTGACCATTCTTGGCTTTGACAAACAAAGCCCTGTATTTTGGGATAAACTATTCTCCTTTTTAACTATGAATAATTACAGTAATCGTTTCAAAAGACCACAGGATATAAATTTAAGTGTTGGAGTCCATTTTAAGTCCATGATTTGTAAAACTATTTGTAGAGCTCAGTGCAGCTCCAGAGTTTGAGTCTTGATCTGGTTCAGGATTACCGAGCGGGAGTTTTGTGTTTTATTTATTTGTTTTGCTTTGTAACAGTCTAGAAGAGGCAGAAGGGGACTAACTTTTAAAGGGGACATGTTATGCAAAATTATCTTTTGTGAGCTTTAAAGATGGTTATGGTGGTTTTCTTGTGTATTTAGGGTACTAGGGTTCTTGATTCACGCATGCCTGAGGAATCCTGCTCTGCTCTGCCTTTGTGTGTTCTGTCCTCTGCAAATCTCTGTGCACCCATCTTCTTGACATATCCCCACCCCCCAGCCCTGCCAACCCACAAAGAGCACAATCCTGCTGTCACATAAATAATGTTTATTATTTATTTTTTATATGTGTTCATGATGTTAGAGTGCGCATATCTCTGTAGTGATCCAGTTCAACATTTCCAAGGAAGCATACATGTGCAGAGTATCCTAATTGAACTCCAATCAATAAAGCACTTTATTCAGAATCATTACATGGTAATACAGAACATATAGGGCAAATGTTGGTTGATATATAACCGTGCCACAATCCTGCAGATTGTCCTGCAAAGAATAGTAAATCGTGTTTCTCAAAGTACCTTTCCTTGTTTTCATTTTGAAACGCCTTTACCCCCAGCTTCTTTTGGATCTTTCATATAACACAAAGAATATTCTTTAATTGACCCTTATGCCCCATAGTTTGCTGCTGAAGAGGGACAGTCCAGTCTAGTGATGAATAGACCGTGAAAGAACTGAAACAAGGGCAGGTATTGAGGGACTTGGTTTTTACTAAGAAAGATTCATACTGACCATTCATACTGACTTTATTGTTTTTTGCTCTTACCCTGTACAGCACTTTGTGATATTATCTGTGAAAAGCGCTTTATAAATAAACTTTACTTTACTTTACTTACCATTGCAAGCAACTACAAAGAGACAAAACTACTCCAAAAAGTGAAAAGGAATCATGCGGTCAAAGGACTCACTGTTTGAGAATATACGATAAAAAACATCAACATATTTCCACATAAAAGTCACAGTGGACTCCTATCATAATAGACTTTAGATAAGAGCCGACACTCCAGAGTAAAGGGTGATGTGCAGGTACTCACTGGGGCTGGGTGCAGTCCTGGAGGTTGCACATTCTCCTGATGGGCTTGGGCTTCTTACTGGCATCACAATATCCTCGATGGACCATCTTGGTGTCACCCTTTTTTCTGCAGCCATATTTAGTGTACTGGAAACCTAGGCAACAGAGACAAATCTTATATTTAATATATTTATTTATAACAACTTTACTTGAATACATAATGCCTTTAACAAATGTGTATATGTGACAAATATGTAAGCCTTTTGCTAACAAGCCATTTATAACCATCTAAACTCAAAGAAACACCAAATCAAGAAAACGTGTTATGATTAACCTTGCTTCTCTCGCTCTATAAATCATAAAATTGGTTTAAATCTAGAGCAACAACATAAGTATGTTTTTACAATGCCAAAACATTGCCCGAATCAAAGAAATAATGTCTAAACCAGACTTAGAGACAGACTTATTCATGCATTTGTCTCCACCAGGTTAGATCGATTTAACGGCTTGCTCACTGCCCCCTGTGAAGGAGCAGTAAGACAGCTACAGCACATCCAGAACGCTGCTGCTCAAGTCCTGACAAGAACAAGGAAATACGAGTCAACCATATTAGTCCAGGGTTGGCAATCACTAAAATATATATTTTTTGTGTGTGCATGTGTTTTGAAAGATTCATCCGTGTCTGAGTGGCGAAGTACATCTCTGACTTGTAAGTGCCATATGAACCATCTCAGGCACTAAGAAGCACAAGAAGTGGTGCCGGAGTCAGGACTAAACAGTTGAAGTCTAGTCTGACTACGCTAAAGATTTGACTCTGATCAGTTATTCCGAGAGAACCAGTCAAACCAGTCTCGTTTTTGTTACATGACAGCCACTGATCCGGATATCTTGGAGCATTGGGTGAGGATACATCACCAAAAATTGGCACAGGGAGAGCACACACGGGTGCTCTGTCACCCGGGCCCATTTACATGGGTTTTGGCAATCCTGTTCTAGTCAGACTAGGCGAGAGAACCGACTTTCCCTTCGTCCATGTAACCATGGTGATAGAGGAGGTGTTTCAGCTGAAATTTGAAACTCTCTTCCTGAAGATGTGAGGTGGGCCTCTACTTTGACCTCTTCTGTTAGTTGTGCTGACATTTTCCCTCTGAACGCTTCACTTTTAATATAACTTTGGTATAATTCTTGGATTAATCATTATTTCTTTGTTTAATTGTATTGCTTTTTAATTATAATTGTAGGTTATGCTTGATTTGTAAATTTGTAGTTTCAGGAACACTTTTGGATTGATGTGATGGATTTAGGGAACATGCCAAAACCGTTATCAGAGCATTCTCATTAAACTCCATTATATCATCTTAGATCTTCGTCGGATCCTCCAAAATATTTCCCGAGTCCTTTACTTAAAAACTGAACAACAAGACAACACTGGCATAAATTAGCATTGCTTCACCCTATTCCTTTTTTGGTTGAATATTTTTGTTTTGTTTTCGTTACTGTTTGGAAATTTAAATGCATCAATCAACCAAAATAAACTATTCATTCATTCAAACTGAAAGGTTGGGGACTGCGTGCGCCTACATGGGGAATCACTGGGTAGCCCACTTTAATACATTGTTCTTGTTCTGTAAAGCACTGTGAATTGCTTTGTGTATAAACTGTGCTCAACAAATAATGTTGCTTTGTCTCTGAAACCTATAATTTCATTGGAGCGGGCCAGGAGCTCTGCTGATAATATATTCCTCATGTAACCTTCGTGATTTTTACGTGACAGTCTGTGATATTCCTTCATTAACATCTGCTCGACAAACTCTGTCTCAAAGTTTGTGTGGGCTACTTACATAGGCCCCAAATGTGTCACCAAATGACTGCCGCCTGTGTAAAGCGAAACAAATGTGCTCTGATCATCTTGTGGCACAAAGACGCATTTCAAACAGTCATGACGCTTCCATGAGATTGTGATCCTTGATATGTAATGAAGTAAATAAATAATAAAGTGCTCATTTCCATTAAGTCTAATGTGAAGATAATTTGTTATTACCTCCAGCGCAGGGCTTTGAACAGGGCGACCAGCTCTTCAGTGCCCACTCATACGTGTCCTCCTGAATTACGTTGTTGTTGTTGATGGGAACCGAATCTTCGTGAATGATGTACTTATACATCAGTGTAGAACGTGTGTCATTGTTTCTGGGTATGATCTGCACAGGAATAGACATAGTCAAAGAGAGGACAAATTAGAGACACTTGTTTTGCAAGATCAAGTCCATTTCCATCAAAATACAACCAAGTACAAAGAGGGAACAAATAAAGGCATTGAATGAAAAGAGGAGTGGGTTCAGGAAGTATTGATACATTTCTTTTACTTTTTTTACAATTTGAAAAGAAAACAATGAGTTTTGTTACTATGCTACTATGGCTCCATGTCATTGAACATTTCCAGAACCCACTGTATGGGGCAAAGGTCTCCTCTAGTGCTATTGCAGTCCAGATCAAAGGTTTAAGACCAGTTCAAAGATGGCAAAAATTCACATGTTGCGTGGCTAGATCTTAAGGTTCCAAGTAGAACTTCAATGTGCTACAAGAAGAAATGGGAGTGAGACAAAACATTAAAAAGATACAAAACTGCGGCACTCAAGAACATGAATGGTAAAAGGACTTTATTGTAGAATGGTCATTTGCTTAAAACTTTGCCAACAAGTTTCAGCTCTATAGAGCCTTCATCAGGGCAAGCTAGAAGCTTGATCCCTGCACTGAAGAGCAACAAAGTGAGATCATTTGAAACAACCAAGTAGATCTCCTGCATGTTTTAGTTTGCTTGAGACAAAAGCATTTTTGATTAAACTTTTAAATGAAAACAACAATCAAACAGAAATATGCTGTTTTTGAAGCAGATCACCAGTTTATGACCTTTTTAAATGCCCAAATCTGTGCAAAAATGTGGCTTTAGTGTAATTTTCTGTCAGGTATTCACACTGACAAGAACGGCCTGATAGCAAACGCAAAGGCACGGACTGGTTGCCTCTCCTCCGTCAGTGTACCCTAGGGCAGCTGTGGCTACAACAGTAGCTTACACCACCGAGTTCGGTGTGAATGATTAATGATTACAGTGCAGCGCTTTGAGAAACTTGGTAATACAGGCTTGTAAAGCGCAATATAAGTGTAAGCCATTATTCAAGTGTCCATCATACAAAATATATTACAAATTTTAAGAAAAAAGGATCTTATCTTATTATGCTGAATAAGCTCAGCATGCAATTTAAGCTTTTAAAAGTTTTATCGCAGTAGAGTGTGTAACACTGTATATGTTTGAGGACTAGAGGGAATGTTATATGTTCTGATTAAAGACTACGGTTAGACAAACATATTTGCGTATAATGCTACAGGTGCCTCGATACTATGCGTATTGTCACGTACTCAGTAACGATTTATTGTCCATACGATATATAGAGCACAGCCCCAGCGCCATCACTGCTGAGAAGGGATGCAGGAAGACGGTTATTTTGTTTGTCTTAAAGGATACTGAGGGTTATGGAACAAAGAGGTTAAGTGGATACATTTCACCAGCTCCGAGCTGGAGGATCTGATACGATTGAAGGGTTTAAAACAAAAAACATCTTCTCTTTGAAAGAGAGCATCAAACAAGGGACGTTGATAGGTGGAGGAAAGATTTATTCTCGTATGAGAACAAAATGTAACCCTGATGGTCCTGATGGTTTCCAACGTTACTGGCATCACAAGCATTCACCTGAGGTGTTTTCTACGCACCACAGTGGAGGGGGCACCATAAATATATTTTTTCTTCAGTGGCACAATGGAGCTTCAGATGTTGGAGGGGCGTCAAACGGCTACTGGCTCTGTGTAGATGTTATAGAGCAGGGGTGTCAAAGTCAAATGGACGGAGGGCCAAATAAAAAATTTAGCTACAAGCCGAGGGCCGGACTGTTCGAATGTTCATTGAAAATTTTTTAAATGACGCATATAGTCTAGTGAACCTAATTGAACCTACTGAAAACCTAATGCTGCGTTTACACATAAGCACGATGCGTTACGAATGCCACAAATGCACATTCGTGGCCAAGGATCACGAATTTGATGATTCGGGGTCGAGGTTTCACGCGCCGCCACTAACTGTTGCGACCTGTTACTACGCGTTACGATTAATGGCACGAATTATTACGCACGGTCGCGAATATGCGTCCCGCGCTGCTGCGTGGTGTTGCGCGCTGCTACGTGGTGTTGCGCGCTGCCACGCGCTGTTACGGGTCACTGGGAATATTCGCGTTCTGTCCGAAATCTGTCAAGAATTGGGCGAATGTGGAGTGATCTTCTTCCACCGGGTTGGAGGCGGAGCAGAGGCCGTGCTCTCCCCTGAGTCATTGGGCTCGTCTGGCTCCAACTCCCGAACATCAGGTACGACCCAGGAGGAAGAAAGGTCGGAGGAACACTTTCAGCACCCCGCGGAGCGGCAGCGCCAGGTGCTGTCCGTGACTTGGAGCGCGGATTGGCCGACTTTGTGACACGAACTGATGCGTTCTGTTAAGAATCCCATTGAGATGCGTTAAGTCACGTCACGAACGTCACGAATGACGGAAAAATGACATTCGTAACGCATCGTGCTTATGTGTAAACGCAGCATAACAAATATATTCCAATATGATCAGATAAAGAGGCCTCGTTTTAATTCCTCTGCCTTTTGTAGCCTTTGTTCCATGTCCATATTCTTGTTTTTGTCCGCGTGTTTCGTTTCATAATGTCGTCTCAGATTATACTCTTTCAGTACCGCCACACTTTCTCCACACAGAAGACACACAGGTTTTCCAGCTACCTCCGTGAACATATACTCCGACTCCCACCTTGTTTGAAACCCCCGGTTCTCAGTGTCCACCTTCCGTTTTGCCATTTTTGATGGGTATCTGAAAGTTAATTTTACTGTGATGCTGACGACTGCTGTGCCAATAAATATTGAAATGAAGCAGCCTACTGCTCGGTGCGTCACCGTTGCATTGTGGGAAATGTAGTATTGGTGCGTGTAAAAGATCTGCGGGCTGCCGGCTTGCTGCGGTCTGCGGGCCGGTTCTAATAATAAATCAAGATCATCCCAGGGGCCGTAAAAAACCTTCTCGCGGGCCGGATGTGGCCCGCGGGCCTTGACTCTGACATATGTGTTATAGAGCATCCCTCATCACTGAGGCCCTCGTCTGTGGTAACCACTAGGTTTCCCAACTGGACAACACTACAATTCACAATTCCTGCAGGACAAAGTACTTCTTCAGGAAAGTAACATCACTCTTTTGGACCATCCTGCGTGTTCCCCTGATCTAAATCCAATTGAGTACCTTTGGAAAACGAAGTTTACAAAAATGGACAAAGTTCGAGACAGTACATGCCCTTCATGAAGGCGAGCATTACAGATTGTCAGACTCTATAGAAATGAATCCCCCTTCATTTCAGACATTTAAGCCTCAATCGCCTCATGGATCATTAATAAATAATAGCAACATTTAGTGAACAAAATAAACAGTTTTAAGATGCTACAGACAAACACATTGGTGCCAATAAAATCAAGATCTAAAAGTTCCTCATTGAAAACTAGTTCACTAATGTAATAAGAGCATCAATAAGAAAGCCTTGGTACATTTGGCTATTTGAATGCATGAGTATAACCTCAGGTATCTAATTTGATGGGAAATTTAAAATAACTTTGATCCATTTATCATTGTCTATAATACAATGAATGTACACCACAAAATCAACAATAGATATAGGACTTGAATTGCTGACTTGCAAAATGAGCTTCCCTGTCACACTTGTAAAGGAAGTGGAATCTGTCTTTTGTCAGTTCTTCAGCGTGCATACAAATACAAGTCTGTCAGACTAATTATTTTCCTGTCAACAGCATCTCAAGCCCTTATCTGTCTGAAGAAGCCGACAGCCCACAAACATTAGCAAAAGTGTGCAGTAAACTGTCCAATGAGATAATACTTACTAAGTAGACTGTGCAACAGAACAGAGAGACAGCCGGTTCAGTGTTTGGTTTGGTCCCTTTGAGGCCAAACTGTTTCCGAGACTATAGAGTTCAATTACTGACACTAAATCAGAATGTAATGTAATAAATAACAGATGGTTTGTTGCAGTTCAGATTCATGTATACATTTTTATGTTGTTGTACTAAGTTCTTTTTCCTGAGATTGTCTATTTCATCAAAATGATCTTAAAAAGGTAAAGGTTGCATAAAATTATGTTCATCAAATATATTGATAAAGTAAAACAGAAGTAGTTTTCACTACAGTGTCGCTCGCCACTTCCTTTGCAACACACTGTACATTGTGGATCAACTGCTAAGAGGAGCATTGATGTCATTGTGATTGAATGTGTAAGGATTGTAAATGTAATTAATGCAGTTTAACAGTTTAACTGTATGTTGGCTTTGACTACATCATTTCTGAACTAACTGGGACTGTAATCAGTTTCTTGTTCACTTTTCCACTTGGAACAAAGCATGTCTGAGAGGAGCAAGGTTTATGGGTTACACCTCACCAGGCAGCACACCCACATGTAAAATATTTATTTATCAGAAAACGTAAGTTCAGACGTCCTGACAAAGTGTTTGCAGCCTGTATTGTTTTAAAGAGCCTGTGCTCACAAAACCAACAGAAGAGAGAAAACGTAGAGAGAGAGAGAGAGAGTTCAGAAGAGATAATGGCCTGGTTTCATGTAGCCCTTTTCTTGACACTAAAAGACACTTTACATTCACTCCATACTTGGTGGTAAACTATTGTAGCCACAGCTGCCCCGGGGTAGACTTATGGAAGCGAGGCTACCAGTTTGTGCCATCGGCCCCTCCAACCACCACCCCCCACATCACACACTACATTCGCCCAAGCTCCCTGGTGTTTCCCAAACAGTCTCCCATCCAAGTACCAACCAGGCCCTTCCCTGCTTAACTCCCGAGGTCTGACGGGATCGGGCAGAGCAAAGGCGGAATGGCCATAAGAGAGTGAGCTGGAAGAACGGACGGAGCAGAGGAGCTCTACACTAACACAAACAATTAAATCTAGACGTAATCTAATTCTAAAATTACTTTTGAAACTAACCCAGTTTCAATACTGCTTAAGGCTATAATCCCTCCGCGCCCCATTTTCGTTTCCTTCTTTTTAGTAAATGTATTGTTTTGGAAGCTTGTCTTTTTTCATTCATTGTGTTGTTCTACACCTACAATACACAGACACTGACACACAAATAATGAACCTTTACAAAAATGTATTGCATACTTCATAACTGTTGTACTAATTTCTGTTGTATCAAGAGTGGAAATAAAGCAAGGTGTAAAAGGGTCAGAACAACAGCATTACAAACAAATAGATAGTACAGTATTTGTATAACTTCATGTAAATCATGTTTCACAATCACTATATATTCTTGTCATACTACTGCAGAAGGTTTTGTAGTGGTTGTAATGTAATATTGATAAATACATATATTATTGTATAATAATATGCTCAGATCACACTGAGTCTGTTGAGAATTCACTTGGATGAGAATCCTTTTTTCAGTCCTCTTATCCTTCGTAGTCTAAGAAAAGACATGAACAAGGTTTGATAATAATGAAACACCTTTGTCAAAAACTTTTAAATGTTTTGGTAATACAAACAAAACAATAATATGTTTATTAAAAACTATACCTATTACTTACTAAACAAATTTAAAGCATTACTTTTTTTGTTGCATTAATAAGACATGAGACTTGCAAGCCTAGATTTTAAAAATGGCTTGGTGTTTAAACTTGCCCCATCGATTCTGCATTGAACATTCCTTAGACTAAACCGGACACTTCTATCCTCAAATCCTACCATGGCTAATTCTCATCTGTAGTCCCAGGGCGGACTGATGTTTAGACTCTGGAAAGACCACACGAAAACAAGCACAATTATTACATTTCTATACGCATGTTGAAAGTTATCGTTTACTGTCCCGCAAACTATAGTGTAAAGGTTTGCTTCCACAACCCACACAGCCAACTCAAAACCACATTACAGTAATATCTCTGACATCATCTTAAGACATCCACCGGCAACACAGTTGCTTGACAGACCAGTTAACAAATTGAAACTGAAAGAGTTGGCTAATTTAGATCACTTTTGTGCCAAGGATCACGAGGTAAACTGTCGTAAATGCTCAGCATTTAGAATCGAATACAATAAACTTCATTGTCCCTCGCGGGGAAATTTCTTCTGGGCACATAGTGCAGGTACAGCTGACAACATAATACAGAAACTGACATTTAATTTGTGCATTAAACTAACATTAAACTAACATTGAACTAACTTATTTCCAATACCTACTGTAGTCTACATTTTTGCCTTAAGTTAAAGTTACACTTCAGCAAGGTATACCAAAGAATATTATGGTCCAAACTATTTGGACAAAATGTCCTGTTGTACATTTAGAATTTAGTGCTTGTTTCAAAAACCTGATATGTAGCTGGACTGTCCTTAATGCAAATTCACTCATGGGATGTTCATTCAGTCTTATCCTAATCACGGTTAGGTGTTGCTTTCTTTGTTATTAATCTGACTGAGACGTATGAAACTTTATGTCCCTCTTCCTCCATTTGTTTGTGTAGCCTACAGTGGCGTGTGTGTTGACCACATTGATTTTTATTATATCTTGCACGACCTTTAGCCTCCAAGTCAGTGTCTCGGTTCTTTGGCATGTGCCTGTGACGTCACTCGTCAGCGTGAGTGCAGAGAATAGTCATTTAAGAAGGTTAGTAAAAACATGCAAACAATTACTTCAAAATAACAGTAATTTATTAGGAGTGAACGTCGGTGTACATCGCATAGTGTATAATGCATCAAGTCAGGACGGGGAGAAAATATGTGTTTCTGGCTCTCAGCAAGAAAATCATTCCATGTCATTTCAATGTGAGTAACATAGCAACCCTATCCTGAGTATCCAGGAGACCGTCTAATCTGCATTTGGTTGCGTCTCGTGTCTGGTAGCTGGTAACTTTTCAATACCAACTCCAACCTTCCCATATCCACTTGTTAAATGTGACGTAAATGTGCCTTTATGATGCAAGAGGCAGTGGCTAATAAACAAACTTGAATGGTTTCTTGATTTTACAGTGACTTTGCATAATGTTATAATTCTCCATCCGTTTCTTTAATGCCAGCAGATTATAAAATCTTTTGTTTTGATTCTGATATTTATGAACATTTCGGAGATAAATGCAAAATGCAGGTGGTGGTTTCAGACAAAAATGTAATCCCCATATTTACATTATATCAGTACATGTTTTAAAAAAAATAAGACACTCCTTGTAAATTGCTTTGTAACAATCTGTAATAACATGTACCTATGTAGTACATAGTAATGTGTACTTTGGAGATACTTAATGTAATAAGAAAGACCTTAGGGCTTGAGGTCATGGTTAGGGTCTTATGTCTTATTATTATGTTCCTCCAAACTATAAATACATATTATTGCATTGTGTATGTAAGCCTGGTACAAGTTATTACACGTTGTATCAAGCGTAAGATCCGTTTTCTTAAGTGTAAAAAAATTAACATAACTGAGAGGCGGCTCATAAAATAAATCTGTGAAGAGTTTTCGATGTTTTCTGTTTTTCTGTTTTTCAACAGCTTTTTGAAGTGCTGCTCACAGACCTCAAACTGCTTTTAAGGTGAGAGAGTAGTCTTTACCAGAACAACCACAGGGTCATGCAGCGGTCCGTCTGTGTGCAGCGTCTCCATGTCGTCCTCAATACTGTAGTGCCACTGTACGCCCAGGTCAATGAAGCTCCTGGACTTCACCTCCTCGCCTTTCCCATTCAGGATGTAGTGCCCAGTCGCCTGGTTCTTGATCGCTGCAATGAGTCACGTAGCATGAGTCACAGGGAAAATGAGAAAACGTCCACAGCCAGTGATGAGAAAGGACTAACACAGAATGACTGCTATTTTTATTTTTACGAAATAAAAATGAGCTACTTCTGCTTTGAGGGTGCGAACTATATGGGACTTAGGCAGATTATACCCCAGAGAGTTAGGAGCCTATAGATCAGTGGTTCTCAAACTGTAGCACATGTACTACTAGTAGGTCCTTGGGCTTCTCCAGGAGGGACTGTTATGGCAAGTTGGTTAGCCTCAAGGACGCCAACTCACCCCCCCCGCTGTTCTATTCAATTAACCTGCAGGAAGGAACCGGTCTCCCTCCTGCACCGACAGACATGACGAAAATTATTCTCTCACCTTTGTCCCTTTTACATCTATGCATCTCTATTGTCCCTTTTACATTCTGCATATCTATTGTCCCTATGTTTGCATCTCCATGGCGCAAAGAGTGGCTCTCACCAGGCAAGGCGCCTCGCCATCTGGAGGCCCGTCTCAAACTGTGACCCCTCCCACCTTTTGTGGGCGTGACTGTCTTTCATGTGTTACCTATGTAAACGGGGACCTGGAACTGGCCCGGCAGAACTGATGTATGCTATTTGTGTACGTGAGTTCTCCGCACGTGTGTTAAAATAAACTTACGCTCCTGATTAAGACAAATACCTTTCCAGCTTTTTCCTTACTGTGGATAGAAACTTCCACGACAGGACTTTGCAGGGCCATCTACAATGTTAGACTTTATTTTGAGAAGAGATCATTTCATTTAGGCTTTGCTAATGCATTTAAGTCAGGTGCTTTTTGGTTTAGACATAGTTTACATCCAGTTTAGACTTAAGTTAGGCCAATTCAGGGATCCCCACACACAGAAAGCACACAAGTGAATGTAGGACATGTCTTCAGTAGGTGGGTCTGGACATACACGGTAAACAAGTGACTGATTGGCGGCTGAGGCCGAACCAGTCACGACCGTCACAGAGAACTGACAAGGTTACGCCACTCGCTGCGCCGCTATGTTGTAGTTCAATCAACAGGGACAAGTGCAGAAGTTATTAGCCAAAATGAGCCATGGATGAAGTAGTCGAGGATTTTGCCTACGCGCTCTCGTCAGTTTATATTCAGTTCATATTTTGTGAGTTGGACTACAGCTGTCATCACGTCCGCTAATTGCTCATTGGTTTATTTCACTGACAATCTGTGCCCGTTCAAACTGCTCCAATTGCTCCGTGACCAGACTAACTTCCCTGCGTGGAATGGACAGGGAATAGTGTGGCCGAGCCAGGCAATGTCTTCAGAAGGAAGACCATTTCACCATGATGTCCTTCAAAGGGGTTTGACTTTGCCAAGTTTGCATATGTAAGTATGTTTTTGTAAATGTTGAACATTTTGTAGATCTACTCTTGTTTTTCTTTGCAGTATGTCAATTTGTAATATTGTGTTTATATCTTTTCATATATATGCGCAGCTTTTCGGAAACGCTTTGTTTATAAATGTGCTGTAGAAATAAAGTGGATTGGATTCCCAACTATCTATGGAGAATGTTCACTCTTTAATTTACTCAAGGGGACCTTCTGCAATATCTGGCACCTGCCCCCTGGTTGGGATCCACTGCTATAGAGGGTGTTATGGAGACATAACAGTATAGCACCAGCATAACAACACCCATGAAAGTGTCAGTCACGAGTTATCATTTTGGAACGTTGATCATTCAATTAGGAATGTAATGTGAGTGCATAACCCTAGTCCAATACACCATTCTCAGCACATGAATTTTAAGACTGCAAGGAAGTATAAAGCACTGTAGGCACACAATGGAATAATGCGAAGGGTGTACAGTACATTGATTATGGCATTGTTTATTTTATTTTTTATTTTTCATTTTAATTTTATCATTTATTTCATTCATTTAAAAACAAATGCAATAACAGGATTTAACATGAATGAAAAGTAGCAGAAAGAAGTAAAAACGTATATATGTCTGCCCCCCATCAACACCTATCAACCCTATCCTTTACAGTTCCAGTTCATTTGAGCTGTCACATGCAGCCGTCTTTCCGTGTTCAAATGAAGAAAGAAAATGTCTGATAAAACTGAATGGTTGCTGGTTGCTTTCAGCGTGTATTAGACAAATAATAAGCATAAAAAAAGCAGAATTATAATTTTTGTTCCACGTAGTCTGACAGTTGGATGTGCAAAAAATAAAATGTGAACTAATTGAAACCCTTCTAAAAATCCCAGGAAGAGCAAAGGAGGAGAGAATAAAGGAAGAGAAACCCTTGCAGCTGAGGAGAAGAAGAGGAGGAGGAGGCGGGAGAGGGTGAAGAATGAACGGTGCTCTCTCTCTTTCTCTCATCTCTCTCTAATCATCTCAAGCCATCAATGGGAATGGATCTGGAGCTGCACTGTTCTCTAATTTGAGGTAGAAATGACTATTTTATGTTCTGGTAATTTCTGAAATCATAAAATAGTCAAACTGTTTTATGAAGCAGAGGTAGATGATAATTGGCCTTTGAGAGAACAAGCTTTTTAATAATGGAGCATTGGGCCATTAGTTCTATTCATTTACGGTGCAGTTTTTTTTATACTGCTCTGCTTTCATTTTACTTTCATATTTGAGACAGCATTTCTCAATTTCTAATGTACTCTACACATGAAAACTTCAGGAAAAAACATGTAATTTGGCAAATAATAATGGCTGAAGAAAATTGCATTATGTGCAGCAGCTGGTCAATACAGAGGAAAGAAAAGAAATCCCAAATTGCAGTCATCGATGGATCATTTATATTGGACACTTTTTCATCCCCCTCAGTCCACTGTGACACAATGAAAGATAGCAACGCGGGGTTTTGTCATTATACCCATATATGGTACACCAGGAAATTCAATTTTTTTCCCTTCTAAATATTGTCTAGAATATACCTGTCTAACTTTTCACAATCAGAACAGATATTATTGTTATTGTTTATTGGTTTATTTGGTAGGGACAGTGCACCGGATTGTAGCCTGGGGCTCAAAGAGGTTATTAAAAAAAAAAAAAAAAAGACTTGACTTTTTGACTTGAGGCCAATGACTCTCAATTACTTTATAGTTATTATTTATTTGAGTGTAACTGTTGAAAGACAGGATTCATTGCATAGACGCGGCACATCTATGTTTACATATGGTAATTAGCCACATGCTTTTTTGGTTAAAGGTTTTCTAAAGTGAGTGAAGAGGTGAAAATTCATAGACATTTATTAAGGACAGGAAAACGTTCGAAACAATGGACTGTAGCTACAGCGCAGACAGAAGCCTCCAGAACTACGACGCGTAAGAGCTGGATTAATCAACAAAAATCTTAGGGTCTTCTCTGTCTTTTAAGGCGTTCTCACAAAGGTTACAGCATTAAATAGCGATATTACGCATCCGCACATAGCCCAGTGACAGCGGGACTGAAGGCTACGTGGAATCTACTTTGAGCAGGGGTGAATCCGAGTATACAGGGGCTGTGGCTTTACAGGGGAACCACTGACAGAAGAACTGCCAGAAACTAACAAAAATAAAGATATTATTTTATATTTATCATTCAGACTGTAGGGAAAAGCAGCTCATGTTAAAAAGACTCTGTTTAAATGTTTTTGACTTGACTTGACTTCACTTGCCTTCACTTGACTTCACTCACACACTGCATTCATACATGCACAGGTAGGTAAAGTGTCTTGCCCAAGGACACAACAACAGCCTGCACCTGTAGGAGCATGGATTTGAACTGAAGGACAACCCACTCTATCACCCTTAGCTACTGCACAATTCTTGCTATATCACTTAACATAACTGTTATCATTGGGGGGATAATCTGGCCTGGGGGGGTAGGAAATAGCCTGGGCCATATACCCCGGGGTATATTATGGCCTAGGCTATTTTATACCCCGGGTATAAAATAGCCTAGGCCCCTTTAACCCCGGGTGTAATCCATTAACATGCAGGGCTGTCTCACTGCACAAATCATCATGTGCTCACTGTCACCAAATAGACTGAATAACCTTGTCGTGGTTTATAATCCCTTTCCATAACTGCGCCTGTGCGTGGACACTGCTGAGAGGTACGCGATTGCAATGCCACGTTATTATTAGGTATCTTCACGGGGGTAACAATAAAAATAGAAAGGACGTATTGAAAGAACGTGGTGAAACTGAAATGTCACAGACGGGATACATAATTACTATCATTAAAGCAGTGTGTGCGTCAATGCGTACGCAGAAGGACTTTTCCTAATTTTGCACACGGCCATGTTCCTTAGTTGAAGAGGATGCAAATAAGCATCTTCACTTTCCTTCTTTTTTTCTTTTGCTGCTGCTTCCCCATTGCAACACAGTGTCAGAAAAAATAACCACGCTTTAATCTCGCAGAAGTCTTTGAAAACAGCACCAGCCGCTGGATGAGGAGATCGATGGTGACCTCGCCTCCATAGGTTGAATAAATCATTCTTTCCAGGCACATAACAAGCATCATACCTGTTTTCAAGGAGCTGATATAGACCTTTAACATTGTTTTTTTGAGATTGTAATAGCTCTTTTAAGACATTGTAGGATATGTTTGTATTTACTCTCTTCCTGGGATTTACTCTGAAGTTTCCACAAAATCAAAGCTCTGCTGTCACTTAGCCTGCTGTTTTAATGTATGTTTTAGAGAGAGATGGGGCTGGAAAAGTGGTATTTTTTATTATTTTTTTATTTTTTATTTTACCTTTAGGTGCATTATGCAACTTCTTATGTGTAAAAAAAAAAGTTGATATTTGTGCATATTTGACCTTGTACCCAGTGGCTGTATGACTGTTCAACGAGACACCTTTACTTTCGATCACGGTGGCCTCTACAACGCTCCATGATTCATTGTTTTGTAGATTTTCCGATGAGGGTCCATCAGAAGTTAAAAAAAACAACAACAAAAAAATTGATCCCGGAGCGTCCTAGACACCACTGTGATGGAAGATAAAGGCGCCATACTGACCACTCACACTGCCCCGGGGTCACTACAAGATCAAATAGGCACAAATATCAACTTTTTTTTTTTCACATAAAAAGTTGCATAATGCACCTTTAACTAGGAAAGTCCTGCTGAGATTAAGAATCTCTTTTTCAGGGGAGTTCTGGCCCCTGATGGTAAACTATTGTTTTAGTGGTAGGGGAAACCAGAGTACCCAGAGAAAACCTACGCAGACATGGGAAGAACATACAAAATCCACACAGAAAGGTCTGGTCTTACCGTACCCTCATACTCATTTCGCACAGAGGGTCTGGATCTTCACAGTTGAGCTCCGTTTTCAGGTGGGAGGGGTGATCTCTTTTTAACGTTTGATACGATTGGATCTGATTTTCGCTAGCGCTTGGTCGTGATGTATGTAATGCGCCCGAGTAAGTGAAGCAAGGCTATCATAACACTTGGGGGAACAATGAACCTCCTTGCTGTGAGGTACAAGTGCTAGCCACCGTGTCACCAAATGTAAGAAGTGTAAATGCTAAATGATTTGTATTAATAAATACAAAATGTCAAGTTTCAACGTTTTCATATTATATATATAGAGAGAGATATGGTTGCTGTATGGGATGAGTCACCGGATCATGGCACATTTCCCAGACCCCATGTGATCAGTGGTATCGAGAATAAAAACAGCATGGCCTGGATCCCATTTGGCGGGACGTGTTAAGAAACTACCTCAATTCTATTTTTTGCGTGGTCACACTTACCAAGAATCTGAGGGGAGGACTCATGCTCTTGGAGGATCACATGTCTAGCTCCAGGGGGGATGTCAAACATCTTTAGCACACCTTTGCCAAGTTTGCAGGAGCAGCAGCAGAAGGAGGCGAAGGCGGAGGAGGGGGTTAGGGGAAGATAAGACAGAAGCAGGTTAAGCACGTCGGCAGTTTAATGTTTGCAGAGGTGGACATCACACAGATTCTCTTTACTTTGCTCTAAAAAGTTAAAGGAGGAAAACTTTATTATGAAAGTGGGCTCCTTCAGTCTATAAGCCGGCAGGACGCGGATTAAACCATGTTGCAAAGCCTGCTTCATTCACATACAGATCACACACTGACCTCAAGCTATTTTCTTTTTTTTTTCTTTTAAACCTTAAAACTAATCTAACTTTTCAATGCTGTCTTTCTATCGATAAGCTCAAAGTGAATGAAAACAACCTTTGGCCATGTTTTAATCCAAGACGTGAAAGTAGTTGATAGCTACACGGTCGCAAAGCACTCCTCCAATCTCGGGATGTCCACCGCTTGCAAACCACACAGGACTCACCAAGTACATTTCTAGAATCGTCCGTTTCATTTAAAAACACATTTCGGGCTCCTTTAGGCAAGAAAAAGGCTCCTCTGATCTTCCCTTGAAAATAAAGTACATTTGTTACATTTGCGCATGTGACGGAATCTGAGAAGCTGTAAAAGAAACAACAACAGGGTCAGGTTTAATCCATGTCATAGAAAAAGGCTAGGAACAAAGAAAGGCAAATCTATCAAACAGCATAAAAACGCCAACCTCAAAGGACTTTGAGAGACCTCTGCCACAAAGTATTTATAAACAGGGAATTCACGAAGACCTGTGGCGCTGTGAACTACATGTAAAAAAAAAAGAATAGTAAAAAGGTTATCGCTTTCTACTGCATCGGCAGCCATCTCATTAGTTTGCATTCTATTGTTATTCCCAATGAGACCAACTAAGGGTAAAACAACAGGCTTTCCGGTATAGAAACAGATATTTTTTCACCTGACTAATGATGATGACAATTGCTCTCTGGTTTTTATCTACAGTATGTACCGACTAATCAGCACATACTGATTTACATGCACTCGATGACTCGGAGCTGTGTTGCGTAAAATTGGACATCAATGGTCTGGGAGGAATTGAATTTCTATACATATCGACAAAACACAGACTAAACAACGAAAGGATTTACATGATCTCTAAATAAAAACCACCAGACCAGGTCACAACTACGACAATATATTGGCAGCGCGGTAAAGCGTGATAACGGGATGGGAATAACATAGTGCCTATAAGTGTTGTTTCGAACACTCCACATCGATGTACCTTTTTCAGCTCATTAATTCTGGACTCATACCGAGTGCTTGTTACATTACAATGTATTCAACTCCAGATAGTCTGCACATCGAATTCTGGTTAGTTTGTTAGTCAGGTCAGGACAACTTTAGACGGACAGCATAATGAACTGTGGAGTCCGACCAAAATAGATCATTAGTAACATGTAGCGAGGAAACGGCATCTTGAATCAATCATTTGTCTACTTTATAGGCCTCTAGTGTTAGGCATCCAGCTGCACTACAAGCAATCAGCTGCACAGAGGACTAACACACTAATAGGGATGGTTCAGGAGCACTGGATACTTGCATATAGTGTTCTCCATTACTGAGGGCTCTGTTTGGGCTCGCTTGCTTAACTGTTTCCCTGTTAAGAAAAGGTGAGTGGGGGAAAGAAAATGATTGGAGATGTTAAAAAGATTACATGGATTAAAAGGGATTTTTGTGGGGAGCAGAATTCTGTTACATGGGCACAAGAATGAAAATTACACAACAGAATAAAGAGACATGTTTCAGTGAATTAAAAGTGAAGTGCTAATCCTGTTTTAGGCTGAGAGAATTTTATTTTTAATCAGATAGATGAGTTTCAGTTTGTGTCAGACACCTCTATAAGGCTTGGGACATGATATTTATTCGACCTTTATGGAACCACGAAAGTCCCACTGAGGTTAAAGGAACAGGCCACCGTTTTTCCATACCGAGATATGTTCTTACCTGAGTTTAGACGAGTTGATGCGTACCTGTGCGTGCACTCTGTGACGCAAAAAGGCCAAAGATGTTGTTAGCATTTAGCCTCTCCTCCTCTCCTCTATGGGGCCAAACGGGGGTGAAGTTAGAAGCGACCAAGCTCTTCCACGTTCTCCCTATTTAAATCCAAGCATATCCCAATCCGAGTATAGTTACACAAAATTAAACATGTCGAATTTTTAAGCGGATAAAGGGGGTACTAACTTCACCCCCGTTTGGCCCCAATGCTAACAACATTTTTGGTCTTTTTGCGTGACTGTGCGCACACGTAAAGACCAGACAGGTACGCATCAACTCGTCTAAGCTCAGGTAAGAGCAGATCTCAGTATGGAAAAACGGTGGCCTGTTCCTTTTAAGAAGCTCTTTTTCAGGGGAGTCCTGGCCCCAGAGGGAAACCTATTATACATATTTTTAGTGGAAGGGGAAACCGGAGTACCCGTAGGAATCCATTTCCAGTTCCAGCTCTCCAACATAAATGCTTTTCTTTCAAACAGTTGTGTCAAGTGGGTCATTGAGTGCAGCGACTGTGTGGGTGAATGTGTGATCATTGGCGAACAAATCAGAGGGAAGCCATTGTAATGAACTGTTTCCACAATCTATCCTTAAAATCCTTCATTCATAATTCATGCGCATGGTTTACTATCCCTGATCTGTGGTCCTCTTATTCTGAGGCATTTTGACTCTGAATGCAAATAGTTCACAAGACAGATCTTCAGTGACAGGAGGGCGACATAAGCATTTAATAATAACTGACTCACTACTGAAAATTTGGAAGTAGCTCTTTGTTGTTCAAACAATAATGAGCGCCGAAAAAAACAAATTTAACCTGACCTGTGCGATCCTATGTGCACTGGGACAGAGAAACAAATGTAACACAGAGACAGCTGTAAAGTAACTGTGCACATTGTTCTATGACTCGGAATTAATTGTAGACTTGTAAAACCTCGTCCAAATAACTGTTGCAAAAACTTTAAAACATAATCAGTCTCCATGAATAACATCTTCTATCAGGTCTGTCTGCATGAGACTGGCTTACACAATTTTAAGCAGCAAATTGTATTCTCCAAAGTTAACCACACCCCACTTCTCTTAACTCTTTGTATTTCATAACTTGACATAAACGGCGGTGTAATGTTGGCTCCTGGTTTCCTTTTAAAAAGCAAAATAAAAATCACGATGACATGACCCACTTTTTAGGCATAGTGTTGCTAATTGTCAGTGGCTAAAACCGTTGATCATGAAAGAAAAATAATGAAGCGAGCAGGAGAGAAGAAATTAAGCGAGAGAGTGAAAGGAGATCTTAACGTCACCGAACTAGGACCTGCTAAATCACAAGCTCATCTTTTATGCACCGCGTTCACCTCTCGGTTTGCACAGCCTGTGATTGCAGCTCATCTGTAGCTATTGCCCACAAATGAGACCCAAACGGTGAAAAATATAATCACGTTGCTGGGAATAAACATTTTAAACAGCTTGCGTTCGAGTATAATGATAGAGACGGATGCTAAAACTATTGAGCAATGCTAAACAATTCAGCATAGTCAGTTTAGACATTCAAAATGTAAACATTGAAAACACTGTTGTCTGAAGTATTGCTTTCAAATATAGAATAATTCACCTGGTTACCTAGAGCATCAGGGCTCTTCTGATCTGATCTGATCTATTCTATCTATTACATTCATATTCAATAAACACGGTCTGCACTACAGATAGTTCATTCGGTCTCACCTGCTTTCTTTGGCGTTCTGGTGAAGGTCCCTTTAACAGTGCGACAGTGAGAGTTGTCCCCACCACACACACCACACTTGTCTTCAACCTTGCTTGAACCAATCTCTCGATCGCAGCCGACTGTCTGAAAGCGAGAAAACAATCATGAGTTAGCAAGGTATAATGGCAAATAGTTTTACATAAATTCATTTGTAGTATACTGCATAAAGAGTAGTAAAAAGTTCTTAAACTGGTAAAAGATCCTAAGAGGCAGGTCTATAGGGGTGTGGATGCCTAGTGTTGAGCCGGTAAATGTTATTAGCTCGATTGTGAATAAAGCAGCTGATTGAAGAGTTGAAGAGTTCAAAATGAGAGGCTGCATTTGCATTAAATTATGATAGCGCAGGCAACACTAATTACAATGTGCAGCATAAACAAGGTAGAACTAGACCTTTGTAAATTGCTATGGCCACTTCCTTTTAGTTACGCTACCACAATAGCTGTTGAGTCAAACTTGTGGCGTCTCAAAATCTATTCAACGAAGAAACATCACTGATAGTGGCCTTACCACACACTCTCCTCGCACGCAGATACTGTAGGCATCCTTGTATGAACACCGGGTGCCGTCATGCACCAGTTGCTTCATGTACGCCACATCGCCCGTCTCCTTCGATTGGCAGTACAGGTGACACCTTTTGTTGGCTACAAGACAACGTATAGGTCATTTCGATAGATCATAGGTATGTAGGCCATTCCTTTTGGGGGTCACATCTTGACCAATAATGATATAGCTGGACTTCATTCCTCAACAAAGCCACTTACTGGGGAATGCTTTTAACCTTTGTGAGGCATGTTATTGACTTTACCTGCTGTCCATTTAATTACAAGCTCCTATAAACCCATCTATACAAAACAAAGAAGAAAAAAAAAGAATGATCACATAGTCACATAATGGGCAAAATAGGGTTTCCAAATGACGGTAAAAATGTGTTTTCTCCTTAAACCGACGGATTCAGAACCTCTTTCAGGGGCGCCCTTCGCACATGAGGGAATATACTGTACGCACTTTTTGTCGTAAGAAAAAAAAAGAGCACTCGCGGGAAAAAAAACACGACGCTGACACGGGAAGAAAATGCAAAAATCCACACAAAAAAAGGTTAGCTACATTTTCTTGTATTTTCTTCTTGTTATTGAAACAAATTATACAATGTCACGTAAACAATATTCTGTTGACATTTTTGGAGCTCACCGTCTGGATGCTCGTAGGACAGCCAGTGGTGTTTGGCATTTTGAAATTCAAAATGTGAGTTGCGCGACTGACACTGCTGTGCACGGAAATCCTCAAAGTGCTTAGTGCAGTCTTCTGTGTGGCAGAGCTGGTATTCGTAGTTCACTCCTGGGCAGTCTTGGCCGCCGTTGGAGGGCCTTTAGGGAGGAGAAACACACACAGTAATGTCATGACTGAGAAACTCACCCGGCAGCCCGTAAAACGACACTAAGTAAACGATAATACGTATGCAGCCCACATTCTCTTTCGTCTGCTTGAGAAAACCATTCCCCACAAGACTTGTTTTTTTTTCTCTCCACTCAACAAAATGTGCATAACTGTTCTACATACTGTAACTATTGGGGCAGCAGTATGTCGCTTGCCCACAGACCCAAAGATTGTCGGGTCAATCTCAGCTCTGGTCAGGGCATATAGTCGTTGTGAGTGGGTGAATAATACCTTAGTGTAAAGAGAATCACTGCATAAATGGGACCATTACCAGTTTCATTTCTGCAGAGGGTGAAAGTTGCTTAGACCAAAGGTAAGCATGGGCCTGATTATTTAGAGGTAAAGGCACTATTCATTCTCACAGACACAATTACATTTTGTCTGTGAGAATGAATAAGTTGGTGGAGCACTTCCAATCTCAAAGGCCTTATTTTACAGTTTTTCATAAATGATGAAGATTACTGTGCATTTCACTCACGCAGGATTGTTGCACTGTCGTGTCCGGAAGCGAACCCCTGTTCCACAAGAACGTGAGCACGAGCCATATTTGCTCCATGAAGACCAGCCTCCATCTTGCTTGACCTGATTAGGGTTCTTCCACATGCAGTGACCTTTGTAACACCACTGATGAGGCAGAAATGTGAAGAACGAGAGAGAGAGAGAGTGAAATGTTTCGCAAAGCTTGGAAAGCAGTAAAAAGGCAGCAAGAAGCATCTAACTCACTTTCCCAGGAGCACACTCTGTTCCATCCAGAGGTGGGCCTTTCTTGGTTTTGCAGAAGTACGGGTTGTCAGGGTGACTGCACCACAGCTGTTTGCATGGGTCAAAGGTACGGAACTGCAATAAAGAAAGTACATGTTAGAGCAAAGACGTAACATGTATTTACGTCGAGTCACAAACAGAGCAGAGGGCCATTCAAACAGGAGCATTTAATACAGGTTTGACTGTGCTCCACATCTTTACTCACACTTGTAACTTTAATTACCGGTCTCTGCTGGCATCTGTCACCAAAATGGTATTAGCTCCAACATGAACATCACCATGGTTCACTTGTTCCTTAATTCTGTTTTTACACAAAAATAATAATGTTTTTCTAAATACCCCCATAGACTGGAATATACTGGGTATTATCCAATTTCAAACTTACAAGGCATGACTTGCTAATGGGTGTTTTATCCCCATCTTTTTTTTACAGTAGTTTCTGACCCCTCATTAGAATGACAAACAATTGCTCAGTCTGTACTATAGTCGTGAATATAGCTCATGCAACATTTCTTTCCCTTTTTAAGAGTAAAGGACAGCCAATCAGCATGCTTGTCTAAGTGTGTAATTTCCGGCTGTGGTGAGCTCTGAGTGCTTCCTGTCAGGGCTCTGGCGTAATGATTGGAATCCAGTAATGAAAGATATCAATGCATTATGTTTCTCTGTTATTCTGTCAATCAGAGTGTACAGATGCAAATTATGTTATAATAAGTCAAATATTTACCAAGGTCATTGTCCAACTTTTATTACACATTACACATGCACTGTCCCGACCAAATAAACCAAAATATATATATATATAATAAAATAAATAAATTGACAACGTTTTTCCGAACCTGAACTCCAGCAAACAGATATTTGGAAGATAGAATGTCTTGATGACTATTATTTTCTACAATTACAGTATGTCATTGTTTAGAGCTGGTTTATAACCAGGTCTCTTGTTAGAGTTTCATAGTGCATTCACAGTGGTGGTAAGTTATAGCCACTGCTGCCATGAGATCGACTGACGGTACCGTGGCCACACACTCACACAGTCTGTATGAAGAGTCTGGCTAAAGGACAAAATCAAACACTGTATGCCAGTCCATATTCAGGGCCAGTTTCCAAGCTTAGGTTTTGTTCAGCTCGGTTTCAATTTGATGTTTCCCTTTAGATATGGGATGGAGCTGTGTTTCTTTAACTGTGGTCCGTGTACTTCTGGTGGTACTATAGGCTTCTTCAGGTGGTACTCACAGTCGTCTATAATTTTAGAATTTATTTATTTCAATGAAAAAACATTTTATGTATGCTTTAGTAATCAATCAATCAATCAATCAATGGTTTTGTATAGCCCAATATCACAACAGGAGTTGCCTCATAGGGCTGTAACAAACATTAAGGCAATAAAACAGAGCAGTAAATAAGACAATGTAAAGTTCCGGTGAATCAAATATCCAGGCAAACATAATGTCCAAATGTAATGCATTTAAGTTATGTGTTTTCATGTTAAGACATAGTTTAGGCCAATTTAAGTCATTTTAGACATCTTTTTGTTGAAAGTCTAATGTATAGGTTAAAACCTCAAAAAGGAAAAAAGCCTCGCCTGCTATGCCCCTTTAAAAAGAAGTTTACCCGAACTGTGATCTCCGTGTTTATGAGAAGGAATATTCTGTCTGTGACATTTTAAAAAGGAAATTTAAGCATTATGAAACAAAAGGTCAGTAAGTCCAGTCAGACTAAATCTGCATAGAAATGAAGAAAGATACTAGTCTCTTCCTGCAGCATTAGGGTGGACACTAATGTACGGCGTATGCCAGATCCATCTCCTTTTGCTGCTGGGTTAATCTGTCAGCACTGGCAAAGCTCAAATGAGATGAATAGAGAAAAAATAATGCTGAGCTAGTCAGTTCCCACCACTTTTAGGTCTTGCACCGTTGATAAGGAAAATAATGAAATTAATTCAAAGCAAAATTTGTTGTCCAGAACTATTCATAAAATAAGCAACAGTAGGTTACTGTGAATGACAATGGATGAATACATTTTGGAAATATAAAAACATTTACTTAATTGTCTTTTATGTGAAATTGTTCACTTGGATCCTCGCAGGATAAGCATATTTATTCTAAATGAATAAATAAAAGAGAATAATGCATTTGACATTTACAATATGGCACTAGGCACTGGTCTGGTTCGCTTTGAAGGAACAGTTGTCAGGAAAATTTGGTCTAATGCAAGATGTGTAAGGCACAAATACATCAACAACACTTCCAACAGCACACTTAGTGTTCTTAGTATACTCTTGGTAGGGATAATTTAAGTTTTATTTCTTCAATAAAGAGGTGACGTTAATCATACCCTTCTACATCTTCTGCAATTTCCATCCATATTGAGGCCAATTTATACCAATTACAATTATATATAGTAAGTTGAAGTGGAAAGGCTACTTACTCATGCCCACCTGCTTCAAGTGGCATTGAATAATGTGAAAAACATAAGCAGCCAGTCAACTAAAATGTTCAAAGGCAGGTATTTAAAGGAACAGGCCACTGTTTTTCCAAACTGAGATATGTTCTTACCTGAGCTTAGATGAGTTGATGCGAGTTGATAACACCTTCGAGAGCGGACGTCGAAGTGCTCCTAAGGTGTTATTACGCCTTACAATATAGAACCCCTTTTTATCCACTTAAAATCGATGTTTAACTATACTATGTTTTGTGTAACTATACTTGGATCGTGTAACTACTCACGTAATCGTATTTAAATAGGGAAACCTAAGCACTTCCTCCCTCCCTTACTATAAAACTCAATGGGTGAAATGGCAACAGAGCAGCTAAAAATGAAAACTCTACACAAATGCAACAGATGCAACTCCGATAACATTTCAAAGGTGTGTGAAAAGTAGTCTATAAAGTGGACTTTCTTTGCATGTTGCGAAGCTAATGCACAGCTTGGATCTGTACTCACAGAGGTGCAGATCTTGTAGCCCACTCCGAAGTCAAAGCGACACTGCTCGTCCATGGAGTAGTTGATTCCTGGGAGTTCAGGGAGTTGTGGCCATTCATGTTTGAAAGGGTCATCCAGCAGGCAGTCATATGTGCTGAGAACAGTGAACAGATAATCTTGCAGCCGTTAAAAGCTCTAAGATCATGTAAACAAAACTGGAGCGGTCATTTGACAGGTACTAACCACCACCATCTTACTAGCTAACTGCAAATGTGTGTAATCTACTGTTTTATTTCAACTCTGAGTCGAGCAGTCATTTTATAAGGGTGGAAGACATGTTTTAGGTTTTTCTCAAATGGAAAGCTTTCAATGTAAAATTAGTTGCTTCTCAGACCCAAAAAGCCAAGGCCGTGGGAACCCAGGGTGCTGAGGGCGCTGCAGCACCCCCTGGTGGATAGTTTGCGAACTGCAGGCAATATTAATAAATAGGTAATATGCAGGAAAAAGCGTTTTGGGGGTAAATTTTTTATGAAGATTTCTTGTTTTTTGTAGTTTCTTGCCTGCAGTAAATATCCAGTGTGTTGTAGCCGCAGGTACAGTATATGCCGCTGGTGTACAATGGAGCAGATAGAACAGCAGTTGTCTCCTAAAGTACAGTCACATGATACTGCAGTAAAAGGTTTTACACATTAGTATGTAGATTTCACACCGCCATCGATCAACTTCAGATAGCTCGCTCTGAACACCGTAGAATGACAATGGATTTCACAGTGCGGTTGTTGTGGCCTTTCATGTGCTGTCAAAAACAGCCTGTTCCTAGCCTGATGACGTTTCCCTGACAGAAAATAGATTATGCTACATGAAAGGCAGAACGTCTGGTGTCCTTGTTCACCGCTGGGTTAGTTTGTGTGGGTTAAACTATTTCCTAATATTATATAATCTAAATTATCTGTCTTTGAACAAAACCAAAACAGAGTTAGCCATATTCGGACACTCAGAGACTGGACAAACTAATTAGAAAGGCCTCCTCCGTGACTGGGGCTGATTAGGACTCTGTAGTGTCAATCTTGGAGAAGAGAACCCTGGAGAAGCTGCTCTCTGTAATAGACAACAGCGACCACCCCTTGCATGAGCTGGTGATGAGGCAGAAGAGCTCCTTCAGTGAGAGGCTGCTCTCGCTCTACTGCTCAAAGGAAAGGCTCAGGAAATCTTTCTTGCCCAGAGCGATCAGGCTATATAACAAATCCTTGGGTGGGAGGGGCTAAATGGGAATGATGGTTTTTACAGTACTTTTATATTTATTCTCTGCACTGTCCTATTTATTGAATTTTTTCTAGTTTCTTTTTAATCCAATGTTTTTATGTGTGACTTGTTTGTGCAGCTGATGAACTGAATTTCCTTCGGGATTAATAAAGTATATCGTATCGTATCGGATCGTAAGTTGTAACCCCCTATCAAACTTAAATACCGACAGTGTTGTTGGGCCTCTTGTTTCCTTTATCCGCCCTACTGTTAAAAATCTTGGAGTGACTTTCGATACTTGTTTCAAATTTGAAAAACACATTGGATCAGTCGTAAAAGCAAGCTACTTCCAACTGAGACTCCTTGCGAAAATAAAGGCCTACTTGCCACAAAAGGATTTAGAGAAAGCGATTCACGCCTTCATCACTTCAAGGTTGAATTATTGTATCTCTCTTTACACAGGGTTGGACCTGAAGTCTCTCCAGCGCCTGCAGGGAGTCCAAAATGCTGCAGCCCGCTTGCTGACTGGCACAAGAAAATGGGAGCACATTACTCCCATTCTGTCCTCTTTACATTGGCTCCCAGTTCCTTTTCGAATAAAATTAAAAATTCTGCTGATTGTTTTTAAATGCCTTAATTCGCTGGCACCTAAATATTTGTCAGAGCTGCTGCAGCTCTACTGTCCTTCCAGAGCTCTGAGGTCTGGGACCAACTCCTTTTGTCTGTTCCTAAATCAAAGCGTGTGTCCAGAGGTGACCGAGCCTTCTCAGTGGCGGCCCTTAAACTTTGGAACAGCCTTCCCCTACATGTACACTCGGCTCAGTCTGTAGAGGAGTTCAAAACCAAATTAAAAACTCACCCTTTTGCTTTGGCCTTCGGTTCTATGTAGACCAGATACAGTTTGTGCCTTTTATATTACCTGTGCTTACGTTTTATTGTGTATATTGTACATATTGCTACTGTACTTGTACAGCACTTTGGTCAACTGTGGTTGTTTTTAATTGTGCTTTATAAATAAAATTGACATTGACATTGACATAACTGAACATGCAGAAACTATTGCAATTGTGTTAAGATTTGTTTACCGTATAGTGCACTTTTGAAACACACCCAGGAGCTCTAACATTTGAAAAAAAAGATAATATATAGAAATTCTATGCTATCACAAGAATCACATGCAGAACACGTTTGCAGAAGTCTAAGCAGCTTCATACAAAATAACAACAAGGGCACTGGAAATTATGCTATGTTTGCAGGACATCGGCGCAATTTCCGTCTTAGCAACTTGTTAAATGCAACAATATAAACGGCACTTTCTATGTCTAATGGAGCAACTTGAAATGGACAGAGCGACCCGTATATTCGTCTTCATACAATTTCTCTGGCATTTAGGATCATTGGACTGCTCTCTAAATGTGCGGTATATACACTACTAAAGTATGGTTATTTACACTAAATGCTTTATATCTTTGAGTTCAGCTCACGCAAAATAAGGGAAAAAACAAGTGTTGTGTTTATATTATTGTTCATTGTAGTTCAAATATGCTTTTTTTTATTTGTGACAATGAGGAGAGCTTGTAAAATACAATATTCCAGCTTAACATCTAAGAGTTGCATTTGGTTCTCATGCATAAATTATCTAGAATTATGTATTGTGGCCAATGAAACTGAACCCTAACAATCAGTGAAGCGGTGCCGTTTAACCCGACCCTGGGGACGGGTAGTGCTGTGGATTGAGGTCAGTGCAGTCTGTAGGAGGGGACGTGGCACAGATGTGAACTCACTTTATGTATCTCCTCAGCTCCTGCCCGCTGCACATGGACCAGTGGTATCTGTGGAAGGCTGCCTGCACCAGTGGGGCCATCACGCTGCCCATGGCTGTCTCATCTCCACAGCGGTTCCCCTGGCCATCATGCTCCATGCCCAAGCTGTCAAAACATACCACATCGATAGAGAGAAAGAAACACCTCTTTAAGTTACTAGTACAATATGGAGGATGGCCATTTTATATACGGCTTAGAATTGTATTTTGCTTTACAATCCCTGCACTGTAGTCCGTACTCGGTTCTGGAAAGCTATTGTTATAATCACAGCAGGCACAGTCAATATGCACCATCGACCCCTTTAACCACCACACAAGATGGGTGGAGTGTCACAAATTAAACAGCACAACAATCTACACTAGTTCAATCCAGGATTTGAAACGCTGATTTTTGAATCCGTGGAAAACCCAATTGAGCCACTTGTAGCGTACTGCAATAATAAACAATAAAAGTGTGAAAAGTTGTCAAATCTGGTCGATCATCAGAGGTTAACCTAAAAATAATATTGCTTTGATGAGTTACATCTGCATACGAAGGGTCGGCAGATAAAGGCTGCTACAGCTTATGACTAAAACAATATTTAATTTGCCGTTCCATCATCATCATGAACACATTTTACACAGCAGCATATTAAACTGCCAAGCGAGAGAGAGACAAAAACAATAACAACACCAGCAACACCTGTGTGCTTCAGTGTGTCACTGCCCACTCTATAACCAGATGGGACTTAACCACTTTGGCCCTTTTAAGAGGAAAATTGGATGATTCTCGAAATGTTGGGCGTCTAATTAAAGAGATGTCCAGTGGACTCTGTGTCAATAGCAACAACTAAAACAACTGAAAGTGGGACACCTTAAGGGCCTATCTCACCGGAGGAGAGTGGTGGAGATGTTGCACATGAGTGATTCTTTTATAACTGTATAACGCATTTATTAAAAAATGATATTATTTAAAAGCAATTGTAGCTAGCTCAGTATTGTGCACGCAAAAGCAAATTAAGATAGATAAGATACAAAGATAAAATAATTAAAATTGAATTGAAAAGGAAAAGTGTGAGCAAACAAAGGCAGCATCGTTAAACAATGCAGATGGAGTTTTTTTTAATCAAACTTTTGCTGCATTGGCTCCTTAGTCATCTTGCCGTCAGCCTCAACAAAAGGTGTTGTGTGTTCTGTGGCAACGTTGACATTCAAGAATGAAATCTACAAATGTTTATATTATGTACGTGGAAACGCTCTTTGGTTTTATTTAAAAAACAGAATAGAAAAGGATTGAGGAAAAAGGACAGTTGTGTGATAAAAATGGAAGAATATAAGGAAAAGCTTAACGCACACTGCAGAACATGTTACAATATCATAAAAGCAACTAAAATGCTGTAAATGTTCTCAACTTATATAGCACTTTTACCCAAAGTGCTTTACATCAAGGAACCACTCACCCATTGAAGTGTTACTCGAATACACTATGTTTACCTTTCTTGTACTTAACCCTTTAGGCGTTGGTTGCCCGCTCACTATCTGTTATCTACTGTAGCTAGTACAGCACACTTGTAGAGCCAATGTCCACCTCTGGCTAACAGCGAAAACACACTCTAATTGATGTTCGTAGCTTAAAGTATTTGTCTTACTGTCAGCGGCAGCAACTGAAGCACAGAGAGATGCACAAGCCCTGGCAATACTGGCTATTGCTGATGATGATACGTTTGAGCATTAGGATTTTACACAAATCCGATAATCCCCACATGGAAAGAACCTATATGAGGATATATGCGCATATATAAATCCTATATGCAGGATATATGCACATATATTATCATATATATGCTGCATATGCTGCATATAGGCAACATTGAGGTGCATATATGCTGCATATATGCACACATGATAATATATATGCTGCGTATATGCCACATATAGGCAACATTGAGGTGCATATAGGTCTCCTGTATTGCTTCTTTATATCCACATATAAGCCCTATATATACGTCTCCTACATAGCTCATGGCAGGATCTGGTCACTTTGTAGCTCATATTTCACTTTGGCAACTGTCATACATAATGCCTATAGCTCATATTTTGTTTTATCAAGGCAATAACTAAGAACTAAAACAAAAATTATGCAAGAACTTTTTTCCAATTTCAAGTCATTTCCAGATTCACTTTACAGCTCATACATATCCACACATTCACCGTTACATCCACCAAATGCAATGCAAAATGCAATGTTTTCAGTATCGTCTTAATGCAGTTTCTAGATTAATATGGCTGAAAGGTCATTACAGTCTAAATGTAGAAAAAAACAAAACAAAAAGTACACAGAACATACATTCAAGTCATCATCATCATTTATCGTCATCATTCCACATCTATCTGAGTATTTCACTGTGGTTAATGAATTTGAAGACAATGTCAACATTTCTGTTCACAGTTTTAATGAACAGACACTTTTCCTTTATCTGAGATGCATGTATAGCAACTAAAGGCCCCAGACTTTTCCCTACAGGGATGAAATAACAAGGATTCTTAAATTGACCACAGATGTCCTGTTTCACTTTTTGGTAGTACTTCCCCACTGCATAACATGTCTCCCCCGGCCCCAGATCACACACAATGAATGTCTTCACAGAGAAAATACTTTCCTCTCGATCAGAAAGACTGACAGTGTACGAGTTTCTCCGAAAAGTACGCAAGTAGTTTTGTGAATGAATTATTTCATCATTAACCACTACTCTGGAAAAATACTCCACAGTGACTCTATTTCCTAGGTTGCTGATGCTGTTTAAGGCCAGAAAATCATCATTTCTGATCATGCACATTTTAGGCCTACCCAGAGATGTAACACCATGAGAGCGACTTACTAAAACAACTGCAGATAAGGTTGTACTTTACCTGTGTTTTAAGCAAACGAAATAACGCGAGAGTGGCTTAATATTTTCTACCATGAATTATCTCTGCTTTGGATGTACATGATTGACCGTGTGACTGTTATCAATGCAGTCCCCATGACGGACATGTGCACATGAAAGAACGATGCCGCTTAAAAAAGTGTGTGGGGGTGATGTTTCCAATCAGAATTTCTTTCAGATTTAGCAGAATCCAAAAAGAATCTTCCAATTGACGTGTTTACATGAAACATTTTTTTATTATGATCAGCCCTTTATCCAAAATATGTGTCCAATCACAGCTGTAAGCACTTTGGGTTCCTGATGAAGCACTATGTTGTTGTTGTTGTTGTTGTTATTATTATTATTATCATTATTATTATTATAATACTGTCTTATTATTTTTGTCTTCTAGATGCACTGTAAACCCGAATGCTATTTGAGGTAATAATTTAAGATGTGAAAAAACTCAAAACTAGCCAAAATCTTCATTCATCTCAAAATGTTTAAGTCCAAAGGGGTGTTTTTTAAGTTTAGTAAGGTTTTATTGCCATTCAGATTAAAATTGTCAAGTTTAGAAAGTTCAAATTATAAATTTTGAGGCGGGTCTTTTGCGTCATGACATCATGACGCCTGCGTGCCTTGGCTGGAGTGACGTGTTTGGTTCTGCACAGCCGCAGTGCGCTGCTGTGGGAGTGTCCGTCATTTAACGAAGAGGAGCTTCTACGGCCTGAATAAGGTAATATACTTTATTAATATCCAGTGAAATTATATGTATGATTTCAGTGTGCAGGTAGTTAGAACCAGGAGAATTGTTTATGCTTCAGATTGTACTGTTCAATCGATCATGCGTAGCGTGAGATCTTTCCCGCTTCTTTTTAAAACTGCAACAGCGACGTAGCACTCCCGCCCGAGTCCGGAGCCAAGTCCGAGTCGTGTTGTCTTTACAACCCTTACAATTAACCGTGAGGACCTAATTAAATATGCTCGAAGGCTGTTAGCGACCGTGAAGTGCAAGTAACGTGAATATCGCTGTTTTCAGCGCTGCCTCCGCACCCTCCGTGTGTGCACACATCAGCAGCGGGGCAGACAGAGGACAGAGAGCTTTGAGAACTCCATAACAAGTGTGTTCTTAACTTTAAGAGCATGTTATATATTTTCTTTGGGCTAATAGAAGAAATTACAATCGTTGTAATTTAAGTAAAAGGGCTAAGCCAAAATAAACTTAGCTTATGGGCCTAAAAAGATTGAGTACAAATGAGCTACAATGGTCCCCGTTTAAGAGAATGTTGAATAAATTGATTAGGTCATTGTCCAAAGTAGTAAAAAAAAATAATGTTTTTATTTATTGGCCAAATTGCCCATCCCTAATTTGTTTTTTGTAATGCAGGTTAACAAGTACCAGACAAGAAAGGAAATTGTAGCACAAAATAAAGGTGAGACCATACACTTGCTGATTATATGATCCTATTTTACACAATTGGTTTATTGCGTTTTTGTTGTGTTTTTTTTTTATCCTGGATTTTGTGCCAACCAGACAACACACTTTTCCAATTCTTTGCAAAAATGTCTTGTACAGCTCTCTGGATCATAGAAACACTTAAACCACAGAAAATTGCACTCTTTCAGATCAACAGGCAGATCACTTAACTATTTTAATTACAGGTAACAGAAATGATAACGTTTGTTCTGAATGAGATGTGATCTGAGACTCTTCTTCATTTACAAATATGCATCTCTGATTGGAACGATATGGAATGTGATGAATGATTGGCTGTGAGAAAAGTCCCCGACGTTCCTGTCTTTGGGCAGAAAGTAGGCGTAGCTGTTTAGTTGCATTTGCAACATTTTGTGAGACATTTATGTTGGACATTTTTTAATGTCCAGTATAATTAATTAAACACAAAGTTAAATTAAACAGAAAGTACAGTTTCTTTAGGTGTTTGATTTGTCACTGTCACACCTTGGAATTGGGGCAATTCTTTACTTTGTCCTTTTCACCTAGATGATCCCAGCTCCCACAGGTGCATGCTGCTGTTGTGCCCTTGAGCAAGACACATTCCCCACCTTGTCTCCAGTGTCGTCTGCACACGCTGGAGTATGAATCAGAATAAATGAGCCTCATGTAGGTTGAACAGCGCAATCAAGACCATTTACCGTGGTTTATGATAAATCTTCTAATTCTGTCATGGACACCTATAACAAATGTTTCTTTTTATCTAGAGAATCAACTCTACAAATTCCGTCTTACTAATTCTTGGAATTCTTGGATATGCACAACGAAGAAGGTAAAGTGAGTAACTATTGCCATAGTTGTGTTAAGGTGAAGTGTCCTGACTTCAGTATCCTGTTTGTCCATTTTACAAATACAGGAGGAGGTGCTGTGACCTAGAGGCCTGTGTGAGGATGAAGACGAGGCTTTCCAGTGTCCACCAGTATGTCAGACAGTATGTGAGGATGAAGACGAGGCTTTCCAGTGTCCACCAGTATGTCAGACAGTATGTGAGGATGAAGACGAGGCTTTCCAGTGTCCACCAGTATGTCGGACAGTATGTGGAAATGGAGAATGCAGAGAAAAGAAGCACGCACTGTGAAAAGGACTCGGCTAATCAGCCAGAATGTAAGTAGATTTGAGTCAGGTTTCACTCTGTACCTCTCATCTCTTACTGAAGTATTTACAAATGTTTATGTTCTTAAATGTTTTTGTTTCAGTAGACCTGAGGCCGATGGGATCTCGTGCTCTAACATTAGAAGCTCCGCGCGAATTAGGATGAGAAGCACTCCCTGACAAACTTTCAGCTCTTCGCTTTAAAAGTGAGTAAATCTAATGCACTGGCGAAAGTAAATTTGTCAACTTTACTGAAGCATTTACAGGTGAAACTGAGGGAAATTAGAATATCGTTCAAAGCTAATTTATTTATGTAATTCAACTTAAACTGTGAAACTAATATATGATATAGACTCATGTCTGTGTTTGTTATAATTTTGATGATTATGGCTTACAGTCCATTTTCAAAATATTCTAATTTTCTGATATTTTTAAATAAGGGTTTTATAATGAGTAATAATAATCAAAATTATAACAAACAAAGGCTATACATAACTCACTTTGCATGATGAGTCTATATCATATATTGGTTTCAGTTTAAGTTGAATTGCAGAAATAAATGCACATTGAACAATATCCTGATTCACTTGTAAAATTGTAATTGTTTAGGGTTAGGTTGTGGTTGCATTTCCATGCAAACTTGTTTCAGATAATGTTTGAGTGTGCAACTAGACAAGCTTAATTAAATGTAGGAAGCACAAACTGTCGCCTAAAGTAGTGGTTCCCAACCTGGAGTGGGGGTGCCTGGGATTGCAAGGGGGGGCCCAGGGTCAGATCATAAATTATATTATTTGAGCAAATGATGGTAAAAAAAAACGTACTTACTTATTAGCAACTATTTGGATGTTTTCATAACATTTGTGGACAAAATGCTACCATTAAAAAACTTTGCTGTTACTCTGTTAATGTAAAAGAGTTTTGTGTTCATTGTTCATCTGTTTGCTCAGATCATTTTACTGAATGGCTTAGAAAGTGTTGGAGCAATATTGGACTATACGTGGTAAAGTTAATAATTTCTGACGATTTGATGTTTGTTCTATTATTATTCTTACAGACTTGTACAAGCCAAGTGGTATATCACAGAATGTGAAGAGGAGAAAGAGTGCGCTCTAGAAGACAAACGGTAAGTTTAAACACAGTCACATGACATTGAACTTGGTTTAATTTCTTGCTTTGTACTAACAGACTTTCTCCATATTTTTCAGATGTTGGTGCCAGTTGAGCCAGGAAGCAAAGTCCAGGGAATCTGCTTGAATCAATAAGGACTAACACACAAATATTGTGCATCTTTACTACATTCTGAATTATGTTGTGAATAACTCAGCCTACATGTTACAACATAAGGTATGTAAACTATTATTTTATGAAATAAAAAAAAAACTGTAATCTGCCATTTTGTAATTGTAATTTTTTTGGGTTTTCTTGTAAATATTTGTTAAAAGAAGCCGATTGGACTTACAAGTTTTGATGTAATCTGTTTCAACAAAACTTTACTATTTGATTGTTCTTAAATAAATAATGTAAATTTCTACATTTTGGGCTTTTATTTATGTTGCCTAGTAGCTAAGGATTTTAAGAATTTGACTACTGTATAGGTGAACATATAGGTGCATATAGATTAACATATAGGTATAAGTGACATATATAAAATTGGCCGTTTTCCTATATGTCATAAACATATATGTAATATATGTACATATATGTACACATATAGTTAAACATATATGTGAGCGTATATGTGAGCGTATATGCACATATATGTGAGCGTATATGTGAGCGTATATGCACATATATGTGAGCATATATGTGTACATATATGCACATATATGTGAGCGTATATGTATACATATATGCACATATATGTGAGCATATATGTGTACATATATGTATACATATATGTGCATATATGTGTGCATATATGCTCACATATATGTGCATATACGCTCACATATACGCTCACATATATGTTTAACTATATGTGTACATATATGTACATATATTACATATATGTTTATGACATATAGGAAAACGGCCAATTTTATATATGTCACATATATTCAAAACATATATCGAAACCTATATTAAAACATATATGTTTATATAGGTTCTTTCCATGTGGGTCTTGCACTGTGTTTGATCTCTTATCTTTACCCTCACAGTCTTTTCCTGCGTTCATAGAAATGTTTGCAGATGTGCTTTATTTTTAATACTGAAATTATATTCATGTGATGAATATAAATTCCACCATAAACAGACTCCAGGTGTTAGATAACTTTGATTGATAATACTTTATGTTCACTTTACACATCACAGAGTGTCCACACCCTGTGATCAGACAGAAAGTATCCAAGCATAACACTAAACATTCATGCTGCGTCAAACATATTGATACGTAAACATATTGACATTTTCTAGCAGACTGTCTAAGCTAAGGTAAGAACATATCACAGTATATAAAAACCTTCGGCCTATTACTTTAATGGGACAAAAAATAAACTGAGAAGAGCAAGAGTAAGTATGTGAAACAATGGTTATCCATATCATTGTTTCACTTACAGAGACATCCATAATGGACGACTGATTAGTCAGATTTAACAAACACACAGTTGAGGACAATGAAAACTGTGATTAACCAATCTTTTGATCTCACCACCAGAGGTGTGGACTCCAACTTGTTAGAGCCACCACAAACTTATATGACCTTTTGAATTAGACTGACCATCACTCTCTAAAGACTGATTTTAAATATCACATTTGGGTGCCAAAGCCATTCACTGACAGTGATAATGAACTCAACTAAATGTGATTCGTGCTAATGATGTTTCTTTCCCAAGGTCAAAAAAATTGCCTGTACATCATGTCAAAATGTCGATAATGCATGTGTAATACGTTTTGTGGTATTGTTACTGTGTTACTTAAATCGTACTGCATTTCTTCAATTACATTTAACACAATGCTTACTGAAAAGGCCAATCACAGTGAGTTACAACTGAACCGATTGGTTCAGATTCCCACTGAAACCGATGGATCGCCTCCAGTACAAAACACTGGGTGACACATAACACATAACTGAATAATGACACAGAAGGAAACGGAAAGAGAGACTGCAGCAAGAGCATGACTCTACCAGCAGCACCAGCTGACCCCTGAAATGTCATTGTTTCATACAGAGACAGCCAAGAATCCTCAAGTTTTGCCAGTCATTTGACGTGATTGTAACTATTCAGTTGCAAATATTAAGGACATCAGCTCGAGATCACCACCCAAGAGAACTTGACCAAGCGGCCTCATCAACTCTGCCAAAGTCGGACATCGGCCCTTCGAGACGCAGGACCACATCTTCTCTCACGTGTCATAAACGCACCTAACACAGCTGGCTCATCAGGACTCACATTAAACTCAAAACACCTTAACTTAAAGCTGGGGTACCTGATTGTTTTGGTGATGTAGTTACATTTATTTTTGCCACCTCAGAGTATGTTGTAAACACAGCAAAACACAGACCTTGTTGTATCGTCTTCACCTAAAGTTTATTGAGCCGGAACTATGCGTGATGTCATTGGAAACGCATGTATAAGCGGCGATGGAGAAGCCAGGTTCAGGGGAGACAGCAGAAAAGTGTAATAATCTTCAATCTTATACTATTATTACTATGTATTACAACTTGAATATTGTTATTGAAGAAACAACACTGTTTATGACAGCCGACTATTAACCTGGGACATTGTATTTATTGTCTTATTATTGTATTATATCTGTACGTTGACTTCTCACAGATTTCAAACTCACAAGAATCCATCTTGTGCTGCTCCCGCTGACGTGTTTGAATACTGAACCACCAGAGGTTTGGGTCGTTTGGGCCAATCACGTTGCACTATTTCCGTGAGTAAGCGGGTGTACCACTGGCTGATACTTTAATGGATAGGCTGCCACATTTATGTCAGTGCTAATGTTATTGGCACTGTAATACCAATCTGGTTCTTGCCAGGTCACATATCCACCGCAACAACTTAGAAAGATATAGAAAAAGAGATAAGGAAGTTAAGAGGCACATACACATGTCCAGTTTCATGGGCCACAACAAAAGCAGAGGAGAATCCATCTTCATGGTTTAGCGTGCAGCTTCTGACAGGGTGGCACATCCCCGTGACTGGAGCGTACCCTATCAACACACAGAGAAAAGACGTTAAGGTTTTGGAAAGTTATTACATTATATGGCACACAGTTGAGAGGACAAAACCTTTGTATCGCAAATATGTGTTGAATGCTGTGGTTGTTTTTCTTTTTTCAGCAATGCAATTACATATTTATATTTGGCTGAGAGCCGTGACACTGAGTCACAGGGAACTGGATTGTGTTGAGTGAAGGCACAGGAAATGCACACGTAGGAGACGACATAGCAGGTGATGAGGGGGAAGTGAAGGAAGAGACATTCCTCAAAGCACACTTCATAATTACAAGGTATTTACTGTTTCTGTCCTGTCTCATGTAATTTGCACATTGATGTGACCTACTTTTAGTACAGAGGGAAAACATTAAAGTTGACTGTCAGACCCTTGACAAACGATGTATAAACTAGATATCACTAATGAGTGCATGTGAGAAGGGAAATAAATCCCTGCTAAAGTCCTGTGCTGCTTTTCAGTACAATTAACATTTCCATAAACATTGCTGTTAAATGAATTCAGAACCAGAGGCGATGTCTGATGTTACAAAGGTCTAGATTGTGGCCATACCGCCTTTGCTCTGCCCAATCCCGTCAGACTTTGGAAGCTAAGCAGGGAAGTCCAAAGTTTATAAACCACATGTAATTTGTCATTTAATGAAGTGTGAAGATTGAAAAGTAAAGACAACAAAGTGCTGTAACTCTTACTGGAAAACAAAGGAGTGCATGATAAAATGCTCCAGACACAAGTATTGAAAGTATTGCGATACTTGATATAGTATTTGGTATTGCAGCAAAAAGTATTGAAATCCGATCTGATATTTTGTCCCAGCCCAAGTACACAATGTAGCACGAGGTTCCTTTTCAATGCCATCACGGTGATATTTAATGCCATATTGCATGCCAGAGAATGTTTTTCTTATTCTACTGACAATTTAAATAAATTAAATATCAGATAAAACATTTATTGTTACTGAAAATGATAAGAGCCAAGTGGGTTATTATAAGCAAAATCAATCAGACTTTCAAAGCATATTATGATAAAAAGAAAAGAAAAAGGATGTATATGACACAATGATGAAAACAAATCATCGATCACTTGTTCACTAAAAACGTTATGCAATTTGTTCAATTTAATGCTTTGAAGGATCTTTGGCATGATCAAGTTCAACACCTCTTAAATGATTTAAGACTCTGTGGCTACCCTGAAATATCATATCTGTCACATCACATACATAATTTTAAACCTCTGTAAAATTTTCTAATCCACTTCTCTGAAACATTCAACATGTACACTCTGTACACTAATCTGGCAAGGGCATGGCAAGTCAAAATGTAGATGGAATTAATTTTCACTAGCTGAAATGTTTAATATCAAGGACCGTGACGTCGCCCGGTATGGCGCAGCCGGGGCCCCACCCTGGAGCCAGGCCTGGGGTTGGGGCTCGAATGCGAGCGTCTGGTGGTCGGGCCTCTGCCCACGGGGCCCGGCCGGGCACAGCCCGAAAGGACGACGTGGGCCCGCCCTCCTGTGGACCCACCACCCGCAGAGGGATCCGTAGGGGTCGGGTGCAGAGAGGACTGGGTGGCAGTCGAAGGCAGGTGCCTCGACGACCTGGTCCGCGTGCGCAGCTTCTGGCGTTCGGGACATGGAACGTCACTTCGCTGGGGGGGAAGGAGCCTGAGCTTGTGCGGGAGGTTGAGAGGTACCGGCTAGATATAGTCGGGCTCACCTCCACGCACAGCCTGGGTTCCGGATCCCAACTCCTGGAGAGGGGCTGGACGCTCCATTTTTCTGGAGTTGCCCGCGGGGAGAGGCGGCGGGCTGGGGTGGGTTTGCTCATAGCCCCCCAGCTCAGCCGTCACGTGTTGGAGTTCACCCCGGTGAACGAGAGGGTCGCGTCCCTACGCCTTCGGGTCGGGGACAGGTCTCTCACCGTTGTCTCGGCCTACGGGCCCAACATCGGTGCAGAGTACCCGGCCTTCTTGGAGTCCCTGGGAGGGGTACTAGATGGTGCTCCGGCTGGGGACTCCATTGTTCTACTGGGGGACTTCAACGCCCACGTGGGTAACGACAGTGAGACCTGGGTGGGGGTGATGGGGAAGAACGGCCTCCCCGATCGGAACCCGAGTGGTGTTCTGTTATTGGACTTCTGTGCTAGTTACGGTTTGTCCATAACGAACACCATGTTCGAGCACAAGGATGTCCATAAGTGCACGTGGCACCAGGACACCCTAGGCAGGAGGTCGATGATCGACTTTGTAGTTGTGTCATCCGATCTCTGGCCGCGTGTCTCGGACACTCGGGTGAAGAGAGGGGCTGAGCTGTCAACCGATCACCACCTGGTGGTGAGCTGGATCCGCTGGCAGGGGAAGAAGCCGGTCAGGCCTGGCAGGCCCAAACGTGTTGTGAGGGTCTGTTGGGAACGTCTGGTGGATCCCTCTGTCAGTAGGGTCTTCAACTCCCACCTCCGGAAGAGCTTCAACCAGATTCCGAGGGAGGTAGGGGACATGGAGTCCGAGTGGACCATGTTCTCCTCCTCCATTGTCGATGCGGCTGCTCGTAGTTGTGGCCGTAAGGTCTCTGGTGCCTGTCGCGGCGGCAATCCCCGAACCCGGTGGTGGCGCCCGGAGGTAAGGGATGCCGTCAAGCTGAAGAAGGAGTCCTATCTGGCCTTGTTGGCTTGTGGGACTCCGGAGGCAGCTGAGAGGTACCGGCAGGCCAAGCGTGCTGCAGCTCGTGCAGTCGCAGAGGCAAAAACTCGGGTTTGGGAGGAGTTTGGAGAAGCCATGGAGGAGGACTATCGGTCGGCCTCGAAGAGATTCTGGCAAACCATCCGGCGCCTCAGGAAGGGGAAGCAGTGCTCCACCAACACTGTTTACAGTGTGGGTGGGGGGCTGCTGACCTCGACTGGGGATGTGGTCGGGCGGTGGAAGGAGTACTTCGAGGATCTCCTCAATCCCACCGTTACGTCTTCCGATGAGGAAGCAGAGGCTGGGGACTCGGAGGGGGGCTCGTCCATCACCCAGGCTGAAGTCACCGAGGTGGTTAGAAAGCTCCTCGGTGGCAAGGCCCCAGGGGTGGATGAGATTCGTCCTGAGTACCTTAAGTCTCTGGATGTTGTAGGGCTGTCTTGGCTGACACGTCTCTGCAACATCGCGTGGCGGTCGGGGACAGTGCCTCTGGATTGGCAGACCGGGGTGGTGGTCCCTCTCTTCAAGAAGGGGGATCGGAGGGTGTGCTCCAATTACAGAGGGATCACACTCCTCAGCCTCCCTGGTAAGGTCTATTCCAGGGTGCTGGAGAGGAGGATTCGGCCGATAGTCGAACCTCGGATCCAGGAGGAACAATGCGGTTTTCGTCCCGGTCGTGGAACACTGGACCAGCTCTATACCCTTCATCGGGTGCTCGAGGGTTTGTGGGAGTTCGCCCAACCAGTCCACATGTGTTTTGTGGATCTGGAGAAAGCGTTCGACCGTGTCCCTCGTGGTGCCCTGTGGGGGGTGCTCCGGGAGTATGGGGTCCGGGGCCCTCTACTAAGGGCTGTCCGTTCCCTGTATGACTGCAGCAGGAGCTTGGTTCGCATTGCCGGCAGTAAGTCAGACCTGTTCCCGGTGCGTGTTGGTCTCCGGCAGGGCTGCCCTTTGTCACCGGTTCTGTTCATTACCTATATGGACAGAATTTCTAGGCGCAGCCAGGGGCCGGAGGGTGTCCGGTTTGGGAACCTCAGAATATCATCTCTGCTCTTTGCAGACAATGTTGTTCTGTTGGCTTCATCAAATCAGGACCTCCAGCGCGCACTGGGGCGGTTTGCAGCCGAGTGTGAAGCGGGCGGGATGAGGATCAGCACCTCCAAATCTGAGGCCATGGTTCTCCACCGGAAAAAGGTGGTTCTCCCGCTTCAGGTCGGTGGGGAGTCCTTGCCCCAAGTGGAGGAGTTCAAGTATCTCGGGGTCATGTTCACGAGTGAGGGACGGATGGAGCGTGAGATCGGTAGACGGATCGGTGCGGCGTCAGCAGTGATGCGGTCGCTGTATCGGACCGTTGTGGTGAAGAGGGAGCTGAGTCAGGGGGCGAAGCTCTCGATTTACCGATCGATCTACGTTCCCACCTTCACCTATGGTCATGAGATTTGGGTAATGACCGAAAGGACAAGATCGCGAATACAAGCGGCCGAAATGAGTTTCCTCCGCAGGGTGGCTGGGCGCACCCTCCGAGATCGGGTGAGGAGCTCAGTTACCCGGGAGGAGCTCGGACTCGAGCCGCTACTCCTCCACGTCGAAAGGAGCCAGCTGAGGTGGCTAGGGCATCTGTTCCGGATGCCTCCTGGTCGCCTCCCTCGGGAGGTGTTCCAGGCATGTCCCACTGGGAAGAGGCCTCGTGGAAGGCCCAGGACACGCTGGTGGGACTATGTCTCCGAGCTGGCCTGGTGTCGTCTCGGGGTCCCCCCAGAACAGCTGGAGGAGGTGTGCGTGGATCGGGAAGTCTGGGCATCTCTGCTGAGACTGCTGCCCCCGCGACCCGGCCCCGGATAAAGCGGAAGAAAATGGATGGATGGATGGATAGCTGAAATGTTACACCGTATTGCTTTAGTTATCCAATATGTTAGCCTTCCACTAGCTTGATCAACTGTCAAATGTTTTCTTAAGTCTGTGAATACAATAATGATACTCATATTGCTAAGGAAAGTGTTTTTCTTTCACCTGAAATACACTTTAAATTCTCTATTTACAGATTTCACATTTAAATATTCACCATCAACAGCCACTGGATAAAGTATGGCCAGTGTGATTTATTCATGTCCGTGAAAATGTCTCAATTTCAAAACAAGTCACACTCTTACCGAGAGGCCTAATGACAGCTTTCTTACAGCGCGGCATTGCACTTATCACAATCCAACAATGGCTCAAGGCAAGGCTGGCAGTGAGTAATTACGAGACGATTTCCCCAGACAGCATTGGAAATATTCTGCAGGAGACTAGCAGTTCTACAGGAAACAACAAAGCCAATAAGCTTGAAATGTCCTTGATGGCATCAGGAACACAGACTGCCACATGAGGATAGTCATACATAAGACATAATTGATTTTTTACACAAAGCGGCAATTCCTTCATTTGTCCCCAAAGATTATAGTGCTGGGAAAGTGATGAAACTGCTGGCCAGGACTCTACGTTGTTACTGCACCTTAATGATCCAACACAGCCGCTGACCTGACAGTATATGTTCCAAATCCACCACACTTCAGGGAAATTACTATCACTAGACTTTAAAATTAAGATTTTGGTGCAGACAGTGGTTGTTTTGAATTTCAATACAAAAAGAAAAAATCATTGCAAAGCTCACCCTGCAATCATCCTCCAGCACATGGCTGTGGGCTACATTCAGAACTTGGCAAATTACTTTCTATAGCCAAAAATGCTTTCATTCACAGACTTATTATTATAATCTTTTCATAAAAAGAAACAAAACAAAGCATCAAAAAGATATATTTCACAGCCCTTTTTGAATACGATAAACCAGATCTTTTGACTGCTTAATTTACGCGAAATAAAACTGTGTTGTGCTTTCACATATTTTAGAGCTAGATTATGTAGAAAAAAATAGATATCAATCACAAAGGATGAATAAATGGCAAGGGAAGATACATTATTTATACAGCACATTCCTCAATGTGTCTCACAGCAACACCGAAAACACACAAACACGATAAAACTATTCAATTAATACAACTCATAAAAATATATAAAAATACAAATATCGCCAGAAGCCTGCACACCCCCATGCACTAGGCACAAGATCTGGCCCTATGTTTTGTATGTTAGCAATGTTTTTTATATGGTAATAGGCCGCTGATGTAATGGACTTAATATGACTGTTAAAATGCAGGTCTGAGTCCATGATTACCCCTAGATTTCAAACTTGATTTTTTGGTTCTAGTGAAATAGCCTCAAGTTGACCAATGCCAACCTCTCTGTGTGTTTGTGGGCCAAAAACAATTATCTCAGTTTTATCTGTATTTAACTGTAGGAATTGGTTGTGCATCCACACACTAATCTGTTTGATACAATGACACAGTGTATCTATAGGCCCATGTTCACCCGCTGTCACTGAAACATAGATCTGGGTATTGTCTGCGTAATTGTGATTGGACATGTTACTGGATATTAATTGACCCAATGGAAGCATGTACAAAGTGCTGGCCCCATGATTGATCCCTGGGGAACCCCACAGGTCAATGCCATCCTGTCCGAGACACAGTTACTAATCCCGACACAAACCACTCAAGAGCCTTTCCAGAGATTCCCACCCAGCGCTAAGATCCAGTAGAACTAAAACAGTGACCGCCTGCATCTGCATTTAGCCTGATGACATTTGTCACCGTGGAAGGGTCTAAACCCCGACAGGAACATGTCAAAAACATGATTTGCAAGAAGAAATTCTGTAAACACAGCTTTCTCCAAGATTTTTCCCAAAAATGGCAGATTAGATATAGGCCAATAATTATGAATTTCTGTGGTATCAAGACCAATCTTCTTTAGCATTAGCTTAATGGCAGCTGTTTTTAGGGCCTTTGAGAAAGCCCCCATCTGGAGTGAGGTGTTAACCAAGGAAGTTGTGGTAACAAGCTTTAAAAAGCTTTAAAACCCACTAGATTTAAAAATCTAGTGATTTAAAAATCTAGTGGGTAGTTCATCAAGGCTACACGTACTTGAGCTCAGACCAGAAATAACACTGTTAACTATTTTGTTAGTGACTGGTGCAAGGTGTGTCAGCTCTAGATGTCCTGCTGGTTGCAATGTTGCCATTTGTAATGAAGAATTTATAGCATTTTTAATAGCTACAAAATAGCAAATAGTGAGATTATATGTTTATTAAAGGTGTTCAATTGAAAATTAGTGGCTGTGAATGAGTTCTAGGAAAAAATATTATATTAGCACCCATGTAATCTGTTACATGGGTAGCTGTAGCAGCACATATTGCACATGTAGCATACATGGCGATGATGAAAAAGCACAGCTGAAAAGGACTGAGCCAACGGGATGAAGTTTTCTTTGTAATACAGAATAATACAGAATTTTTCTTTATACTGTAAAAGAATATTGAAGTATCATCATTATGCTGTGATCTGTCAATGCAGCCACAACCGTATTGATTCCTCAGAGTTGTCCAGTCTCCACTTTGTTATTGTCTCTGCGAAAGAGAGTGCAAATGAACAAGCCAAATAGTACATATCTGATTATTTGTGTTGTAAAATGAAGCTGAAAGCTCCAAAGCATAAAATCAAACTATTTCAAACATGCTGCACCCACAGAGTTAGGTTTGTCTCTTCCTTCCATCGGAAATTTTGACATAATCAAATCATGAGTTTATTGGGGATGTTCCAAGTACCAAGTTGATCTAAGCATTGTATCGACTAGGCCTATATATTATACAATGATTGCAAAATCTACCACATGAATTCTATAGTCTATTGGTGAGTTGAGTGTTGTCCACAAACTACCATATATATGTGACCCGCCGTGGGAACCAGGGACACTCGTTCAGTTGAAGTCACGAAGAAGCCTCTCCATGTTTAAGCTAGCAGTATTGGTATATTTAAAAGCGTAAACTTTTAGGTTCAAACCGCCTTGATTTGGGAGATTTCGGAGCGCGCTGTGGGGGCGTGACTTTGTCTTTGTCTATTTACATACTGGGTAAACACCGCGGAGGAGGTTTGCGTTGTTGACACATGCTTTAGCAAACAAATGCCACGCAAAAAAGGCAGTTTTATACATACGCCTATTGTAGATCAGGTTTTCAGGTTGAAAAAGTCATGTTTTGTCAGACAAATAGTGCACGTCGTGGGGGCGTGTGTGTGTGTGTGTGGCCTCATGACTATGTAACGCTCCCCCTCTGTCTCACGGAGGCCGCTGCGCTGCTAACGCTGGAATACTACTGCAGAGGTTCGTTTTTCTGCGTGAAACCAGTGAACTTTTCCAGGCTGACTTTCCCAGTGCGACTGATGATGCCCTGGCTGTAAGCATGCACAGCGCCCCCTGCTGACCATTACGTTTCCTGAGCCAACTCCTTACCTTCAGAGCGTGTCTTAAGACAGAAGGATGTAGCGTGGATTTGCATAACTCTACATTGAAAATAACTGAGCAAGGATTTACCACAGAGTTTGCTGAGCAGAAGGCACGCAAAGGTTACTTCAGACGGGTTCTTTGTTTTTTTCGCTTCATATTTTCGGTTTTATGGTTAGATGAAGTGTTTTGTGCAGTGAAATGCAAACAATAGCCGTCATTCCACATAGCGCGACCCGGCCGCACACGCCACGATCTATGTGCACGTATTGACACTACCCCGCAGACCTTTCTGTTTCCACCACACACACACATATTTGTTGTGGGCGGAGCCGCACAGTGGAGCACGCTGTACAGATCATCATTAAAAGTTTTGTAAGCCGCGATGAGAACAAATGTGGACAAATGCTGTCATCTGGTGGGGGTTATGGAATCATTCAGAGGTGCCAAGCTTTATTAAAACGGAAAACAAACTGCTAAACTACGATGACATGCAAATGTTATGCTAACACCAGCTAAAGCTGCGCTAACAGCGGCTAAATGCTATTATCGGCAATAATCCCCTTTTAGCACAGCGGTATGATGTTGTGAAATATTAAATCCGTATGACCTGCGTGTCAATAGTGAGGGCTGTCCACTCTCTCGTTGCCAATCAGAGGCCAGCAGTCTGTTCACGTCACATCAGACACGAGTTAGCCCGCTTGGTTGGTCCCAAAACGTATACCTGGTCAGACCGGTTTGGCACTGGTCTTTGTTATGGAAAAGCTCGACAAAGCGGGTGAAAGAGCCATTCGGCTGACACGCACCTGGATGTGGAAAAGAGCCTATCAGGCGCGCGATACGCCACAATGTCGGCCTTTTCCTCTCGTGTATGTAAGAGTATGTGCAAAAGTAGTACAGGAGTCTTTTCTAAAGTTATAACTTCAGTTATGTCTAGAGTCTGAAACTCTCTCTCAGCAGGAGGCTCCAGCAGCTCACGGAGGCGGAGCAGACACAGGCATAGAGGGACTGGGGAGAAGCACGCAGGATTTTGACTGTAAAGTAAATAAAAGAGTAGGCTACACTATGTCCATTATCTACATCACTATGGCCTAGTGTTTTCTGTGGCTCTGGTATAACTAATAAGCATGCAATACCTAACCTTTTAGAAAGAAAGCTGAGTGTGCAGGTTACGGATAATATAACGGAGTCATTGTCCATGGCACTAATGACTATTATTTATTATTACCTGTATACAAACCTTTTTTTTTCTGTTATGGCACATTTTTCTTGCTTTTTGCCTTTTCTCCCCCCTGTGCTTTACAGCTTTACGGGGGAGCAGGTTTGGCTTATCTAAATGAGATGTAAATGAGCCCTATTGTCACTCGAGCAGCAGAGAGAGGTGAGAACTGCCCAAAACTTCAGAGGGGTTTTTCTGCCCTCCGAGCAATTTGGAGCTGTTAAATTCAAATCGCCGCTACGTCTCCAAATATGATCAGATTTCCATGTGTTACACACCATTGGAAAGCTTGGAGACTACACTCTCATAATCTATGCCCATCTCAAAATGCCCCAAAACCGAGTTTGTCCCTGGTTTCCGTGATGGGTCACATATTTCTGAGCATGTTCCATAAAAGAGAGGTGTTCTGTCAATGCCATAAACTGTAGATGTTGTATGAAAAACATGTCTCTCTTCATCTTTCTATTTCTGCCCCACTGTACTACATTTTAACAACTCATCATGCAATGCAATAAGTAGATAATCAGATTATCAAATCTGTCCCAAGCAAACTGTTCTCGACACCACCACAGAGGTGGCCCCAGGTTTGTACTGCCCTTGGACATCCACATCATTCTGTACAGCTATTATTGCTCCAGTAGTCACACGCCTGTGGAGCTTAACAGCCCATGCTCCTTCATGGTGCCAGAAGTAAAAACAAAGGGCCGCTCTACTCCACTTATCATCACCGTACGCATGTATCATTATAGAGCAGCGTCTAATTGCAACAGCTTTAAAACAGATTTTTGACATAAGTATGAGGCAGATTTCCATAAAAGAGCATGTGATGCAAAGCTTTTATGGGTTAGGGGCATAGCTTTTTATGTGTGTAAGTTCGTGTTTATCTCTGCTCTCTGTCCTGATGGTCTGATCCTGCTCCCTGGGCTCTGAGCAGGAGAGAGAGCCAGGGGAATGAGACACGCCAGCCCTGTTCATTTGGGAATGAATAAAATGAATGCCTCATTGCTGCCTTTTGCAAATGTGCATCTTCCTGCTAGTTTTAGGCAACTTCCAAGCACCGTTTCATCAGAATAAAGCTGAGGTCCATTCAGACCTGTCATATTTAAAAGGAGTAATGTTGCACGGCAGGGCATGCTGTAAACATTTAAACAACGTTGTGGGACTGTGCAGGGCGGGTTAGAAACAGTCTTGGATGCAGACTGTGTGGAAAAACCCTAAGCCAAACATCACCACTACTAGTGGTGGTACGAAGGCTGCTTCAGGCGGCACCAAGGATTTTCTGCAGCTCTAGTATTAGTATCTATAGACTAGTTTTGTTCTGTTTAGATTAGTAATTGCTCGGCATACTAATTCTTCAGTCCTATTTTGGGCATGGTAGACTATAGTTTTTTATTAGTAGAGCCCTATTATAGATATGAAAAGATGTATGGCCCTGTTATGACTTAGTCACCCCTCAAATGCACAACCTCACTGAAAAAGTGTTCAGGGCACTCCCTGCATGTGGGCTTACCCTGCATCCCGGTGGGTCCAAAGCCTTGTCGGGTGAGGAAGATTGCATGGTCGTGGTGTTCCGCATGGTCCACATCTCCCTTCTGCTGCCCAAATGCCCAGCGGCACACGTTCTCCAGGCTGCGGGATGGGTTTCCTCTTTCGATAAGGCTAATAGACTGACAATACAAAGAGAAGACAAATGCTCAATACTTCACAATGGGTTCAGCCATGTTATTTTTCAGTGTGCTGCTCACAAAGGGCGCAGCTGCATGGATTTGGAGGAAGAGGAAGTTAAGCACTGAATTACAGAAACAATTCATTCTATTGTATAATTTCAAAATATCGTCTCAATTAGCATAACAATTAGCCATTGAAAAACACCACTAAGTTCATCATCACTGGATGTGAGATTAACATGTTTTATCTGTAAACGATATAACATTTTGACAAAATATCATGGTCAGTTTTATGATTGTTGATACATTAATTGATCTATATGAGTCATTTAACTGATCATTTTAATGGCAGTACAGAAGTTCTGTCTGTCTGCAACATTGATGCTCAAGGAATAAAGAACAATGAAAATAAAAAAAATATAATAAACTATAATTTATGTTTTGGTTTTTTAGAGTAATTTGTTAAACACCAAATTCAAAAAGGAGCTAACGGATGGTAAAGGCACTGGAGCTATTTTCCCCTTAGTAGTGATCATTGACGGTAAAATTGAGAATGGACAAGTTGTGGCCTACTAAACCGCAAGGACGTGGCGGCTGGCTCCGGGAGTTGCTGGACTTTACATTGAAACTTTTTTGCCCATCTTTAAGTCATTATTGCACACAGGCATGTCTTTAATACTTTCATGTGTTTGTCTTGCGCGCAGCTTTGCCCTAATTGTATTCTTTAATTTAACATTTTTATTTTAGGCCTATTACAAAAAACAGTTAAATTGCTAGCATGAACGAGCTTCAGCTAGCCCGTGTCCTCAGTCCATTCTTCATTTTACAGTCAATGGTAATGATGCAAAACTGTTGTCACTGTCATACTGTACCTAAATTCTAAATACAAATTGTGGACTAAATCGGACTATGCTGTGTGGATATTATAAAAGAACAAGAAACAGTCTATAACAAGAAAAGTCATGACTAAAACATTTACCTATATATCATGCTGAATTAAAATTAAAGTAGACACCTTCATTCCTGCGCTTTTAGAAGACAGGGTAATGAAGGCTTACACCACCGCGTGACGCATCGCACTATTGAATCTGTGTTAAAAATACAACACAATCTGCAGGCACTTATGTATCTGTGCCTAAAGAAATAATGGTGTTGTTGTCATGTAAAAACAAGCATTCACCGGCATGATTTTTAATGAAGCACATTGGAAACAAAGGCAGTACTTGGGTATAAAGACGGGCCAAGCACCCGGTTTGATCTCGCAGAAGGGAAACAAAATGGAGATAAATAACACAAAGGGACTCTGAAATGGCACAACATTATGCAAGAAAAATAAGGTCAAGCGCAGTTGAAGCAGGACAGAAACTATTCATGCTTTTTTGTAACATGAGTAAAGCTCATAATAGAAATAAAATCTATATTGAAGCAAGATGAACTAGGAATTTTATTTGTTCATTTTCATGTTTGTGTTTTATTTAGACGGGAAGTCACGAGAAATTAACTATTACGTTATTTCACAATACTTGGTGATAAAATGATAACTTTTTTTTTGTATTTTTTTTTTTTTCCGCCAAGAATCCAATGTATGAATGTAAAGGTAATTCGATATATTTACACTACCGTTTTGGGTCACCCAGGCCAGTTCTATAGCTTCTCTAATCAGCACATTTGTCAGCAGTGCTAGCATAAGCACGAGGGTTTTATGATCATCAATTATCCTCTAACACGATTAGTTAACACCGTGTACCATGAGAACACTGGAGCGATGGCCGCCTCTGCACACCTATATAGGTATTCCATCAGAAATCACCCATTTCCAGATTTTGAGCGATAGTGTATATATTTTTCTTGGTTTAAAATAATGAATTGCATATTTTATAGTATTCTTGTGAACAATAGAATCAGGAAATGAAATGAAATACGAAACAATCAAATAAATACCTAAACTGTTCTTTTCTAACTTACCTTGGCATATCCGAGCATGATCATCCTGACCAGCACCACATTGATGTGCACTCCCAGAGACTCATCATGGTAAATTTCATTGACCTGAAGATGCAAAGAGAAGACCGTTTTAGCCCATCACTTCAATCATGCTCAGTGTCTCCAGACTTTTTTCACTGCTTGTGCCACTTGGAGATGGTACAGGGAATGTGAAATATTAATTTGTGTTATTTTCATTGCTTAAAATATCTTAATGGCTTTAAAGCACTCTGCGTCACTTTGAGATGCACAACATAAAGTCAATACCAACTGAACAATTTCATCTTATTTTACAGCCGCTTTAGGTCTAATTTAATCAAGTATATGTTAAGTGCTTAATAAAATCTAAGCTGTCAAAAGCAGTTTGGAAAAAAAATCTCTTAATTTTTCTGAAGTAAAACTCTACTTAATGGGCCAACCAACCAAAATCCTGTAGGTCTGTAACCGAATGGATTGGATTGGCTAATATTCTTTCTCATGCAGCCCCCCCCCCGAGTGACACATTTGTGGATCTCTGTGGTTCATCTCTTCCGCTTCATAGGATTTCCATTGATACGCAGCGGTAGAAAACCATCCACGGTGAGTAACTGCGTGAGCCAAGTGTCGAGTATCATTCACATTGTTAGAACAAGGACAAAACACAGCGGCACAGAGGTTCAGAGCTTGATTTGGCAAAGCAACAGAATTATACTGACCTACCCCACTGAACAAAAAACATTACCCCCTTAAAAGCACTGCAAAGACACATGAGTGTGTCAGACGCCCACAGCTCTCCCCAGGTGGCCTTCCTGCAGTTTTCCTTCTGATTACACGGAAGGAATCTCACAAGGGATTTCAGAACGCAACTCCAGATGAACAATTTGACTTTTTTGGGTAGCTGTACACCTCATTTTCTTGAATGAAATATGTTTGTTGTATCTCTTGTCTGTTTTTAATCAGACAGCAGAATCAAATTTCCCCTTTAGGCAGCAGCAGCACTTGGGGAATCTGTCTAACTCGGTGATGGAGCTGCTCAGGTGGGCTTCAGTCAGATGCAGTTGGGGAGGGACAAACAGCATTAACATAACATTGAACAACAAGGAGCTATTCAGAAATGAGGCTTGACTTCATATGGAAAATGACTTGTATCTTAGCAAACAAAACCCTGTGTCAGCTACAGTGGAATGACACAATGACACCACACATTATCATTTTCCCACACTACCTACACATCTATAAATACAATCCCGCTGTTGTTCTATGTCAATTGTTAGCATCTTACCATATTTTACCTTTTAAAAAAAAAATCGTATTTATTGAATATTCTTATGCATGCCCCCTATAGCCTTATATTTTAAGTTTTATAGTTTATTTTATCTAGATTCTGTGTTATATGTTTTATGTTGCACGTCAGCATCGAGAACAATTCCTAGTTTTTGAACCTGTTCTCAAACCACGGCAATAAAAACTATTCTGATTCGGAAATGCATCCGTGTTTTCACCTGGTATATTGACAGCGCACTTTGTATGGTAATCCATTTCATAGCACTTCTTGTACAACGGCTAAACAATACTATCATCCACAGTCATTTAATTCAACTAGAGCGCGATCAGGGTGGATTTCATTATCTTTAGGCCACTGCATTTTCACTGAACATCAATGCCTCATTGCACAATGCCTGTGCTTTTCTAATGTAGACCAAATGGAAATACATTCCAGGAGGATGCAAATCTAGCTTCAATTTATAATGTTTGGTGTATCTCTGTACTGTATGTTGCAGAGGTGACACAAAATGTGAGCTCAGAGCCCAGTGAAAGCAGAAAGAGATTGCCTTGGTCTGAGGGCACAGGGCTGAAATGACACCACGCATTATCTTTCTCCCACACTCCAATGTGCTGCAGGTCATTCACATGTGAGCCCTCAGTGTGTTTGAGCAGCCGTATCTCCTCAAGCCACAGCTTCTCATGTACATTAGAAGACCCATACTTACTGATATTTGAGCATAGAGAAACGTACTCTATTCTTTTGCTTTGTGCGAGTTATTGCACTGTCAAATCACTGCTAATATTAACATTGTGTTACTGTGCCTCTAGATCATATTCACATTTAATATGCTGCCTGGAGCCTGTCCAATTTATCAACATCTGTATACATCCTTTGAAAAAGTAGTCATGTATTTATTTTTGCTTTGACTTACTGCTGCCCTCTAGGTCAGAACAAAACTAGCCTGGTTTTACTATACCCTTGTACTCAGAGGATCAGAGGAGACTAAGAGGGCTGTCAGCCAGGTTTCTTCCGAGTGCTACAGTTTCCCCGACCTCCAAGGTCATGCGGGTCAGGTTGACACACAGTGGCAGCGCGGCTCAGCCGCACCAGCTCAGGACTAACACCTGAACACTATTTCGTTGTACACTTGTACAATGACAATGAAGCACTTACTTACTTACTTACTTACTTACTCATTTCGTTTCGTACAAGGGTCTGGATCTTCACAATTGAGCGCCGTTATCAGGTGGGGGGTGAACTCTTTTGAAACGATCGGATCTGATTTTCACTAGGGTTTGGTCGTGACGTATGTAATGCGCCCGTGTCGAGTGAAGCAGCGATCATAACTCTTGGGAGCATTCCTTGCGCATTCCAAGGCTTCAATTTTAATTTCTCGATATTTTGGAGCTGAGCCAGAACGGATCGGAGAGCTTCCTTTACGTCACCTATAACACCCGCCTCCCCCGCTCGCTGAATGGTAGGTTGAAATTGAACCGATGGAACGCGGCCACTGAGATCAGACCCAGACGTACATGTAGGGAAAAGATAATTGACCGGAGTTTACGGATGGCAAAGGCCAGGCTAGAACAAAACTAAAATGGGCATTTAACCCAAACTAGGAGAGCCGTCTGGACTGGACAAATAGAGGATGTAGCAAAACTCATCCACTGGTGGTTTTTCCATTGGCTTCCAATTCACACATGGTTGCAGTTTCACAAATAAATGTTATTTTAAAACTTTTCCACTCACCTCAACCTATATTTTCAGTGCTGCCTCGCTGCCGATGTGTATTGTGTGGTAAAGTCTCAAATCAATAGTGCTCTATGTTTAGGTAAGTTTGTTATTCTTTGTAAAAAATACAAGACATTATTTCGGCTTGTGAAGTCAATCAAACAACCTGCACTTTTCTTCTGATTGCAAAATTATAACCAAGTGTTAAACTTTTTTTAAAAACACATTTTGACATCAAAAGACACACCACCGATTTTACGTAGAACTTACTTTTTGGAGTACTTAAGTGTGAAAGAGTTTGTTTGTGAGAAACTACGATGAAGCTTCTAGCAGCATGTCGTCTGTCTCAAGGGTTTTTTCCGAGAAAAATGCCACAAGAAAAGACCATACACTTTTGATGCACATGATCTTGTTTTCTCCAATTACCAGATGTGTGACCGTTGATGGAAAACAATGCAGTTCTAAAGCGCCTTTCAACTTCAGTGACGGTTACGTTACACTGATTGTCAAGAGGAAAAATGCAAATCAGTTCACCACATAGTGTCAAAATAACAGTGGACAGTACAGAAGTATAGGGGCGAGCACGATCGCTGAAGTTTAAAGAGCCAATTAAACAGTAGTGTCACATCCCCTGCAGTCGCTGTCTGATAAATGTAGGTTAGACGTTGGAAGTCCTACGTTGCCCACAGAAAAAACACTATGTGGTGACTCGGGCAGCAACAAGAAGATCAAGAGACACGGGGCTGGCACAACATGTCAGGTTTAGATTAACCTCATAGTTGGTGATGCTACCAGGAGTTGACAAACCTCTGTAGTTGGCTCCAAAAAAAAATAAAGAGATGTGCTTTATATTGCCAACAACCTCACACTAAGGTTTTGACTAAAGCCTGGGTCATACATGTGCTTATGTGAATGATATATATATATATATATATATATATATATATATATATATATATATATATATATATATATATATATATATCCAATATCGTTGGTAGAACTACGATATGTAGAATTTATACATATTCTACATATCGTATGTAGAATATATAAGATTCAGGTTCTACATCTGTAAACATGTGGTTATATATATATATATACTGTACGTTCTGTATTGAAAAGTACATACGCCACTGTTACAATATTTACCGTATGTGTTCATAATCCCATTGTAAAAGAAAACATTTTTATAAAATAAAAAAAAATTACCAACGTGTGCTGTCCATCTAATAAGAAAAAAGCATCTTTATTATTTGTGAACAAGCCGACCAATTGTTGTTAGCGTTACTGTGAATGTGAAGGTAATGTGACACGACCAATCGTTGGATTAAAGAAAACAAACATACTGATTGTAATTACTGTGAATAAGTGTGCACTATTTTCTAAACATCATTGTAGAAATGGGTCTACTACGGGCTACTATTAATAATTTTTATGAGAATAAATAAAATAAAGATAAAGAAGCTCTGATTCACTCTCTGATAGTTGTCAAAGCTACTTATAAACTTCTCCCTGGGTAGAATTGGGATCTTATACTTTGGGAAAGTTCGGATGCTAACAAATCCCGTGCAGGGCCTTTAAATCTTGGTCTAGACAGGTTAAAAGTCAGCGCAATTCCCGAATTTCAGAACTATGAGCTTGATGTTGGTGAAAATGGTGAAAATGTAAAAAAAAAAAAAAAGACAAGATATTGGGACTTGAATACAGCTTACAAAGAATAAAGATTGTAGCTACTCACTATGTTCATGAGAGTCAGGAGATAGTTCTGCACATGCTCCTTGCCATGAAAGCGGACCACAGAGTCGTCCACCCCCAGCAGGATCTCGATGTTGTAATCGCCCTCTCCGGCGTCTCGTCTCTGGCGCCGCTGCCTTGTGTCATTCACCTGTTGGACCACAGAGTCCAGAGTACCAGCCACATCCAGCTCTCGCTCTGCACAAAGAATCATGCAACAGAACACATTTTACCATTACACATACAGTACCATTTTAATATGATTGTAATTTTCTTGAAGCTTTCATTGCCTGTTCAACACATGGACCAGCACAATTATGTATAAATACAAACTATAGACACTATAGGCCAATAAAATATGTTCAAAACATGAGCTAGATATTTTATATTTGAAACAGAAGACAGAAAAAAAGATTAGCGGAGTTCATTCACAAAAGATGTGCAAGTCATGGTATGCTTGTTCCTATCACATCGACACTTTCTTTTGAATAAAAGAAGGATTATAAATGAAGTTGGCAACAATGACATTTTCGTAAATTGAGGTTCGGTTTCGTCTGTTAATCAGACTGGAAGTAATGGAACAAGTCTAATTTCAGGGGTAAATAGTTTCATCAAGGAGTTGAAATGTCTAAAGGAGAATATTTCACGCATCTGTTTTAAAACATTATGAATAATGCTACTTCAGAACGTGCATTTTAAAATAGAGGAACGCACAAAATGTTTTAAAGAAATATCGACAAACTACTCATCCAAAAATTCTTGCAATTTAAAAAAACAACAAAGTGAACTGAAGAATATTTTCTGTCGGAGAAAGTGTGCCAGTAAAACAGCGGTAGCCCTCAAACCAGATGAGTTCATGTCAGTTCATGCACCCCATTTGGGAGAACCCAGCGTTCGGTCACACAGACTCACTAGAAGCCTGTGTTGGCAAAGACATTTTGGCAGTCCATTATGCCGCTGTGTCAATGAAAGGAGGCACAACACGTGTCCAGCTCAGTGTGATGCAAAAAGTGAGTGAGGAGGACTGAAGTGGGCTTTTCTGATCATATCAACCGGGTCTTGAAGAATGTCAACCATGAAATATGAAGTACAGAGTTATTTACACAACTGGGCTCTACTGGTTGTAGCACTGGTCTTCAGACATCTTCCAATGCTTAGTGCTATTGTGCAGCATGTGTCAGTGGAGTTTACCCATCAACTAGGCCTAAAGTACACAGTCGACATATGTCACTGCCATCATGCAATAGTTCGTTAGCCTGGTTATATTTTGATTATTCCTTAGGCTATTAAAAAAGGATAAATACATTCTCTATCAATTCGGCTGTAGGATTTTTTTACTTTTTTCGTTTTCTATTTAAAATGGGTTAGAAAAAGTTTATTTTTACAGAAAAACATGTCAAGATTGCATCGAACCATAAATCAACTTAAATACTAATCTGGAATGAAGTAACTTTGTGTCCTCTATGTTTTGTTTTGTTTGCATAGGTTCCTTAAAGTATAAAAGCTTGTTTTCAGGAACATTTTTAACTGTCAAAATTTGACAGACTGATAGCGTGTTAGATGTAGCCTGTGCCTATAGGTGTTGCCATAATAATGCTCTACATAAGCACAAAGGCGTCTGAGAATGTACTGATAGAATTGCCTTGTGCAAGATAAACCTGTCTCTATGAGACTGTCTCTCAGAACTCTATCTCGTACCAACCGATGAAAATCCCGCTATAAAAACACACAAACAAACAACAAAAAAGCAACGTATTCCACTCTAGGCAGAAGTCAATGGCTATGAAAATATGCTCCACTCGACCAGACAGATCCACAACCTATAGAGTAAATTGTCTAAGAAGTATCATGATTTTATTATATATCATCAATGATTACTTTAAGCTACCCTAAACCAAAGTAATACAAAACAGTGAGCATGCTTTTAATATTATTCATATTATCATCATTATTTACATTTTCCAAGGATGCTTAGGGCCGCAGACGGGGCCGGTGATTGAGTGGAGAGAGGGTTAGAGTAAACAGTCAGGACTGGTTGCCACCTCAGCTGTGGGTCCGTGCTGTTACAGTGTTGGGATTGTGGGGCACATTCCAGCTCTCCGCCGCTCCCATCGTGACACAGGCATTCTTGTGAAGCGTGCCCCCACTGCACCCCTCCCCACTCTCGGTAAACAGCCCTTCTAAGGTTCCTACTTCAAACGTGCTGGACTTCCCCTCAGCAGCGTGTTTTAAGAACGCCAGTGTGCCTCAGTCAAACGTCAACCCCAGAAACCCCGTCCCCTGGGGGGAGCAGCAGCAGCTCAGCCAGTCTCTGCCCACACGTGGCACTATGGGGCAACTAAAGGCCTGCCAGTGTCTACACGCCCGCCACATGCTAAAAATGGCGAAGAGGTAGGCAGGTAATATGCCATGAGGGAGGTGTGGAAATGTAAAGTAAATTAGTCACACAAGTTTATCTTATATCTTCATCATCAGCATCATTATATGACTATTCATGAAAGTACAATAACATAATTAAACTTTTCTATAATTGCATCACTAACCGTTTTGAAATGACATCTTGATTCAAAGCGGTAGTCAGATTGCATGTTTCTGCTCTTCCTGACTTTGTGCTGCTTTAGAGATGCTGTGTGCAAACCTCAGGTGCCTTTCTGACACAACCTGCTGCTCTCATCTTCTCCACCCCCAGGACACTACACCGGCTCGAAAATAGTTTTAGTTGTTTTTTGTACAATTTAGTCTTGAGTCTGCCTTGGAGCAAACTGAGGTTGAGGTCGTCAGCAACAGAGATGATATGTATCAAAGTCATGAACACTATTGGAAGCCACAAATATAAATAATGAATAAAAATGGGTATACAAAAGCATTACCCTGGCCAGTCTGAATACGGGCTTTTCCTATTCTTGTGTCTGGAATCAGTGGGGATTTCTTTGATTTCCCGATGGCCGTGATTGACAAGCGTATTAAAGCTGGGGTACCTGATTTTTCCAGTTCAAACAGTGCCATTTTTTGGCCCAAACTTGTGTATTCAAATTGTTCAAAGAATGGAATTATATGCACATTTCACACCCATATACAGCATTGAGTGGTGACCAAGTGAAGCATAAATTCCACTAACTTAGATTAGACTCATCCATTGCTCAATAAAACTTTAGGTGAAGACACTTCAACAAGGTCTGTGTTTTGCTGTGTCTACAACATACTCTGAGGTGGCAAAAACAAATGTATTACACCATAAAATCAGGTACCCCAGCTTTAACCGATTTATGTTGTCGTTTTTTGGAACAACAAATGAGATTGTGTCATGAAACAATAAGCCCTTACGAAATTATATCAATTTGTGTAATGCTGGAAATCAATGATGCTCATTGCTGTTCAACATGGATATTTAAAAGGGGAAAATAATTATGTAAAATTAACTTTTGTTAGGTTATAAAATGCACCTCAGAATATCATGTTATGTGTTTTTGAGGGTAAATGCACATACTTTTTGAATATGATTATTCTGATGGGTAAAATGTTTATTTTTAAAGCTAAAACGTTATCAAATTTATGAATAAAACACTTGAAGAATAGAGTTTGTCATCGTATATTTTGGAAACAATTATAGCAACAAATAACAACAGAATAATTGAGCATGAAAAGAAATGGAATGTCTGCTTACTTGAATTAGAGATATAAATATTGGTTGTCCTTGCTGTGCCATTTGTTATGTCATAAATGTTTTGCCAATTATATGGCATTTTGTTTATGGGCTTTTGATTGGTATTAGTGATTTCATCTTATTTTTCTTTGTTTTTAATGATTTTATTTGTGTTTGCTTTGTGCTTCCTTTCTGTTTATAGTCTGTGTTCCTGTCAAAATACTATAAATGTGTGGATGATTGTGGTTGTGATTGTGGTATGAATGCAAGGAGGAGTGGCTGGGGTTGGGTGGGGGGGTTTAAAGTTTGTCTTATTTTAATATGTAAATAAAAAAAAAATCAGAAAAAAAGAAAAAAAAAGAAACACAAATTCAACTAAGAGAGTCTATAGGCCAAATATTGCATTGTTACAAATTGAACATTAAACCAATTTACGGTTTATCAAATCAATAAAACAGAAACAATCACCAAAAACAACAACAGATGCTTTAAATTCATATTAATATGGCCCTTTTGTCGACAAGTTTTCAGAATACATTAGATTAGATTTTATTACAGGTTGATATGGCAGGAAAGAACCTGAACCTGAACCTGAAATGTGTTACAAAATAAAACAGTAAAAACAACATACAAAAAAACTAAAACAATCAAGAGCTATAAAACAATCTAAAAGCTCGAGGGATAAAAGACAAGTAATATTTTTTGTTTTGTTCTTTTCCTTCCCTAAACCAACTCTAATTACATTCACTTTCTAGTTTTTTTTATAACTTTACACCAGTTGAAGTGAGCCATGACGACACAAACATTGTAATTACACATTTATTTACCACCAGAACGAGGGCGAGGACACGTCCTGCTCCAGAGCAGAGGCATCAGGGTCCGGTCTTTTCAGCAGTCTCTGTATTCTCAAGGTCATCCAAACTTTTTATTTCCAGGTGACATAGAGTGACAATGCATGAATCCTCCAAACAGGTGCATTTCACAGTGGTTTGTCTCTCACTATGTGAAACCTTCAAGATAGGCCTGCCGCACACAATATTGTTTGTTGTGGAGGTTTCATGTTGTGAAAAGAAACTCTACCAATGGCAATTTTCAAATTTGACTAAACAAACAAGAAGCCTAAGTTCCAATTAGAGTGGACACCCGCGCTCTAGCACAATAATGCCATCACCGACGTGCCAGGAGTTATCCACCAAAAAATGTCACTATCGTTACTCCCACTGGGCCTTTATGAACCATTGTTAATTATTTGTAGACCTCCTGGTGCGTTCAAAGACTCCCTAATGCGTATTCTATTGACACGCTTTAATTACCTTTGAAATAGAACGCTCCTATCGGCTGAGTATTTCTGCTTGTTTCTATCAGAAGCTCCAATGACAACAGCTCTGGTGCTGAGGTGAAGTGCACAGTCGCATGGAGGCTGTGGCATTTATTTTCAGACATGGGAGATTGAGATTGAGTGGTGGCAAAAAGAAACATACCATCATCAGGCTATCTAATCCGAGTCACACGCTTGCATTTTCCGATAAGAAGCAAATATAAAGATAAGAGAAACTGTAAAGGTTATTTTCACTGAAGCATTTCTTTTATTTTGATTTTAGAAGTTAACTATGTATCTTAAGGTTTCTCCAAATGTCACTGCTGCCGTCGTCTCTATATGTACTATAGTTATTTCCCCCGTTGCTCATGGGAAACCTGTTGAAAATAGTCACCTAATTCTGCTGCATCAAATTAAAAAAATGATAAGGAGGGGGAAGTCACAAGTCAAAGCATTTTTCACCATTCTTCTTCAGCATCCCTGACTCTCAGCGTCAATCAGTTCATCATGCAATCATAATCTTTCCATCACAAACGCAGCAGTGCTACCCGGATAGATTGCAGGTTCACCTCCCCTGGGAGAGTCAGTTCAACCTTCTACAGCACGAGGACACATCAAAGTAAGCCTTGGACACAGAGGTTAGCAGCAATTTCACACAAATTGAATCAATACGTTGCCACTAAAGTCAAAGCTTTGCACACAAAAACAGAAATCACAAATTCACTACAGAGGGTACGGAGACGGAAACAGTTATTTTCGTTCCAAATGATGCAAGTGCATATCCGCAACGCTTCCTCTTTGCTATAGAAATTCTAAGACCCGCATATGGCCTCATGATATAGCATTGCAAAAGTCACATGGCTGCCAGCACAAGTCACTTTTGATTAACGGCAAAGTACATGGAACTGCATTCGGCATGGTCGCTGTCATACGTCGTGCTGACTGCTTTCACATGCACTCAGTCAATCAGAATCAGAATTGGTTTTATTGCCATGGTTATGAACAGGTTCACAACTAGGAATGTTTTCAGTCGATCGTGCAACATATAACTTTAGATAAATTATAGACTATAAAGACTTTAAACTGTAAGACTATAAGGGCATGCGTAAGAAGATTACATTTAAACTATGATAAAGACAACAGCAATTTGACATAGAACGATTTCCAGATGTACAGGTGCATTGAGTGTTAGCAGCAAATATGAGTGTGGACATACCACATAGTACAATATAGCAGATTACATTCACAAGTCTGTAACTGAGTTATTGGGTCTTGTTTTTGTTCATGAGTCTGATGGCAGAGGGGAAAAAACTGTTCAACGGTCTGGATGGACTGTAGCCTCCTGCCTCAGGGGAGAGGGGTGAATAGTCTGTGTCCAGGGTGACCCAATTCAATTCAAATACATACAATACTGTATATGCTCTCAATAACTTATAAAACGCGCAATTCTTTAGCTGCTAAATAACATCAGACCTGTATGCTAATCACATTCAAAAATAGTTAAGAGATAAAGAAACTATCTTGCGATTCATCTATGATTCACAAAGATAATTATGACTCATGGGAACTCATTCTATACTCACCCCCCCATATTTTCAGTTTCTATTGCTTACACTGTAAGCTAGAGTCAGAACCTGATGTATGTTTGTGAGCCGTGAGTGAGTTTTCTCCTCAAACAACGACGAGCCTTGTTACACTTGGTCAACTACAACATGCAGCGCTAACAGCACAAACTTAGGGCTCATTCATGATCGAGTGAGAACTGCATTTCAGGAGGAAGAAACGCGCACTGTATTTCCTTTCAGGTTGTTCAATATATCTGAGTGACCAGCATCCGTTTGAGCTTTGTCTCTCGCTCTCGCTCCAACAGCAAACAAGCCGGTGTCAATCGTCCAAAAGGTCAAGTGACAAATGGTGTCTAAATCAGATCAACTGAAACAAAAGTTGATCTGATCAACTTTTTGTTTCAAAAAAGATGAAACAAAAAATGAATAATATTCTATAGCAAAGAGGAAGCGAAACAAAAAAGATGAAACAAAAAATGAATAATATCTATTCATTTTACGATGAATAGATATTAGGCTTTCAGTTATCCAGGAGTTTTCCATTGCAGAATAGGTTTACAAAGTTGCTGGCTGGGTTGTTTGAGTCAAGCATGAGCAGGCCAGCCGACAGCTTTGAACACTTCTTGATGTTGTTGCTGTGATTCGTTAACATTAGTGGATTGTTATTGTGGGATCTTCTGTGTCCTAAGAGCGTTTTCACACAAGCTCTAGTTAGGTTGACCTAAAAAGTGTGAATGCGGCCGACCTCGGGCTGAACTACTCTCGCTTTGACGTCTCTTTTTTGTGTGAAGAAAGAATGAATATGCGCTGCCTGAGGACTTTTGGATTACTGCTCTGACGAGGCAAAATGGATCAACTTTAAATCATCAAGGTACATCTCTCTTTCCCGTCTTTCCCTTCCTGCTGCACTGAAACGTTCCTCTTCATGAGCTGATTAAAGTCCATTTCTTCTCGCTTCACGTATATCACCCTCAATGTATTTAAGCACGAGGGAGAGTGACTGCGCACACTTCCCCGTAACATCGGGAAAGTGTGCATGTACGTGCGCGTATGTCGGCACATTGGGAATAAGTTCGGCGAATAGCTGATCGTTGTTGCGTGGCTGATGGTGCGACGTCTGGTGCAGGCGTGCGTGAACACAGTCTGAACTAACTTTGGAGTAAATGCAGTTGGAACTAGTCTCGGGGCGACCTACAAGGCGCTCCAACATGTGACTGATAACCCTGTGTACAAAAAAAATACAAAGGAGTATCCTTCTGTGAACTGGCCAGGCACACAAAAGTCCATTACTTATGCGTATGTTTAGTTTCTTTGTTTATTTGAGCAGTATACATTCTGCTCAAAAGGAGTGGGCTGAAGCAAAAAGCTTATGAGCGCCCCCACCCCAAAGTGCAATAAATAAAAAAAAGAACATTTCACACAATGGTACCGAAGGAACAAAATATCAAAGAGACCTCATCCAAAGAGAATTTGAAACATTTCAAGCAGCTACATTAGCACAGACCAACTTACAAACTTACAAAAAAATATATGAACTGTTTATATAAATAATTGAAGCAAAGCACAACTACAACAACGATCTCGTTTCATGTACGATGTCCAATACAAAGCAAGTAAAAAAATGTGATCCTTAATATATTGTTACCCGTGATTACCGAGAGTTACTTTTATGTTATAAAGGTACATTCATAGATATTATACTCAGAGATCTTGATACTTCCCAGTTGTCATTACCATCCTCAGTATAATTTTAATTTGGGTGTAATTATCATCATCATTATTATTAGGCCCGAGCGGACCTGGCAGGTCTCGGGCCTCTTGTAATTGTACAAGCAGTGCGCGGAGCGCACTAAAGAAAGACGTGCGCGTAGCGCACGTCCCACGGGAAAAGAGCGCGGAGCGCTCAAAACCCATGTATGAGACAGTAATCAGGGGGCTCCCGGCACCAACACCTGTCCGATGATATAGGCGTGTGCCGCGAAAGCGGCACATTTGTTGCTGCTTTTAAAAAAAAAGAGGTGAAAACCACAGTCAAGGCGCAACATGGACAAGAAAGTGGTCGATGACGAGCGAAGCTCGTCATCGACCATGGCCACTCACCAAAGCCCAAAACACTGATACAGTGAATCAGGGCATCGAGCCCTATCCGGTGATATAAGTATTTGCCGCGAAAGCGGCAAATTTGTTCTTGTACTCACAAAAATACAAAAAAAAAAACGGATAGAGAAACATTGAGAAAGAGGAGGTAAAAGACGAGCGCAACGCGCTCGTATTGGATAATAAACCTTACGGTTGGATTACTGGACGTGAGACCTTTCCGAATATATAAGGTTTGCCGCCGGAGGCGGCCCCATATTGTTATTGTATGGGTTTTTCTTATTATTATTATTATTTTTCTTCTCCCCCCCTAAATCCACTTTCCCACTGACGAAAAGTCCTGAATTTTTGCTCAAAATTCAAGCACGTGATTCTAAGAACTTTCACATTTAGAAAATTGAAAAATTCAAAAAAATGGCGCGTCAGCGCCCCCTGGAAAAACCACGTTAACATTGCGCCCTATGTAAAACACCCCCAAAATACCGCAAAACCTGAAAAACGTACTTTGTCGTAGACGAAAAAAATTCGGCACAGTGATTGGTCACGTGAAGCCAAACAAAAAAACACATTACGCGGTTGCTAGGCAACCAACAGTATGGCGGCCATATTGGCCCGAAGAGGGACTTGGCGCCGAAGGCGCCATTTCATGCCCACGCATTTGAACGAACTCGTCCTAGGGCTTTTAACGCAGCGACTCCCCGTTCGCTCCAGATCATCTCCACATGTGGGAGATTAAAAGTTATTAAAAACTTTTTAATAGCATTTTTGGTTTTGCCGTGGCAACGCCATGAATTTGGCGTCCGTTTTCGCCGCTCGCCGCCGTGTTCAAACAGCCGTAACTCACACATACTTTGGCCGATTTGAACAAAACTTGAATCGTTGGTCGAGTCGTCGACCCCGGATGTTTTGATATAGGAATTTTGAAAATTGCCGCAATAGCGCCCCCTGCAGAGCACAAAATAAAAATGAATGGAGCCAAAAATTAAACTTTGTCGTAGATGCATGAAATTTGGTACAGACATCCGTCACGTGATCCCGAATAAAAAATATATTGATGCCCCGCCCCTTTTCCCACCGTGTTGCCATGGCAACGACCCAATGTCAACTTTGCCGCAGCCAAACCAAAATTGGTACACGCGTGCGTCATGACTGTCCGAACAAAAAAGTACATTACATGGTTGCTAGGTGACCAACAGGAGGTCGGCCATTTTGGGAAAAATCAGCGCCGAAGGCGCCATTTCTTTTGCCAGCTCTTTTATAAACTCCACCGAGGGTGGCAGCGACATTATAAGCAGGTAGGGCGCGGCAGCGCCTCCCGGTTATTGCGGCGGCGTGCGGGAACCGGCGTCAATCGGCCACCGCGGCCCGCGAGGGCCTCCCAATGCCGCTTGCGGCTTTAATTAGGCCCGAGCGGACCTGGCAGGTCTCGGGCCTCTTGTAATTGTACAAGCAGTGCGCGGAGCGCACTAAAAAAAGACGTGCGCGTAGCGCACGTCCCACGGGAAAAGAGCGCGGAGCGCTCAAGACCCATGTATGAGACAGTAATCAGGGGGCTCCCGGCACCAACACCTGTCCGATGATATACGCGTGTGCCGCGAAAGCGGCACATTTGTTGCTGCTTTTAAAAAAAAAAAGGTGAAAACCACAGTGAAGGCGCAACATGGACAAGAAAGTGGTCGATGACGAGCGAAGCTCGTCATCGACCATGGCCACTCACTAAAACACTGATACAGTGACTCAGGGCATCGAGCCCTATCCGGTGATATAAGTATTTGCCGCGAAAGCGGCAAATTTGTTCTTGTACTCACAAAAATACCGAAAAAAAAACGGATAGAGAAACATTGAGAAAGAGGAGGTAAAAGACGAGCGCAACGCGCTCGTATTGGATAATAAACCCCATAGGTGGATTACTGGACGTGAGACCTTTCCGAATATATAAGGTTTGCCGCCGGAGGCGGCGCTATATTGTTATTGTATGGGTTTTTCTTATTCTTATTATTATTTTTCTTCTATCCGTGTTTTTTTGGAATAAATCGCCCAAACTTCGACGAAAACTCCCCATTTTTTGCCCAAATTTAGAAATCACGGCGATACACAGTGTCAAAAAGTTTCGTTACAAAAATCACAAAAATGGCGCGTCAGCGCCCCCTGGAAAATCAAGATTACATTGCGCCTATGGAGAGACACCGAAAAATCTGAAAATTTTAGTTCGTCGTAGACGAAAAAAATTCGGCACAGTGATTGGTCACGTGAAGCCCAACAAAAAAACACATTACGCGGTTGCTAGGCAACCAACAGTATGGCGGCCATATTGGCCAGAAGAGGGACTTGGCGCCGAAGGCGCCATTTCATGCCCACGCATTTGAACGAACTCGTCCTAGGCCGTTGAACGCAGCGACTCCCCGTTCGCTCCAGATCATCTCCACATGTGGGAGATTAAAAGTTATTAAAAACTTTTTAATAGGATTAACGGTGTTGCCGTGGCAACGCCATGAAATTGGCGTCTGTTTTCGCCGCTCGCCGCCGTGTTCAAACAACCGTAACTCACACATACTTTGGCCGATTTGAAAAAAAATTTAATCGTTGGTCGAGTCGTCGGCCCCGGATGTTCTGATATAGGCATTTTGAAAATTGCCGCAATAGCGCCCCCTGCAGAGCACAAAATAAAAATGAATGGAGCCAAAAATTTAACTTTGTCGTAGATGCATGAAATTTGGCACAGACATCCGTCACGTGATCCCGAATAAAAAATATATTGATGCCCCGCCCCTTTTCCCACCGTGTTGCCATGGCAACGACCCAATGTCAACTTTGCCGCAGCCAAACCAAAATTGGTACACGCGTGCGTCATGACTGTCCGAACAAAAAAGTACATTACATGGTTGCTAGGTGACCAACAGGAGGTCGGCCATTTTGGGAAAAATCAGCGCCGAAGGCGCCATTTCTTTTGCCAGCTCTTTTATAAACTCCACCGAGGGTGGCAGCGACATTATAAGCAGGTAGGGCGCGGCAGCGCCTCCCGGTTATTGCGGCGGCGTGCGGGAACCGGCGTCAATCGGCCACCGCGGCCCGCGAGGGCCTCCCAATGCCGCTTGCGGCTTTAATTATCATTATCATTATTATTATTGTATATGTATTTAATTGAGTTATATGTGAAGTATGATGTAAGCCTTGCATAGTGTGGGGCATTAAAAAGCCAGAGTGTAGCACGGGCCAGTTGAAGAGGGCAGTAGCTCCCCATCAACAAACCCCCACACAGCTGCCCTAACAAATGATTTTGTAGATGATGTTCCTATGCTGTGGTGCATAGTGGTGCAATAACAGACAAGGTTTTGAGCCCGTTGGGAGGATTCCTCTCAACAGATCCATAACCTGCCTACCCTAATTCTCCATTTGTAAATTTGAGCAATAGAATGACAACGTGACTTGACCCACCCCTAAAAATATCACTAAATCTAGACCTGTTCTTTGATGTGATCATGTGGTATCTTTTATTTCAACTCTATTTTGACCAGCGGTAACGCCACCATGATATAACATTGTATCATAATCCTTGAACAAAGTAACAGTGAAGCCGAATGTATTAAGCTCTGAATGGGGAACTGGGGGTGGGATGAAATAAGTTATCTTCTTCCCACTCCCTTTCAGGTAGAAATGGATCATCTGTTTTACATACTGTACTGTATATTCTTTCTTTGTTGCCCATTGCCTGAAATAAATGAAAAAAAAAAATTTTTTCACACAATGCCAATCTTGTTGGAAATGTCAACTTTTTTCTTCATCGTTCAAACAAAGACAGACATGGTTGTTTCCTTATCTTGCCTTTAAATGATTGAAAAACCAATGGAGATCTTAAAATGCAAATACGAGCTTTTGGACGCTGTGTGTATTTAGGCCCATCAGTTGTGGCAGCTTTCCCGAGTTGTTCCACAGATCTTTTCTGTAGGTTACTTTTTTATATTGTCTGTTGGATAATGTAAGTCTGTAGACAATGTTTGGTAGATTTCCATGGTATCCGTCAATTTACTATATTTGATTATCTCAAAAAGCCCCGCAAAAAATGACATAATGACATGAAGTATTACTATGACAGGTGCAGAACAGTTCGTAATTGGCCAAGCAACAAAAATGAGAGGCATTTGCCAATAGACATTTTTCTACAGGCAGACAGCACGGAAATTTAGGAACGGGATGATCCGCATTAGGGACCAAAGATGATTTACAGAGGAGCACACAAGAGAGCTTTCTTGTTGTCAAAATACTACCCGAGTTCTTTTATATTTTCCAGACATTTTGGCTGAAAAAGGACTCTCTGATTGCCACCAGGTTCAACTTCATTCTTTGACAATCTATTGGAATGTGGAAAATATCTCGTAAATGTGCAGCTACAAACAAAGGAGTGCTGGCAGTTGCTCACCACCGACGTGATGATACACACACACAATTCTGCAGAGGGAGGCTGAGCTTTGAACTTCCCCGACACTCCTGAAATTACTTTTGTTTGAACAATAGAGGCTTGATGAATTGGCTATACCTTATCTGTCTTTATATTTTAAAAAAAGTCACATTCATGCAGTATTTTTAAAGCCAGTGGTGAGTTTTCAGATAGCAAATGTATAAAAACTGGTTGTTTTATCTTTAAAGCTAAGAATTTATTGAAGTGTTTTCACTGTTTCGCAAAAGAGAAGAAAAAAGGCACTGGTTCTTCAAAGGACTAATGTGCTGCTTACACAAGACACAGGATGTCCATTAACCCCTAAACCTCCACATGATCCGAGCATTTTTTTTCCAGTTTGGCTTTACCCAAATCTAAAAGCTTAAAAAAAAAAAAAAAAATCTAAATAGTGTCAAAAATGTTGCAAAAAGAAACTAAAGAGCAACAAAAATTGACACCAAAGCCAAAGCAACAAGGAAAGAAGCAAGACCAAAAAGCAACAAAAAAGTGATGAAAAAGCTACATAAACGCTTCAAAAACAGAAACGCGGCGACAATGTGACAAAGTGTGAATATCACTTATGCAGGTCTTAGCTTTCAAATGTGGCGTTACACTGGCCTATAGGCGGTTAACTTTGGAGAATTTGGAGAAAATGCAAGGTGGGGGTTAAGAGGTTAAACAAAGAATACATTACACATGTTAAATAAAGCAACTATTTTTGAGATTGTATCTCTTTTTGTTGATATATTTGGAATGTGAATTAATCAGGTGAGTGACAATGGGAAGCTTTGTTATGAACTTGTAATGATTTGGAATGAAAAACGGTAATGAGAAAAGTCAGGAGAATTTGATCAATTGTGCGATTTAGTGATTTACAGTAAGTGAAGGATGGACATGTGAAGGATGGACTTGAATTTTTTGTTTGTTTTCCTTCTCTCCGCTGGGCTTGGCCAAATTTAACAGGAAAACTGGGGAACATGGATGAAACAAACGCCGCAGTGGCTAAATCAAGTTGAAGATGGCCTTATAGTTATGTGCAGGGCGATGACATCGACTGTTTGGTTGCACTCTCTGCTCCAGCAAATGTGTTTTCATCAGTCAGTCTAATTTGTTACAGCTTTGGGCCTAGTGGTCAACACTGAAGATTGTAATTAACGCGGAGAAGTGACAGACTTAATCTCCCCTCACTGTTAATTCCAGCCAACTGCAAAAAAGTCAAAGTGCACAATCTGGCACAGTGTAGCCTCGGCACTCTACAGCACACTGCTTTACAGCCTGATGATGAATGCCGATGGCTGCAGGGGTGATGCAAGGTTTTTGTCCAAGTACCGGTAGAAATAAACCATCAAGCGGCAAAGACATGTAAACAGTTTCTCAGCACTCCGTCCTTGCATTACCGTATGACTCTCCCTTGGGACTACGGATGAAAATTAGCTTAAAATGGCTAACTCCGGCACATTTACATGTCGAAAAAACACATGTTGATTAATGTGCACTGTCCCAACTCCAAAAAATAAATACATACAAATTTGTTTAGATCTGGGTCGGGGATCATTTTAGTTCATTGTCATTTTGGTGCCTCGAGTAAAAATGCAGCCAAACCTCCCAAAAAAGTGGGGAGAGGGGGGTTACTGATCAAAATCACCCCACTTTCCTCCCTGACCGCCGCACGTCCCTGATTCTGAATATAGAGCGTGTGAAAGTTTCTTACTGAAAAATCCCCTCATTTTGCTCAATCTTCAGCAGGACTATAAAGTAAAAATGTTGTAATTTTATCACTGTAATCTGTTATGTGGGAAAGATCTGGTTTTAAGGTTCTAAATAAAGGTGTTGAGCACGGGTTAAAACTCTACTAAAACACACTCAGTTGAAATTGCTGCATTGACCACCGATCCGTGGCCCTCCACACCATGTACACTTCAATATGTGTTAGTTAAAAAAAGTTTGGACACCCCTGCTCTATTGTGTGGTGAAAATGAAACTCACAACTTTCAGAATGTGAAGGTTGCCCCGATAGTGGAGACATTATAGCAACAGCTGCTTGTGGCTCATGGGCTTTGAGAGGGATATGGGGAGAGGAGCCTGTCAGTCTCATTTCCTCTAGATCACACATCCATCTGTCAGTGTGATGGCGCGGGGGTGTATTTCAATATTATGTCGTCATCATTCACAGCACGTGGGAAGCCGCTGCCATAGACGAACATGTTCTGTCACATGGCAACTAATTCTAATGAATACAGATCGAGTTAAAGACCATTCAAGACTGCGTTTTCACCACTGTTTGGTTGTTGGAAATCACTTGAACCAGGCCAAAGACCGGACTGCAGATGGTCTTTCGGTTTACAATAGGGATAAGCTGGGTTTAGTTAGAGATCAGTTTTGTTCATTATAATAACCTGGAAAGAGCCAGATTGATGTTACGGCGTGACAATCATTAGCACTATAATATCAATCTGGAAGGCCTCTCGTTGAAATCGATTGTGAAGAAGATGGATAAAAGGGATGGACTGGATCAAGCCCACTTCTTTTTAGCAAATCACATACTTCAAAGTCTAAAAGCATAGCTAAACAACAAAGCACAATTAAATATTTAGTTTGAATGAATAAATGTTGTGTTGACCTGAAGTAACAATATTGTTATTGTTGGCAAATATAAAGCCAGCCCACTCAGGCGATTTGAGCCTGAGTGGGTTTTTTCAAGATGGATGGAGCTTTAAAAAAAAAGAAATTCACAGTGTTGTTTTAGGCAGCCCTGTCTCAGAATGTTGGAACAAAATGCTTTTAGTTTTAGTCACATTTTAGTAATTTCTAAATTAGTCTAGTTTTAGTTAAAAGGACAAGATGCAAGTTGGTCATTTTAATACTCACTACTGCCACCTCAGGTCTTACGCGTAAACAGGTCTGGGCCAATTCTACACATTGGGACATTGCTGGAACATGTAGGGGGTGGAAAATACATCATTTTAACATTTTTAAACTCTGTATAGTCCCTTTAACGGAAATTCAAAAAGGTTTTAGTCAAGTTTTAGTCTAGTTTTAGTCAGTTTCATAATAATAAAAAAAGAGAATATAATAATATGCAGTATTAGTAGCCTATTTCAAATGAATTTAGGTAAAAACAGATTGCACCACAGTAGGCAGAAATGTTATATGGCTTTTCCCAAAACTGGCCACTCCCCTCATACATGAGATTTTGTATTAACAGCGTCGTCTGCACATTCGTTCATCATCATGCTTTCTGTTTTCATAGCGCTACTGTATTTGATTGGGGGGAAAAATGTTTGAGAAAAGGTAAAGTCCCAGTTTGATTGCGGTCAGTCACGTTCACACCATGGATCTAGACTAAAACTAACACATTTAGAAATGACTGAAATGTAACTAAAACTAAAGCAGTTTTGTCCTAAAACAACACTGATTCCACTGAATGGATTTAGCTGAACATTTCTTCACTTGCCCAATATGAGTTCAATTTGACCAGAATTCGGCTTAGATTACCTGGTGACTGTACAATCTAAAACATCTGCGCTTTTCAGTGTGTCACACTCACTCTACAATCTGATAGGTCTTAAACTCTTGGCCCTTTGAAGAGGAGAATTGATTCTCGAAATTCCCGGCATCTGAGTGAAGAAAAGTCCAGTTGAATCGAGTTAGGGGACTTTGTATGTATTTCCTGAATGACAGAATTCACAGATGAAAAAGTTTCTGTATTGTTGGCCTTGGAGGGACTGTCAGCAGTTAATCACACACGAGTGACCATTTATATATTTATTTGGCTTATTGTGGAAGAGTCTGTCACTTCAAATTCCGAAGATGGAAAAAAGCAGTCACCTGTGAAAATTAAGTGTACAATGTTTTTCAAACAGGTCAAGGGAAAGATGTGTGAGTATTTTGTACAACATTTGCTGTAATAAAAGGGAAAACATTTCTGTAATCGTAGGCTGCATCACAAAGGATCTTGAGTAATAAAAAAGACGCTCCCACACTCTGTCGTAACGCTTTTAAATGTATTACTCCTGCAACATTTTGGTCAAACTGACCTTTGTCAGTCTTATTTATGAGATATCAGAAGCCCCTTATGGGAGACCAACAGGCCCGGTTAGACCCATGAGGCCGTCCTTCTGTGGACCCACCACCTGCAGGAGGAGCCTGGGGCTGGTGCAATGTGATTTGGGCAGCTCCACAGTTCCCCCACGACCCGGCAACGGACAAGTGGAAGAAGATGGATGGATGGATTTATGAGATAAGTTTTTGGTCTTCTATGCACCTGTCACATCAAGCATCACAAAGGATGCAAGGAAGAAACGGTTGGTTTAGATGAAAATGTCAATGGGACCACCGACGAGGGGAACATTACAATTTATGAACAGTTACTCTTTTTACAATTCCAGGCACGTTTTCTATTTGTTTGAGTCAGCCTTGCTTGGCTTCAGAATCCTTTTTTTTTCTTCCCTCTGAGACCTCGCTCCCTTTTGTTTGTGTTAGTCTTTGAACCCAATCGACTAGGAGCGCAAACCTGGCAGCAGAGCTAATTCACAAGTGTACAAACCTTTTCTTTTTTGTTCGAAAAACTTTAATTAACTGTATGCAGAGAGTATAAAAGTACTCACTAAGACTGGTATATGAGGCAACAAATTGACTGTTAACCTTTGAGCATTTCAGAGCCGGGCGTTGGAATGAGATGCTTCATTTCACTTCAATAAAGACAAAATAACAATTCCACTACACCGCTATATACACAACAGGTTAAGTGAGTAGTAATTTGCAATAACAGGGAAGTGAGGGTTAAGGTGAGCCTGAGAGTTACAGAGAGGTCAGTGGTCTGGGTGTTGTGTGAGGAGAGGTCAGTGGTCCGGGTGTTGTGTGAGGAGAGGGCAGTGGTCCGGGTGGTGTGTGTGAGGAGAGGGCAGTGGTCCGGGTGGTGTGTGAGGAGAGGTCAGTGGTCCGGGTGGTGTGTGTGAGGAGGTCAGTGGTCTGGGTGGTGTGTGAGGAGAGGGCAGTGGTCCGGGTGGTGTGTGTGAGGAGGTCAGTGGTCTGGGTGGTGTGTGAGGAGAGGGCAGTGGTCCGGGTGGTGTGTGTGAGGAGGTCAGTGGTCTGGGTGGTGTGTGAGGAGAGGGCAGTGGTCCGGGTGGTGTGTGAGGAGAGGGCAGTGGTCCGGGTGGTGTGTGAGGAGAGGGCAGTGGTCCAGGTGGTGTGTGAGGAGAGGGCAGTGGTCCGGGTGGTGTGTGTGAGGAGGTCAGTGGTCCGGGTGGTGTGTGAGGAGAGGGCAGTGGTCCGGGTGGTGTGTGTGAGGAGGTCAGTGGTCCGGGTGGTGTGTGTGAGGAGGTCAGTGGTCCGGGTGGTGTGTGAGGAGAGGGCAGTGGTCCGGGTGGTGTGTAAGGAGAGGTCAGTGGTCCGGGTGGTGTGTGAGGAGAGGGCAGTGGTCCGGGTGGTGTGTGTGAGGAGGTCAGTGGTCCGGGTGGTGTGTGTGAGGAGGTCAGTGGTCCGGGTGGTGTGTGAGGAGAGGTCAGTGGTCCGGGTGGTGTGTAAGGAGAGGTCAGTGGTCCAGGTGGTGTGTGAGGAGAGGGCAGTGGTCCGGATGGTGTGTGAGGAGAGGGCAGTGGTCCGGGTGGTGTGTGTGAGGAGGTCAGTGGTCCGGGTGGTGTGTGTGAGGACGTCAGTGGTCCGGGTGGTGTGTGAGGAGAGGGCAGTGGTCCAGGTGGTGTGTGAGGAGAGGGCAGTGGTCCGGGTGGTGTGTGAGGAGAGGGCAGTGGTCCGGGTGGTGTGTGAGGAGAGGGCAGTGGTCCGGGTGTTGTGTGAGGAGAGGGCAGTGGTCCGGGTGGTGTGTGAGGAGAGGGCAGTGGTCCGGGTGGTGTGTGAGGAGAGGTCAGTGGTCCGGGTGGTGTGTGTGAGGAGGTCAGTGGTCTGGGTGGTGTGTGAGGAGAGGGCAGTGGTCCGGGTGGTGTGTGTGAGGAGGTCAGTGGTCTGGGTGGTGTGTGAGGAGAGGGCAGTGGTCCGGGTGGTGTGTGAGGAGAGGGCAGTGGTCCGGGTGGTGTGTGAGGAGAGGGCAGTGGTCCGGGTGGTGTGTGAGGAGAGGGCAGTGGTCCAGGTGGTGTGTGAGGAGAGGGCAGTGGTCCGGGTGGTGTGTGTGAGGAGGTCAGTGGTCCGGGTGGTGTGTGAGGAGAGGGCAGTGGTCCGGGTGGTGTGTGTGAGGAGGTCAGTGGTCCGGGTGGTGTGTGTGAGGAGGTCAGTGGTCCGGGTGGTGTGTGAGGAGAGGGCAGTGGTCCGGGTGGTGTGTAAGGAGAGGTCAGTGGTCCGGGTGGTGTGTGAGGAGAGGGCAGTGGTCCGGGTGGTGTGTGTGAGGAGGTCAGTGGTCCGGGTGGTGTGTGTGAGGAGGTCAGTGGTCCGGGTGGTGTGTGAGGAGAGGTCAGTGGTCCGGGTGGTGTGTAAGGAGAGGTCAGTGGTCCAGGTGGTGTGTGAGGAGAGGGCAGTGGTCCGGATGGTGTGTGAGGAGAGGGCAGTGGTCCGGGTGGTGTGTGTGAGGAGGTCAGTGGTCCGGGTGGTGTGTGTGAGGACGTCAGTGGTCCGGGTGGTGTGTGAGGAGAGGGCAGTGGTCCAGGTGGTGTGTGAGGAGAGGGCAGTGGTCCGGGTGGTGTGTAAGGAGAGGTCAGTGGTCCGGGTGGTGTGTGAGGAGAGGGCAGTGGTCCGGGTGGTGTGTGTGAGGAGGTCAGTGGTCCGGGTGGTGTGTGTGAGGAGGTCAGTGGTCCGGGTGGTGTGTGAGGAGAGGGCAGTGGTCCGGGTGGTGTGTGTGAGGAGGTCAGTGGTCCAGGTGGTGTGTGTGAGGAGGTCAGTGGTCCGGGTGGTGTGTGAGGAGAGGGCAGTGGTCCGGGTGGTGTGTGAGGAGAGGGCAGTGGTCCAGGTGGTGTGTGAGGAGAGGGCAGTGGTCCGGGTGGTGTGTAAGGAGAGGTCAGTGGTCCGGGTGGTGTGTGAGGAGAGGGCAGTGGTCCGGGTGGTGTGTGTGAGGAGGTCAGTGGTCCGGGTGGTGTGTGTGAGGAGGTCAGTGGTCCGGGTGGTGTGTGAGGAGAGGGCAGTGGTCCGGGTGGTGTGTGAGGAGAGGGCAGTGGTCTGGGTGGTGGTCAAAATCGGTTCAGTATCGGATATTTGTAGCCGATACCCGATATCGTATTTTTTCCAGTATAGGCTCCGATATCCGATACCAGTATCGGATCGGTGCAACCCTAGTCTGGATAGACATGAAAGTGTGAGAGCGCCTTTACAGAAGATTGAGCGAAGGGGATGCAGCAAGCGCTCATTGAAGTCAGCGCTGCTTGTAGTGAGGCGGCATGGTAGCGCAGCGGTTAGCGCTCGCGCTTCACAGCTAGAAGGTCCAGGTTCGATTCCCACCAGGGACGGGCCTGTGTAGAGTTTGCATTGTCTGCCTAGGTTTCCTCCGGGTACTCCGGTTTCCCCTACCACTAAAAACATGTACAATAGGCCAGGATGAGTGATTGTGTGTTTGAGAGTCCGCATGGGGGACGACGGATGGCCTAAGGCTACAATCCGGTGTGGCTTGTTCATTATCATGCACTGTCCCTACCAAATAAACAAACACGGCTCCACCAGCCTAATTTTTCCCTAAGCAACGCCCTCAGGCTACCGGCGAAAGCACTAGTGCAATGTTGTGTTTGCGCAAGATCGAAGCCTCGCTTCGACCAAGACTGTCCTTGCGCCAGGCACAAGATCTGGCCCAATGTGTATAGTTTTCAATTACGCTGATATTTATGGAAATTGCCAAAGATACAGTAAAACAGTATCTAATTAACTTACAATTTAAGGATTATATAAACGTCAAGAAGATGCTTCGGCCAAGGCTACAGTCAATCAGCTAAACAAACCAGTCCAGAAGAATAGTTAGGTCGACCTAAAGGGGCTCTCGACCAGCAACTTTGGGTCTCTTTTTTTGCGCAAAGAAAGAAGGAACATACATGTAGTATGAGGACGTTTGGATTACGTCTTGGATTATGTCTCTCTTCTGCCCCTCTTTCCCTTCTTGCTGCGCAGTAAAGCTCTCCTCTGCATGAGCCGATTAAGGTCATTTCTCTTTGCTTCAAGAGAGAGGAGAGACTACCGCGTATCATCAGGGAAGTGCGCACGTGTGTGTCAGTGCATTAATAAATCGAAGCCTGTTGTCATGGGAATAAATCCAGCAAACAGATGATCATTGTTATGTGGCTGATGGTGCAACGTTTGGTGCGAGTGCATGTGAACAAGGACTGAACTAACTTTGAAGTAAATACATTTGAAACTAGGGCGGTCTCCAACATGTGTGAAAACACCCTTAAGACAGTATACTTTCCCAAATTAGGGCAAAACATGGTCAAAACCAGCACATAGACCCATGAAATTACGTTTTTTTATTTATTTTTTTGAGATGTGGAAATTAAAACATTTTCTTAAGGCAACTATCTTGTTTTATTTTATTCAGATTAACTCTCGGATTTCTCCCCGGTGGAGAGGTGCAAAGAAACAATGTTGTGGCTGATTATGAGCTCTTTCCATGTGTAATCCTTTGGCTTCCGCTTGTTTTCTTTGGTGTATCCAATCACAGGCATTTGGTCCACAGAAAAACAGGAATGGATTATTGATATTTAAACTGCCGATGGGTCAGCAGAAATTTAGTTTCTTCAGGATAAATTGTTAAAACTATGAAATTGATCTGAAAGGTTCAGCCTTATTTTTCTTGAATCAGATTCTATAAACAAAGATAATCTCCAGATTGAAGCAAGGCACATTTCCCACACTTAGCCTTTGCCAATCTCTTCCCAATAAACGTCTCACTATCTTATATTGTACTCGGCCATATCATTATAATTATTCATATGGAAGCATAGTGACTGGAGGTATTGTTGTTAAAAAAAGCGCCATTCCATGAGACATCAAAATGGTAAAATCACTGAGGGATTTTTAACAGCATGTTTTGTTTCTTGTTTCTCTTTGAGCAACGATTTATTTTGTGTCCAAGATATTGCCTAATCCGGTGATGCTGAATATAAACAAATCTATGGCACAGGAATAAAGGATGTTGTCATGGCAATTTATTCAGCCACTGAAATGTTTCCCAACGCATATAGTTATCCAATGCATGTTAATCTATGGTGTAAAATACTACCTACAGCCTCTGGGTGACATTAGCAAATTACATTTAGGAGCAATAAAAGCTGGTAATTACAATATAATGAATATGTAGATGTGTATAATGTAGATGTGTATTATCCATGTGGATAATGCACTAGTCATTATCATGTATAGTTGAAGCAAAATAATGGATTTCTTATGCAGTATCCACAGTGAGCCACACTGTCCCACTCATGTCAATGGTAAAGAATCCACAAAACCTGCTCTGAGCTGTGACTTACTGCACCTTTGCTGCCAGAGTTCCTATATTTAGATCGATCTAGTTGGTGTTACGATGATATAGAATCCTCTTCTTATAACACTTGCATTAGTGGGGGCTTTTGAAGTCCAGGTAGTAGAAGTGTAAACCCAGTCGTAGAAGTGCTATCCTATGCTACGTTTACAAAGAGAAAGAAATAGTATTTTAACTAAAACTGTTTACTTTTCTTTCTGATTACAATTATATGGATAGCTGGATGACTTAAACTTACTTATAATAATAATGCATCGGTTTTATATAGCACTTTTCTGGACACTCAAAGACGTGTTACATTGCATTATTCATTCACTCCATACTTGGTGCTGGTAAGCTACTATTGTAGCCACAGCTGCCCTGGGGTAGACTGACGGAAGCGAGGCAACCAGTCTGCGCCATCGGCCCTTCCGACCACCACCAACTCATTACATTCGCTAGGCTTCCTGGTGTTCCCAAACGGTCTCCCATCCAAGTACCGACCAGGCCCTTCCCTGCTTAGCTTCCAAGGTCTGACGGGATCGGGCAGAGCAAAGGCGGTGTGGCCACTGTCATGGCAACTGTCACGTGACCGCACTCTGCCTGGACGGCGTGCGCCGCAGCAGGTGCAGAGTGTTAGTGTCAGCTGTGTGCACCCAAAACACGAAGAACTCTGGTCTCTGAACGACAGATCGTGTGTTGAACTGATGGTGAGCTGCCGCTACGCTTACCAGAGTACCTCATTCTCTGAACTGTTGAACTGACGAACGAGAGTTTTGAAGCGATCGCTCATACGGTAGCGTCTGAGTGTCGTGTTTACGTTAATGAACGCCGCGTTTACGTTACGCAAAATGAGCGCCGAACTGGAAGGCAAGGCAAGGCAACTTTATTTATACCGCGCATTTCGAACACAAGGCAACTCAAACTATAATCAATTTGATTATATTATGATACGTGTCCTCCAGTGGAGATGTATTTTGTTTAAAATGAGGAAAATAATGAAAGAAAGCAAGTATTGATCATTATGAAGTTAAAAAACATGTTTAATTGCTGTGAATTACGTGTCTTGAGTGCATTTGAATTTAAACTGTTGTACACATAAAAAGTTAATTTAAAACAACGATTTATTCTAAAGACTTAAAAGGACAGGCTGTTTATGTTTATGCTATGGTATATGCAAATTATTAACGTGACAGATTTGATGACTGTGATAGATCTAAGTTAATTGTACAAACATAAAGGTTAAAGACAAAAGCATAAAAGTAAAATATATGATATGTGGAATGTTGTGAAATACCCTATGTTGACATGACCTAAGTTGTGGGGTTTGTGTGTCCCTTTTGTTAAAGGTTTTTTACCTGCTGGTGACTACTTCAATAAAAGAAATTAAGAAGTATAAGTGGTTTCCATGCCTGAGTAAAGTCCTGCAGTGAGGCCTGTGACATCACCCACTCTACTATGTGCGGGGTATCGCGTAGTTGCCACTTATCAGCCACTACTTAAAAGTGCATTGCTTCTTCCATCTCGAGGCATCGACAAATACACTGCACGCCTCTCATGTCACTCCACGGATCTCTTGGACTAAGAGGTCAATTCACTGTGGACGCTAACCCACTGAGCACTTCCAGCTGAGAGGCTAAGCTATTATTCTCTTCCCACACAGAACCACTTTTCACCATCGCTTATAGTGCCATAAAACATACTTACACCACTGAGCACATCTGACTGTTGATAAATAGCCTATTTAATCAAACTGCAATAGACACAAGCAAAAAACATTGCTACTTTTCATCAATAGCGTGCCCTGGACTCATTCTAAAAACTTGACAGCAGTGGTCGGGTCACAGAGCAAGTTCAGTCTCCTCCTGTGATGCTAGGACACAGATGCAAACAGCGAAAATATGACAGAAGGAATCCAATTTGCCAAAATCAGAGGAGGAGTCAAGAGGCGAGCCGAGGCAAGTTCCCCTCGTTGCACCGAGAGTGGATATTTTATTTATTTATTTTATTTATTCATTTATTTGAACAGGGACAGTGTACAATATACATTAGCCTCAGAAAGGAGAGATCCCATTGCTTAAACACAATTGGCTTTACTCTTGTTCCACTTACCCTGTTTAATCCTATCTCTGGAGTCGGCAGGTCTTGACTGACATGGTCGCTTCTAACTTCACCCCCGTTTGGCCCCATAGAGGAGAGGAGGAGAGGCTAAATGCTAACAACATCTTTGGTCTTTTTGCGTGACTGAGCGCATGCGTAAAGACCAGGCAGGTACGCATCAACTCGTCTAAGCTCAGGTAAGAACATATCCCAGCATGGAAAAACTGTGGCCTATACCTTTTTAACATCAAAACAACAAATCGGACCATTGACCGCAGTGCTCACAGCCCTTTTGCACTCCAGTTTAAGAGTCTGGACACAGTTTTTTGCTCATTTGAACACACTTTTCACTCATAGAACACACTATTCAAAGTGAACACTACAAAGCAAAATTAGGACACTGCTCTCGGACTGAGCTGATTTCAATTCTCAAAACAAAACACATTTAACAAATCATTTAAAATGACGCCATTGAGTGTTATATGTTCTCATTAGCAAACATGCATTTAGTTTGTAAATTAATTAATTAAATTAATCAAAGTGTATAATTCTTACACCTCTCAGTCTCTCCCACATGGGCCTACAAATATAAACCTCTTAAACTTAAATCGTGCACCCTATTTTCGGCACTCATGAACTTGTCTTTCTGTTGTTGTTGTTCTAAATCACAAAAGTACAAGTGCATGAGCCTAACTCGATTTCTATGCTGTGGATTTGTAAATTATAATTACATTGTTTCAGTTCACAGTAATTTACTGTATTGTACATAACAGACGGGAAAGTCAATCATATCAATCATAATCAATGAGAAATCTGCCTTTGTCCTACAATTGAACACATTGATTGGACATTGTTTTACTTCTGTGCAAGGGGCTGCAGTTCAAGGTTCACATTTTTTAAAACAAAGTGTACTTTTGATCCAGTCAGAACTTCAACGACGCTTATGATCTGTGCTGTCACCGAGCCTTTGTGTATTTCTGCTTTGGATGTATGAATAATTCAAGACCAATACTGCCAAAGGAGGAAGATGAAGCAGAAGATGCCTGTTGTTCTATGACAGTCCCGTTTATTACGCTCTGTTGACATTTAGACTGAAATATTGATTAAATAAAGCTATTTCCAATTCTCATGTCCCCTGGAGTTAGTCATAAAAGGAAACACCGTGAGCCATTTCATATTGAACCCATTTAGCGTATGTGATATCTTTCAAATATGTTTTACATTACATATTTATTAACCCTTCACACTCAGTGGTTGGAAGCTAAAGTATTTCTGTAGATATTCAGAGTTGTGAAGCCAAACTGTGTAAACATGGCATATAAAAAATCGGATTAAAGTTCTTTTCACCACATGAACTGCTTCCTAACAGTATTAGGCATTTGAGTAGGATTTCTTCACAGTAATCACAGAGTGGATCAGGGACTGCATTTAGCTTTAATAAGTCAGTGTGGAGAAACCAGCAGTCCAGTAATGCAAACTCTTTTAACAACTTATGCTATGGGCCACAGCGGCCTACATTTCCTAAAACATATAGTGCTAGCATTATTTGTAGCGGCTGTGTTTTAATGAAATGACACTGATTATTTTGTTGGTCAGAATGTATTTTGTAACACACTAGCACAAACTTAGCATGGCAATAGGATGAAATAGCACGGTCACTTTTAAATAAATTAGGTATAGTATGACATTTAGGCACCTTTTTCACTCTAGTATCATGCTATTAGTTGTCAAGTGAAATACTATTTTGTTGAAGTTTTAGGTGCATTGTGATTTGACAATTTGGCACCACTCAATCTTACATTCTTCACTTTTTAAGGGGGTTTGATTTGTCTGTCAAAGATTGCCGCTACTTGCAAGCCTCTTGTTTTTTTTGTTTTTTTTAGATTTGCATTGATGTGTTTATGACTTTGTCAGTCAGAGTGCGATAGCAGCAGCTTTTGTTAAAACGTGGTACCTGTGAGCTGGTTGTCCACAGAGGCGTCAGTTTCCTTAAGCACAGCTGCTCTTCGGTAAACCACATGAACCCTGCCCTGGTCCTCCAGCTCCTGGGCCCCTCTCTGCAGCGGCTCAATGAAGTACTCGTCTGAATCTGTGCGGATCATTCCAGCCTGCAACACAGGAGGAGAGTGTGATGAACATCAAATCCATATGGACAGCTAAGACAAGGGCTTGCATTTTTTAAACTGGCTGTTACATCACAGTGCCTCCTTCAATCAATCAATAGACATTATGCAGATAACGTCACAGCATGGTAACAGCATAGCAACAAAACCAGAACCCAAATGCTTTCTACACATCCAAAAGATACATGTTAATGTTAATTAATGAGTGTATACTATCTAAATAATAAATCACATTGAATCGAGGTACTGTTTTTGGTCTGTTTTTTTACCTTAGGAAATGATTTTGGAGTCTGTGAGAATGAGGAAAGGAAAAGGAAAGCATCTGACACTGCTGTTAACCAACTAGATCTTCCTTTCAGAGCAATAACAGAATAAATGACTTTGTACAGCACAAAAAAGGAGCTGAATGTAAACCTGAACGAAATTAATTGTATTTTTGGCATGGCGTGTTGGATCAAAATGCAATTTCAGAACGAGGATCTGTGAAAGGTCGATAAAGCAGCATTATTTGTAAACTGTGTAACAAATCATGTAAGCTGGTCTCTTATTTAATGAATTAAATAAGAGAGCATCTGCCATTAACAGGGCATATCAATAGGTATTGTTTACTGCACTCCTGAAGGTAGAAGCTGAGCAAAGAAGCAAAATGCGATATTTTCTGTGTAATTTCCTAATAATAATAAAAAATAACCTAGCTGCAACGTTGTTTACCAAAAAGCAACAATCTGATTGTAATTACAATCTTATTTCCCACAAAAACACATGAGGTAATTTCACAATGCTTCGCAATGTTAACAATACATTGAAAATAAATTGCTTTTTAAAGGCAACCTCCATCTCTCAGATTTCGTGCAATAACAGGATAGTCATGTCTACTTTAGGCCAGACAAAAGACCAGGTAACACAATAAAACAATAATGGGGATCTCATCTCAGACAAATGATGTAGCAGGGCCTGGCGGCATGTGCAAAAGCAGACAAAATGGCAGACCAAGCACCACTAAATGTTCTCAAGCTAACATTCTACTTTGAGCCAAGGCTTTTCTCCCTTTTCTGTCAAAGTTGAATCTACACCCTTTGATTCATGAATGCAAAAAAAAAAAACAGGGAACAAATCTTCTTCTCAAACTGATGGAAACATTATTACTTGCGCCTGCATTGTTGACATAGTACCTTTAAAATACAAACTTTGTGTGTGAAATATAGTCTTTAAACTGAGTCAGTAAACAGGTGTCACAATTGTCATTTAGCTGCAGTCTTTAAATGAGCAGGCATGCTGCAAGATAAGATTATGGAATATTTATAAAAATGGCTTTGATGCGATTACTTAAAGGGACTATAAAGAGGTTAAAACTAAGTATTTTCATCCCCCTACACGTTCCGGCCATGTCCTAATGTGTAGAAAGAGCTCAGACCTGTTCACCACAACTGCCGCTAAAATCTTGCACTGTCACTCAAAAAGTGCCGTCATGCACGAGCTTAATATAGAGACTGCAGTTACGCGGAATACCTGAGGTGGCAGTAGTGAGCATAAAATGACCAACTTGCATCTAGTCTCTTTAAATGATAATTCATTTATTAAAATAGATAGGACCTTGTTAAATCAGGTCAGTTTATGTCAGTGACATTTTAGAGGAATCTAACAAACAGCAAATTGACTTAAAAACAGCCCATTGGTAAAGCACTGACAGTATATTTGTATAGGATCTCAGTTGGGCAGAAGTTTTCAATTATAGACATTAGACAAAGGTTTTAAAGTTGTCATCTGCCCTAATGCAGGGCAAGAAAAAATGCTACATAAGTTAAAAAAAAATGTTTAAATGACTTTTGCTTGTGGTACTTGTTTTGCACATGACTCCACATGTCTCTCATCCAAGAACCTCCATCAATTCTGCCAACAAAGCTTTTTAGACGAGAGGCGACATATTAGTACAGATGACAGCTCAGTGTAGACAAAGACCAAATTCATTAATTTATGGGCATTTTTTAAATCAACTCAATGTTTTCTTGATGTTTTTATATTATATTTATACTGCCTTATAACAAGGGTAAGGTGTTCAAAGGAGTTGAGAAAGAATAATGCAGAAAGCATTTGGAAAAGCACTCTTACATATGTCATTTTTGAAATGTTCATAACTTGTTGCTTTAGTTTAAGGGGCACATTCATAATAAACCGATGAGTACATTTTTGTTAGAAAGTTTATACACATGTTGTGTATGTTCTGCACAAAGAAAGTTCTGTACAAATAATTCATCCTGATCATGATTAATTACTTATAATCATTAATGAGTTCATTGCCTTAAATAACTGTTAATATAATTTATTCATTCAAACCAATGATTAATTCATGCACTTATGGAGCTGAGATTCTACACAAATACACACTTACCCTCTTTCAAATTAAACACTCTAAGTGAATATTCGTAATCTATATTTGTACATTAGAGGTTTCATGCCACAAAACAATCCTGAATCCAAACGACTCAGAGCTTGTCGGCTAGATGAAAAGACATGCAGCTTGCTTTATTATGTGAATGTGACTGAGTGACTATACACTAAAGATAATGCAAAGATCCAGCTTGGACATTTATTGTAAATGAGTTTAAAAATGTTAAAATTATGAATTTTCCTCCCCTCATGGTCCAGTCATGTCCTAATGTGTAGAATGAGCTCAAAAAGGTGTTAATTCGGGTCTGAAGTGCCGTCATGCAGGAGCTAAATATAGAAACTGCAGTTACGCAGAAGACCTGAGGTGGCAGTAGTGAGTATAAAAATGACCAACTTGCATCTAGTCCCTTCAAGTCCTCTAGGCCAACACTAACACAACTATATAGCGATAAAGGTCTGTCCTCCTAATGCTACAGTTTGTAATGTGTTTAATCAGTATAAGATATATTTCTCAAATGAGCACCTTTCTACACAATCATTACACTTCATAAAAGTGTTTGAGCCGATTACAAAGAATTAGCAAAACAATCAAATCTGAGGATTTAAAAAGAAATCTTCTACACAAAGGAACAGCTCATTAAGTGCAGCTTTGATAATACATTTGACAATAATTACAGCCCAAGCTACAGATGACATTTCCGTTTTTAACGGCAATCCAACCTTGTTTAAATATAATAAAATTCAATTGTGTCCACACGTCAAATGAATTTCACCAATAACAAAGGCAAATTGCCTACCCATAAAAGCAAATAAATCAGGTCCTGAATATTGTATGAAGTGGTGCCAGCTTGGAGGGCGGAAAATGCCCCTTATTTATAAGCTTGAGTAAAGCACACACACGTATCAGTTCTTACTTACAGACATTTTGATCAAACCATGCCATAATTCAGAGACTCAAATGGTTAAAGTGTTTTTCTGTCTAGGAGTTTTGTAATTTGTTAATAATATTGATACATTTTAACCAAAACATCACAAACAATAAATTTTAGACATCAATCAATGAATATGTTAAAAACCTTTAGTGGATGCGACACATAAGTCAAAGAAAACTGCGAATTGAATCTGTTTTCTATGCCACATAAGACAAGCTTGTTGAGCAGTTCCTCAGTATCTTCAACAAATCCCCAGTTTCGTCAATTGACTGTGACTGTGCCTGATGTTCGAGCAAAGCCATTGCCATTCCAGCAGGACCTCGGCCAAGATTGTTACCTGCCAACAAGCAAACAATGAGAAAATTAATTTTCAGACTTTTAAGTTGCAACTTTTAAGTTAGAACTTGCTCAGCTATGTTTTCGTCAGACAGCTCCAGGGTATACCTGTGACTACATAGTTTAGCATTGGAAGTGAAGTGAGTGCTGCACAGCGGTTAGCGCTTGTGCCGGGCCTTTCTGTGTGCAGTTTGCATGGTTTCCTCCAGTTTCCCCTGCCACTAAAAACATGTACAATAGGGATAAATGATGTGTGTGAATGAATGGTGATGGCGCAGACGTGTGCTTCTTTCAGTCTACCCCAGGAGAAACATATGCAGCTTATCACGTGTTAGAGTGAATGAGGAACAAATCTCTGACACTGTGTGAAGTGCTTTGGGTTCCTTGTGTCAAGTGAGAAGCGCGATACAAATACTTTTCCATTCCGTAATGGCCTGTGGAATCATTCCTCGAGAAGCTCATCAAGCCTGTAAATCACAGCAACACAAACGCACCCAGCCTCATTGTGGCTGCTAGTCACATTGCAGACAGACTTTGAGTGCAGAGAGCCAGTACAAACACCACAGGGGCGCCTCCATCACCTGGGCACATTTTCCACCAATGACCTTCACCAGAGACAAACAAAAGGAGCCAAAGAACCATGAAAAAAATAAATAATCTCCACATAATATCATGGGACTGCTCCCCAAATGGTCACCTCAGCAGTGCACATACAATGTCTTTTATTTATGTGTGCACGTTTGACCTTCATGTATTGACTATTTATTGAGCCATACATTTCTCCAGGGTTGAATATTGGACATGATAGGCATATTCAGAGTCGGGCAGCAGTTATAAAAAAAAAAGCTGTCACCAAAAACACATAATTGGTGATTTAGAGGTGATTTATTACTCTTTTTAATTGATTATGACAATAAATTACTATACTGGATTGGATTTTCTTCTCAGCCCAGCATTCTTCTATAAAGTTACTGTCCTGGAATGAATTATCTTCTCCACCATTCCTCAAAAAACATCTCTACTCTTACTTAATTATCTGAGCGTACTGTATAATTGGACTGACGTGGTCTGGTACCGTATTATCTCAGGACACATGTGCACCATAGTGAATTTGTATTGTGGAAATAATATGTCATCCAAGGGAGGTACATCTCACAAATAAAAAAAATACAACATTAAATCATATTAGGCTTTGTAATCCAGTTATGCGCAGCCCATTTGACGGCATTACAAATACTCCTCGGAGATCTCTGTGAAGGTAGGAAGTATGTTAAAAACACACTCAAAGCTAATGCCCAGTGGTGTCGATTTCATTACTATGACGTCATTAGTGTTGAAACAATAGCTAGAATCCAGCGTCACACTGTGTTACGCAAGCCTTCAGAACCCTCTCTGCCCTGGTGCCACCTCCTGTCTGGGTAAAGCCGATCAGTGATAACACAACCTTGCAGTTAACAGATACTAAAGAGACAATGGCAGGTGCTTGACAGAGAATGGGCCCAGAGGTACCTGAGTTCGACCCTCCAAAAGGGATCAAGAGTCCTGTGTTCCATCAGTTTAATATCCAGCATCAGCGCGGCCAAGCAGACAGCACCGCGCTGCCAAAGAAAACATATGGGATTCAGCTGAAGGGCTCCAGTTTTTCAAAAACAGTCTCTTTCAGTCTAAACTTCTTAAGGAGGTCACTATGAACGTCCTTTCGCTCAGAAAAAAAAAAAATCCTGAGGTACTGCAGTGTAGAAAAAGGTCTGGATTCAGCTCGTACACTGCCACCTTTCACCCTGTGTGTTGTTCAAAGGTGTGTTTGCTTTCAAAATGTGAGCAAGCCTTCGTCATCTCTACCGGCCATTTTCATCCCTACATTTAAAGGCATTTTCAAGGTAAAACAGTTTGGAGATTTAGATTAAAAACATGACATTTGGAAACTAGGGATATTCTTCTAACTCTGTGCTTTTGTCTCACCTGGCCATAATCTGAAAAGCAGTTTTAAATTCCACTGAAATCTAATGTTTACAGTTAACGAGATACGAACAAAAGCTTGATTGTAAGTTGAAAAGAAGGGAAAACAAAAGCAACAAACACACAAACTGTTTCTGACAGCACACAATACAAAAAAGCACGTACAATTTAATTTGCTCACTGTCAAGGCTCTAAAACACACAACATTTGCAGTCAGCAATGAGAAGTTTCTGCTCAGCTTAAAATAGAATAAAATCTGAATGACTCTCAATGTGTGTAAAGTGCTCCATTGGGTTTATATAGGTCAGGAATAAAAATGTTTGAATACGTAAATATCAAAAAGGCTCAAGTGAATGGCCAAGTGCACACAGAAAACTTGGAAGCCACACATGTTGGTGTGCCTCCCCTGCTGGACCTCAAACCATATATCCAAACAGCTCTGGGGTCAAAATTGCAACAAGCCTTGGCTAAGTCAACAAGAAACATTAACAACTATTAGTGAATAAAACTCTTGTGCTGTCTGCAGCACAGCTGGCTCACGTTCCTCCACAAATCAGAAAGGATATTTTGTTTGTATTTGTACTGAATGGCAGCTCCAGAAATTCGAGAGGTTATCTTCAAAACAGTTGTACATGCTAAAGCCCAAAAGTTGAGTCTACACTGCCCTTTGGCTTAAATACAGCATTAATTTTCAAATTCACTACTACTTATTACTCATGAGTATCAGCGCTGTAAGTATTCACTCAGAGATGATGCTAACAAGATGAGAGCAGACTGACAAAAAAGTGTCAGGCCAGTCTGAGCTCAAACACTGTGGAGTGGTGGATTTAGCAGTGAAAGGATCATAAGTCAAACAGTAGCCGTCAGCCTGTGTTTACACTCTCTGCTCTTACAGCACGCACTCAGCGGGGCCTAACCCGTTTGGCTGGCAAGCTCGATTATGCAACATGACACATTCTGGATGGACTGGTGAGGTAAAGACTAGCCTCTATTTGTATCTGTCTGATATCATATACATGCAAAATGTCTCCAGATATAAAATAAACAAATATTCACATTTAAATGCCTTTTAAAGACATACATGCAGGATGTGCACTCTGTTCCACTTTACAGGTTTGCTGGAAACAAAGATCAGAGTAGGAATCTCTCTTTTTCATGGTTGCTTAAAGGCAATGTGCATGACTGACATGCACACATAAGTGTTGATTCAACACATAGACTTACATCAGGCAGACTAATTGTTTGTCAAATGTCCTCACGTCTGAAAGTTTCATAATCACGATGAAGTGGAAAAAAATCCATGCTTTTCAGAGCCATGTGCATGGACGAATATCAAAGAGATGTCAAAGCTTAGACACAAATTAGATCTGTCAGCAAATCCTCCAGTGCGGAGAAGCCAGAACTCAAGTCGTCGCATACCATTCATTGTTCCTTCCCAAGACCATCATAAACATTTTGTCTATTTTTAATAAGAACCTCTCATTCACTGCTAATTTTTTCCTCATAATTTTAATGATAACAAAATAAGAAACCAAGCCAGGGAAACCTATCAAAAATAAGTACCAGTGTCTAGAAGTGGTCCTGCGTGGTCCCCCGGTAACTGTAGCTGGTGGGGACAGGGAGGGCATCTGACAGTAAATTAAAAAGTTGGTGCTTTGATCCCGACTCCCACTAGTACATTGACTCCAGTTCTTGTTTTCAGTATCCCTGTGTAATGGTATATGAACGATAATAACGATAATGCAAATTCTGTACCAGCATAAACCTCAGCTATAGTTTTATTGGTGGTTTGCTAACTCTGTGTAAGCCATACTCCTAAAAGGAGACCAAGACACACTTGATCCATTGATTACATCGTTTTTCAAAAGAAATATCCAAAACATCCGGCTTTACTGCATCAAATTATTGACCAATCAACATTCTCCCTGTACTGAGCAAAATATCTGAGAAGTTTTTAAAACATGTACATCAATTGATTTGTTCACAGCAGGCCAATACTAGCCTGGCCTTTGCCATCCGTAAACTCCGGTCAATTATCCTTTCCCTACATGTACGTCTGGGTCTGATCTCAGTGGCTGTGTTTCATCGGTTGAATTCCAACCTACCATTCAGCGAGCGGGGGAGGCGGGTGTTGTAGGTGACGTTACACATTCGCACCGGATTTGGTGGTTGTAGTTTGAAAACAAATCCAATCGTTTCAAAGGAGTTCATCCCTACCAGACCCTCTGTACGAGGGTATGGTAAGACCAGGCTAGGCCAATACTAATACTGCATAGGGCTGTGTCTGGTTTCCCTATTGTGCTAAAAAATAGCTCGACTGACCGCGCCTGCGTGCATAAATCATTATATCCGGAAAAACTCTATCCGACTCCAATCAACTAGCATGTCAACAAAATCCCTTATCTTATTGGGCCAAACAACATTATCAGTCAGACCCGTGTAACGGGAAGGGGGAAACAACAACGCAAACGAATGAGAAACTTAATTCGAATCATCAAAATCAAATTATCAACACAAATGTCCTCAAATTTCATACTAACCGAGATCAAACTGCCATGAACCGCTACAGATTCCTTTTCGTCTATTCATGGTTAAAAATGGGGTAAATGCACCAGTACATGTTATTTAGGTTTTGTTTTGGCTGCAGTAAATGAGTTTGTCACTCGCTGTTAAGATTATCGTAATTATGCGTAAATGTTGTGTCGATAATAATTTGACACTGCTAGGACTATCGATCCTATGTGAGAGAAACTTTGGATTACACAATGCTTGTTTGTGCTGGTAGACTTTACAGTCGTGTTTGATGTTGTTGACTATGAAAATATTGTGTCTGAATGTTCAATGATACCTAAGCAGGTATTTTTAAAGGCAGGTTTTCTGATAGTGAGCAGTCATGTGGCATTCCTCTAGCCTGGCTAACACCAGACTGCTTTGTGAGTTCGAAATGATTCGATTATGCCATAATCCCAGCTCATTTGCGAATAAATTGGTTTTAAGTGGATTTGCTACACAGCAGGTCAGGTGTAGTTCCATTTTTAACTCTAAGTGTATGAGGAGAACAGTTTTATTTAGATCTTCATTTGCACGGTATCAACTGAACAAGGCAAATATTAAAAAAGACTCTAAAACATATACATAACAAATGAATGAATGAATGAATGGAGATTAGCGACCACTGTGTTGAAGCTAATGGGGTTCCAAATAAATAATTACATACCGTGAAACTTTTTGTAAGATGTCCAATGGAACATGGTTTGGCGATCTCAGGGGTAATCCATTGATGACAGTATTTCTGCTCAATATTTATTTTTTATTGCCCCCGTGAGTATGTTTTCCACACTGCACCGGTTTTACACAGCCAACATGTCAAGGTCAATCACACTACACTGTTCCACACTGGCCACGTGCTGCAGACTCCCATCCATGTGAATACAATGCAAAAACATGTTTTAAATAAAAACCTGTTCATTCGCCTCACAGTGCATGTGCAGCTCTTGTGAAACTGCAGTAAAAGCAGCTGTGTCCAGGTGTCTGCACCAAAAGAACACAGTCATTATCTTTTGACCGGAAACTTCAGTCGGGCTTGAAAAAAATGTGTAAAAATATATTTTTTCATAGCCTTGACACGTAATGTGTTGTTCTTGTTCAGTATGCTGCAGTCGGGCCAAGCAGTCAACTAAATATAATACATTCCTCCTTGACTGACCTCCTCATCATCGACATTGACGAACAGAACAAGCCATTTCATATAGATGTGTCACTGTTGTTGAACCAGTAAAGTTATAGTGTAAAGTTATGATATAACAAGAAAATTATAAACAGTGACCTGTATTCAAATATAAAGACGACCTTCGGCCCTCTGTGAACTGTGGTTGTCAACTGTTGGGTCCACACTCAAAGGTGGGTCGTGGGGCCATTTTCAGAGGGACTTTCCCAAAGAATAAGTGCAAACAACGTGTTTTTTTATTGATTGAAGTCTAAAATTACTAATACTGTAATACTAGAATGCTGCATTTCAACTTAATAATGTCAAAATGCAGATTATTATTTTTTTACTTAATTGAAAGGTCTTATCAATAAAATTGTTTGTAGTTTGTGCTGTATTTAATCAGTATTTATTCCTACACATGTAATACTGCAACTATTGTTTTTCACTGCTGCGTCTCCCACACGAGCCAGGCCTCAGCCCCCACTGTTCTACCCCACGCTGCTGCTGCTGGGGAGTTGAGAGTGCTTCTTAAGCATTTAGTCGTTGACACTGCTCGCCTGCCGGCTGCAGTAAAGACTTCCAGACAGCCTGCGTGGCTATAATTAAGCACCAGTAAAACACACACCTACCCAGGGTTTGTGCAAGCTCTCCAGATCAAAGAGAGGAGGCTTTTTCATCTACCACCTCCAACCACTGCGTTAGCTACTGTTTGATGTCCTGCTGTCATAGCTTTAGACTTACACCATTCCGATTTTCCATAGATTGGCAACCATTTTTCGTAAGAGAACAAGCCAGAAATCATAATGTGCGATTGCCTCATAAGTTATGGTACAACATTCCCAAGTGCAAATGTGCGCAACAATGTCTTTGTTGACGTTTCTGAAAAAATAAAACATCTTTGAAGTCCTTTTAAGAGAAAAACACTGTAATTTCTACAAATACCAAGCCATTGTCTATGGGTAATTTGAAAGTACATTTGAAGATCAAGACAAGGCAACTTTGTAAAAACTCTGCAAAAGGAACAAATCCGTCCACCAGCAATCATTGCCACAGTCTGACCTTCAATGGCTCTTGGCGTCTTCAAAATGACATCCTGCCACAACAGTATTTAGAAAGCAAAATGCTCACATCCTGTGTGGCCCCCTTGTGTGCTTCAATCTCCTGCAAACACCAACTATAAATGTCCCTTGGAACGACTGAATCCTCCCTGATGATGAACTGCTTCCTCCTACTCCAGTAAAAGGAAGTGGCCAAGGCCTGATCTGAATGTTCTGTACTCCACTTCTGATGCTCTGTGTCTTTGTTTAGGAGGTGCTCATAACCACCATTGTCTTGTCATAGAAAATTATTTTAAGAGTAAAGACATGTCGACCTGAGCAACATTTGCTCTATTGTCTGTATGCATTTGCTGGTTAATATCAAATAGGCTCAGATAAGATATTCCTCTGTTATCAATTGTGCCCATCGTAAAATGACAAATGGAAAAACAAAGTTAGCCATTATACAACAACCAAATAATGGTGAACAGTACTGTTAATGGTTCCTTATTAAAATAGCACAAAATATAGATAAATTGCTTGCTCTACAACTTCAGAATTTACCCCATTGGATTAAATTACAAGCATGTTCATGTGGTTCATGTCATGTGGTTTATGAGTTGTGTGTCTGTAACGTAGTGGATGTTCTAAAAGTGAAGCCCCGTGGATTTCCTTCTGGACATTCACGTTAGTTAACAGGGAACACACAGGTCCATCCAAGAAGCTGCTCACTGCAGGGTACCACAGATCTGCCAGGCCCCGAGGCACTCATCTCCATGTGGCTCTGTTAACTAGCCCAGGTGGGACTGCTTTCCAGGTGTACTACTTTCCGTAAGCAGCATCGCAACCACATGAACTGGGTTAAAGGGATATTTTAGGATTTTTGACATAGGGCCTCATTATCCAGAGTGTTGTTAATGTCTGGAGATATTTTTTTCTTAAATTCATGCAGTTCTTATATTTGAGAATCTTAGTGGCGCTAGGCTAATGCTAGGCTAACACATTTCTATGGTATTAGCAACCCTGCATTAAAAACAGTCTGACCCATTCCACGTATAACACCAGACTAACAATATGTCTGTGTTAATAAAATATTTTTTGAAATATAACTGACTGAATTACCGCATTTTGAGGGACTATTTTCTCCTAGATCACTCCGCCGCTGCATATCTTACAGCCACAAAGCTGATGCTGCTCAAATATTAGTTATTTTTAAATGCAAAATGGTTAAAATTATTCTATCAACACTCTAGTCTGGTGTTATAAGTGATTTACCTCAGGTGCACTGTGGAGTGCGTCAGACTGTTTTTAATGCAGGGTTGCTGATACCACAGTAATGCGTCAGCCTAGCATTAGCCTAGCACCACTAAGCTCTTCAAATATAAGAACTGCATGAATTTAGGAAAAATATATCCAGACATCAACAACACTCTGGATAACTAGGAAATGAGGCCCAATGTCAAAAATCCTGAAATATCCCTTTAAGTTAATTTGGACAGTCGAACAAAAACTTTTATGGACTATAATGGTCATGGACGATTGATACGTTTGTTTGCTCCGTTAATTTCTACAGATGTTCCTTGATACTCAATAGTATTTTCAGTAACTTATATAACTTATATATTGCCAACTTGAACTATCCGTTGCAGGTGTCTCAAACCTGTAACTTGGAAGCACCACCGCAACTTTCCAAGTAGCTCTCCAAATATTTCCAGTCTCTCCACTTGATGAGTCATTCATGTGTGCATTTTTCTCTTAGTGCACCAAATGAATACGTTTTAAACCCACAAAATAGGAATTTACAGAAGAGTATTGAGGAGAAACTGGATACATTTTCTTTCGTTTTAAAATAGCATCTTGGTGAATAACTGTGTGTGGTGCACTGGTGTATTTCTTTGTATTTATTCCATTGCATATCCTACTTAACTCACTGATCAATGTGAGTTAGCTCTTGAGAATATCCCGGCCCTGGTCAGTCGTCTCATTGCTGCTGGAGTGTTTTATGGGAGGTGGTGGGGAGGACCAGTCTGGACACTTTTGTAGCTCACAATGGCGACTAATGTTTTATGTTGGGAAGAGGTTCGGATGAAGGCGTTACACTGGTTGGCTGCAATGAAAGCCCACTCACCCGTGACAAACCCCGGCACAAAAAGCCCTTCAACCTTTCAGCCTAAAGAATATTTAAGTGACAATGTGCAGTAAAAATGCCCATTGCCGCCGTAAAACCTGGCCAAAGTTGAGATTTACAAACGGCTACAATCCCCGAACGTACGTTAATAAGGTCACGGCACTTAAGGAATGAAAAGACACTGGAAAAAGAGGGGGCATAAAGAAAATACGCTCCTACAAAGAACTCACCAGACCATCGCAGTTGTTAATGGCAACAGAAGCTCCGGGGACGTCCGTGATGTCCCCCACGAAAGTGCAGTCAGTCTTCAGTAGTTCACGTCGTAGAATCCTTTCAGTTTGGTTCGATGCCTGATGAGTGCTCCGATTCAAATCCATCGTCGTGTTTCCAAAGCCCTCAACCTCATCGTGCCACTCCACCACAGCCCCGGGCGCGACCAGGCGACTGTTGGGCCTCAGACGCAGGTGGAATTCCCTCCCGAAGGCGGTGATGTTGAAGAAAAGGTTCTGATCGGGCCCAGAGGTGTCTCTTTTGACGCGCTGCTTGTGAGTCGCAGACAGCAGGTGGGAGAGGTAGTGTCCGTGAGAATCCGTGCTAAAGGGAGTGACAAGGCCATAGTCCTTCAGCCTCTTCTTCAGCTGGTCTGCGAGACAACAGGGAGACAAGGTAAAAAAAACAATGCGCTGGTTGTCGTACTGAATGCTGAAAACATAAAGAATTAGCCATAAACCGCCATCAATGTAAAGGATTTAAAGGAATAGTCCACACAGTTTTTGCATACTGAGATATAGTCTTACCTTAGCTTAGAAGAGTTGATGCATACCTGTCTGGTCTGTACGCGTGCGCTAAGTCAACATGTTGTTAGCATTTCGCCTGTCCTCATGGACCCAAACGGGGGGTGAAGATAGAAGCGACCAAGCTCTTCCACATTTTCCCTATTTCCCTATTTAAATTTTCTAAGCGGATAAAAAGGCTTACTATATTGTAAGGCATAATAATACCTTAGGAGCACTTCAACTTTACTGCTAAGTCAAAGTGCTCCCAAGGTATTATTATGCCTTACAATATAGTTCCCCTTTTTATCCACTTAAAAAATCGACATGTTTCATTTTGTGTGACTATACTTGGATCGTGTAACCGCTCACGTAACCGTATTTAAATATGGAAAACGTGGAAGTGCTTGCTCGCTTCTCACTTCACCCCCATTTGGCCCCATAGAGGAGAGGAGGAGAGGCTAAATGCTAACAACATCTTTGAGGGCATGCGTAAAGACCAGACAGGAACGCATCAACTCCTCGAAGCTAAGGTAAGAACATATCTCAGTATGAAAAAACAGTGGCCTATTCCTTTAAAACATATATTGTTTGGAATATAATACTATCAAGAACAAATAACACATAAAATTAAGACAATGTTTCCTAAAAATACAAGTCCATGATTTGTCTCGATTCTACTTTTTCAACTATGTTTCATTTGTTTGATTACGGCACTTGTCTAAAGCGCTTGTTGTAATATGTATGACACAATGGCATACAGGAAGTGGTAAATACTTATTTAATAATCGTTCATTAGGGGGAGGAATTAATGAATTAAAGAAATCGAACAGAATGTGCATCTCTACAAAAAAAATGACGCCTTGCACTTTGTTCCTGATGTAAGCAAACAAACTACAAACTTTGAAGGAAAAACATATTGCTGTTATTGCTCAACCATCATGACTTACTTGCTGTCAGATTAGGCAACAGGGTTAACTACAACCACAAGGGTGTACAGCACAAGGACATTTAACATTATGCTGGTTGTACTTTACCTAGTTTATTTATTTATTGGAATACCTTTTTTACAGTAAGTGCCAATTTGTAGAAATTGTGAGTACAATGCAATTACATTTAGTTCTATGTATATTGTGCACTAAATGACAAATAAAGACTATCTATCTAAAATACTATGCCAAGTTAAAACGAGAACATTACGGTACTACAAAGTATTAACAACTGTGATTGGCCTAAGTCTGTGGAAAGTGTTACATGGGCTGTTGCCATAAAAAAGGCTCAAAATAAGCACAAAAGCAATGTAGACCAAAAGTATAGATCAGATACGTGTTGGACCATTTCAGAAACAAAGGTGCAGAAACGTCCGCATGTTAATAAACATGGCATTGGATTCTCAATTTAAATCCTGATTCTTCTCTAAACAAATTACAATATTGATTCACTCTTGTTAAATCCCGGCTCCAATAGTTTAACAGGGGGTCCTCCAGCTATTCCAAACAGTCTGTTGACATCCATTAGTTTGGGCTTTAAAAAGATAATGTCTTCCTGAGTGTCAACACTGTGATTAGTCAATGATTGTCCGGCTTGTGTAGTGCATCACGCCTGCAGTCAATGAAAACCGCAACAGTGGCATGATAAATTAATGAATGGATTTAACACTTTTTCAGGGGTCTCTCTTGCCTCTTACATTGTTAGGAGTTGAGCTTGATGAAGGCAAGTGTAGATCCCAAAGAATATTTTTTGTTTTGTTTTTGTCACATTTTTAAGATACCAGAGATGGTTAAATGTGCGGGTTATAGGAAGAAATATGAAAAAGTGTGCAATGGTTCCGAATGTTTTTTAAAATTCAAACAGGTGTGAGTGGTGAAGTTACAAGTCAGAGGAAATGACTGGCTTGGAATCACCGTGTGCCTACAGCGAACACGTGAGGAAAAAATATGTGCTTTGGTCGGGCTTCGAGGAACAAGTTGTCTATTGAATGAGCGCCACACTGAACAAGTATGAACGTAAAAAAGCATCGCTCACTTGTAAAACCATGTTCCGTCACAAAAGCACATACGTTGTTCAAGTTGAGAGATGTAATTGAAGGAAAAGGTCATTTTCACACGGCAGGCAGCAAAATGTGAATATTTTGTAACCATTCAGGGGAGGCTCACTTTGTCTATGACTGGGAATTAACGTGACATTTCGGAAAGCACTGTATCTTGTCTTGCCAAACTTATACCATTCTCATATCACTCCAAAGAGAGTTAAGAGATTGCCTCCTGCTCATTCATGTCAACAGAAAAATCAAACTGTGGGGGTGGGATTTGGTGAATCAATAAGACAGTGGACATATTGGACAGATTTTGTTTTTCTGTTATTTGTGGCAACAGATCACATTTTTCAGCATTGGTTCACTATGCACCACATTGTCCCTCTCTGAAATGTCTTTGTATAGCGTCCTGCCCCAGTAAACTGAGTGTTTTTAAATTGTGAGCATTCCCATTTAGTTTGGAAAAGTTGCAGAAAAGTTGTGTTCAATTGTCAGTTTCTTTATTCCATACTGTACATCCAAATATATGTTGTTGTTGTTATTGTTTTTGGTGCATTTCATGGTTGATATTGTGTCAAATAAATATATCTAAAGCACAACAGTGTCCATTTGTCCAGCTCTGAAACTGCCTCAAAAATGCACTTGTATTATGAATACTTAAAGCTGAAGTGTGATTCAAATCATTGACTTCTGCATTTTTATGCTTCCATTACTATAAACAATTATTGAAAAATAACAGATATTTTTCAGGCAAAGACTTGTATACAGGAGAAACAAAAGAAGATAAGCTCTTTGAAGTCGGGGAAACAGAATTGACAGATGCGCCTGCAGTGTGAGCCTAACTGAGAGAAATTTAACAACATGTAAGAATGATGTAATTCTAGATAAGCGTGTATCATAAATGCACACAGTGGTGGCCTGCTGTGAGAGGGAAAAGGTGCAGTGTGAAAAATCATAAAAGCCCAAAGCAGAGGAGCAGGCCCGAGTGAGCAGCTTTATTAGTGTAAACACATGACCGTAGGCGCCAAATCCTCTGGGGGCTACCATCCACAGCTAACCTTAAAGACCCGCTCTCCACCTCACTACACAGAGTTAGGAAAAAGTCTACGTTATGACATGGTTTTGCATAACTTTGTCAGAAAACACTTGGTAATTTGTGAATGTTTTGAAGACTGTTTTTATTATGGTAAGCACCAAGCAGCATACGGGCCTTTGTCAAACTTTTTTCAGCGAAACATTACATTGATATAAAACATACTGAAGGTAGGAGTAGTAGTTTGCTTGAATACGTTTTTCAAGGGTGTTCAAGAGGATGAAAAGACTTTAGAAGACGTGCAGATTTGTCCCTGTCTCCAGCTAAGCAACAAAGCACTTGTTTCTATAGGAGTGAGAAGTAGCCTAGCACATTGGCTGCAGGCTTTTCTTTCTGGTGTCTGTGTCGATAGAATAATGTATAGATGTTATAGATGTTTGAGAGCCAGCTGCACTCCGCCTTTTGTTTGTGATAATACAGAACGTTTTTTGTAAGGATTTTCAATAATAGTTGTATTTATTCAAATGAAAGATCAAGCCTATAATTTAAAAAGAGCAAGGAAAAATTGCACATCTTCATACAGTGGCAGGAAAGGATTCTATGCTACCTGTGAGTGAGAGTGAAAGAATAATATAATAATATTACGTGCAGTGATTGCGGATAAAGCAGCATGTCGAATGGATTCAGGCATAAAAGGTATCTTAGCACAGCTATGCATGTGCAATGTTAGTGGTTGTGAAGTGAGAAACCTTATTGCAATCATCTATATTTTGTTGGCAGTTTCACAATACATTCATGTTTTACTATACTGTGTTTACCCCATGTGCACTTATTGTCCATTATGTGGGCTGTGGTTTAGTTCAATAAAACCTGGTCTTATCACACTATCATATTTTGCCAAGATATTTATCAAATCTACTTTTCAACTGCAAAGTGTTTTTACTATTATTCTCACTCAAAAATGTTCCTTCCTTCTTGTCGAGATTTGTGTCCACAATAAAAAATAATTTACCTGGGAATCATTGGGGATTGATAAAGTAATTCTGATTTTGCACGGAGAAATGAAAAGCAACCTTGTGGGACAATAAACGTATTTATCTAATATTTATATGTCATATTGATTGCCTTTATTACGGTGGTACTATTTGTTAGAAACTATCTTATTCTTGGCATAGGGACATGAGTTCACATAAAAGTCACTGTAAGACGTTACTGTTCTATTAAAGGGATATTTCAGGATTTTTGACATAGGGCCTCATTTCCTAGTTATCCAGAGTGTTGTTGATGTCTGGAGATATTTTTTCTTAAATTCATGCAGTTCTTATATTTGAAGAGCTTAGTGTTGCTAGGCTAATACAAGGCTAAAGCATTTCTATGTATCAGTTAGCCTGAATTAAAAACAGTCTGGCGCACTCCACAGTGCACCTGAGGTAAACCACTTACAATGCCAGACTAACGATATAAATGTCTGTGTCGATAGAATAATTTTAACCATTTTGCATTTAGAAAGAGAAAAAACTCTCGCACACTGTATACTTGCAACACCAGTTTTTCTTTTATTGAATGCAACGTTTTGGCCAGTGGCCTTCGTCAAGCAAAATAATTTTTCAACCATGTTGCATTTAAAATAACATATATTTGAGGAGCATCTGCTTCGTGGCTGTAAGATAACGCAGTGGAGGAGTGATCTGCGAGAAAATAGTCCCTCAAAATGCGGTAATTCGTGTGATACAAGGTCCGTTATATTTCAAAAATTATTCTATCGACACAGACATTTATATGGGTAGTCTGGTGTTATAAGTGATTTACCTCAGGTGCACTGTGGAGTGGGTCAGACTGTTTTTAATGCAGGCTAATTTATACCATAGAAATGCTTTAGCCTTGTATTAGCCTAGCAACACTAAGCTCTTCAAATATAAGAACTGCATGAATTTAAGAAAAAATATCTCCAGACATCAACAACACTCTGGATTACTAGGAAATGAGGCCCAATGTCAAAAATCCTGAAATATCCCTTTAATCTGCCACCAAATACAGTTTCCTGAGGAGCAATTCCCTTTTCGTGTGCTGTTTACCCACGACCTTCTTCAGACCTGTACCACCGATCAACACACTAGAAATAGACGTGTTACATTATCTTAACTGCTTATTCTCTATTAAAACAAGTAATACCTTGAGCCATTCATAATCTACGGAAACAAATACAAAAATGACCGAACCACTGGTAATAAAATGATCCACTCTATCTGGGCCAGTGTAACCTTGCCCGATAACAAACACTGAAACCTCCTAGTGTGGCTATAGTGGTAAGGCCAAGCTCATGGTCAAGATGTATAGCCTAGGGTATAGCCTATATATATAATGTATTATCATTACTTATCTTAAAGGGATATTTCAGGATTTTTGACATTGGGCCTTATTTCCTAGTTATCAAGAGTGTTGTTGATGTCTGGTGTTATAAGGGTAAATCCCTTATAACACCAGACTAATGATATAAATGTCTGTGTCAATAGAATAATTTTAACCATTTTGCATTTAAAATAATATATTTGAGCGGCTTCGCTGTAACGCAGCGGTGGTGTGATCGGCGGCACGGTAGTACAGCGGGTAGAGCTTGTGCTTCACAGCTAGAAAGACTGGGGTTTGATTCCCACCTGGACGGGGCGTTTCTGTGTGGCGTTGGATGTTCTCCCCGTGTCTGCGTAGGTTTCCCTTACCACTAAAAACATGTACAGTAGGCCAGGCTGAATGAGAGTGCGCATGGTGACAACGAATGCAAATTAGCCCATGGTGTGTCCATTCCAGTGTGGCTTGTTTACATGCATGAGACATGCATACATGCATGTTCATTAACATGCACTGTCCCGACCAAATAAACCAATAAAATAAATAAAATCTGCGAGAAAATAGTCCCTCAAAATGCGGTAATTCATGTGATACCAGGTCAGTTATATTTCCAAAAATATTTTATTAACACAGATGGGTAGTCTGGCGTTATTTACCTCAGGTGCACTGTGGAGTGGGTCAGACTGTTTTTAATGCAGGCTAACTGATACCATAGAAATGCTTTAGCCTTGTATTAGCCTAGCAACACTAAGCTCTTCAAATATAAAAACTGCATGAATTTAAGAAAAAAACATCTCCAGACATCAACAACACTCTGGATAACTAGGAAATGAGGCCCAATGTCAAAAATCCTGAAATATCCCTTTAAAGGAACCGTTTTTCCATACTGAGATATGTTCTTACCTGAGCTTAGACTAGGGTTGGGCGATGTCCCCTTAATTGGCAGTTGAAGATGTTTACAGTGAACCATCATCGTCCAACTCTCATTATAAGCATGTTTTAAAGCCATTTACATAGCCTATAATATATATATATATATATATATATATATATATATATATGCTGCATTTTATGTATGTTAGGAAAAATGTGAGATTGCTGGATAAATGTATCTAAACTAAACATGATCTGAACAGGGTCATGGAACACGAATTTTGCAACAGAAATGTGTTAAAACTCATGCGTTAAGTCTCAGAGGAGAACGACTTATTCAGAGCGTCATCCTCAATACCAAGGCTCTTATCACACTGACAAATGTCTGTGTAAGTTCTCAGTCGTACAGGAGTTGTCCATCTTCAATGAAGGTACTTGATTCATCTTCTGTACTCAGTAGTTGAACTTCATTGAAGACTTATACAAATGTAAATCAGAGCTTATTATTTGCATTTGCTCAATTTTAACGTAATGTTTAAGAAACAACGGGTGAACGGGACAATATTTAGAAGTTTGCGTCGGAGCCTAGGTTTTTGAAGCTGCTCCACGTGCTGCCCGGTCCGTGAGCTCATGGCCTCTTTCTCTCCTCGCTCTCCTCTCTCGGCCCTTCGTGAGACTATCCAAACCCATGCGCTCTCGGCTCCGATGTGAGATCCATCCCGGCATTTTAAAACCGTTTAGTTTCCGTAAGAAAAGCAAAGCGAGACCACGCGGTGTTAAACAGTGAAGCTGCTTTTAGAGAGAGAGCCCCGCGCGTCAGAAATAGAGCAGCGCTGCGTCTTTATTTTAATAATTACGGCTAACACGTCATGTCTTCGGGCTTCTGGAAGGCTACTTAAACTAGCGTGCATATTGGTTATATTCGTGATTTAATTTACAGTGCAATCCCTGCAAAGTGTGTAGGTTTACAAGGCCTACAGAAGATCAGCGTGTTTCTGACAGGAGGGGGCGTGGCATCACGATGGCGGCTCTTCATCGTGATGTTGCTCGTCCATCGGCACAATTGCTTAGACGAGTTGTACGTACCTGTCTGACCAAAGATGCACAAATGACCAAATGTTGTTGTTAGCATTTAGCCTCTCCCGGCATATTCCTATGGCTCCAAACAGGGTGATGTTAGAAGCGACCAAGCTCTTCCACGGGCACAAAGACCAGACAGGTACGCATCAACTCGTCTAAGCTCCGGTAAGAACATATCTCAGTGTGGAAAAGCGGTGGCCTGTTCCTTTAGGATCTCTTCAGGAATTTTAAGAACATTATATGAAGAGGCACCAAAACAGACCAAAGGCTTATCATTCGAGTAGATAAACAAATGTTTGCAATGTCCTCACTATGCCATAAAACATTGTCTTCTCTCATTTGCCAATCATTAACAATGGGGCTATGCGTTTGCTCATGTGCAAAACAGTATGTACAAAAGTAGAAGAGTTATTGGTACTTTTTACTCACGCAACATTCTCTCATTTGCATATCAGATTTGGGGGGCTAAAATGCTGTGATACGGGCAATATGAAGTGACGCGACATGCCCACAAAAGTGCATGTCTTAGATCGCTCTCGCTTAGCTGAAACAACATCTTCAACACATTATACATGAAAGCGTATTCAACTTTGTATATGTGAATGATTCCACCATTGAGGCTTTGCTATGTGAGCTAAAAAAAACATTCAGCCAAGTCAAGTGGATGTGACAGGCAGATGCACGAGGCCCCTGAGGTTTCCATTGGATCCTACGTGGACATTTGTGCGAGCTCACTTGTCTCTCTACGCTGCAATGAGGACCAGATGTGCGAGATTTACACGAAAGCCTGTCTTTCCTGTGGTACAAAGCCCTTGATGCAGTTCACTCATGTACTAGAACAGTGTGTTGAAGGGCGAGGACAGGAGAGAGTGGGGCTCGCGCAAACTCTCCTCTCACTTTGATCTGAGAGCACCCCACGCTGTCCTTCAGCCTCCTTAACGCGGCCGAGAGAAAGCTACAAGCTGACTACGTTTAAAGAATGATTAAACAGGACTCACCCTCTCTGTGTACTTCAGCAGCCTGCAAAAGAGGGGAAAGATCCGCATAAGCACAAAGCAATAACTTATAGCAGACAAGAACGCAGTGATGTGCGGTGCGTGGACAACTGTTCTGGACGCCGTGCCCGCAGGAACTCGCCAAATGTCTGCGCGTCTTATGTAACGGAACCAAAAGGCTAAACTCATGCGCGTGCCGTGTCAACACATTTGGGACACAGACGCGCACGGAGTGGGTGAACTTAAGAAGAAGACGTGGACCTGTTGCTACGTTGGCCCGTTATTGCGCTCATGAAATGTGCTCAAAAGGCGGAATGAAACATACACCAGACACTTACCTTTCCGGCTGTAGTCAGACCTAATCCTAAAAGTAGAAATGCGAGTGACAGAATAGCCATCACGAGTTTTATTCTTGGAGGAAAAACTTTATCCCAACGTCAGATAAAAAAAAAAAAAAAAAAAAAAAAAAAGAAGCTTATTCGGGAGAAGCGCTCTGTACGCAAGCGTGACCCGGTTCATTAAAAAAAAAAAAAGAAAAAAGAAAGACAAAACTTTTTTCCAATTTCAAAAGTAGATGTGCCCCTGTGCCCCTGTTGAGTCTCCGAACGCTACGAGCCGCTAACGGTGTTATTCAGACAGGAATAAGGCAACCAGGCGTCACTTTGACACGCGGGGATTTTGGTTCATTGAGTTGCTACTTTGAGGTTAGAGTCAGTCAGTCAGTCATCCCCTCTCTGCCGCTGCCGGACAGAGCTGCAGTGTGGAGCTCGTGAAGCCTGGCACTGGGCTGCCCTGTCTAATAAAGTGCAAGACCAGCCCTGCATGACGTCACACTGGCCCCTTTTCCGAAGTTTGCAGAAGTTGGTGGGACAGGCAGAAACTTTAGGGAGAGGGGAGGGGGAAGAGGAGGACCCCGGCCCGCCACCAGATGAGCAACCCTGCATATTTTATGGCGTGTCTCACTGCCCAGCCAAACGCTTGGGCTCGGGGTGGCACAGTGGCTTTTTGACTCCCGTTGGATTTAGACGATCACCTTCTGTTTGTCAAAATAATATCCATCACAGTCAGATGTGTTGCCTGCAGTGTGGAGGCTGTGCACTTCAGTCGCACAGCTGAGCTCGTTTACAGTGGTGCAAGGCTCGTTCTGTCCACAAACACGTTCAACTCTGCATTCAATCAAGCTGCTGTCCTGTATGTCAATTGTTGTCGTCTTACCATATTTAACTTTTTATTTTGTATCTTATTTATTTCATATTTTTTATGCATGCCCCCGCCTTATAGTTTAAAGTTGTATAGCTTATTTTTATCTCAATTCTGTGTTATATGTTTTATGCTGCACGTCTGCACCAAGGAAAATTCCTACAATGGCAATAATTACTATTCTGATTCCGATTCTGAGTCTGATTTCAACTAAGCGTGAAAGACACAGGCAAATGAATGAGATGCAACTAAAGGCCTGCTATAAGTCAAAAATAATACTTCCCGCACATTGCCGACCTTGTTTATTAGGATTAGGTCGACGTTTCGGTCCTGGGACCTTCGTCAGGCAAATTGCTCTACAGGCCTTCTACAAAGATGCCAGCGATGCACAGAGTCTGGCACATGGTGGTGGCGAGGAGACGAGGACAGAGGGAAGAGTGCGGATTATAGGATCGGCTCGAGAGATGATTGGTTTTGTTGAAATTATATATTGAGCTGTCAATTTGGCCCAGTGTACAGTGTTCCTCGTTGAATTCATTTTACACTTCATTTGGCAAACCATGTGGCAATAGAAGTGCAATCTTCCACCACATGTTCCTGGCTCTACTCCGTGGTGAGAGGTAGAAGCCTTGTGTTATTATGAAACAATGTAAGTGGTCCTTAAAGACAGTACATCAGGACTGCCGCAGCTGAGCCCTGTGTGAAAACCTCGATTCAATTAACAACTGCAGGTGCTTCATCACGGAGCAGCCCCTTTGTCACCGCATCTGCTTTTCTTATGGCGGTCACAGTGAGGTTGTATAAACAATGAAAAGCCGAGCGAAAGCAGATATTGTGCATTCAGTCCACTTCAAAGCCCCGAGAGTAAACCTGCTCCGCTGTTAATTGTCCAAGGTCGACTAAGTGCAGTTTTTGTTTGTTGTTTTCAGAATTATTACACTCTACAACTCTGGACCCCTCACTTTTAAAATGGAAGCAGCGCATTTAGGAATTTCAACATTTCGAATCTGGCTCATTTGAATACTTACATACTGTTCTACATATAATATTTAGACATTTGTCAAGTTGAAATTTTTGAAATTAATGTATTGAGATTATCCCGCGGTCCCAAACATATTAACCTCTTAACCCTCACCTGAACCAAGCACATTTACCTCCAGTTTGGCATTACCCAAATCTAAAAGCTTCTTGAAAAAAAGCGACAAAAACGAGACGAATACGAAGGATGGAAGCGCGATAAAAATACATTAAAAAAAGTGACAAAAATGCAACAAGAAAGTGGCGGGGAAAAAAGATAGGGTTCGATCTTAGCTTTCAAGTGAGACGTTACACTGGCCTATAGCTCTCCAGTCAAGAAAATGTTAGATTTGGGTAAGGCCGGTCGAAACTGGAGAAAATGCACTTGGTTAAGGTGGGGGTTAAGACGTTATGGTATCCAATTTCAAACTACTTTATTTCATTTTGTGCAGAAACTTTTAATCATACCAAACCTTGCTGTGATTTTGTGTTTACGTAACCTCATGAAAAACTGTAGATGTGTTTGTGCCATAATACTTTGTTAATATTCATCTGAATTTGTTTTTGAAAGCACAAAGTTCTCCACAGAACAGCTCTGCTTGTTTTTTCATGGTTTAGCACCAAAGTACATCTCGGACATGTTGGAGCCGTATGAACCATCTCGGGCCCTGAGAACTTCAGGGAGGGGTCTCCTGGTGGTTCCCAGAGTCAATAATAAACACGGTGAGGCTGCGTTTCAGTTTCATGCAGCTAAAATCTGGAACAGTCTTCATGAGGATGTGAGACAGGCCTCAACTCTGACAATGTTCAAATCTAGGCTGAAAACAGCTCTTTTTACCCGAGCAGATGAAAACTGAAAGTATTGTATCTGTACTCTTGCCTTTTACTGTAATTGATTAATTTTTATGTTGATGTTTTAAATGATTGATTTTATCGGTTTTCTTGTAATTTTATGCAACTGTGAAAGCACTTTGAATTGCCTTGTGTGAATTGTGCTCTACAAATAAACTTGCCTTGCCTTGCCATAAAGAGTGCAGCACAGTGTAACTGAGGTGATGGAGGCGGCAGTCAGTCACGATCTCATTCACTGCTCTGTGACTCATTACACAAAGTACAATCTAATCCTTCCTTTTGCTCCGGGTCCCTGTCTCTCTCTCTCGGCAAACGCCTGCGGCTGTGTGAGAGGACTGCCGGGACTTCATTTGCATATTAATGTATCGACCAACAAGTGCATCCAGAGTTTAGAGGGAAACACTAAGCTCCGTGCTTTCGAGAGAATAATAACCCGACAAATTGTCTTGGCAAATAGCAGTGTTTTGTTCTGCACGTCGACGGGGCTGTAGAAAGACGCATGCAGAAAGTTACTTACTTAAAGCTACGCTACTGTCAGCTTGATTAGAAGTTGCATAATTCTGATCGTCAACATGTTTTTATCCGGAAGAGATGTTGAACACAGACAAGTGAGTTTGATGCTTAGAGTCTATAAGCACTTAGGAGAACCACCCGGCATTACACATTTTACTCTTATATGCAAAGATATGTTTAGGTTTGATTTTTTTTGAGCGGGATGATCTAAGAAACGTGAACTCAGAATGCAGGAAAGCAAAGGTGTATGGAATAGTGCAAAAAAAAAAAGTGTTGCATCTCATATATACATTCTTAAAACACTTCATGAGCCGGATGTTAATTCGTTTCTAGAACAGAAGCAGTGGGAAAATTGAATTAGGACACATCTGTTACTTCTAGTTGCACTGAAAGATTTATGCGCTAATTCGTCGTTGTACGTCTTGAGTTTATTTTATTTTATGTATTTATTTATTGAGCAGTTTACATTTTACATTTTTACAACATTCACATTCACATTACTCTGTTACAGGAGCTAAAAAAAAAAAAAGGAGTAGGCTGAAGCCAGAAGCTTATACTGTATATACGCCCACCCCGTAATCAATAAACATTTACATTTCCCGGTGATGCTGCACAATCCGTCTGTATCCAAAATAATAATTCAGGAAAAAAAACTCGATTCCAGAGGCGGGTAGTACTCAATTACATTTACTCAAGTGCATGAACTTGAGTAACTTTTAGAAGTATTTGTACTTCTTAGAGTATTTTATCCATACAGTACTTTTTACTGTACTCTTGCGTGAATAAAAATAATAGTTACATTTTCCATCTGAAGAAAAGCTTCAAAACAGCATCAAGAATCAAAATGTACCTATGGATTACTACAATGAATCTTCTTTGTGTTTATCATTAAATAGACATTGTTAGAGGATATTAATAATAACCTTAAATCTCTTTTTATCAAACTGGGTCAAGCTGTAAAGTTGTACTATCTCTGTCATAGCCTTGACTGTGGCGCTCAGGCGCCCACTCAGCCACTGAATGTTTTGCTTGTGTATGACGCTCTTAGATGATATTTATCCCTCTTCTGTGGAAGCATAGGCAGACTTGAATGGTGGGACTAGCGCAATGTCTCGAGTTCATGTCTCTGGGTCCCGTAACGATGGTAAATAAACTTCTCCAGTATAAGACATCCTGACTGCAGCCTATTCTTCATCAATCCTCTCGAACATCATTGTTATTTCTCTAACAGACATCAGACAAAATGTCATCCCGATTTACAAAATATTGTTGAAAGAAAAGAAAACTATGTTCACCTTCTGTAATCAAGCAACATAATAATATCCATAACCAGGCGCATGTGCAGCTTCTGCATCATGCGCCTGTTTACGCAGCAATAGGAGAAGGATATGTCGTTAATTTACCATAGACACACACACACACACACACACACACAAACACACACCGCTAGGTGCCTGTACCTGTTTCTGAATCAGCTTTGATCATATTGCAAATACATTCTCAACCGTACGAATAGCAACTTTAACCTTACACTTGAGGAACAACAATAACAAAACTTACTTCTACAGAGTCCAAACTGGAGAAATGTTCGGATTATACATTTCAGGTTATGACTTGATCATAACCTGAACAAAGAAAAACAGCACAACTATTTCATGCGTCTTGTTTCTGCAATGTGCTACAGGAAGACAATTACCAATGCCACTCCTTGCCGATAGTCTCTAGTCACAAATATGCAGTTAATGGGTGTTCTGTGGTCCTGCTACTTCACTATTGCTTGAAAATACAACTCAAAGCAAGATGCTCCTCCTCTGTCTGGCTCTTTCATTTTTACTCTGCTGGAAAAATGATCCCACAGCAACATTGTCAAGCTGAAAACATGTTGATGAGACAGACTTACTTAGTTTGTAAAATTGTTCCATCAGTGGACTTTGTGTGCTGTTTTACTATTTAAGTTGGCTATTAAGGATTGTTGTTGTTATTGTGTATTGTTGGCAAGCTACATCTTGGCCAGGGACTACAGCCGAAAACTAGCTTATAGCTAAAAAAAATTTAATAAAAAAAGAACTGCCACATTTACAGAAATGTTGATTAATGTGGATCAAATAAACATTAATGTGGATCAAATAAACATTTCGGGGATGCCGAAATTCATTTCAGATTTTTTTTTCTTTCTTGTGTGGCTTTGGATTCAGAACATGGAGAACCTGCATTAGGGACAATGTTCCATCAGGGACCAGGCGTTTACGTACACTGTCTGGAAGGTTCTATAAATGCTGAAGTTACAGCGTTAACTTCCCACACTCTCGTAAACAAAGCAATGTGTGCCGGAGGCCCAGATTGATCTCTACGTTTTCCTCCCTGTTTTGGGGCGAATGAGCTGTCACTTTGATAGAGCACTGAGACATGGCATTGTAGCTACTCTCACATGGAAGACGCATGACCTTAGCTGTGCTTTTATTGGACCAACCAAAGAATACCAAGGAAAAGAGTTGAAGCATGTGGTTCTCTCCTCTCCAGCGGGTTAAAGCTGTCCGACAGGCTGACCCTGCAGGGCTCATTAAATGGGCCTGATAAGCAGCAGGACTGAGGGATTACATGCTGAGACTATCTGTCTCTGTTCTGTTACCACAGCCCTCGATCTGCTGGATGAAGTTCTAAGTAGCACATCTGACTTAATAATAAAAAAGGATAAAAGGAAGGCAAAGTCCTACAGAAACAGTAAATAAAACCTTTTAACCCCCACCTGATCCGAGCACATTTGATGAGCAACAAAACCACAATAAACAAGAGACAAACACACGATTAAAAAGTGATGGAAAAAGCAACAAAAAAGAGCCACAAAAAAGTGTCAAAAAACACCACGAAGAAAAAGAACACTACGAAAACGAGACAAAAAATGAGGTGTTATTCTGGCCTGTGAACTCCAGTTGAGAAGCTTTTAGATTTGGGTCAAATTGAACTGGAGGAAATGTGCTCGGCTAAGGCGGGTGGTAAGAGGTTAACAAAAAACAGCAGAGGATTCTTCAATGCTGCTGTGTTATTATCTCGTTCTTTTGCTACATGCCGCGAAGCCTTTCTGCAACTATTTGTTAAGGAAATACTTGTAACTACCAATTCACCAATTATGAATGAAATCAGTAAAACACATTTTTAAAAAACGGTAAAACGTACTCCTTTATACATCTATTTTAGTTATAAGTGAGGTTTACCAGCGATAATTAGACCTTAAACCTGATCATAGATATTGCGACTGCTGGCAACGCAATAACAGAGAGACGAGGCCCATAGGGGGTGAAGCTATATCCATTTAACAGGAGCGAGGGTTTCCTGGTTTGTTAGTTTATCTACTTCCTGTTGTCCTGGCGCAGCTGTAGACGGAACGCCTCTGACTCCCTTCGTCTCACAGAGCAACATCTGGACTTCCTCAGCTACACACATCCAGACAAATCTGCCACAACTGCAGCCAATACACTCGCAGCCAATTACAAACAGGCCTGCAACAAAACACCAATTCCCTGGATAGTATGACTTTTCTTTTTCCCCCGACTTATCTACAACAATGTAATCTTTTGGTTCTTCCATTCAGTCGGCCACAAAGCCACCGCGCGTCCTTTGGTACAGCTTTTTATTTGGCATTAAAGCTAACAGCAGGCACCCGTTTCCTGTTTCTTTCTGCTTTTCTTGCAAAAACCCTCGCTATCCTACTCCAATATGCCTTTTCATTTGTCTCGTACACTTTCAAATCCTGGCCTGAAAAGATGGCTTTTAGATCAGAGAAAATGGGCGATCTTCTTCTGCTTCTTTCTTCGTGTCTGGGATACTTCAAACGGCAAATATTTAGAGACACAGACGCTTCTGAAAGCCATTAACATAATATTAACTCCATTGTTTTAAAAGTTTCATAGTCTGTGACTGCAGTATGACCCCATTTGAACCAGCGTATATGGCCTTCTTTTGTTTGTGAAGGGACAAAATATCACAGTTATGGACATTTGTAACGTCATCCACACGGATTAGATGGTTTAAGATGATGTCCAGTGCTTCTGGTCTTAATCTCATAGTCTCTGGCCAAGCGAGCTGTGTGTGCGACTTTCATGGAGCCGTTTCTATTCACTCTAAGTCCGTTAAACTCGTTCAACATGACCTTTTGTTATGAGTTGTTTGCGACAAGCTAGTTACAAGCCACTTAATCCGAGATGTAACATAGAAGACTGCGTCAGGCTGTGGTGAGGAAAAGTCCGTGTTATGTAATACTTTTTTTTCCACAGCAATGTGTTTGTGCAATGTTTACGGCAAATATGTAGAAAGACAGGCACTCCACTAAGTGACTAAGCGCAGTCCCAAATCCCAGATGAACAGGATTGGGGGGTTTGCTGCAAGTGGAACTGTTTTGTTGTTTCAAACGATTCAAAAAATATTTATGGGAAGAGCAGCTGAAACCAAAACCAGTTCTTTCTTTCTTTCTCTTACCTAATTACAAGTTATAGGTATGTGCTTTCAAAGTTATGTCTCTAAAACAACTTTTGGCACAAAGAAGACCCCCCCGCCCACCCCCCCTGCATTATAAAAGGGGGTGAGCCCAACCGTTTGAGGGAAGGCATCTGGATTGTTTTTCTTTTCTTTCTCTGGCTTTGTCCCGAGTCAAACGTGCCACCACACAATGCCTGATGACGTCTACTGGCGGAGTCACAGTGTCATTTATCTGGTGAGGGGTAAGTGCTTTTTTGTCTTCACAAAGAAAAGTAGGGCAATAAAATGTCCCAAAGAAGACATTCCAGCGGAGGATAGAGATAGAACCTGTCTTACAATGAATAGAGGCGGTGCAGAGGAGGTGGTGGAATTATGAACAATGACCATGGGATTAGTCAAGGAAACTGTCTTGTAATTGTAATTTATTTTTGTTGAATAAAAAAAAATTCCGGTCACTGTTTTCCCTGCAGACGGAGGGAGAACCATCAATATGAAATGATTAGACTAAAATAAGTTAAAACTTCAGTAGCCTATACGCATGTTGAATGTTAATGTTTTCTGTTGACACACTCAACAAAGCACACACACAACCTCACTCATTTCTCTAACGTCATTTTGAAGACATATGTCGTTTTTTGGGAGTAGGGCACACTCCTTTGGAACAGATCGCTTTAATAAAAATAAATGGAAACACAAGAGAAGTTCACTCATTTTTCTACTACCAGTCCCCGCTTTGCTTGTTTTACTTTTTCTCAATGAGCTTCACGAGGTCGCCACCATGGCTTTCACTTCACGGACTGCTAAACTATTTCAGGTGACGACCGTATTACATGAAGCTCAGTGAGAAAAGACCAAGAATGAAGGGCGGCAATTTGGAAGAATTTGAGTTATTTCACCCTTTTTTGTTTCCTACATACAGGTGAAACTCGGAAAAATTAGAATATTGTGAAAAAGTTCATTTAATTAATACAACGTAAAATGTGAAACTAATATATGATATAGACTCATGACATGCAAAGTGACATATGTCAAGCCTTTGTTTGTTTTAAGTTTGATGATTATGGCTCACAGTCCATTTTCAAAATATTCTAATTTTCTGAGATGTTTTATTTGGGTTTTTACAAGCTGTGAGCCATAATTATCAAAATTATAACAAATAAAGGCTTGATGTATCTCACATGATGATTTTGTCTTACAGCTTGTAAAAAACACAAATTCTAAATCTGAGATGATTAGAATATTTTGAAAATGGACTATATTGTAGGCACACAGTTTATTTTATTTATTTATTGGTTTATTTGGTCGGGACAGTGCATGTTAATGAACATACATGGGTCTCATGCATGTAAACACGCCACATCGGATTGTACCCTTAGGCTAATTTCCATCCATCGTTCCCCATTCACACTCTCAAACACACTCTCATTCATCATAGCCTCTTGTACATGTTTTTAGTGGTAGGGCAAACCGGAGTACCCTTAGGAAACCTACGCAGACACAGGGAGAGCATGCAAACTCTACACAGAAAGGCCCCGTCCAGGTGGGAATCGAAGCTGTGAAGCACGAGCGCTAACCGCTGTGCTACCGTGCCGCCCTTTCATCAGCTAATTAATCCAAAACATCTGCAAAGGGTCCCTGAGACTGTAAATGGTCTCTCAGTGGTTCAGTAGAATTCACCATCAGGCTGCTGCCCTGACAGTTGTGCAGAGAACCATCACTAACACCTTCCATAAGGAGGGAAAGCCTCAAAAGGCAATAGCAAAAGAAGTTGGATGTTCTCAAAGTGCTAGATCAAAGCACAAGAGCCACCACACACAGACATGGGCTTCAAATGTCGTATTCCTCTTGTTGGTCTTCCATAACCCCTCAGCAGTGCACAGGCTGATCCATGCCACGCCACATTAAGGCAGTAATTCAAGCAAAAGGGGCCAAACCTACAAAGTACTAAGTACTAATATGCATGTTTATAGTTTTCATAGGGCCAACCATTCTCTGTTTAATTTATTTATTTTTTATCTTCTGAGATTTTGAATTTGGGTTTTTTACAAGCTGTAATTAAAATTAAAACAAACAAAGGCTTGACATATCTAATTTTGCATGCAATGAGTCTATATCATATGATAATTTCACATTTTAAATTGAATTATAGAAATAAATGAACTTTTTCACGATAGTCTAATTTTCCGAGTTTCACCTGTAATCCCATTTATAGTTTAATGTCTTCAATGAGAATCACACAAAGTAAATAGTGTTGGAAATAAAGAAAAGCCGATACATAAAACGTTTGACCGGTAGTGTGTACACGTTATTACAGATTACATGGTCAATTTGGGAGGTACAGTGTATCAAGGGTAGAGTAAGTACTGTGTGTGCGGTATAAATAAACTTGCCTTGCCTTGCCTTGAAATAAAGTGTGTTCTCTGCTTTTATTTTTACTGATAGTGCCACTGTTTAAGAAATACAAGATCTTCAGATTTCCTGCATAAGAGATGACACTGCAGGCAAAAAAATTAAAAATTTATAGCAGAGTCTGTTGGTTTTGTGTAAAATAAGAAAGCTCCGACCCTGACTTCTTTTGCTGTGATTCTTCTCAGTGATATGTTCAATGAGTGGTAAGTGGTTAAATTAAAGTCAGAAGTATACCGGTAAGCTGAAAAGTGCCAGTCTTCCTGGCGTGTGGTTAAATCATCCAGCTGAGCATTATGGGGGGGCATTATGTTTGAAAACGGATTAGTTACAAACTACACAGAAAAAAAAAGAGTTTCATTCTCATTTTATTCCTACCCAAAATATGTCCATGTGCAGGGTTTCAAAAGTGAAGACTCCTTTAGGCAGGCACAAAGGCAAATGTGTTAGAGCTGGCAGTAAGTTTTCTCTTGGATTTTTCATTTGAAATTCAGTCAGTAGCACTTTTTTATTTTTGTCTCCAATTTTCATTGTGTTTGTTTTCAAATAAATAACTCCCCTTCCCCCTATGTCTTTCTTTGGTGTAATGTCTAATCACATCTGTTTTGCCTTTGGATCAATGTTTTGCTGAAGGGAAGCCTTTAAATGAAATAAATGACATGTGGTACAGGGGAACGTAACCGCTGGCGCCCTGAATTCCTCGATACAGTTACTACGGAAACAAAACCTCCAGTGGCCAATGTATTATAACAGCTCCTCTCTACTGCAGACAGTGAATCCAATCTATAAAAAACCTGTGTGATGTAATATTACCCCATAAAGGTTTTACCCGTTTTTCTGCTTTGTTTTACTTTGGAACACCTTACTTTTTTTGAATTTATGTGTGAGTAAAGCTTTAAAATTAGGGTACAGGAATTCATGCATAAATTCCTCATAATTCATTATGAATTCATGTGAGGTCATGATGCTTCATGATGAAATACTCATAAATTCACACTGTTAATTCAGGCAATGAACTCATTAATGATTATGATTAATTAATCACGATCATGAATTATTTGTTGTCATGACCAGTAGTTTCAGGAACACTTTTGGTCTGATGGGATGGATTCGGGGAACAGGCCAAAACTTTTGCCGGAACACTCTCATTAAACACCATTATATCAGATCAAATCTTTGCCGGATCCTCGTAAATATTTCCCGGATCCTGAACTGAAACTGAAAATTGGGGGAATGCGTTCAAATTAAGCACTGGTTATGATTTCATTATGACTGTGCTCCTTAAAATGAAGCAGTGCAGCTTTGATAACTTAATAGATACTGTTGAAAATAGTGTATTCTTTAGTGCTGGATGAAAGGATGGAGACTCGGTATATTATAATCCAAATTCATTACTTTATTTCCTATTACAAGCTAACAGTCCATCTGTTCAGCTGACCTCGTTGTTGACCAAGCAGATCCCAGGGGGAGAAGCGAGGAGAAGGGGGGAACGCTTCTCAAGCAGGACCATATATAGTAGGTGTGTCTTCCCCCCAACCAATCAGCTCTTTTGGGAATGTCTTATCACTTCTCTTGCGCGATCTGACTCCTCCTTACAGCACACTGCCCCCCAGTGGATCAACCATACATACAAGCAGAAACTAAAATGTCCGCCATTGAAATGAACCTCAAAGCACAGTTTACAGATCACAGTTATATATATAATCACTAAAACCTAATATGACAAATATGTATATAAATAATTCCACAATACAGAACCATGTCGATTTTCTAAGCGGATAAAAAGGGGAACTATATTGCAAGGCGTAGTAATATTACTAGGCCTTGCAATATTGTTCCCCTTTAAAGCTGCAATGCTTCAGTTTAAGGGGCACATTCATAATGAAGTCATGATGAACTATTGATGAGATCATTTTTAGTTTATATAAAGTTTGGTCCTTGTCACCGTTTGTTTCTTCTGCACAAGAATTCATCCTGATCATGGTAAATTAATCGCTATCATTAATGAGTTCATTGCCTGATTTAACCGTGTTAATTCATGAGTATTTCATCATGAACTCGCATGAATTCAAAATGTACCCTTATTATAAAGCGTTACCAAGGGTGAGGGGCTTGATTGTTTATTTTTGTAAGTTTGCAAACTGTAAAAATAAAGATATTAATTAGTAAATCAATCATAATTTCAAGCCCCAACATTGTTTATACTTGCAAACAATTCAAAAACCTTTCCTAACACCTGTACCATCATTGCAGTATGGTCTGCTACTCAGCGCTGATTTGTTTCCTTGCATCCTGAAACATCCTCAGATATATTACCATCAATCAGGGCTTCCTTTCAGACAGCCCTTCCCTCCGCCTCCCAGTCACCTTCCCCAGACCGAGGGAACAATGGGGGATAATGAGGGAGCAGCCTGCGTTTTACGAGCGCACTTTCACCAAAGTTGAGGGAAAATACTTGTAAAATGAGCATTAGTGCACCCCATACTGTGAAGCAAGAAGGCCACGGTCTCCCTTCTCTCCGCTCCTGATATTCTGACACGTTGCCTTATAAGTGGGAGATCAAATACGGCCACACAAGTCCGGTACTGCCTACAGTAGAACAAAACACTTCACTGTGGCTCATTAAACTCACTCCGTGTCGTGTCAGAAATTATTCCCAGGTTTGGAATGAGATACACGTAGCAGCTATTGTTTAGAGAGAGCTGCAGAAAATAAGATGGACAGACGGACAGTATAAATGTATCTTGAATTAGGAATGAATTAATGTAGTCTTATTATAAAACATTACCGAGATGTTAAAGCTCTTTCAGGTTTTTCCAGTTTTTCAAGCATTTGATTTGATTCATAATAGTGACGTTGTGACGCCTATCCCGCGGTGACTGGTGATTGATACAGCGGCACCAGGGTGCGTGGGCCAGTCGGTCGTATATGATCAGGATATGACGCTAATTTAATTTAACCAATAGGGACAACCAACCCTGTTTTAGGCAGTTGATAACTTGTTTTTCAATAATAGACAGAAATAAAAGATAATCCTACTTGAGGCGAAGGCTCCAGATTTCTTTGTTGTGTTGACAAACACACAAATAGTCCTTCTGTGTTCGCATGTATTCTTAGAATCGACAGTGTTATGACCTTGAGTAATTAATTCATTTCTCTGTGGGGTGACATCCCACTCAATTCAACATTTCGGATACAGCCTTGTCCAGAGCACTGCCCACTTTCAAGCCCTGGGTAACTTTGCATTGAAATAGCAGCTCATACATTTAGGCTTTATCCACACGAAGACAAAACGCTTATTTTTTCAGAAACTTTCTTTGTAAGCACGAAGTCAGCTCAGTAAATGTGTGCGTCCACATGGGTCGACTCAGGTCTGTGAAAACGGCGTGATTCATCTGCCAGGCCTGTGTGTGGCGCTGTGACGCTAACACAGATAATAGAACAAGATGTAGAGGGCCCTGTCCTTACGAAGTCAAGCTGAGGACCAAACGCAAAGATATTTTATCAATATAGTGTGTCGTCCATACGAGTCCGGCGTTTTTGGGGTCTGTAAACGAACATTTTCCAAACTAGGTCCCAGAGCGGAAAGATCTCAAAACGCCGTTTACGTGGCGCCGTTGTTACAACGTCTCCGCAACTTTTACTAAAACGATGACATCACAGCGCCAGAGTGGAGTCTGTTATCCATAATCTACTGACCTTAGAATGAGTTTTACTCATGGACCTATGATGGTTTTACTCCGCTCCCCTTTGCTCCACTGTAATCCGCAAGCCACAGGTGACGAGTAGAAAAACACGGCCGAGTCAGTCTGTGTTTTTGGACTGAAAGTCAAAGTCCGGTCACTGACAGGTTTTTCTGCTTTAGTCCCGTTTCGTCTGAAGAATAAACTCGCCTCCTCGTGTCTTCTGTAAATCATAATCCTTGAATCCGTTTAATTTTCACTGTTTACGTTCCACAAAAGTTTACTGGGCATGCGCCCTCTACATCTTGTGCTATTATCTGTGTTAGCGTCACAGGGCCACACACAGGCCTGGCAGATGAATTACGCCGTTTTCACAGACCTGAGTCGACCCATGTGGACGCACACATTTACTGAGCTGACTTCGTGCTTACAAAGAAAGTTTCTGAAAATATAAGCGTTTTGTCTTCGTGTGGATATAGCCTTAGATGTGAAGTTGGCAGCTGCCAAACAGCTCATCCTCTGGCCGTTCAAACAGCTTTGCTTGACAGTTTAAATCAGGAGTGTATGAAGATGATGCCTGCTGAAAAATCTGATATTTTGTACAGTGATCAAAAGAGTGTGAGCCAAAACAGGTATTGATTTCAGATTATTTGGGCCTGAAACCCTCTCCAGATTGTTTTTTGTGGCTTGACACCAATATCTAATATCAGTACCAATATTGGGGACAGAAAGATTCTTTTGTGCTATGTTGGTGTGGGCTTACCTTTAAGATGAGAGTGGGTGGCATCAACATAACTTATAAAGCCAGGAGCACGTTTGGTCCTGCTAACACACACACCATCACGGGTGGGCTTGTGGTGACGGCGTGCTGTGAGCTCCCGCAAGACCTCATTTGGGCTGTATCTCCCCCCCCCCCCCCCCCCCCCCCCCAAACACCTGGGTCTTGTCTTAAGGCCCGATGGGAGCTCTTTCTATAATCACACCTATAGTCCATCATGCTACACTTTTCACACTTTTGAAAAAGTTGATTTCACACCACTATAAACTTTCTTTTAAATGAATCCATGATAGTACAATGAGATTGAGACTCTCTTTTTCTGAGGCGTCCAGAAACACTCTCAGATATTAAACTTAGATTGGACTTTTTTGCTGAATAAAAGATCACCGAGCATTCGGCACCGTTAATGTTCTGCTCATCACTTTTATACTGATACTGCATCTTATACAATCTCTTCTTATACCCCAAGACTTCTCTCTGAACTCAATCTAATCCCATCAAACAGAACTTTCCTCCCCCCTTTTGTATAGCTATGACTAAAGATTTAATACAGTCTTGATACAGAAGGCTCATGCATATTAGAGGCTCATTGCGGTTGACATCATAGACTTGTCTCTTTTTTTGCATTTGATAACTCACACAGATAACTCAAAGCAGATGATGAAATTTAAATACGTCCTTTAGCTTCGTGTTTGCTACTAAACTGGAAGTGAAGTGGTGAGGCTCACAAACATATTTATGATGAAATTTAGCTGTCTGAACTTTAAAAATGCACCAAGTAGAGATTTGGAGTGGAGCATTCAGGATTGATCTCATTCTTTTGAAAGTTTGTTGAAAGGAATTTTAGGACACAAGCAGCATTATAACTTTGTAAGGAAAACTTTTGCACCAAACATCATACTTAAAAACTTGTGATGCAGACACAGTGCTGTGACCAGCAAGTACTCATGACTGAATATTGTTGGAGTGATTCTCAAATAGGAGAAACATGATAAGGTCTGAAATAATCATAAAGGGAATACATATGTTGTCTCAAATCTCAAAAAAACTACATTTACTCCACTCATCTCACCCACAACCCACCTGGTTCCACACGCCGTCACACAGTCTTGGTGTGCTGCCTTCAGGGAAACTGCGGACTGAAGGACTGAAGGATAGCTTAATTCATCATGCTGTCAGGAAGCTGAGCTCTCTCCCTTCCCTTTCCTGTCACCCCCCTTCCTAGGCCCCCACGGACACTGGACTCTAGTAATTCTGCATATGTGTGATGTGTTGTTTTGTCTGTTTTAGAGAACACAGATGATGTATTTAAATTAATTCTGTGTTAACATTTTTTTTTTTTTTTTTTTATACACATGCAAAGAAAGAATACCATTCATGTTATATCAAACATGCATTACTTTTTATCTTTTTTTTCCCCCCCGTTCCCTCCATCCAACCCACCCCCCACCCCCATGCCACACGTCTCGAAAAACAAAACACAGAAAAACATCCAAACAAACAAACATAACACGACAACAACAAACACAACCAGCAACAACAAAATCTCAAAGGCCTCGCTTTCAATCTCCTGCACGTAACAAAAATGGGCATAGAAAGAAAAATCATGTGAAGTCCGGCTGGGGCAAACCCGGGAGGCATCCGAAAAGTGTTGCAAGTAAGTGGGGCAGATTGCGGTGAAAGTTTTAAGGGGAAATATGAGAGAAGAAAAAAATGAAAAATAAAAGACAAAAAATTGATTAGAGAAAAGAATAATGAAATAATTAAAAATAAACAGACATAGACTCTTTCAAATAGGGTACATAATCCTCAGATTCCTCCAAGAAGGTCTAAAAAGGGTGTCCACGTAATATTGAAAATGTCCTGTCTTTGTTTGAGTCTATATATCACCCTTTCATGGCTTGCAATTTTTGCCATAAAACCCAGCCACTTTTCAAAGGAAGAGTTGTGGCTGGATTTCCAATCTTGAGTTATTATGCGACATCCTGTTAGTAGAGCAAGTCTGCACCATAGAGTTTGTTCATAAGATAGTCCATCCTTCTGAAAAATACCCAGCATGCAAAGTCCGGGATTTTTATGCCATGCTAGGTTAAACAGTTTGTTTAAAAATGCAATTAACTTATCCCAAAAAACAACAACTTTGTCGCATTCATACAACATATGTATCATTGTACCAGTAGTTTGGTTGCAGCGCCAGCATTTGGCATCATTTATAAGTTTCAGTCTAGCCATTCTGCTTGGCGTCCAGTAGCATCGGTTTAAGATTTTATAGTTGATTAATTGAGATTGAACCTCACGTGATACTTTGAAACAGTTAGAGATAGTTCTTTGCCATTGCTCCAATTCAATGTTTTCTCCTATGTCCTTCTCCCAGGCCATTTTAAGGCCGTGGAGGTTAGGGGCATTGGCTTTCCTTATTAAATTATAGAAGGCTGATGGACCCCCTTTTATCAGACATGATGTCTTCAATAGTTTTTGAATATTTGTAGCATTTGGGGGACTGGGTTTCAAAGCAGAATAGAGACAGTGCCTTAATTGTAAGTATTTCCAGAAGTCCTGTTTCGGTATTTTATAATGCTCTTTCAAATGCTCAAATTCAACCATGCATCCATCCTTAAACAGATCCCCTATGTGGAGAATTCCTGCCTCAGCCCATTTCAACCATAGAATTGGTTTCTTGCCTATTTTAATTTTGGAATTCAGCCACATAGAAGAACCTGCCGTTAATGTTGGGTTAGTTTTCACAAGGCTGTGAGCTGTGAGCCAGCTTTGTTTAGTAAAATCTAAAATGGGGTTATTAGTGGGTGAGGATCTACCAGATTGTGATACAAACGTATCTGTTCGAAAAGGTTTTAATATTTCTTTTTCAATATTAACCCATGTTGGAAGTTTAGTTACAGGTAGATTGCACTTAGATAATTGAGCAAGTGAAAATGAGCAGTGGTACCACTCTAGATTCGGTAATGAGAGTCCTCCTTGTTCTTTGGCAGAAAATACCTTGACCCGACCAACTAGAGGTTTTTTTTTTCCTTGCCAGATAAACGATTCTACGCTTTGATTATATTCTTTTAACAGAGTCTTAGGTAAAGAAAGAGGAAGCATATACAGCAAATAGTTTATCTTAGGAATAATAATCATTTTGATCAAGTTTATTCTGCCAATTACGGAGATGAAGGACTTTTCCCAGTTACTTAAAAGTAATTTAATGTTTTGAATTATAGGCTCTAAGTTAAGATACATCATTTCGTCTATGTTTCTTGTAAGTTTTATTCCTAGATATATCATATTATTGGGGGTCCTTTTAAATGGCCATTGAGTAGTGGACATACTTAATGATATTTCTGAAATAGGCATGACCTCTGATTTAGCCCAGTTAATCCTATACCCAGAGATTTTGGAAAAGTTATCGATTAGAGATGTTATAAGAGGAATTGTAGTTGTGGGGTTTGATGTAACCAGAAGTAGGTCATCCGCATATAGGAATATCTTATGTTCCTCCTGACCAGCCCATATCCCCTGGATTTGAGAATTGCCCCTGATGGCGATTGCCAGTGGTTCCAAGGCAATAGCAAAAGTAAGGGGAGAGAGCGGACAGCCCTGTTTTGTGCCTCTAAAAAGGGAGAAGGGAGAAGATATTATGCCATTACATGATACAGATGCTGTGATATTTTGATACAATAAGGTAATCCACGTTAAGAAGGAGGGTCCAAATCCAAATTTTTTCAAGGTCAACCGTAGATAGGCCCATTCCACCCTGTCAAACGCCTTCTCCGCATCTAGGGAGAGGGCCATGACAGGGTTGGGTTTATTTTTAACATTATGTATAATGTGGAGTAGCCTTCTTAGGTTGTCTGCAGAGGACCGTCCTTTCACAAAACCCACTTGATCCGTATGTATAATGGAAGGAAGTACCTTCTCCAACCTATTTGAAAGGATTTTTGTTAATATTTTGCCGTCGACGTTACCAAGTGAAATCGGTCTATAGCTACCACATAGTTGAGGGTCTTTCCCTTTTTTGTGTATTATTGTAATCAGATTTTTATTCATTGAAGGTGGTAATGATTCCTTTTTAGTGGTATAGTGATATACTGTTAGAAGTCTAGGAGCGAGGATTTCGCAAAATTTTTTGTAAAAATCTGGCGAGTATCCATCCTCCCCAGGAGAACGACCTGGTCTTAACCCGTGTATAGCTTTTATAACTTCTTCAATTGTAATGTCCATTTCCATTAGGTCCCTATGTGACTCTGATATCTGTGGTATGTCTAAGGATGAAAAAAAATTCTCATATTGAGATGTTTCCACCTCCCCTTGTGATGTATATAGCATTTTATAAAAATCAACAAATACATTATTAATTTCCTTTTTACCGATAACAAGATTATTCTCAGTATTATAGATAGATGGGATAATGTTCTGTGAGGCAAGCTTTTTCACTCTATTTGCGAGGATCTTGCCCGCTCTCTCCCCTTGTTCGTAATGTTGCTGTTTGGAGCAAAAAAGCTCCAATTCTACTTTTTTTTGTACAATACAATTTATGTTATATTTGATTGATATGATGTTATTCAATGTAATTAGGTCTTGTTTTTTAGCATATTGTAAAGTCAAGTCCTTTAGTTGTTTTTCAAGAGTATTTAGTTGTTCCTGTTCCTTCCTTTTAAGAATAGAACCGTGTTGAATAAGTCTCCCCCTTAGAACCGCTTTAAATGCCTCCCAGGAGATATTGGGGTCTGGATATTCTTCATTATATGTCCAATACTCGTCAATGGCTGATTTTATGAGCTGACAGGATGCATCATCTTGCAATAACAAATTATTGAAGCACCATCGTCTATTTTTAACCTCATAATCAGGGATTGTAAGTATGATATCAACTGGCGCATGATCGGATATTGATATTGTCCCGATAGAGGCTTTTATAGTTTGGTTCACTATTGCTTTGGATGTTAAAATGTAGTCAATTCGGGAAAATGATTGATGAGGGTGGGAGAAAAACGTAAAATCTTTCTCAGTAGGGTTAAGTAAGCGCCATATATCGACTAAGTTAAGTTCTTCAATCACTATATCAATAATATTGCAAGATGATGTAATTGTCTTACTATTTGATTTATCCAGGATTGGATCTCTGACCTTGTTGAAATCCCCTCCCAATATGATATTTTCATTACCAATATCCTTTAATGTTTGACATATATTGTTAAAGAAATCCGATGAAAAAATGTTAGGTGCATATATATTCATAATTGTTATTCTCTGCTTATTTATTTGTGCATCAAGAGCAACCCAACGACCTTCTAGATCAGTAAAATTTCTCAAGACCGTAAATTCGGATTTATTTTTTATAAGAATAGATACACCTCTACTTCTGGTGTTGTACACACTTGAAAATACCTGGCCCACCCAACCTTGTTTCAATTTCTCTGATTCCTTTTTATCAAGATGAGTTTCTTGTAACATTGCAATGTCACATTTATTTTGTTTAAGGTAGTTAAGGATTTTCTTTCGCTTAATAGGATGGTTACATCCAGATATATTCCATGAAATTATTTTCATACCCATAATTTATAATAGTGATTTAGGTGCTTTATTAAGTAAGGATCATATAATTTGTGACTGAACAAGGAATGAAAGTTGAACCAAGGCGATTGAACAATGTGGATGTTGAAATACCATATAAGAATAAAAAAAATTAAAAAATATACAAATAAAAGACAATCAATAAAGAGACGTATGGCATGCCCTCCCCCCCTAACCCCCCTCCCAAGTGTTCCTGCCACCCAGACAAGACCCCACACCATTTTTACTCCCTTTAGCTACTTCTGCTCCTTTAATGCTCCCCTTTAGAGTGGGAGTCTTGTTCCAATTATTTCAAAAGAGATAACAAAACTGATAATATTGTGTAACAGTTATGGGGTATAGCGATATTTACATTTATGCACTGACATTATCCTAACCCCATTTTGTTCATGTAACGCTGTGCATAGGGATACTTTAATGTCTCATACCGTCAGATCTTCAGCCATTGGCCACTTGCTGCTCATAGAAAACCATCGCATCATCACATGAGTAAAACAGATGGCTTCCTTCATTATACTCGATCTTCAGTGTAGCGGGGTACAATAAACGAAATTGCACCCCCTTTTCGTATAGCAAAGCCTTGACAGGTTTAAACTCCGCTCGTTTCTTGGCTAGGGCAACACTCATGTCCGCGTACACTCTCAGTAGATGATCCCCGTACTTCATCTGGTGGTGCCTACTCCATCGTAGCACCGCCTCCCGGTCCTGGTAGCGGAGAAAGCGAACGATGAACGGCCTCGGTTTGGTCCTGGCTGGTCCTGTTCGATGTGCTCTCTCCAGTTCGGGGGGCAAGGGGAATACATCTGGTCCCACGGCGTCGCGTATCAGCTCCGAAATGAAGGCGATATTCTCTTTCCCGTACTCGCTTTTTTCGGGAATGTTGAGTATACGTAGGTTTGCTCTACGTGAGTGGTTCTCCAAGTCCTCGATTCTATTAAACAGCTTCTCACTTTGCTTTTCCAGGGTTTTTATCTTGGCTTCAGCCTCTATTAACTTCTCAAAGTTTTCCCCAACTTGCACCTCTGCGGAGGTTAAACGTGTTGAAAACGCGTTAACACTCCCATGTAGCGCATTTATCGAGTCTTGAAGGGGTTTAATAGAGTCCTGTATCAGAGTAGCCATATTTGCTTGATGTTTAGCGAGTTCGGCCATGAGTAGTGACATAGAGAAGCTGTCCTCACCGGTAGCTGGTTGGAGTGTTTGTTCATTGACTTCTCGAGCCGTGGCTTGGCTAGTTTGAGTGTTAGCTGCTGCCATGGCTGCTCTGGTTACGGTTGCGCTCGGGACCTTAGGCATAATGTTCTTTTCGTCGAATGAGTCAATCCAGCGTTAAGTTGTATCTCTCAGTTATTTAAAGCGCTTACAGGTAACCACTCTAGCACGGCGTGGTACCTACATCGCGTCCGGAAGCGGAAGTCAATTCTGTGTTAACATAAAAGTCAGTTGTGACTCAGTCGTTTGTAGTTTTGAGATACAAAAATGTTTGCTATGATCCCGTGCCATGACTCATGGTCATGAGGAAGGTCTGCAGCGTTACAGTGGTTACATGTACCCTTAACAATGTTAAGATGAAGGAATTCTGTTATTTAATATATTAAAAATAAATTTTTTATCTAAAAACCCCAAAACGGACTCATCACATATATAATTTGATTTGACAGTTAGAGGCTCCCAGGAATATAGGGCTTTGTTCTCACAGGAGTGACTGTTCTATGTTACAGAGCGGTGGGAACAAAAGAGCCTGTGGCAGCAGCAGCTCACAGCATTTTAATGACTGTCACATTGTAATATCTCCTGGTATTATGTGGCACTTGCCCCCAGACAGTTTCATTATCAGTGTATCTAAAGTACAGTATACGAGATACAACTGTTGTAGGAAACAAGCAGGCGGACCATTGAAAGATTTAAGGAAGTGTTTCTTAGTGCTGGGACACTTGTTAAATTGGAAACTAAACTGCTCACAGCCACACTTTTTTGACAATCTGTTATACTTAAGACAAGATAGGGAGTGAAATACTGTTTCTGAAGCCCGAAGAGAAAGTCCCATTGTAGAAACATAGTCATTTACATTTTGGGACTAGGAAACGCTGTTCTCCACTTTATGTTAAATGAGTGGTATTATTTCTCATTATATAACTGAGTGAAGCTCTCTGCTAAGTCTGAGATGTGATTCACTAATCCCTTTAAGTTCACCCACTGTCAAGACCAGACAGCTACACCATCTGGAGAGACCTGACCTGATTTCCTTGAACCCTGCTGCTCTCTATGACATCGGGACAATCGGCAGTGACGTTGGGCAAAGTAGAAATATCATAAGCCCAACAAGAAATAGATTCCCATACATTGGTAAGACTGACCTATAATACTGTTACAATAGTCTAACAGTAATGAATCATGTAAGATAACAGGCCACAGAATGATCTCTCTGCTATGAAACTCTTGTGCCTCACATTTTTTTAAACATACACTGCAGCAAGATGAACTTGTACGAAATTGGTTCAACAAAAACGTTTGTAAATCTTGTTTCTGATTTTTCTTTCGATCCTGGTTATTGTATAATTGTTGCCCAGTGGATTGGTTGGTGCCCGTATGCAGAGTATATCATGCGTCTCAATATTGACCAAATGTTTCTCACCCTATTTGACAAATTGTTCTGGCCAAGTGTGATTTCAGTGGGCATGGCGTTTCAGATGTGTCTTCCACCGAAAAGAAAATGTTCTGCTTTACTGTTTTGTTGGCATACCTCGCAAACATCAACATAATACACAGCTGTTGCAAAGACCGTTTACTCCACGCTGCAACACAACACTTTGTCCCCCTTATATACAGGTACATCATGCAGTGTGAGGAACAGTTAAATAAAGCACTGAATGACCCCATGCAGTCTGGATTCTGCAGTGACAATGTTCATTTCTCCAGTGTGAGACCAGTAAAGTCTCGTCTTAACGCACGTCTACGTCGGTGTTTGCCTGTGTTTTTCTATTGTGTTCTCAGTGCATTGTTCTGGTACTGCTTCCACTTCCATCAGACTGCAGAGATATTCGCTCCACAATCTTGAGCATTACCTGCCAGCCGACGCTTGAGTTTATTTCTATGAATACTGCAATTTTCTTCTAAAAACAGTCATCCACAGCTGTGTGCACAACACTGCGGACACTGAGGCGTTGCATTTATAAACAAGTAGTAGCTTTTTCACTCAGATCCAAACTGATGGTTAGTTTCAGGTGTGATGTTTTCCCCTCTGCTGCCTTCAGAGAGTCTCTATTCACACCCCTTACATGATCTGCATGAGCGCCACTGTCTGCAGACCCTGGAGGATTAGAGGAATGCATGGCCCGGGTTTGACTACTACATGCCTGCTGAATATTTGGTTAGGAGAGTATGTGCGGGCAGACAGAATCAGGATCTGAAACACAGTTTTCTCCCCATGTTTGCAGTAACAGTTTTTTTTTGTATTAAATAACAATGCCATGTTGGGCCAAGAAAATGTAGGTCAAGTCAGGCAGAATGTTGTAATATCACGCTGCGCTTACCACAGTCCTTAATCTGTGGCTGGAGGTCGCTTTAGTCTTAGGATGGACGGCTGTGGCTTTCTCAAAAGAGCTGAATGGATTTCTTAGTGCATGATCCTACATTAATGTTCATGGTTTAACAAGTTGTTGATGAAGACGGGACAACATAATAAGTAATACGACCTGTGAAGTGAAGTAATATATAACCCAAGATGTGAATGAAGTTGTACAGTTTATTTTATTCAGGTGAGGATAACAAATAGCAACATAAGAAGGCTCAAGTTAGAAAAGTCGTTACATCTCACGTAATCTTTTTAACCTGCTCCAGTCACATCCCAACTTCTACTCGCTGTCCTTTTACAAAATCTCTTCATTTTTGTGGGACCCTGCTAATTGTGAACGTAAAAGATTGGGGTCCAGGCGGAAACCACGTGGGGGCACTGTGCATAAAGCCCATAAGGTTCAGATGCACAGTTCATCGATCTGCAACATTTCTACTGTGCTGTCTGATCCCAAAACCATATGTAGTGAGGTGGGGTAGGTGTCTCTGCATTTAGACAATTAAATATATAAAAAGGGCCTTTTCCGTATCACCTGCCCTCTCACCTCTCTGACGTCACACCTGCTGCGGGACACCGCGTGGCTAGCGGCTAGTCTGGGGTTGTCTGGTTGTTCGATGTGTCAGGAGTGTCAAGCTGGCGACGTAGGCTTAAGGCCAACAACTTTTGAATGCAACTTCCATGCCTCGTTGGTAAGCGCGTCCCTAGTAGTTTGTGTACTATCAATGCGTGTGCATTTTTAAGGTCCTACTGTTCAGACAGCGCCGATGCCGGTCCGAGTGGTGCCTTATAGCTGGACGCGGTCCGGGGTCTGCGGGCTCGTAGGGGGTGTCGCGTTTTCTTTCGCCAACTGGTAGGATCTTTGTTTTCTTTGTGCCCAGTTACATGTATTTTAATTGTACTCATGTTTACCAAGTATTCGCAGGGTCCTGGCAGCACCATTATGGTCACTGTCTGTCATAAGCTGTTTGTCCTGTTGCGCTAAATGCGCTTCTCCACCTGTAAATGTGTTCTGGACTTTTACTTTTAAATGAAGGACTCAAGTGAAACATGAAATTACCTATTGAGAAACTTAACTTGTATAATAAAAGCAAAACATATGTTGTAAATCATTTGCCTCTGCCCGGTCCTTTTTAGCGAACCTGTGTGCCTTAAGTTACAATCTTGCTTAAGTTGTTTTCCCAGTTATACTGGGTGGCGTTGTGGCAACATTATTTATTTTAAGCCAACTATTTCGTATCACCCCCACTCTGCTACACATAGCAGTTTGGAAAATTGCAGTACTTCAAAAGTGCAGTTTTGCAGAGGTGAGCGATAACCTATTCTTTTGACAGCATGTGCCTATTTTCTTCTCTTTTTTTTCTCCACCTTTCATTCCTTTTTCGGTGACAGTGCCAGGGGGTCTGAAAATTGACTCACTTATGTCTGTCAAAATCCACATGAGTGTGATGATGCAGAGCTTTTTGCCTGAATCTCCTAGAAATATCATAAGCCCAACAAGAAATAGATTCCCATACATTGGTAAGACATAGACTGACCTATAATACTGTTACAATAGTCTAACAGTAATGAATCATGTAAGATAACAGGCCACAGAATGATCTCTCTCCTATGAAACTCTTGTGCCTCACATTTTGTAAACATACACTGCAGCAAGATGAACTTGTACGAAATTGGTTCAACAAAAATGTTTGTAATTCTTGTTTCTGATTTTTCTTTCGCTCCTGGTTATTGTATAATTGTTGCATTGGTTGTCGAACTGTCAGGCCTCCGGTTAGATCAGGCGAAGAACATTACAAGCACAGTGGAGGCGTTTGGATGTGGGAGGAGCTTAGGGCACTATCCGTCTTGAGGGATTTTCATTTGGCTTTGTAAACAATATGACTGGAGAGTAAGACACACTTACGTCTCTGATCTCCAGAGGTAACATCGGACACATGGATTCAGGAGTATACGGACTAGGAGGAGGCTATTTACTATAGAAGGATAGTAAAAAAAAAAGTGCCTTCATTACTTATTTTGCCTTTAACGAATGCTTTTGCTGCTACCGAAACACGAGACGCCGGTCATCAGTAGGTTTTATTTATCTCCTTGCTTGTCATTAAACTTAATGAAACTTTTTTTTCCCCAAATGTCTTTCGTGATTTGATGGGGATTTTGAACAGCTGAAAAAGCATCAAACAATTTAGCACTTGCATTGTTGAATCAACACTCTAATTACTTGACATCTGCGTGAAGAGATTATCAAAGAAATCCTTTTTTACCTCGGTGCCAAAGCATTTAATTGGTGATTCATTTGAAAGTCTGTGATTTCAAACAAGGCCTGTGTTTGTTGATGAATAGAGATTGTAATGTTTTATTGCATCTAAGTCTTAAAAGCCTTATAGCTGACTTTTTTTTTACAAGCAATGAAAGAGGGACTGCATGAATTGTGGTCCCAAATTAATTTCAGACTTTCATTTCCCGTGTCCAATGTTTCACTTCTTTACGCGGATGAGTTCATTGGTGTGCATTTGGAGAGGTGGCAAGTGTTCTGAGGTGCTGTCTCCCCCTCCAGCGTGTTAGAGAATTAACAATGATGCTCGAGAGGATTGATGAAGAAGAGGCAGCAGTCAGGATGTCTTATACAGGAGAAGTTTATTTACCATCGTTACGGGACCCGGAGACATGAACTCAAGACATTGCGCTAGTCCCACAGATTGTACGAGTTTACAGCTTGACCCAGTATGATAAATAGTTATTTAATATTATTCTCTAATACAGCGCTCATTCCAACTTTCCTTGATTACGAGATGCACTAGAATGAATGAATGAATATTTTATTTAAGTGTCATGCACGTATGTGCCCAGCCCACATGGGCTTATAAGACACTACAAACATAATTTAGAAGACGACCGTTTAAACAATATGTTCAATATGCAATATACATTTTACAGAAAAAAAATAAAAATAATCAAGCATCTGGATACAAAGCTTTCAATCTCATTGCCCACGCTTTCTCCACATATCTTGCCAAGCAAAAAACTGTATTTCTAAATAACCAACTCAACATATCACCTTCTGCCAACCAAAATAGATCAGGATTATTACATTCAACTCTTTCAAACAAAACTGTTCTCAAATCATTATACAATGGACAATAGAACATAAAATGGAATTCATCCTCCACCAAACATAAATCACAAACATTGCAAAGTCTATTTTCTTCAGGGATCCCTCTGTAACGACCCACCTCCACCTCTAGAGGCAGCACTCCTGCCCTGAGCTGAGCACACAGAGACCTCTGTGCTCTTTTCAAATTACATTTCAAATACATCTCTGTTGAAAAACATTCTTTAATCTGGATGTAAGTTCTTAATTTTGGTTTGGTTAGCAATTCAATTTTCCACTGCTCTTTGTAATGATCAAATAGTATCTGCCTGTGGTTTGTTATTTTACACTGTAAATTATTCCAAAATGATGATTGTGAATTTATTTTTGTAAATATTTGAAGGACCTCCTGAGACCAAGGACATTTATGAGTTTTGTCCCAATTAAAGACTTTCCTAGTGAGTCTATCCTCTGGTAATTGAACAAGACGGTTCCAAAGTCTTAACATTTCAGCCCACTGTTTCACCACACAGGGTTCCCAGCCCATGTCTCCCTCTATGGCTGCCTTAGGGGTGAACTTATGGACGCCAAGGAAATATCTCATAGCTCTGCTTTGGACAGAGTTGCTCTCTGCAGCGTCCTGAAAACCCCATACTCCTGCAGCATAGAGCAAAACAGGAGCTACCATTGAGTCATACAGCTGAGTGTAAGTAGTGAAACTCAAATCAGGACATAATTTCATCTTACTGATAACTGCACCCAGAGCCCTCCCAGCAGAATCTGCTAGTACTCTTCTACCATCAGAAAAAATCATATTCTCATGAAAAACAAAACCAAGATACTTATAAGTTGCAGAATACATCAACAATGTTTGACCAAAATAAAATTCATACTCACTTTGACAAACATAAGGCCTTCTAAAATTAACTATTTGAGTCTTATCACAATTAATATCAAGTCTCCATTTAGTACACCAATCATTCAAGATATCTAACATTTTTTGCAAATTAATTTCATTCTCGGCGACCAAAACAATATCGTCAGCGTACAATAAAATGCTGAGATTCAAATACCCAATGTCTATTCCCAGGTTTGCTCTCTTGACTTCTTGGGCCAAATCATTAACGTAAATTGCAAATAGAGTGGGAGAGAGAATATCTCCCTGTTTCACACCAAATGGTGTAGAAAACCAATCGGTCCTCAAATCGTTCACCTGCACACAGGCTACTGGTTGCTTATACAGAGCTTTAATGGATTTAAAGAAATCGCCATCAATACCATACTTAAGGAGTTTATATTCCAAAAGATCTCTGTTTATCCAATCAAAAGCTTTTTTGAAATCAACAAAACATACAAAGGTACCTTTACCTTCCTGCATTCGTGCTCGAACTACAGAGGACAGTACATAGATGTGATCTATGCATGCCCTGCCTTTCCTGAAGCCATTCTGCTCATCCACCAGTATTTGATTAATTTCTATAAATTCACAGAGCCGGCTATTCAGGATAGCAGAGAACACCTTGTAAACGGTACTTAACAAACTTATGCCTCTATAATTGAGAGGGACTCTAGGATCAGCTTGCGAGGACTTGGGGATAGGCTTTATAATAGATTTATACCATCCTGATGGAATAATACCACTCTGAAAGCAATGTTTAAACAACCTGTACAGAGGATTCAACAACCTAGGACTTCCAAGAACCTCGTTAGACAATGACTTCCCTCACCTCCTCCACAGTAATATCTCCATTTAACAAATCATTACAGCAAGAAGGATAAAGATTTTCCTCAAGTAGTATTTTTGCACTACACATTTCTATTAGAAACTGGTCATCAAACTGGTGGTTACTATTACAAGCAAACAGGTTTCTGTAATCCGTCTCCCACCGGTTTAAAACCTGATCAGTTTGAAATAAAGATTCCCCACTTTCAGTAACTATTTCAAATGGAATTGTCTTTTTTCTTTTTGGTCCAAGCTTATTGATTTCTCTCCAGAACTGTTGTGAATTATTGCTTTGCAAACGTTCCAACTGAAGGGCTTTCCCCCTCTTATAACGTCTTTTATAGAATCTGAGTTTTTTATCAAAATTTATTTGGCAACTTTTAAAGGTATTGTTTAACTCTCTCCTTAAGATCTGATCTTTACATTTCAAAAAATATTTCTCAGCCAAACGAAGACTCAACCACATAGACTGTAATTCATCATTCCAATATGGCTGCTTGATTTTGTGTTTTCTTCCGTGCATTTTTATATTTGGTCTATATTTACTCATTTCCTTATCCAATAGTGTACAAAAACAGTCATAGCAGTAGTTTAAATTTTCCTGCGTTTTCTCGCTGCTTTCTAATTGCTCTGTAATATCATTAAGAGCTGTATTACAGGCCTCAGAGTCAAGGAAATGTCTATGCAACTTTCTTAATGGTCTTTTATTCTGCAAAGCAAAATCATTCCCGTTTACTGGGCGCATTTCCTCTGTCTGAAAACGCAAATAAAGCACAGAGTGATCAGGAAGTCTACATCTGTCATCTATCATATTTATAATAGGTTGTTCAGCTCTGTCAACTAGGTCATGTGGAGTAAAAACTCTAAATTCAACACATGTCTTCAGGTCCACATGTGGTACCACAATATAATCAACCACTGCCTTACCCTTTACTGATATAGAAGTAAAATCATCTTTCGCAGGGCTTATCCTTCCATTCAGAATACAACATTTAGAATCTTTAAGAAAATGTACAAAACTTTCCCCATGTTTATTTAGGACCGAGTCCAACCCAACTCTAGGGGGGATATCGTCTTCTTCAACAAAATCTTTAAGGTACGCAATGCGACTGTTTAGATCTCCACATATATAAACTGAATCAGCGTCTGCCGCATATATTAATGATAATAAATGAGCATAGAAAAGATCAGCATTGCGACCCCATGTAGAATTTTCTGGAGATAGATAACAGGACATTATGATGAATGAATATTGTGACACCACATGCTCAAAGCGCACAGACAGAATGCCATCATATGTTTTATCAATAACTTTAATAGAGAAATTGTTCAGAAAACTATTTCTAACGAAAATACCCACACCCCCAGACGCTCTTATAGCTCTCTTATGAGCAATGCGGTTATGGCCAATCCAGGTAAATCCATCAAGTTCAGGTATAAGATTAGATAAATGAGTCTCATTCAAAGAAATAATGTCTGGCTCAAGCGAGAGAAGGAGATGCGCTCTCAGTTTATAATTGTTAAGCGTCCATCCGTTCACGTTCCAATTAACCAAAACAACATAGTCAGTACTTACAGGCTGGGCATGATCTCGTCAAACCCGTGGCCCACGTCCCGCTGCCTCACCATCACGTTTAACCAATCTCCCGTTTCCAGCCAAGTAATAATCCTTAGCGGCCGGGATCTCTCTAAGAAGAGTCCTAAAGTTGATCTCCATCAGCCGCTCCGCGTGTGATTTCGCAGATGATACAAAAACCCTTTGGTAGCTGTCGATATCCTTGAGTTTAGCCTTCCTCCGAAGCACCGCCACTTTGTCCTGTACCGTCTCGAGCTCCACTTTAACGAGCCCCGGCTTCTGTCCCCGTGCCCTCACGCGCTCCGTGGCCACCAATTTAGGCACCGGGTCGCAGCGCAATCCCTCGCGCAACAGGTGATTCACTTCGGCCTCTAGGTCTTCATTCTCCGTCTGAGGCAGCCCGACGATAACCAGGGAGACATCCGGGTCAAAGGGCTTGCCACGCATTTCATTTTTGTTCATTTTTGTTTCAATCATTTCCATTCTAGAGCTCATAATGCTTACTTCCAGATCCAAATTCTGGCGCATTTCCTGAGCCACTTTCTCCAACTCAGTTTCTCTAGACAGTCACGGAGATCATTTATTTTCACGTCCATTTGCGCTTGCATTTTATTTGGCATATCATCCATTGTGGTTTGCATTTGATCCATTTTAGCACCAAGAGCGCGCAGTTCATTGATCAAAGCAGCCTGATCCGACTCGGCGTCCTTCTTACTGCGATTTCGCGTACTATCAGCCATAATGACGCACAAACGGTGCAGGTTATCAGAAAACACCAAGGCAGACTTTTTGTGAACCACATATAAAGATTTTGAGTAAGTTGGTCTCTCGGATCACAAGTTATATCACGATTTGTGCAGCAAGGTGAATGACAATTACACCCATGCGGCCATCACTAGAGATGTACTAAAGGTGTGTGCCCCACAGCATCACTCAAGTTGAGGCAGTCTGCTCATGTCGGTGTCATGTGTCTAATGGAGCATGTAATGATGATCACAGCTCCACTGAAGGCGTCTCGAGCCACACTTTGAGCTGTGGGTTTCTGATAGTGAAGTTGGCCACTGCTGCTTAAATAGATGCTCTCAATTGCTCATTCTCCTCTTCTTTTTTTGGTAGAAGTTAGGATTTTCGTGGTATCGCTCTTTAGCCTTTTGAGTGGGTAACTGAGCTGGCGAAGTTGTACAGGCAAGGTCATTTAGTATCCTTTTGTGTTTAACTACATTGTGGTGTGATTGGGCTGTTGTTGGGTATTTTGTGCTCACAGTTTGTGAGTTTGCCTAGATATCTTTTTATTGAGCTGCAATAACTCATTACATTTGAGTTAACTGCGAAAGGAATGGACTGTGGCCGACCTGACTGAAAACAACTTAATTACAGATCCTGCACTTTAGAGTAAACTGTTCAATAAAAAAAATCTTTGCACAATATGAAAGTTTGTATTTATTTAAACTTAAAATGTGTATGCGTTTTCTACAGTTTCTCATTTTGCCTCCGTTAAAACTATTTAAACCTGGATAGACATTTTTGGCGATCAGACCCCGGCAGTAGACATCAATAGATGGATTAAAGTTTGTATGGATGGGTAGGTTAACGTTAGGGATGTGTAATAGAAGAGGCAGTAAAGGGGTGGAGGTGGGTTGCAGCACAGCTGCAAAGCGGACGAGCCATGAACGCTGGAGGCATAAAACGCGGGACCGAGGGCGATGCGACAAAGGTATGACTCTGCGCTGATAGACTGAGGTGGAGGTGTGACCCTCGCAGACGCGATCATTGGCTGGAAGCTGGTGGAGCTAATATTAGTCTTGGTTGAATTTACGCATAGGCTTAATTTACCTTATACATATTTCAATTTTAGAGAACTCCTTGCCACTCGGTAAATTGACATGTTTCACAATTTACAGGGAGCAATACTACCGTAATGTAAACAACAAAACCACTGCTTGTTCACCGTCAATAAAGAAAAAGCTTTTTATACAGATACACAGCACATACACAAAGGTCACATATGGTTTCGCATGTTGAGCTTAAGAAAGGTCAGGGCTTTTCTCAGGGCAGCACCATGTAATATGTATAATATACACATATATATATAAAGATGTTGCATTTTCTATAGAGGATAATCTGATACATGGGCTCCACATGCTGGATGAACCTGATACCTTATAATTACATGGAAGTGCTGAGTGGCACTTTATTAACAAACTTTGATGAACGGGAAGGGGGAGGGGGATCTTACATCAATCAATCAATCAATCAATGGTTTTGTATAGCCCAATATCACAACAGGAGTTGCCTCATAGGGCTGTAACAAACATTAAGGCAATAAAACAGAACAGTAAATAAGACAATGTAAAGTTCCGGTGAATCAAATATCCAGGCAAACATAATGTCCAAATAAGCGTCAGCAGTGGGTGGCGACGAGCAGTGGGTGGCGACGAGCAGCTCGGGTGTCCCCTGTCCTTAGACTCTCCAGCCCGGCAAGGAAAAACTCAAAAACCCAGTGGGAGAAACGAGAAACCTTGAGGAGAACCACAGAAAGAGAGATCCACTCCCATGGACGGACAGGCTATAGAGACCCAGGGCCGAAGGAGTCCCTCAGTAGACGGGCCGAGATCACAGACCGTCCAGTCCTTGTTGTCAGTAGGCAGGGTTCCTCCGTTCAGCCGGGTTCCTCCGTTCAAGGGTTCCTCCGTTCAGCCGGGTACCTCCGTTCGATCTAGACAGGCACTCCCAAGGGGGAGTGGGACAGGAGACACCATGTGAATAGTAATGAACAGACTACAGATGAAATAAATATTGTATCATAGTAAGACAAAGTTTGCAGTAAGAAGAAGAAGAGGATAGCGCTCAGTGTACCGTACTTCCCACAGCAGAGTTTCTCCTAAAGCAGCTTTACTTCAGGCTGTGGGTTAGAGCTTTACCTAACTGACCTGATCATAAGCTAATTCGAAGAGGTACGTTTTGAGCCTAGTCTTAAATGTAGGGACTGTGTCTGCTTCTTTAACGTGAGCTGGGAGTTTATTCCATAAAACCGGAGCTTGGTAGCTAAAGGCTCTTCCTCCTACAGTGATAACATCAAAGGCCAGTGGGCGCGACGCAGAGAAAATGTTATCAGAAGGTTGGAGTGCAAAAACAACAAACTGCAGGCATTGAAGAGCTCCTTTTACAATCCAGCCACCTGTTACGACGGACATTTCTAATCCCAGAGCTTGTTCAGATGTTGAATTCCTCCAGGGCACATCAGAGTATCAAAGAGGTGACCCGAATTGTGTCTACACTCTACATGCCAGATTTTTCAATGCTTTGTCTTCTTTTGGCGCATACTCCACACTCGCACAAGCAAAACAGAAGACACCTGGGTGAAGAAATTGGTTTTGATGCTTGAGAGGCGAAAGGTCGTCAATCTAATAGACGTTGTTTATGATGCCACAAAAATCATCAGCAAAGAGACACAATGAAGAGAAGAGACATGGCAGTGTGCAACAAACAAACAAACATTGCCACTTTGACTCAGGTAATACTGTAACTGCAAAAACATTTGAGTATAAAGGATCAGATGGCCCAAGAAAAAAGTCTCTCAAAGGCCTAAAGATAGTGCTGAATAGTGTTGTTTCATTATGTATATAATTGACGCCCCCTTTTTTTTTTTTTACAGGACAATGATGTAACGGCGACTTCATCCGTTGTTTACCCCAAAAATAGCAAAAACCTGGTTGCAGAAACACGACGAGATGTTTAAGACTTTTCGATGACGAGATGAAATGATGGAAAATGGAACACAGTCGTTACACATGACTCTGAGCACGCGACTGACAGCGCTGTCACTGGGACTTTATCTTTATCTCAGGGCAATGTTTTTTCCCTAATTAAATACCGTGGCAGTTTGAACGCAACAAGCATGTTGATGCAAACAGCGTGCCGTTAATAGACAACCTCGAAGCGATGATCAAAAGATGAGGTTAGAGGCCGCTGCAAGCAAAAGCCCGTTTTACAGTATTATTTCTGCCTATTGAGCGTGTAATCTGTCTTCTTGAACCTGTCAGCCTTCATCCCAATTTCCAATACTTATTGACCTAAATTTCGGTAGTTGAAATACTTTTTTGTTTTAACTGTATCAACAAACACTGGACTAAAACTATCACATAAAGAAAGGACTAAAATGTGACTAATACTAATTTTCATCCAAAAGACCCAAGGTCCAGTTTGTGACTCTGATTTTTTATTATTATTTTTTTAGTAAATTGATTTTGCTCCGGAAAAGTATTTTGTATGATCTGTAGTGAGGATTGTATCTTGTTCATATTATCAATATTATATTAAAATGTACTAATTGTTGTTTTTGCTTGTTCTCGGTCTTACATGTATGCAGTATGTGCCCAGAACAAATTCCCCCATGTTGAACAATAACGTTTAATTCATTCATCATTCCTTCAACCAAAAGAGGAGCATTTCTTAGTTTTGTCTATCTAGGATAAACTCGATTCATTATTATGTCACACAATGAGAGTTGTACCTTTGATAAAAAAGTGTGTGTGGCGACTGTAAGGGCCAAATAGATGGGGAACACCCGATATAAATCAATGAAAAATGTATGTGCACAAAACCCTATGATTCACTAGAAAGCTTGAAATGTGTGAGAGAAAAGCCTGGTTTCTGGTCCTCCTGTTGTATGTTTCTATTATTTTGTGACAGAGCAATTTACAGGCTTAACGAGATAAAGAGAGACACCGGGGACATGACAACATTGTTTTCTCACCCGTAAAATTACTTTACAGGAAACAGACAATTACCTGAAACTTTGTCAGGAGCTCAATGATAATGGGCTCAAACAGCCTCGAGGAATACCATTGGCTTTCCCTTAAGTGTGCATTGTCTCATCATCAAGTCGTGGCAGTGGCAGGCATTGGGCAGAATGAACTGACCAAATGAGTACGTGGGAAAAAGGTGTTTCAGTCCCGTAGGATTACACTCTGCATTGCACTTCCTTTGAAGAATCTTGTTTCTGACCAACTGAGGGATATTTATCTCCAATGACACACTTCATCAGTTGTTTACCCCAATGCCCAGCACAGGCTAATCAGACCTGGGTGTCAGCCGCATAGGGACTGAGAGCTCACTTTACTAACCCCATGCTGATAATGAGTCCAGACCGGATGCGTAATGAAATGGCATCTGTTGTTCTTTTGTAGAGGGATTCTCTTGGAGATAAAATCAATTTCACTGACGAAATCTAGTACTCAGATCAACCTGAGATTACTCCCCAAAAAAAAAAGAAGTATTTTTTAATTAGTTTTAGTCTCCAATGCATCCCTTCACCAAACTTTAATGTCTCTGCATATTTAATCGGTTTTCATCTGTAGCTGGTGCATATAAACTAGGCATTCAGGAAGCAGAGACTTCCACAGCGTATTAATTGATGACCCTTTGCATCAGTATGGACTTGTGACTGCAGTGCCTTGGTAGATAGTGAGGGGATTGCAGGTTCCCGAGTGTGTTCGACAATAAAAGGCTAATTTATGAGCATTCATGAGTCAAACGTTTTATCATGGATTGGTTTGGACTTGTACACGCACCACAGCTTGAGTTTAATTTAATCATTTTGCGATTGTAATGGTGATTCCACTTGTCAGAAGCCATTTGCCAAGGCATTTTGTTCAAACTTACATTCAGGCTCGATGCTATGACGCCAAAACAACGATATCATACAACATCAAAACAAGCAATTTTTATTTCCCAATATGCGTTCTTATTTACATTTTCCATGAATCTACTCCTTTCTCTTTTCTGTGTCTGATCAGATGGAAATGAATTGTGGCACGGCTGAAATCCAATGACCAAAACCAGCCAAATCCCAGTGGTCACATAGGCTATTTTATTTAGTTTGATTCCACCTGCCCTAAAGCAACAACGGTACAGACGTCCCTTGTGTAGATGTCAACATTCTAACCCCCTTTGGCCAAATGTGACACCCATCAGATATAATTATCTGTCCGCCTCCTCCGCACCGTGGTTTCATTCCAGCTTGCTAACGGAGAGGATGTGGGCTCCATTCTCACTCACAGGTACCTGATGTTTGGCACATATCGGCGTGTGAGACTGGATTAACTGCAGCCTCTCTCTTGAGGAGACAGAGCTGATTTTTTTTTTTCTTTTTCCTTTTGCTTCACATCAATCAAATGATTTGGAAAGGCCAAAGACTCTTTGTTTCCCAGAAACGCTATTTCAGTTCCTCCAGCTTGTACTGAGTCTGTGTAGCATAGAAAAGGATTACCTCCACCTGTTCTTGCTTGGTGTTTTGTTTTGTGAAAGAGAAATTCGAATATGGTCAGCACTGAGAATTCAAATATATAACAAAAGACAGCTGTAAAGTCAGTATATATACATCGATGTACAACATGCAGTGCCATACACACAAACTGTAGTGCAGCAAGCGGACACGTTTCTTTCAGATCCAGTAACAGCTCACCTGTTGGATCAAACCTAAACCCATAAGGAGGCCTGTGTTTTCAGAGGGCAATAAATACATTATTGTCCCCATTGGGAAATTCAGCATTTGACCTTCAGTGCCACTTGGCCAATTTGTGGTAGCTCACACTGAAGGGCCAAGACTCTAGCCAGGATCATATTCAGGAGTACTTTGCTGGGGGATTGAGGTTGAGGTTCAGTTAATTACTTCACTGACCTCTGGACTCACTGATCTTGGGAGGTACACACACATGGAAATGCTCTGATTAGATGCTGGATCGTCACAATATGGAAATTTGGAACATATGTGTAACTAAAACACATACACAATGATTAATAATACAGCATAAGGGTGAATGAGTGTGTATTTTAAGGCAATAAATACAGTAATTTAAAAAAGTGGTATCTGCTGCTTTGCAATAAATAGATGCAAGGGCTCAGCACTACTCCACTCAGATCAGTCTTGACATACAGTGTGTAAAACAGGATTTGTCACCTCTCTCTATGCACTGGCACTAATTACACATGACAGGCTTTCATATACAGGGGCCATAAGCATTTTTACAAGATTGGTACAGCTGCTGTAAACAAACACAAAACATGTGTCTGCCCGTCCCTACGATATAATGTTAAAATGGCAGTTTTAACTATTGGCATTCATTTATACGTGTAAAGACTTTAGACATTAGAAGGGTTTGTGTGAAACAAGGTGGGGCCTTGATACTCATACGCACTGATAACCATGGTGACACAGTGAGACTAATCATTACTGGGAAAAAAAATCTTGTACTTGATTCTCACACAAACATTTGCCTCTCCTGAAGTCTTTTTTTTTGTATTTTCATGATAAACAGATGCATTTCTCTCGCATGGTTTTGTTAAGTATCGATCTGAAGGAGACAAAAAAAATAAAACGTTTTTGTTTTTGCCTTGAAGCATCTCTTGTTTGTTAGATGAAAAGCTTAAAAATGCACAGCTGAGGCTTGTGTGTTGCCTTTGAACCAAGAGAAAGTGTGGGTGCATGCAGGTGCTTTGAGCAAAGCAAAGGTTGATTGTTTGCACTTTAAAGACCTGTGGATCTCCAGTGATTTTGTGCTGCTCTGGCACTGAGCTGATTCATATTTGTTGGACCGCGCTACTCTCGAACCCAGCAGTGAAACCACTACATCTGACAGATTCATACCTCTCTGCAAAGTTGACAAGTCACACACTATTTAAACAGTTGGGGAGTCATGTATAGCACAGTGTTGTGAACCCATTCTGCAGAGATGGAAGAATTACTCTAAGTCTAAAGTATAAAAGAAGGCAACACACTGTCAAAGTATCGAGTGTACACGAGTACTATACTGCAAATACTAGTTGTAGTTGACTGCCACTTTCTAAAACTGATCTTTTAGCAATATTATTCCATTATGATGACCATTCACAAGTTTCCATTTCCTTCCTGTGCACCCAACCTTGTTTTGCCCCAACTGACAGACCTCTCTATTAGAAAGTACCATGCAGATTTGTTCTTAATTTGATTATGATTCATTTTGTATTTTAATAAATCTGCATTACAACAACTACTTTTGCAGTAAAACATATTATTTACCCTAAGACCCTCTTGTTCTGAAGTTTCCACACATCACAAAACCTATGTTTGATTTAATTCTGTTGCTTAAAATAAAATAATGTAATAATAATGTAATAATGTAATAATAATAATAAAAGAAACCCATAAGAAGCACATGGAGAAGCAGATGTTTGCCCTGAAAACTGTCCCATATTGTCCACTGATAAGCAAACCCAATGACGTAGCAGAAAACCAACTCTCCCTGTCTACCGTGTTTGTTTGGCTCATTATGAGCGCTCTTGTAACATACACTAGGAGAAAACCTAGATGTGAAATAATATGGGTACAAAGAGCCCGAGGCATCTGTGCAGAAGCGAGGCAGCAGCGTTTGGTTTGTATCACATGACACTCACATGAACACACTAGTGTCCGAGTAACAGATAGAGTGGAGTTTGTGCCTAACGCAGACATTACAACATCATCACAGAACAATTCATTAGCTGTAATTGGCCAATTTAAGAAACTAATACAATAGGCAGACATCCGCTTATCTCCTGTGACCCACTGGGAGAGTGTGGCAGGCAGGGCACTCAGTACTGTCAACGGGATCATTTAAATTCAATTAATAATAATAACAATAGTAATGCATCGGTTTTATATAGCGCTTTTCTGGACACTCAAAGACACTTTACATTACATTATTCATTCAGTCCATACTTGGTGGTGGTATGCTACTATTGTAGCCACAGCTGCCCTGGGGTAGACTGACGGAAGCGAGGCAATCAGTCTGCGCCGTCGGCCCCTCCGACCTAGCCTGGAAAAATCCAGCCTCACCGCTGTACCAGCCGGTGAGTCTGGTCACCGTTGCGTCGAATCCATTTCCCACAGCGGTAGATACGCAAGCAAACAGGAAGCGGAGTAAACCAATCAGCGAAGGGCGGGCGTCTGCTGTTGATGTGGTGTTATTAGCGGTTTTGCGTTAATATTTGCGCAGGATTATGAATAACGAAACTCACCTACTGTCGATGTGTTTTTTGGTCATTTACCGCCGACTGGAGACACGCTTTCTCTCTTTCGTGCATCGTTCGTAGATTGTTATTGAAGGACTTCCGCGTCCCGTGAGCATAGACTGTACGTCACGGCAAATAAACGATTCAGATTGGACGTGAACGGATTAATTTTGCGGAAGGAGCGAGCGTTGACTGGGTGACCAGACTGATCCCCCGCTGGATAAAAAAATACAGAGGGGAATCATTCTGGTCCCACCAGGCTATCTCCGACCACCACCACTCACTCACTCACACACTACATTCGCCCAGGCTTCCTGGTGTTTCCCAAACGGTGTCCCGTCCAAATACTGACCAGGCCCTTCCCTGCTTAGCTCCCCAAATCTGACGGGATAGGGTAGAGCAAAACGCAGTATGGCCATGAAATTCTGATATAATGCAAATGTTTTTAAGTCATCGTTTGGAGTGCATTTTGCAGCCTCTACTGGTTCTTTCATTTGACTCAAAGGCTTCTCAAAGGTTTTACTGATTAGGAGTTGCTCTGAAGCTGATCTTGCCTCCTTTAAAAACTCTCTAAACTTTTAATGCCGCTCAAGAGTTGAGAGTCAAAAATGCTGTGCAAATCTCATACATTTTTTCCCATAGACTTTAGAAACATTCAGGTATTAGGAGTCTAAAGGCACGGCATACGGTGTTGACCATGCAGCAAGATGATCTTAAAAGAACAAAAATGCTTATCGAAACATCAGACCAGTGTTTGGCAGTAAGTTTTATATCCATAGCTTGATTCAAGTCACAACCTGGCCTTATCTTCAGAAGGATTTTTTCGAGTAGAATATCTTTTTTTTTCCATTTGCCAAAGTTTGGAGAACTATTGACTTTGAAAATGGTTAAGGTTAAAGTTAAGATATACTTGATTGATCGCGGAGGCCAAGGGAAATTCGTCCTCTGCATTTTACATTCTTCGATGCTGATGGGGCAACTCGTCGGGACTGGAGATGTTGTTCCAGGCTAATCAGAATCACCTAGCTGGATGTGTGTGTGCATGTTTTTTTTTGTGGTAGGGGAAACCGGAGCACCTGGAGGAAACTTAAAAGCAGACACGGACACGGGGAGGACATGCAAACTCCACACAGAAAGGCCTAAAGGTCAGTCATTTTGTCATATGAAATATTACATTATGCCAACAAACTCAGTGGATATTGATACAGTGTAAGTTTCAGTTCAAACACACAAAAGAACATTACATCAGCCAATAAATAATGGATTATTGGATTATCCATCCATTATGACTAGAATAGTTTAATTTGTTTAATACAAGGAGTACAATGCGTCAAATGCATTATTGAGTCAGAAACTATGCTTGAAGATAATCTACCAAAAGAATACTCTCCAAAGGATCTTGACCTGCATGTTCCGATGGCACTACATGCTGTTACCTCCAAATCCACTGTCCTCTGCATACAAGCAATGTCCTACAGGCTTTTATTAGGTGTACTCAAGCCCACAGGAACTCAGAGGCTGTCTTGATTTCATTTTACCTTAAGCCCTGAGCCTAAGCATTAAATTAATCAACAGCACTGCGCGTGTTGTGATCCAATTTGCATAATCATTGTCTGAGATTTTTCACATTCGGATCATGCGTGCATACTTCTTTGTACAAAAACAATGACATGCTGTTTGGAAGTGAGAGAGTGCAAAACTCGTCCTGTGTTTTAAGCTACAGTTTAGGGCGCCGCTGCCATCTGTGAAATAGAACGCTGACAATTTACCCAGCGGCGCCGTTCCATTTTTGTACTAATTCAGTCAATGGATGCTTGAATTCACTTGTGACATCTCAAGGTTGGTGAGATCGAACGAGCGTTAAATAAAGGTATTTGGGCTATTTTAGCAGATAAACAGGGACAATGGTTAAGCATTTCTTTTATTCTTTAATTGACATACAGGACAAAAACATTTAGAACACATAGAAAAAGGAGAAACACATAACAAAAGGTAGATGGAACAGGATGTACAAACATGTACATTGGATTGGGTGGAGTGAATGTGTGCGTGGATGTATTACAAAACAAAATCATAAGATATTGATATGGGGGGGGGGTAAATTAAATTAAATAAAAATAATAATAATAATAATAATAACTAATATATATATATATATATATATATATATATATATATATATATATATATATATATATATATATATATTTAAATAGTAATGATCATGCTAATCATGACGATCCCAGTGATAGTAACAAAAAAAAAATTAAAACCATTTAAAAATAAAGAGACAAATAAAGAAAAAAATGAAAATAATAAACACACAAAAAGATAGGAAATAGGACACAGAGGCGGATGGGAGGGGCGGTGCTTGCTGGATCTAAAATGTGCATAGAAAGGATAATAATGCCATTGTTGCCTCCCTCACAAACTTGACCCTAATCATTTCTCATATTTATAATATACATACATTAAATATTTAGTATTATTATTGATGATACTACTGAATTACTATGATTACTGCTGTATAATTTAATGTATAAATATTTATAGCATATATAACGTAGTAATTGTATAGTGATTTATTTTAAATATTTTATTTATGATTGCTTGTTTGTTTCTATCAAAACTAGTTCCATCCTATTCATCCATTTACTATTATTCTTATTAATGGTTAAGCATTTATTGATGTCAGGACACTGTCAAAGGGATGTTGCGACTTTAAACAAGCTTCTTTTAAAAATAATCAAACTCTCTCCCGTCATTAACATCTTTAACAATGACCTAAAACAGTCCAGCATTAATTGATTACATTGATAAATAATGAACTTTGTCTTTTTCTAAATTCTAGATGACTAAAAAAAAGAAGACCTTCATACATCTTTTGTTTTGTTTCCTCTGGGTATTTGGTAATAATCTCAAATGCATCTTTTCCAAAATCTTACACTTTGTTTGTTAGAAAATGAAATATTGATCAGCTGAAACAAAATATCCAGTAGCTGCACTTCCCGGTCCTCCAGGTGCACAGAGGTTAGCGCTCGTGCTTCACAGCTAGAAGGTCCCAGGGCTTTTCAGTGTGGAGTTTGCATTTTCTTCCCGTGTCTGTTGGTTTCCTCCATATACTCCGTATATATATTTTCCCTACCACTAAAAACATGTTCAATAGGCCAGAATGTATGGTGTGTGTTAGTGATGCGCGGGTTGGCCCCGCGGATTCGGTCGGATCGGGTACCTCAAAAATACGTCAAACTTCGGTGCGGGTGGGTCGGGTTACTACAAAGCGCACTTTTATTTTATTATTGTCCTTACATTGTTGGCTTACAACATACAGTGCATTCTTACCCATAATGCCACACGAACTCGGCAGTGTTTTGTTGAATGTTTAGTTTTATGGGGTAAACATGTTTTGTTTAGATGTCGCCTATGGCTTCTGTATGACTTGATCACTGCTACTGCTGCGGCACAACAGCAGTGCCCAAGCACGTGGTGAAAATAATGCATTAGCATTTAGGTAAAACTAAAATAACAAAGACACAGCATCTAACTAACCTCAGGTTAAGGCGGCTCCACGTTAGTCCAAACTCCGTTTAGTTTGACAGAAAGAGTTGTCCATGACGTGGTGGAAGTAAAGCCTCATGATAGTTTCTGCTCCTCGTTTCCTGATGAGTCCATAAGCGATTTCAAAGATTCCTCAGCAGTGCAGTAGCAAAACAAAGCATCAAGCACTTTAAACTCACAGTCACGTGACGCGCTCCCGTTTGAGTGACGGCAGCTGCAGCCGGACCATGGATCTATTATGAGCCTGACTCATGACGCTGTTTTCTAATGTGTGCGGGTTCGGATCGGGTCGGGCCGGACCCTTTTCTTCGAATCGGGTGGTTCGAGTTTGATTTCCAGCGGGTCGGGTTAGTGCGGGTCAGAAAAAAAGCTGATCTCTAGTGGGTCTAGTGTGTGTGTGTGTGTGTGTGTGTGTGTGTGTGTGTGTGTGTGTGTGTGTGTGTGTGCGTGTGTGCGCGTGGTGGTGGTCAAACGGGCCGATGGCAGAGATTGGTAGCCTCGTTTCCATCAGTCTACCCCAGGGGCAGCTGTGGCTACAATAGTAGCTTACCACACAAAGTATGTCGTGAATGAGTAATTTACTTGCGTCTTTCTCAGAGGCGTCTCCTCTGACAGAAGTAAATTTCCACTCCGTTGAAACATGTCAGGTATTGAAACAAAACATCTGCTCTGTAGATATTGAAACTAAAGACGAGCACACAGTGGCGTAAGTAAGTGAGTGAGTGAGTACATGTGGTGAGATGGTTGTAATTTTTATTCAATTTTGCGTTGAGAAAGAATCCATGTACTTTATTGGATGTAAAATGACATGATTATAACATTTAGGACATAAATCAAAAAACAACATCGCACACTCATAAGCCGATGTCCAAATTTTCAATGATAGTGATTACGTTTCGGCATTAGCCTTCATCAGAGCTTTCTTTTTTCTTCTTTGAACCAAAGATGTTTATTTGTTTATTTGTTTATTTGTTTATTTATTTGGATCCCCATTAGCTGTCTCCAAATGGACAGCTACTCTTCCTGGGGTCCGGTTCAAGCAATTACAATATTCACATCATGCAGTTAAATTGAAAAAAACACTTCACATACAAAACCTCTCCTCAGTTATACGCACACATACTGTACATATAAAGAATTTAAATATACTGTATATGAAGATATAGACATACACACACAAACAGACTTAGGCTTCCATCAGAAAATGTCTTTTCAATAGTCTTTTAAAAGAGAGCTTTGTTTCAGCCTGTTTAACAGCCGGTGGCAGTTTGTTCCATAAAGTCACAGCTCTAAATATGACCGACCTACGCACGGCTTCTGTTCTGGGTTTGGGGCGGGTCAAATGACCCTGAGCCGCTTGCCTAGTTGGATAGTTGTGCAGATCTCTCACATAATGTAAAAGGTTGTACAAATTAGTAGGTTTTTGACTATAGCATATATTTGTGAAGAAAGTCATTAAATGACATTTGAGTCTATCTTCTACTCTGAGCCATGAGAGACGGTCATGATGCTCAGCTGAGCTCTGTCCCCACACGAGTGGGCAGCCCAGAGCCAGCCTGGCAGCCTTGTTCTGTGCTGTCTGCAGTTTCGTCATGTGTTTCTTAGCTGCACCTGACCACACCACAGAGCAGTAGTCCAGGTGAGACAAGGCCAATGACTGAACCACCAGAACTCTAGAAGCCGGTGTCATGAATGAGCAGCACCTTCTAATACATGCCATATTTCTACCCATTTTTTCACAACAGTGTTAATGTGCTTATCCCAAGATAAACGTTCATCGAAAGTAACTCCAAGGAGTTTCACCTCCTGAACCTGCTCTATTTGCATGTCTTTTAATACAATGTTAAGTGGATCGGCACTATCTTGGTGTCGAGATCTAAACAACATACTCTTTGTTTTAGACACATTCAAAACCAGTTTGTTTTCGTGAATCCAGTCCAATAACAACTGCAGATCATCCTGTAGTGTATTTCTCAGCTCAGACATTCTTGATGCTGCACAGTAAACAGTGGCGTCATCTGCATAGAGAGTTGCGCTGCACCTTTTAAGGCCGTACTGCATATCATTAATGAAAATCGAAAAAAGCAGTGGTCCCAAACAACTGCCTTGAGGTACACCACACTGCAGACTTTTAGGCGCAGAAAAGCTTCCATTAAAAAATACTGATTGTGATCTACAAGTTAAGTAACTATTCATCCATTTCAGTGGTGTAGCATCAAATCTATATGCAGATAATTTATCAAGTAGCAGTTTATGATCCACCAAATCAAAAGCTGCGCTGAAATCTAGGAATACTGCACCCACCATCAACTTCTTATCAATATAAGACAACCAATTATCTGTCATTTCTGTAAGTGCTGTACATGTCGAGTGATTTTCCCTGTATGCATGCTGAGATCCAAAATGTTTTTTTTATTTATGAAGATTTCCCCCTACATCTGCACCTATAAGACTACTTCTGGTGTGCGTTGCTTCTCTTTTCTCATATTACATTTATGACAACATGATCATAACATTTCTAGCTATTGTTTATTGCCCCAGTTTTTTTATTTTTTATTTATCTGATTGGGACATTGCATGTTAATGAACAAATACACATGCCAGATTGTAGCCAAGGCTAATTTACATCCGTACTCCCACAGGTTTGGGTCACACGGGGTCACAAGACATTGCAGAATAACATTTACATAGTGCATAATTATCAAAAACCCTATATACAATAATCAGATTAGACTTACAAATTCCTTCACCTTCACAAGCACTCGTCCATGTTCAGAGATCTTACATAATGTACACATTACAGAATTAAGAAATGTACAATGAGATACAACATTAATACTAATGTGTGCAACATTGGTTTGCCCGTAGCCATTTTTTTCAACTGGGCTTTAAAGGATTTGTAAGGAGTGAAGGTGGTGCACCTGTGGGGTATTATCAGGTCTCCTCTGGTTGTGGATCGCGTGGTCCTCTGGGAGTTATCTTTACATTTGATGAAGTCCTTCAGTGGTGGAGGAGCAAGGGACCGTTTTTCAGAACATGACCTTAGAGGTGAAGGGATAGCGTTTTTAATGCCTTTTTATAAAGACCTTCTATCATTTTAGAGTTGTGGGGCAAGTAGTCAAGCAATAGTCTAAATCAATGAAAATATGTGGCTCGCAAGCCGTATATGTTGAGCTACTTTATTTTTCCAGTATCTTTCCAATAATTTTCAAACCCATCATAAACCCATATTGTTCATTGAAGGTAAATGAAGTACAGTGGGGAAAAAGAGGAGTCTGAATTCTGATACGCTTTGAATTATGAAGTCATAAATTGCTTAAAATGTTGCAATCCTCTGATTCTGTTGAGCAATATTTAAGGGAACCATTCTGGGGCACTGGTGATGACTTTTGCTTTATCCCACCTCAAAAAGCTTAAGTGCTCATAGTCCTGAACACAAATGTTTACCACTGACTTGATATCAAACTGTATATTTGTGCTTAAAGGTTTAGGTCGAGTATGCCTTCTACAAAGACATTTTGACTCTGTTGGACATTTTTTGAGTGACGTTGCATAATGTATACTTTTCTTGCGGGTGTAGAGATGGGTTCATTGTCCTCCAATAAGCTCATAGAGACGTTTGTGGGGATTTCAAATTCAATGTGACACTGCAGACCTTTTTCCCCAAGTCATCCACCAACTTGACATTCTGTACAGATAATGTTGGGTTTTTAATGAAACAGCCTTTAAGGCAAGTCACTGCAGGTGAATAGGAAATACATTTACATTTAGAGACATCATTTTGAAGTTTTCTTTCATTTAATACTTTCTTATAATAAAGCGTGTTTTGAGATAAGCCTTTTTTTGTATCAACAAAATCTGAATAATGGATAGAGCTAGGTTTAAATGTATTTTGGGTATCTTATCTTGTCTCGTTTCTGTTTTGCTTCGTTTTGGGGAGTTCTCAAACTCAATAAATCAGATGACAAATTACATACAGAAAAATCCCTCCGTACAGAAAAATACTGGGTGCTACTTATGCGGAGATGGTCATTTAAGTCACATTTTGTCGTATAATTCTATGAAGAAATGTTGGATCAGTACAATATTTGAATACAAAACGTTAACCATGCATCTATAACAAAGCTTTGTACCAGTATGGCTGTGTGTGCAGGCTCACAGCGCACAGGGGGATCCTCCAGCTCTGTGCTGAGGCCATTTGCGCTAGTTGTGCTATTGGCAACACGTTGGGATGACCAGGATATACGCACAGTCACATGCTGCGAGTACAAAGCTCACTGTGATATGGTGGTGGCGGCTTGCACAGAGAAAAAATATTCACAACAAAGGCTTGCAGCATTAATCCCTGTTCTAGGCGGCGATGTGCGGCCGGGAACAGTAACTCTGCTAATGGACTGCATGCACTGGGCACAGCAGGAAGCTTTGGTAATTTTTGACTTTGATGATCTTACACGTGTCACACGTTTTTTTACAATGAGAGACCTGAAAGACAGTCCCAACACCCTGGCTCGCAACATCAAGACCTATGAGGTGTTGTTTATAAATCTGTGCCATTAAGTGTTAGGTGATTTTCTTGAAGACAAATCCTATGGTTTTCTTCTGTACCGGGCGGGAGTTCATCACACCAAGAGACAGAAGCTGTCACCACACTCTTCCAAAACATTAAGGATGGCATGCGCTGTGACTGACACTGTTCTTTCATCTGTTTTAAATAACGTTTTAAATTGTTCTTGCATCATATCCAGCATTTCTCTTTTTGGTTGATGCCATTTGTCAATCACGCCAACCGGGAAATCCCTGAGATCACGCTCGCTCACAGACTACTATGTAGTTTGGCGGACCTGGCAAGATCAAATAGCAAACAGAAACACTCAATAAAACGGATGTCCACACACGTCAAATGGTATCTTTTCTCCCCTAGATGCTGCTGATGCACCTCTTGTCCTCGCACTATTTTGAGAAGGCAGTATTCACTGAACAGCTGAATTATTCTTGTAACCACTACAACAACACACTGCACAGTTTGCCAATTAAAACAATAGGGACACACCAACTGAGTGACATCCTCAATGCACAGCCCTAGCAATGGTGAGAAACAGTACACGAGGAAGTGGGGCGTATGGATATGATTCAGGACCTGAGCTCATTTTGTTGACACACAGTTATGCACAGTTCCTGCAGGGCGAATGAAGCTGCTCACGGTGGATGCCATGGATAGCGATTGTGAGATAAGCACAGAGGAGCTCATGCCAATTGCAATGTGACACCCGGTTAAATACAAAGCGAAAAGCTCCATTAAAGTTTTGACACTGAGAATTAAAGAGCCCTATGAATGCAGAATGTTTTTGTAATCTTAAAGAGATATTGACATAGAAGCAACGGTAGTATTAGCAGTCAGAGTACTGGAGAATACTTCAATAAGGCATTAGTTTTATACAGCACTCAAAGACACTTTACATTACATAATCACTCTATATTCACTCCATACTTAGCGGTGGGAAGCTACTATTGTAGCCACAGTTGCCCTGAGGTAGACTGAAGGAAGTGAGGCTGCTACTGGACCCTCTAACCACCACCATTCATTCATCTTATCCTGTATACATGTCTTAATGGTAGGGGAAACCTACGGAGACACGTGAGTGAGCCATTTGTTGGTGGTTGGAGATTCCACTGTGGTCCATATAGTGGCAGCTGTGACTACATGCATTCCTTATCATCACGAAATAAATGAAAGATCGACTCTTGTGAAGTGCTTTCTGTCTGTGCTGCACTGTAAACCCCTAAGCAACGTAAGGGCAGGCCTGGGAATCAAATCTGGCCCAGAGTATGTCCTCGGGTGCCCCAGTTAATTTAGAGAAATACACACACAACAGAGATGAATGAACTGATGAACACAAATGGGTCTCATGCATGTAAACACGCCACACCAGATTGTAGCTACTTTCCATCTGTTGTCCCCCATGCGCACTCTCAAACACACTCTCATTCATCCTGGCCTATTGTACATGTTTTTAGTGGTAGGGGAAACCGGAGTACCTGGAGGAAACCTACGCAGACACAAGGAGAACATGCAAACTTCACACAGAAAGGCCCGTTCCAGGTCGGAATTGAACCCGAGACCTTCTAGCTGTGAAGTACAAGCGCTAACCGCCGTGCCACCATGCCGCTTTAAAACATTGTCAATCTATTTAACAATATTCTGGGGGAGACCCCCATGTTTAGATGACTTATATAACAACACACTTTCTCTTAGGAAGAAAATTAGCCCCCAACCAAGTAAACTTGCGCTGCAGTCCTAGACTGTTGTACTTCTACATTAAGTTAGAATCCTTTTACAGCAATGTGATTATTTTAGTTTATTGGTGAAATAACCTAATTTTACAACTTTTTTTTTAAAGAATATATATGCACAGAATTTTTTTTTACATTTTCTTATAGCGTGTCCTAATTTCTTTCTCGCTCTCAGCTCGCATCAGGACTCTTTGCTCCACAGAAAAATTTGTCTTTTCCCCGATCATGCGTTAAACTGATAGTGAGCCGGGGAATCCGAAAGCACACAAAAGCCGGGTCCTTTTAAGTTGTGCATGCATTATCACCCATGTCTCTTGTGTGTCTCTCTGAGCCCCTTCGTGTAGACAGGTTACCAGACCCTGCTATGGGGCTGCGCTTCGGCCTTTCACATCCCTATTCATCAGCCACCAGAGGAAAATTCCTGGAGCTGCTGCATCCACCTGCTGGAGTCAGACAAAAAAAAATAAGTTAAGGCGGGAAGGACATTTTTCCAACTGACATCTCTGGCACTCAAACAAGGATTATGGTCTAATTTGCCCCATCTCTTCCTAGGCTCTAGTTTATCCCAACAGCTCAGCACTTCAAAGCCGCAGATAGAAGTGGGGCCATGGACGCTCATTTTTCCATGCAATTTGGCTCAGCGGTGCGCTGTTTAAAATGGCTGGGAAATGTGTTTTGATGTGCTTTGGAGTGTGAAAAGGGCAGTACACTCGGACATTCTCCTTTCTGGACAACAGATAGCTGCATGGAACCAGCCGATGTGTCAGTATTGATTAGTAAACGCAGCAGGCCGGTAACAAGTGATGTGAGGAAGAATAAAGAGGGTAAGATCTTTCCAGTGTGTCAGGTGGTAAGAAGTTCATTTTGACACAGAGAGGTGAGGAGAATTGCACATACCATGTCATCGTCAGAGGGCGTGATAGTGTTAATAAGACACGGCCTGCAGCATGTGCTCTTATAAAAGCTACAACAATCCCAACTCAACATGGGTTCCAATAGGCTGCCCACAGGCTCATGGATATACCCCTAAGCACATGCCCAGACGTTAGTTGCTGAGCATTGGCTTCTGAAGGACGCTTTAGGATCTAAATAAGGACAGATTTATGACAACCATAAGATCTAGCAACCCAAAATATAGGATATCAGCTACAGAACTGAATGCGGCAGAAGAGCCGATGAGCAGCGCACTGCTGGGTGAGAGAGAGAGAGCGCGCGCACAGAAGAGACAGAGACAAGGGAGCGGCCGACAACAAAGCCGGACGAGTCCGAGTCAAGTCTCGAGTCTTTAGGGGACGAGTCCGAGTCAAGTCTCGAGTCTTTAGGGGACGAGTCTGAGTCGAGTCTCGAGTCTTTAGGGGACGAGTCCGAGTCGAGTCTCGAGTCTTTAGGGGACGAGTCCGAGTCGAGTCTCGAGTCTTTAGGGGACGAGTCCGAGTCGAGTCTTTAGGGGACGAGTCCGAGTCGAGTCGCAAGTCTTTAGGGGACGAGTCCGAGTTGAGTCGCAAGTCTCTAAAAATAGCTACTCAAGTCCGACTCAAGTCCGAGTCCGACTCGCGAGTCCCCATCTCTGGTTGTAGGTGACGTCAAGCATTTGCGCCGCATTTGATACGAAAGTAATGGAAGCTCAATCTTTTCCAATCCAAACGCTAGCGACAATAAGATCCAATCGTTTCAAAGGAGTTCACCCCTCCCACCTGATAACGGAGTTCAATTGTGAACCTCTGAAACATACTTAGGTTGGCCTACAATGGCGGCGCGCTCAGTCGCAGCGGCCCAGGACCATTGAAGTAAATTCAATACCTGAAAGCAATTTCGTTGTACAATGACAAATATAGCGCTTCGAGGCGCTTCAAAATCGAGGCTTTTGAAATAGGCATTTAATGGAGATGTAATGATAATAATAATGGCTTACCCTGGTATTGCTATTGTTACTGGCATCACTGGTAAACACTGATGTCCATTTGATACCTTATCCCTGAATGGTGAAATTGGTGGTGTTACAACTCTACCCAACCATACAGGCCAGATATACCCAACTGGACTACACCTGGGGTATAAAATGGCCTGGGCCATAATATACCCGGGGTATATATAATATAGATTATACCCATAATCTATATTATGGCCTAGATTAAACCCCCGTTTAATCTAGGCGGGGGGTAATTTGGCCTGTTACACCTCAGTCTCCCCTACAGGCAGGAAAATGCTCCAGAATTCTTAAACTGATGAAACAGTAAAATGGTGCTGGTGCACGAATTTTTCTGTTCAGTTGAGCCAGTTTACGTCACGTTATTGCCTCATGACTAATAGGTTTTCTACCTTTTTCAGTTGAATACTTTAGTTATTTCAGGTCTGTATCACACAAGTATTTTAGTATAAATGCTCTGTAGTGTGTAGGCCACATGGGTCAATACGTTTGAAAGGCTTTTGGAATTCAAATTGGCATTGACGGGATAATTTTCATTCCAAAGAGGACACTCAATGATGGTCAAAGCAATTATTACTGTACCCAGCCTTATGCACTTGATTCTCATGTGTGTGTGCGTGTGTGCATGTGTGTGTGTGTGCGTGTGTGTGTGTGTGTGTGTCCATTGTGATGCCTGTAAAAATGGGAGGGTTTTTAATGTATTTAAATGTAAAGCACTTTGTGATGCACTTGTGTATGAAAAGCGCTTTGTAAATAAAGTTTTTGATTGATTGATTGAACTCAATCAACAGCGACACTCATTTGGCTTCTGTTATCATGCTGTGACATAATCTGCATACCCTGTCTATATTACTGCATTAGGCCTATTAAGCAATCTAAATGGAGTTTAGCTCCCATCATTTGCCGCCTCTGATATAATGAACATGCAGCAACAGTGCCTCCCCTGGGCTGAGAGAGGATGTGAAGAGAACACCACGCAGTGAGACGCATAAATAACTCCGGGACATGGGTTCAAACGGCACACACTGCCCGAGCTGCAAATGTCAGCTTAGATTCGCCCTTCATAGCACTAAAGTCTTGTTCTGGCTTTGGCCTGCCCACAGCCTTCTCTCTCAATGATGCGTCTTACAAAGATTAATAGCCACTTGGTCACATACTCTAATGATGTCCGCTGATCGATGTCATGCGGCCGCAGAAACCTGCTCTGGGCCAGAGGAAGAATTTAAATGATTCAAAGAAATGTCATTGGGGTCGGGCGTTACATGACCGCACGCACAGACAGGTGACATGAAGTGGTCTGTGCTGGGGCTGATGAATGAAACGATCATTGTCACTATATCACACAATCCATTCCAAGACATTAAGGAAAAACTGTACAGGTGCTCGTCATATAATTAGAATATCATGAAAAAGTTCATTTATTTCTGTAATTCAACTTAAAATGTGAAACTAATATATGATATAGACTCATTACATGTAAAGTGACATATGTCAAGCCTTTGTTATAATTTTGATGATTATGGTTTACAGTACATTTTCAAAATATTTTAATTTGAGATTTTTAATTATTTTTTTTACAAGCTGTAAGCCATAATCAAAATTATAACAAATAAAGGCAATACATATGTCACTTTGTATGTAATGAGTCTACAGTTTAAGTTGAACAACAGAAGTGAATGCACTTTTTCATGATATTCTAATTATATGACGAGCACCTGTATGTGCTGGGACCGTTTCGGTTTCATTTATCAGTTCAAAATGTTTTAGGTCCAATTCATTTCGGGATTTCAACACACTTTTTAAAAAACTTTGAAACGTTAAACATACAAGTATAATGCTTTCAACAACATCACACGGGACGTTTAGAGACCCCAGTTCATGCAACTGTTTTTAGAGACAGACCGTCTGAGCTACGATTACCCATCGATTTAGTTTCTTGTTGCTGCTTACGTGTTTGAAAACCATTTAAAAAAAAGTTCAATCCAAAAGTGCCCCAAGAAAAAAGTAGAACATCATTATGTGTGCAGTAAATTGGTACAATTTTATTCGCCCTGGGCTATGAGATACAACCACAAAGACACTGTGCAAAGAAAGCAACGATTAACACTTAAAGACGGCCAACTAGTCTAGCACACAACACAAGTAAATAAAAGAATACACTGCAAAGGCATGCAATAGTTAACATGTAACTCAACCATGACAAGAGGGCTCAAAATGCTTACACATTTAAATGGCATTCTAACACATCTGAACAATGTTAAAAATGTACCATACTATTTGACCAAGATGGAAACATGTCATCTTCAAAGTTGTCTAACTGTAGAACATAACGAGAGTGAACAAATGTTCTGCGAAACCTTGGATTTGACTAACATGTTACATTAAATCAGATGTCACGACAGCCCCGGCATGGATTAAAACACAACCTCAAAGCCCCTTAAACAAATGAATATATATGGAGTACATGGGCTAGCTATACCAGTAGCATGTCTATAAGGTTAAATGTTAAGAAACACGTTTCATTTTTCAAGGAACAAGCACAGCCATCGTAACTACTTTTGTTATACTCTTCAGTTGTGTTGGATTGGAAACTATTTTTTTTTTTTCACAATTAACAGGTCTTCATTATATTATCATTTGGCAGAGTTGAACAAGTGCTGAGTGTTTATTGTGATTGCCCACTTTAACCTTTCTTACATATATACGTATATTTTTTTAAAAAGGTTCTTTAGAATTTAGATAATTTTTAAAAGTGCACGCAAGCCGTAACAAATTATGTAAAAGCAGGTAGACCTGCTTCCTAAACTTTTTCACTTTTTTGAATTGTCTTAAAGCACAAAGTTAAAAAATAATCATACAAAAACTGTTAAAAACAGGATTAAATGCAGTTTGTTATTGCTATAGATCTTATAGTTCAGAGAAATACAATTCCAAGCACTGCACGAGAGACAAGGAGAGTGAGTATGTTTGGGAGGGAATTGTCTGTCGTATATGAACAGGATTTCTGGCGTTGGCAGCTTCACTCATAATCGCTCTTGCTCCGGTCGGACTGATCCTGTAATGACAGAGGAAGAGGGGAGAATGTGAGAACAGAAAGACATGGGGTGCTTGAACTGTCAACAGGAATAACACTAGGCAGTGGGGATGATCACAGCCGCTGCAGATGAGAGGCGAACATCTTCTGATTAAAAGGAAACTGCCCTTTGAACGGCTCCAAACTGTGGTGTTGTTACTTACTCTGCTGAATGTCAAAGGATTGACTACATTAACTTTTTAACTAAAATGGCACAAAGTCTTTCACATTAACTTTACAGCCAGACATCGCAGCTCAGCGTCACGCTGACTAATATTTAGATTTATGTTTTTTTTTTATTACATTAAAGCAACACGCACAATTTAAATGAGTGGATCGTTGTCAACAGTACAGGAGGATGTGGCATTTTGACTTCATAGCTTTAACATGGTGGACTGAACAAATGCTTATTAAATTAAAACACATATGGCTTTTGCACAATATGTAACAGATTACATATACAGTGCCTTGCGAAAGTATTCGGCCCCCTTGAACTTTTTGACCTTTTACCACATTTCAGGCTTCAAACATAAAGATATAGAACTGTAATTTTTTTGTGAAGAACCAACAACAAGTGGGACACAATCATGAAGTGAAACGAAATTGATTGGATATTTCAAACATTTTTAACAAATAAACAACTGAAAAATTGGGCGTGCAAAATTATTCAGCCCCTTTACTTTCAGTGCAGCAAACTCTCTCCAGAAGTCCAGTGAGGATCTCTGAATGATCCAATGTTGACCTAAATGACTAATGATGATAAATAGAATCCACCTGTGTGTGAACAAGTCTCCGTATAAATGCACCTGCTCTGTGATAGTCTCAGAGGTCAGTTTAAAGCGCAGAGAGCATCATGAAGAACAAGGAACACACCAGGCAGGTCCGAGATACTGTTGTGGAGAAGTTTAAAGCCGGATTTGGATACAAAAAGATTTCCCAAGCTTTAAACATCCCAAGTAGCACTGTGCAAGCAATAATATTGAAATGGAAGGAGTATCAGACCACTGCAAATCTACAAAGACCCGGCTGTCCCTCTAAACTTTCAGCTCATACAAGGAGAAAACTGATCAGAGATGCTGCCAAGAGGCCCATGATCACTCTGGATGAACTGCATAAATGTATAGCTGAGGTGGGAGACTCTGTCCATAGGACAACAATCAGTCGTATACTGCACAACTCTGGCCTTTATGGAAGAGTGGCAAGAAGAAAGCCATTTCTTAAAGATATCCATAAAAAGTGTTGTTTAAAGTTTGCCACAAGCCACCTGGGAGACACACCAAACATGTGGAAGAAGGTGCTCTGGTCAGATGAAACCAAAATCAAACTTTTTGGCAACAATGCAAAACGTTATGTTTGGCGTAAAAGCAACACGGCTCATCACCCTGAACACACCATCCCCATTGTCAAACATGGTGGTGGCAGCATCATGGTTTGGGCCTGCTTTTCTTCAGCAGGGACAGGGAAGATGGTTAAAATTGATGGGAAGATGGATGGAGCCAAATACCGGACCATTCTGGAAGAAAACCTGATGGAGTCTGCAAAAGACCTGAGACTGGGACGGAGATTTGTCTTCCAACAAGACGATGATCCAAAACATAAAGTAAAATCTACAATAGAGTGGTTCACAAATAAACATATCCAGGTGTTAGAATGGCCAAGTCAAAGTCCAGACCTGAATCCAATCGAGAATCTGTGGAAAGAACTGAAAACTGCTGTTCACAAACGCTGTCCATCCAACTTCACTGAGCTCGAGCTGTTTTGCAAGGAGGAATGGGCAAATATTTCAGTCTCTCAATGTGCAAAACTGATAGAGACAAACCCCAAGCGACTTACAGCAGTAATCGCAGCAAAAGGTGGCGCTACAAAGTATTAACTTAAGGGGGCTAAATTTTTAAGTTGTTTATTTGTTAAAAATGTTTCAAATATCCAATCAATTTCGTTTCACTTCATGATTGTGTCCCACTTGTTGGTTCTTCACAAAAAAATACAGTTTGATATCTTTATGTTTGAAGCCTGAAATGTGGCAAAAGGTCGAAAAGTTCAAGGGGGCCGAATACTTTCGCAAGGCACTGTAGTTTAAAGACTATAGAGAGCATTTGTTTTTAACCAAAAAGTCAGTCGGCACATGCAGTATCTTCAACCCGCTCTACTGGTAAATCAACAATACACAGCTTCTTAAAGATATAGAAAAACCTGCCAAGAGAAAAATACACATTTCTTCCTTTATTGAAGCTCTGAACTGTAGTTTGTTGCTTAAATATAACAGCTGCACATCTGATGAAGTTCTGAAGTTGTATAGAACAGACAATTGTCTTACTTTATCCCCGAGGAGAATATAGATAAGAAAACAATGTCAAGAGGGGCAAATCAAACAACAACCTAAAAAAGCGCAGAGTTGTTTCTTTCATTGAAATCGTCTCGGACTTTAGTCAATGAAAGATGAGTCACTGTGTGTTTTATTCATGACTCCACAAGCACTCGAGGCAAGACAAGAATATACATAAGGACATTGACTTACAATTGGCAGTCAAGATCTAACCCGTTTCACACAACATGGACTTCTATTTTAGTCTCGAAAGAATTACGCTGTCGGGGTGATGGAGGTGGACAATTACAGAGAGTCTGCCTCGCTGATGAAGAATCTGCCCCGTTTAAGTACCGCAGAATAGTGGAGAAATGAGCTACACTATGGACCAATTGAAAACATCTGAATTTTCATAGCATAACAAAACAGAGAAGACAAGCCGCAGCCAACATCATGATACTTCATTCAAAATATCTGCCTTGTCTAAAATCTTTCTCTGGACAAATACAAAATTGATCAAAATCCAGTATGTTTTCTTAACTGCCTCCCTTTTTGTATAAGGTAAACAAACAGCAACGCCTACTGAAACAGTGTTGTGATTATTCATAGTGTTTTAACTGTTAATGAACGCAGCCTAGTGAAGGAAGAACCCGTTTCTAAAAAACGTATTTGAGCACGCTCTGGTAGACTCAAAGTCATTTGTGCCCTGTGGCAGGCAGTGAATGACCTACATTATCGTCCTGGTCCTCGTCACTGTCGTCGTCGCTGACCACCGGCTTGGCCTTCCCTCGGCTGCTGCGCTTCTTGCCTTTATCATGGCCGCGCGACTCTTTGCTCAGCTTGATCTTAACGCGCACCGACTTGGCTGTGTGGGAGAGAAACAAGAAACCATGACACGTACGTTTGTTTCGACTTGCACAATAACATCTGAGCTTCTAAATCACAGAAGGGAAAAACATTCGGGTGTAAAAACAGTATTTCCTTAATAATATTTAAAGGCTGCTGTGTATTTGAAATGTCATTCTATTGAACTCGCTGTCAAAATAGTTCACCGGATGCACATAACTTTTTCAAAGGATTATATCACTTTGGTACTATGCTGGAGGAATACAAAAACATATAAAACGTTTTTCAGAGTGCTTTTATAAAATGTTACCAGACAGAGCCGGGTAATCCAAACTAGGGCTAAGGTGCCAAATGCTGCCCTCAGATCAATCACTGTTGCCGCTCTGGGCCCAAATCAGCATAAGTTTAAACATTTTCCATCATAGTCGGAATAGATGTGATGACACGAGGACCAATCCATGATGTAGCCATTTGAAAGGATGACTAGAAATTGTTGAGTTTATTGTTACGTGGCCCTCCACTTCACCCCTTCTTTTTTTCCTCAATGCAGCCAATGATGAAAAGTCTGGAGACCCCTGATATAAAAAGCGGTGCTATTAATGAGCATTTATAATATTTGTTCATGTGGTGGAATGAAACAACTGTGGAACTCATGTATTCTTAAGTATCATGTTTTTATTAAATGGGAGTCCTAGTCCTTTGTTCGTATTTGCCCCATATAGGTCACTCAGTCCATGCTTTGAGGCAGCAGGTCATGTTTGTGTCTCACCGTCAGACTCGGATTCGTCATCCTCATCATCGTCATCGTCACTGTCATCCTCACTCTCCTCTTCTTTGGAGATCTTCTGCCGTGCGCTTTTGAACACGGACTGAAGGACAATGGAGTCCTCATAAATCTGAATCACAAAAGACAGGAGCATAAAGGTCATAGTCAGGTTCACCATGTTTAGACTTTAATTTTCACCGGAATTTTGCGGAGTATCAAAACTATACATTTTTGGGGGGTAAAAAAAACGTACTTAGATGAAAATTTACAAAATTTTACAGAAAATGGTCGTTACGAAAAAGTCAGACACCCACGTCCTATTTTCATTGTGTTGCCGTAGCGAGGACCAGAACTCCCCATTTTACTCTAATGGGAAAATGATAAAACCCCTTTGGTGTTTATATCAGTCCAACCAACACCATGAGCGACAGTATCATGAAACTAAATACAGAATGGCTGCTCGATTATTGAAAAAAAAAAAAGAATCATGATTATTTTAGTCAATTGAAATCACGACTGTTCAAACGATTATTTATTGCCTTTAAAAAAAAGAATTCTATTATTATTTTATTTATTTATTAATCATAAAACTATGCTGAATATGTTCTGTTTTCTGAAAAGTCATAAAAGTACAAATGATTGAAAGTATGCCTTGATTGAGGAGAAGTCGTTTCACACCTGCCCCCTGCTGGCCTGCTCTCACACCTGCGCAAGTAAACTGAGCAGCACGGCCTGATGACATCGTCACACAGTGCGGTTTGTTTTTATGTCAGGCAAAAGCATGAGCCATGACACGTGAAATGCGAAGGGAAAATAATCCCAGCGGCATGAAATAATGTGAGTTTGCTTTGCGAGATCGCTTCGAATGGACAAGCGGGAGGGCATCCTTAAAGAACAACTAAATACCTAATCAACTTTATTTTGCTGATAAACTATCTTTATGGGTCACTAACACAGTCATCTACATGTCCTTATCATTATTTTGACATTTTAGTGCAAACTTGTTCAAAATCCAATTTTTGTGTACAAAACCGTCTGTTCAGCGCCCCTTTGAACAGCACTTACTACATTTGAATTTAGGGATTGGCTGAGGAGGTACCATCATACGTCACCAAGTCTGCCGCTGTGGTATAAAAGCTGATCCCTCCCCCTAGAGGCTCGTGTAGGGAGTTGGAGTTGGAATTGCGAGCAAGTATTTTACATCGATTTTCAAGTTAGCAATTTATTAGCATAGTATTTAGTTAGTTCTTTAGCTTGGCGTTTCTAGTGTAGTTACTTTAGTCCGGTAGTTCAGTAGCTGTTTTGTGACGCGAGCACAACATGCCGGTCACAGAGCGGCCAGGGAGCGGGAGGAAGAGGAGAGAAGACTCGAGACTACGAGCTCCGCTCCGCTCTGTGTGAACCACAGCACTCACATCCCCGACCTCTCCTACTAAATAAAGATAAATGTAACCCCAAAATACCCAGATTCACTTATTTAGTGACATGGCTGGATGTTTTCACGTTGAATCTACAGACACGATAAAGCTGTATGGGGCAGACGGAGATAATCAGGGCTGTCAGTGCTTATGAGATGGGGCTGAGGGCTTTTTACTGTAATCTCCCCCAGGGAGAGCTCACAGACACCGGGGGCAGCAGTTAGCCATCCCCTGCCTTCGAGGCTCAGAGCGGGGCAGTGTGTGACTGAGTGTCCGCTAAAGCCAGGAGGGGGAACGGGGAGATACGAGCGCCAAATGTCCGCCGCGTGTGCTCGGCATGTAGCCGGGACGACAGGCTCGAGAGTCCGGAAAAGTGGCGCCATATCGTCTAAATGCGGCATAACGGGAGTCAGTCAGTCCTGGTCACTCGGGCACTTGCTCTGAGACTGTCAACAGAGCAGACACTCCCCCTCCCCGCGTCCCCCCAAAGCCTCCCGCCACGCCTCTTTCTCTGAGTTTTTTTAATTTTGGGAGTTGGTGGGGTAAGCTCTGGAAGGGGTGTTTAGTTCCTCTTTAATAGTTTTTTTCTATAATAAGTTAAAAGGATGAACATCCTCCATCCTCATCATTTACTAAAGGTACTACGGTTTTTAATTTTTATTTTTGGAATGCATTGTGCTGTTTTGTCAAGACTGTCTACTGTATTTTGCGTTGTTTTGTAATCCTGTCTTGCTGTTAGTTTGTAAAATGTATTGTAACTGTCGTTATCGTTACGTATGGTTTGTCTTTTGAATAAAATAAAAAAGACAATGTAATTTTTTATTTATTTAGTTTTTCCCCCAATTATGCTATTTTTGCAATCGTTTAGTGCAGTGGTTCTCAAATAGTGGGGGGCGTAGAGCGATGCCAGGGGGGGCGGGTGCGACCGTGTGTTAGTGTTTAAAAACATGGGCAGTGTAGACGGCCTGAAGCCAAATAAATGAAGGCATCACTTAAAGACTTTACTCCCCAGTCACGCTGATAACGCTCGAGCTTCTACAGTGAAATATCGCCAACAATCATCCCGCTTTGTGAAAGCGTACGCAAGTGTGCGCACCGGCGTCAGTGCAGCTGCAGCAAAGTCTCAAAGTCGAGGGGATCCCGGGTAATTTAGGGGAAATAATGCACATTAACTGTCCACATTTAACTGTTAAGAGATCCCACAGTGCAGCGCTGCTACTCGTGTGCTCTAAATTGTTTATTTGGTGAAGATTGATCAAATACTCAGTTATGGTCATTAAATGGCACAGGCAGGATCAATACTCCAGCTCCTGCCTGTTCGGCTCGTTCTCCCGGACAGTGGGAGACTCAAAGCTAAACTTTCTCTGCAAACTGCTGCTGTTTAATGACCGTTCACATCGGGAACCACACTGACGTAAGGCTCGAACAGAGCGGCGCGAAACAGGCGCCCCGGACAGACACACAAGACCAATAAATACACTCAAGAGCAAACGCGCCACCCTGGGTAGGCCTGTTATCCGTGTCTCACCCTCAGCATCATTCAGTGTTCACTGCCTCCCTCAGGACAGGGGCTGCAGGACCTAGCACGCACACCTGGCTGTGCAGAGTGCTGCATCCTGCATGCGTCCTGCTCCAAACTGTGTCCCCGACTTGTGCCTTATCCCACAGTGCCGTTTGTGACCGGTACGGAACAGAATCAAGTTAGTGATCACTGATCAATAGTGGGAAACCTATTTTTAACCCAAAGACGCAGATGTATCGTCCAGAGAACAGCTGCCCACAGACGTCAGGAAAACTCTCCTGGCAGATGGTCCATGCAGGGCAGTGAGAGGGAAGTGTGCAGTAAAGAAGGTGCAGGGGGTGGGCGGCAAAAAATAATTGAGAACCACTGGTTTAGTGTAATAATTGAAATCATGTGTCGAAGGCTTTTGAGAGAGCCAGAAAATATAGAGCACACGGTATTTAGTTTCATGTTAGTGTCACTGATGGTGACTGACCTATAGTGTAACTCTGAACAGAGTCAATTCACTGTGACGGAGTAGGTTGGACTCAAACACCAAAGGGGTTTTCCCATTTTCCCATAAGGACTGACTTTATATAGCGCCTTTCACTGACAGTCACAAAGAGCTTCACATGAGACAATTTAAGATCTAATGGACCAAATGGCATTTTCCTTTTCTGTTTTTTTTTTTTTACCATATTGCGTCAAAACAAGTATGAAGTAAAAATCCAAACCAAAACAAGTCTAAAATCTAACAAAATTAGTAAAATCCTGAAACATACATTTTAAGATACATTTAAGTCACATTTTTATGTATGTTGTTTTAGGCTGTGCTTCCGAAAATGTCAGTCTGATGGAAGACCTTGGTGATTCTGCGAAATATTGCGTTTTCTTGCGACTTGAAATATTGATTTTGCAACAACAATACTTTAGCGCTACATTGTACAGCCCCACATTTACATAATGGGTGCAATGGGTCATTATAACAATTGACTGGTTGCAGAAATATTGTTTATTACTTTGGCCTTTTTAAGGTGTGTGTAAAAGGCACCGTCATGCTTTATTAACCATACAGCCAAAGGGAGGCCTTTGTTAATTAGTCTATGTGACAAAAGCTTTAAGCCCCTTTTGATTGCCTATGTCATACAATCATGTTGGGTCACTGCCTGGGTTATACATATAGAGTGGATACAAATGTTGGTAGTATGATCCTAAGAAGTGGTAATATTGAATAAGCTTCATAAAAAATAAAAATAAAACCAGTAAAAACAAATAATGAAATAAAACCTATTGTGCGTGTTGTAATAATTTTGGCCGCCACATACAGTTACAAAGCCATGCTATACAACAATAGAGATAAAAGCAAACCCCACGTCTATATTTAGTGTAGCTTCAACCCCTCAAACTATCATGACCCCCATAAATATTAATTCCAACTAATACTACTATATTTTTCTCTTAGACTAATAGACTGTGGTATTATACAGTAGACATAATAAATAGTAGACCCCGTCTGCTCACTCCTACGTTAATAACTATGTTCAGAGGGAATCCATGCTGGATTTACAGACTCCGCCTACCCTGCTCCGACCAAGCATGTTCCTAAAAAGGGTGGGATCTTCACTGTAGACTCGGTCCCCACGGGGCGTGTAGTTTGGTCGTAACCGTGCCCGCGCCTTTAGCTCTGATGCTAACGGCCTGTCTTATCAAAGTCAGGCCCTCATTCATTTTAATTTTTTTATTTTATTATGGGTCTCATGCATCCCCCCATGCACGGTCGTCACGAACCTGTGCTACCCGCGGCCATTGATCTCAACGCACTATGCACAATTTATTGACAAACGCCTGTAATCCTGGTTAAATAAATAAATGAAATAAAATCCACTAGAGAAATGGAAATCTGTAGAACCTGTGATCCCTCCAGGTTGAAGGTTTGAGCGTTGTGACAGAGGAGCATAACATCCTTCTCAAGGTCCCCCACGTTTCGGTATTTATGGTTCCGCACACGTTCCTACAGACACAAGAGCACACATTATATGTCTGGCAGCAGGTTTTTGAAAATTGAACAGACATCATGGAAACTACCTTGATTTTCTTGAAATCCACTGGTTTTCTGATAAGTTCATAATATTCTGGGAGCTCTTTCCTGGATGGCAACTGGACAAAGACCTCACTGAGCTGTCTTCCTGATCTGTAGAAATAAAACAAGGAATGTAATTTGTGATTAAAAAAACAAATAAAACAATCACAAAAGGCTAATTGTCAACTGCTCTAAATTGTCTTAAATGTTTGTGGATACTATATGCATAAGCGTATTAATTTAGTCAGGGAATTTTTTTTTTTTTTTTCCTTCTTTTCCATACAGAAGAACAAGAGGTGTACATGTGATACAGAGAATCATACATAATCAGGCCTCCTGGGCAAGATATAAGTTCTCCATTTCACCCAGATTTTGTCAAACTTATCCAAGTCTTTTATGAAATGTAATTTGTTCCATAACAAATATTGCATATACAAGATTATACCAATCTTTCCAAGTTCAGGGATATTGAATTTAACCATCTTTTTGTAATCAATTTTCATGCTGCTAAACTCAACATACCAAACAAACGTTTCATCTCTTTATCTGCGTCAATAGAATATAATAAGCCAAATAGTAATTCGTCCCAGTTTAAAGTTGTTTGTAGATTTAACAACTTTCAGTTTGAACAAAAATTTTTAATAATGGGCATGACCAAAACAGGTGGTATTGTGACCCTGGGCACCACAATTTCTCCAACAACTGGAAATGCCTGAATAATGTGAACTCTGAGCTGGAGTAATAAAGAATCTACAAAGGCTCTTCCAGCCAAAACATCTCCATAAGTTTGAAATAGTGATTTTCCACTGAAAAGCACAATGTAGTCTGCCCCATATGCTTTAGTGAAAATCTTCAAAATAGGCATATCTAGAACATTTTTGTTCTTTGGCATAAAACTTTGTGGTGACGGATTTGTAGAAATCTGGGGAAAAAAATAAATAAATCACTAGTCAGGGCATTTCAAGTGCATTTGTTACTGCATCTCTCAAAAGCATAAATGATTAATCCAAATTAATAATGGACAGTTTACGCTTCACGCCAGGAAGGTTGGAAAACAATCTTAAACTTTTGTTCCTTTCAACAGGGATATATTCACAGATACCTGCCCCTTTGCCCTGTGCCCTTCACACGACCAGTTTTTTTTTTCTACCAAAAAATAACTCTTATTTGGTTTATTGTTCTTAGTTATTTGCCCTACTAAGCAAACATGTGCTGAAAATACAGTTTTAATGCTCAACAACTTCAAATTGCGCTTTATTCCTCCTCTGCCTCTCGAGCCGCAGCAGCGCTGACGAGCTCCTGATCACTGAAGGGCAACTGCACGACGCGGGAGTAAAGTAAACTGAGTAAATTCAATAACTTATGTACGAACCAGCGCGACATGACTGGATTATTAAGGGGAATGGAAACAAAAGGACGGAAGGGGCGAGGATGTCAGAGGACGATGTAGGACAATCTAGTTTATTATTAGGTCCACATCATTGTATTTTTTTATGTTGCTGTATTAATCAGTGGTCAGTTAGTGGTACTAGGTACAGAAAGAAAAAAACCCTGGGGGTTTCCCTTTTTATCTTGGTTGAGCACCTGCCCCTCAAAATGTCTTTCAATATTTTAGTTGATATGGATTAGATTGCACAGAGGGTTATGATGCTTTACCCAGGAGAACAAACATTTATTTATACTTGGAGTGTGCGGCACTGGAGACATGGTTTTCAGCGTTTCAGGGGCTAGTCTCTCTCGGGCCCTACATTAACAAGGCTGTGAGAAACCCAGCCATCCTTGAGTCTTGATCCGCCTTCTTCACAGATGAAGACGGCACGATTTTAACTCTAGCTAATTTCCCTTGAGTTTGGCTTGTGGCATACGAGTTATGGTAAGAAATTTGATTTCTCATTCTAAATCACCTCATACTTTCTGAGGCACTACTCCAAACACAGCTTTGAATAACTATGAGTGAAATTCACCATATGTTCAACGTAGAACTTCTGTGGGATTATTAAACTTTAAAATAGTTTTGAGGGAAATGTCTATGAAAGTTGTCTAAGTCGGCTTTAGTAGAGATGAGAGAAAAAGTGTTCACTAAGAGAGGAAAGAATTTGACTTTTGGAACCGCAGGTAGCAGTTTCCTGGAAAAGCTCTAGCATCACCGTCCGCCAGAGCATACCTCTGTCTTAGGAATGCAAGTGCACATGACTTCCACGCTTACGTTATGTGTGCTTTTGAAAATGTGAGGAATATGATGGACCAGTATATATATATATATATATATATATATATATATATATATATATATATATATATATATATATGCTGCATATTATTTATGTTAAGAAAAACGTGAGCTTGCAGAATGAATGGATCTAAACTAAGCATGATCTGCACAGGGTCATGGAACACGAATTTTGCAACAGAAATGTGTTAAAACTCGTGCGTTAAGTCTCAGAGGAGAACAACTTATTCACAGCGTCATCAGCTCCTCAATACCAAGGCTCTTCTCACACTGACAAATGTAAATATTATTTGCATTTGCTCAATTTTAACGTAATGTTTAAGAAACAGTGGGTGAACGGGACAATATTTAGAAGTTTGCGTCGGAGCCTAGGTTTTTGAAGCTGCTCCACATGCTGCCCGATCCGTGAGCTCATGGCCTCTTTCTCTCCTTGCTCTCCTCTCTCGGCCCTTCGTGAGACTATCCAAACCCATGCGCTCTCAGCTCCGATGTGAGATCCATCCCGGCATTTTAAAACCGTTTAGTTTCCGTAAGAAAAGCAAAGCGAGACCACGCGGTGTTAAACAGTGAAGCTGCTTTTAGAGAGAGAGCCCTGTGTGCATATTGGTTATATTCGTGATTTAATTTACAGTGCAATCCCTGCAAGGTTTTTAAGTTTACTAGGCCTACAGAAGATCAGTGCGGGTTTCGGACAGGAGGGGGTGTGGCATCACGATGATGGCTCTTCATTGTGATGTTGCTCATAAGGAACAACCCTATTGGACAGCAGTATTGTTCTACTCAAATCCATCAATCTTTCTTATGTATTATTTTCCAAAGACATGAATTTGTTCAGTGATAACAAAATATTTTACTTTTTTCCCAGAAGATCAAAGTTTAGACAATTATCTACAAAAGTCTAACAGAAAGCATACCTTTGCCAGAATCCGTCATCATGAGCAGGACAGTGTAAAGAACGTTTAATATTTGCCTATACTTTAAGATTAGCCTCACAAATATGCAAAATATACATAACTCTTTTTTCAACAAGGGCATTTTCCAGTATACAAAGCCTTAGCCAAGAGTGGAAAAGTGGCAGGTTTATTGGCGTCGGCTGCTGCTCTGTGCGCAGTGGCTACAGTGGAGCCGGCACAAACAGCATCAGGACCAAACCAGTGGAAAAAGCCGCCATGGGCCAACTATTTGAGATGCACACAAACACAACCATCACTCTCTCTGCATTAAACTTCTACCTGAAAGCTGCGTTTTTTGCCAACAGTTTCACATAGATGAAGTTAAACTCTTACACAGAACTATGCTGCAAATGTACATGACTGAAAGAAAAGTTAAACAGTGGATACCACTCCCAATGAAATGGCCCTTACCCATCTCTGTAGTTGATGACAGTATCGATGATGGTATTCATTTGCTTGGTGAGTTTTGGTGGGTTGGGGGAGAATTTCTCAGCTGGTGGACGTCCACGTCTCTTTTTGGCTTTGCTACCACTGTCTTCTCTGCCCGAGTCCTTGTCCTGACGTCTCTTACGTTTGCGCCTCTTCAGTCTGATCTCCTCCTCCATCTCCTCCAGGTTTCCATCCTCAACGGCCTAAAGACAGGGCAAATACGTACTATGCATTAGGGCTGGGACGATCCACTTTTGTCACGATCCGATACGTATAATGATACTCAGGGGCCGATCCAATACGTGTTTCGATACAGTAATTATGATAATATATTTACCTTAAAATGTGTAAGACGTCATGTGTCCAAAGTTAAACAAAATGCCATTTGACATTTATTGAAGAGTTAAGATTGGCAAGTGCATTAACACAACATGTAACAAAGTGCTGTGTAACCCTTACAGGAAAACAAAGGAGTGCATGATAAAAAATGCCCCCAAACTCAAGTATTGAAAGTATTTCAGTACTTGATATTGGAGTAAAATGTATTGCAATCCAAGTCTGATCCGATATTGTGTCCCAGCCCTATTATGCATAGTAAACTTGTCAATGGTAGTCCAACGAGTCCTCTATGAAGCCGATTAATGCTGTTTTAAGTGATTCGTCTCCTGTCACAGAGATTAACTGCAAAGCGGCAGCTGCTCCTATTGCAGCTTTAATTGGAGCTTCCTTGGATCACAGTAAACATGTCTGACACAGTAGCACCTTGGTATCAAATTTACTTTGTTCTTTATTTGTGCCTCTGAAACACCTGCGTCACAGCCAATTTGCCGTGAGGAGATCTTTCTCAAGGGGGTCTCTGTCACATTGGATTTGGAGAAGGGAAAAAAAGCCATCTAACTTGAACCAAACATTGGAGACTACCTAACCAGAGAATATTTTGCATGTGAAAATATTGACGGTTATCCATTTTGAAAATTGGCCTGGTTTCTGGCCTTGTTTCTGTTCTTTGATTTGACTTAGAAGAAAGTACAGCAGCCCAAAGCTAGAATGTATGGTGAGTGAATAGTCAGAAAAACGTTGAATCCTGTGACGTCAGACAAGAGAAGGACATATTGAAACATTACATTAACCAGTTGAGGTTACTGTATTGATGCCCAGTAGATCCAACTCTGTCCGAAGTGTGGACAATCTTTCAATCTGCTCAACAGAATAAGGTGCCTTACCCGCAGCCACTGCTTCTCAGTCAAGGCGTCACTGTAGTCCACATCTCTGCGACAGCGCGAGCCTCGACCGAACATCTTCTCCTCCTCTTCCTCATAAGTGAGACGCTCCACCTCAGCATCATCTTTAATTATCCAAGAAGGCAACTCATCTTCCTCCATTAGACGAGGCTTACGCTTAGGGTTCCGTGCGTCTTCCCTGCGCCTGTCCATGTCCATGCGCTGCAAACAAGTATTTACACATGTACATTTAGACCAATGATTATATCTTTCCACCCAGAAACTGCGGTGCCACAATGAAGAGATCGTACTCGTCAGCTCATGATGTAAAAAAAAAAAATACCTGGAAAGCAGCCTTTAAAAAACTGTATACATACCATGAAGAGTTCAAACTCATCTTCGTTGCGGGCAATCATCTGGTTAAGAGTTTCGTCATCTGGTACCTCATCTTCCTCCTAAATGAATAAATGTAAGATGCATATTAAACCTCAAGTTGATTTTTTTTATATACAAAAAGCTTGCATCTGCTGACAAAAAGGTGCACTTTCAATTAGAAAAAGAAAAGTAGCTGATGGGTCTTTATCGTGACAGAAATATTCAAAGCCAGACCCTATAAAGCTCACCTCATTTTGTTCCTCGTGCTCCAAGATAGCCTGCAGAAAGACGCGGCGCTCCTGGCCGGATGACTTTTGATCAAACATGCCAGCTTGGATAACCTTCTGATCTACATTGAGTTTGTACTTTGCAGCTGCAAGGATTTTTTCTTCCACGCTGTTGACCGAGCACAGACGGAGCACACGCACCTCATTCTGCTGACCAATGCGGTGCGCGCGATCCTGAGCCTGAAGATCCTGGAGTCAGCAGATACACAAAACGATCAGTTATTTTTAACGGTTTGCTTTCTTGACCGACCCTCCACAGCCTTCTCCATTAATCAAGTTACCAACACTACCGTAACTTGACCAGAGTGTAATTTTGTTACTTTATGATACAGCGGAAACTCCAGTCTAAAGTGGACAGACCTGGTGTGGGTTCCAGTCACTGTCAAAGATGACGACAGTGTCAGCAGCCTGGAGGTTCAGGCCGAGACCCCCAGCTCTGGTACTGAGCAGAAAGATGAAATACTGAGAACCCTCCTCATTAAATTTCTTCAGAAGCATTGCTCTGTCCTCAGACTTTGTGGTTCCTGAAACATAAGAGACATAGACATTGAAAATTATAGTTATTATAAAGCAGTCGACACAATAATGCAGAAGTGGTTCACTCACCATCGAGACGCAAATACTGGAAGTTTCTGTAGCCAAAGTAGTCCTCCAGTATTGTCATCAGTGTAGTCATCTGGCAAAACAGCAGAACTCTGTGGCCTGTGGCATGTAACTTTGGCAAGATCCGATCAAGAAGCTCAAACTTCCCAGAGGCACGATATAAATCCGGCCTAAAAATTAAGAGGTTAAAAAAGGTCAGTTGAAAATGAATATCATCAAATTATGTTAAACAGGTTCATTCTTACCCACTAATGATTCCATTGGGATAGCCCAAGTGCTCAGCGAATGATTCCTAAAATAGAAAATTTAAATTACATTTAATTTAATAATCGACCATAGAAACAGGTGGCAATCTGTGTAAAAGTGGTATCTGGTGTTAGGCCACGGTGATCTGATCTAACAGGACGGTTATTCATGCCCATGCCTAGACCATATACACCGGAGAGAAGGAGCAGGATGGGGTTTTGCCCATTGTCCTCCAGGGGCAAAACCCTTTGGCAGGTCTTATTGGATTGCAAATGTGGCTGGCGTATAGTTCCACTTTCAGAAAAGTGGAAAAGCAGACATCATTTGTACACAACAAACACATATTCGCCTGTTGTCGTTGCTCACCTCAATGTGCTGGAACATGTACGGATGGTTGCAGATCTTTTTCAGTTGCATAATGGTATTCATCAGTGTCTTGGCCCCACCTTTTCCCTAAAGCATTTTCACAAAGGAAACATTTTTAAGTGTAGCCTCTATTACACCTACTTTAGTGCAAAGAGGGAGCGGGAGGTCTCAGAGCTTTTACCTTCTTGTCTTTCTCTGAGCCGTCCGTGAGGAGGATGCCCTTCTGCATGTGGCGGTACAAAACCTTCTGGATCGCTGACATGTCACATTTAACGACATATTCCACCTAAAAAAGGATCAAAGTGTAAGATCATTTTCCCTTTCTCACTCAACACCAGAAATAATCATTCACACATTTACCAGCTACATATGTGCCCTCCCTATGGACTCTCCCCGACACATCTTCAAAAACTACAATACACTCAGAACCCTGCTGCTGGGCTGATCGCCTGACCACCTCACCCATATCCTTCCTCACCTACAAGTCGCTGCAACACCCTCCCACCTGCTTCCTCCGCTCTGCCAACCTCCTCACAGCCATTATTCACACTAAGCATTGGACCTTTGGGACCCCGCCTTCTGGAACTCACTCCTTACGATCCATCAGGAACTCAGACTCATTCAAACTTTCCTTCCCTTAATTTATTTGTTTTGTTGTCATTATCAAACAAGTTCAGTACAAGTTTGATGTGAATAAAAGGTAATCTTAATATTCTTCAAATGTGATTATGGATATTATGTGAGAACTTTCACTGTGTAAATGATAACAGATTGTTCACCTGAATAGAAAGGACCACCTTTGTTTATTAATTGTGGAAAATAATTAATCCCTGCCATGTGTGCTTTGTTTTTTTCGATTGCCTGCGCACTTCACACAAAGAGACCACGTCATTGTTCATTAGCACTTACAGCTGGATGTGTGTCAGCACTGCAACCCGGTTACCTAAAGAGTGTAAAGCCAGCACCATTTGCAAATGAAGCTGCAAGACCAGCCATAAAACACCACTAGCTATGGCATAGGTCATGTATTTTCAAAACTTTTGTCATGTTTGTAACGAAACCTTTTCTGGAAGTTGAGACTCCACTTCTTTCTTGAGCCTGCGGAGCAGGAATGGGCGCAGCACTTTGTGCAAACGTCGAATGATCAGGATTGTCTCCTCCTCATTCAGATCAACCTAAACACAGGACACAATACACTTCTAGACATGTTTATGTTACAGGCCTACGTTCATAATGCACTGATATTTCCTACTTTATTTCCTATTGCTAGGCTGTTTAAGTCATGCTTAATTGAACATCTATGTGTATGATTAACACTTTGGTTAGTCATCTGGGTACATACTCGTTCTCCTGTCATGGCAAATGGTGCATTAAACCACTGCTCAAAAGTGCTGCAGCTCTTGAAGATGGTGGGCAGAAGGAAGTTGAGGAGTGCCCAGAGTTCAGGCAGCTTGTTCTGGAGGGGTGTTCCCGTCAGGAGGACGCGGCGAGGGGCCACATAATGAGTGTTCAGCACCTGAGTCAGTTTACAATGATGATTCTTCATGCGATGGCCCTCATCCACGATCATGTACTTCCAACGAATCTGAAATAAAGTAAATAATACAAATCATTTTGCTCTTCTAACACTAGAATAATGGTCCATATTAAAAGACAAAAGACTGGCTCAGACGCCAGTGAGTCCATGTACTGGAGAAATAACGCGCCAAGCTTAGTCGAGTTATAATTGTTCATAACAGCAATATTATTAACCTATTTGTTCAGCTATTCCAAGCTATGATTAATCACATAAGTGTTTAAAACAGCATGCCTCCATTGTCTGCGCATGCAGAGAAGAATATTGGGTATGAACCGACCAAACAATCCAGCACACGTGAGAACTTTATAAAAGCACATATTTGTTATCATTTACCTTGGCTAGGATGTGCTTGTCCTTGATTATATATTCATAAGTGGTCAATAGAACATTGAATTTCCCACTGCGGAGCTGTGGCACAAGTCCACGACGTAAAGCTGGAGTGCCCTTTCAATGAGTAAAAAATTAACAATTCAGACAAAGCAATCAACACATTGTAAAAAATTAACAAGCAAGCAATATTACCTTGTAAGCGATTTTAACAATTGATGGAGACCACTTGTCAAGCTCATACACCCAATTTGACAGAGTTCTGAAATTAGGGCAAAATAGTTAAATGTTAATCCAGAAAATGTGAGAGTTTTGAAAGCCTCTTGAGGAACTACACACAAAAGGAAACCAGCACAGAATAAAGTACCTGTCACCAACTTTTGGAGCGAACATGAAAGGAATAATCCTCTTACTTACAAGCCATGTTTTTTTCGCACTTTGTCTCTTTTCACAGAAATAAACTACAGAACAGTTAAAATGTAAAACAGCTTTTTTATTACTTCTCTTTAACAGCTGAAATTTAACTGAAACATGTAGTGTTCATAATCAAACATTCATATTGATTAACCACATGTTTCTACGTCTCAATTAATAGGGGTGGGCCGAGACACAAATCCCACAAGACGAGACGAGATTTTGACACAATTTGCAAGAATAAATAATATTTTGTTCTTAAGTTTCCTTTGCATGGAGCCATTGTATTGTATTGTATTGTATTGTTTGTAACAAAATGAACAGACTAGGATGGGAATTGATCAGATTTGACCAATATCATGGGTAAAACATGCAGGCTCCATTTGTGTGCTTACAGATTAATATTAGAACAAGGCTAATACAATTAGCAGGAGCAGGAGACACGGACTTATACGCACGATGCGTTACGAATGCCACCAATCCACATTCGTGGCCAAGGATCACGAATGTGAGTGGAATTTGATGATTCGGGGTAGAGGTTTCACGCGCCACCACTAACTGTTGCAACCTGTTACTACGCGTTACAATTAATGGCACGAATTATTACGCAAGCTCACGAATATGTGTCCCGCGCTGCTGCGTGGTGTTGCGCGGTGCCACGGGCTGTTACGGGTCACTGGGAATTGTCGCGTTCTGTCAGAAATCTGTCGAGAATTGGGCGAATGTGGACCAGACCGACAGCCGCACAGTCACCGGCTCTGTGTGTACAAGCGCTCTCATTCTCATTTGCTCCTCCTCGCTCCTCTGGTCCCTTGTGGCGCCGCTTTCTGCTCTAGCCTCAGGTATGAAGATGTTGTCAATATTAAGAAAATACAGTTCCCAAATACCGTTTAAAAACTTTTTTCTGCCGCTGTCAGGCCGTCAGCACTTTGTGACACTTTTCCTTGGCATAGCTACTGCAGGTACCAACATTTACTTTTCAGCGTAGCGTGGGTTTCTATCAATTTTGAGCGTGAAAACAGTGATTCTGCACTAAGAATGCTGTAAGAATGCTCTCATGCTGAATTACGAAGCGCCACTACTCCTCACAAAAGGACACGCTCCGTTGCGAACTCCACGAACAGAGGGTGATTCGTGACATTCGTGGAAGATTTTTTGACAGACAAAAACTTTCTCCACGAACGTCACGAGCTGATGCGTTCCGTTAAGAATCCTATAGAGATGCGTTAAGTCATGTCACGAACGTCACGAATGACGGAAAAATGCCATTCGTAACGCATCGTGCTTATGTGTAAACACAGCATTAGATTTAGTATCCACTATAGACCTCTTTCTTCCTTAACTGCGGTACTGCCTTTCCCTCGCCGTCCACGCGGGAGTGACATCCTCATTGTTTTGCTTTTTCCGTGCCCGGTAGAATGCGCATGTTCAGTCACACACACTAGAAGACAGATCCACCCGGACTCGCCGCGGTAAATCGTAGCTTCCAACAGCGGAGACTTTATAGTTCGTAATGAAAGAACGTAACGAAGTGCGGGCGTGTATCTGCGGCAGCGTTAAACACCAAGGCGGCGGTCCCAAGCGACTGAACTTGAAAACCTATCGAAGTGTCCTTTCTTTTTTAAGTACCAATCAATGTATTACGCACACAATGTCAGAGAACTATTGCCTAAATATTCCCTTAAGCCCTATACGCAGTCTACAGCAAGTAGGTCTATAGCTAAATTAAAGCCTATGAAAAAATGTAAGAAAAAAATGTAAGTAATAAGATTACTTTACACCGCCATGAGAGATCTCATTGCAATTTTATCTCGCGAGATCTCAGCTCATCCCTACTAATTAACAATGTATATCTATCCCAGGAGTCGGCAACCTTTTGGATCCAAAGAGATGCAGGAGGACTAAACCAGGACCTTACTAGAACTCAATCTGACCCTTGCACTTAAACAGCCACCTCTCCTGCACAAAGACTCAAAGTGCATCAAAGAACCGAAAGAGCAGGGGCTAAACCACAGGTCGCAGATCTAGCATCAGGGTAACACTGTGCTCACATGCTCTTGCCCTTACCGAGACATAAAAACTGAAGGACTGGTGCCAATCTAGAAAAGCCCCATTTCACGTTGCTGCCATTATGGCATTTTGTAGAGTTTACTGTCACAGGAGAACACTTTTCAGATTTAGTCACAGACCTGTGCCCGACCTACAAAAGGACAATATCTCAGCCCGTTGCAAGAGTAGGAGACTGAAATCATATTTTAGCCATAAGAGCTGACGAAAATGGCTCATGATGGATGATGAGTACTCACGAGAGAGGGACAATGATCAGATATGGCCCGTTGAGCCTCTTGTACTCCATCAGGTAGGTGATAAGGCCGATGGTTTGGATGGTCTTGCCCAGGCCCATCTCATCAGCCAAGATGCCATTCAGATTGTTATTGTACAGGGACACCAGCCACTCCAAGCCTTGGATCTGAACACACAAAAGTAAAGCAGTCTGCTCAAAAATACACATAACATCATTTTACTTCTCCAATGTTGTTATCTATATTGTAGCTAGACCTTTATGGAAGTGTTTTAATAGTGGTCCTGCAGGAGGTTTTAATTGTCATGTTGGCATTTTACAGCCTATCAAAATGCACGCTCATTTACGGTTGGGGAAAACAAACATAAACCCACTGGCAGCAGCAAAATCAGGAATGCCTACCAATTATCCAAATACTTCATTGTACATGCTCCTACAGAGAATAACCAAACGTCATTTAGGATGTAAATGTTGGGTAAAGCATTACGGATCTTTTTTCATCTTAAAGCTGTTCTGAGCTATGTCTTTTTGATGTTTTTTTAACAGTAGGTAGAGTAGTGAACCCTGCTCCGCTGCCCTCACCTGGCTATACTCTGTACTAGCGGCTAACTGTTGCATTGCGTTACATTTCGTGATGGGGTCTGGTGGGTGGGGGATGCGCTGTTAGGCGGGGGAGACCTGACAGGCAGGTCTAATTTTTCTGGGAAAAGTTAGCTCACTGTTTGAAGGTGGTGCATCTAGCGATGCAATATGGGAATACAACCGTGCCGGTCTGGCAAAATAAGAGTAGCTGAGGGTAGCTTTCAACCTTTTGTAACTGAAACTAGTGATCCAATTACTTTTGTGCTGACAAGTTCCTCTAAGGGGTACCACCAATTTGATCTAATTGAAGTCAGCCCCCATAAATCAGATGTGCCAGACTGTGACCAGATTGAAGCAGGAAAACAGGTGTTGCTGCACCTACTGTACTAGCAATTTTGCTTAGCCATTAATCCAACCGAGTACAAAAAAAGAAGAGTTTTTGCATCAATTAAAACATTATATTTTGTGATAATAAAATAAGATTTATGAGCTCACTCTACATAAACAGAAAATGTCATAATGAAAATCATGATTGTTGTAATTTATTTACTGACTGTCTCTTAGTGATTTGCAAGATTTTTTCCAAAGAAGAGTATAAAGCTATGTGGAGAAAGTATTCAAAATGATAAGGGACCAAGGTTTAAGAAATATTGAAAAGTGAATGTGGACTGATAATTTAGGTTTTTTACTCCCCATAAAAATGTTCGTTCAATTTATTATCGCTACCATTGTGCCGTTTTTTCTTTTCTTTTTACATATCAGAGCAAATGGAAACATTGTTTTTCTGATTGCTTATTTAATAAAGTCTTAAAAAATTTAGAATCCGGCTACATTACATAGTGAACCTGACTAATGCTTGAAGTTGCGCTGTTCGCTTTGCAATGCGGTTTGTAAACTTTATCGGCACATGAGCTCTGAACAAAGAAGGTTTCACTCTCTCTAGGTCCTCTGGCCCTTTGTCCTTTCTTTGTTGAAAATAAAAACTGGGAGCCTCCTTAAAAGAGCAGCATCTTCTCTGTCGGCATTTGTTTATCTACGAGTCTAACATGTATGTTCTGATACAATTATTTTATAACAATGTCTATTTTATGTCTCATCTTATTTCGACATAACCTCTATGGGTTAAATTGCTGTAAAATTCTAAGATTGTATTGCAAAAAATATTTATGTTTTAGAAAAAGAAAATGCCAAAGACTCTAGATGCCGATATATCGGGCCGATATTTGGACATTTTTTTATATCGGCCATTAGCCGATCTAATGCGCATATACGCCGATACGCTCAGTAACACCCTCTTAGCCCTTAAGGGGACTGAGAAACATCCCAATGAAAATCGGTGTGAAAAATGCCGGTTAAACACAAGTTTTGCCGACTAAACCTCAGTAAACATGCACATGCATTTTGAATTTAAGAACTAGGGGAATTCAACCGCCGAGTTAGTTTTAACCTCCGCAATTGTATTCTTGATCGCCGCACAAAATGCTGCAGTTGGCATCAGTGTGCTAAAACTAGCGGCAGGATGCTAATGCTAAGATCAACTAAGTACGACAGAAATTATGATTGGATCACGTAGAGAAATAAACTAAAACCACTGCTGCAGTGGCCAAGTGTTTGTATTTTATTTTATTAAATAACGGATTTAACATAATATCATCAGATCACTTTATGCAAGTTGTTAATATTAGTGCAGCCTAACGCTAAATAGTGTAGAATAGTCCAGTGATCCTTGTATAATGTTTTCACATTATTTTATCGATTGATATAATTGATAAATGGTGACATCTCTTTTGCAAGAAAAAATTAAGACTGTAGCTATTGATGTCACACTGGAGAAAAGAGGACCATTCACTTTTTTACTGAGAGAAAACCTGGACAGGAATGTTTTTGATAAATCAGCTTTACGCCCCAAATAAAACGCCCCCTGCTGTAAAACACATTTTACAATTTAGAAGCTTCATATAAGATTATAGACAAGACATTTGAAAAAAAATCGGCCCAAAATATCGGCCTTAGGAAAGCCCACATCGGTCAGCCTCTAAAGAACTCCAGTGTAAAATGAAGCTGAAGTACCTGGTAGTGTTTGAGTGTGCCATTGATCAACAGTGAAGATTGCTTGTCCACTTTCTCGATCAACGCATGAGCCACACCATAGTAGGACTGTAGGGTTGGTCCTGTAGCAACACCATACTCATCATCCACATCCTGCTTTGTTGACCTGAATATATTCATAATACAACAACAAAAATACTTGTTGACTATTGCAGCAAGTATAGACTTTATCAAGGATGAAAGGTAATACTGTACTCAATAATGTTCTTGGCATTTTTCACAGGCACAGTCATCTTCTTTTCTTCATCTCCCTTGGCTGCTTCCTCTTCCTCCTTATAAGGAACAAAATAAAGTGTGTCCATACAATACACTCAACCAGCAATAAACCAGCCACAAAGCGCCTTAGAATTAATACATCTTTTCAGGAACATGACACAAGCAGCTGCAGCCCTCTAGTGGTTGTTTGCTTGTTAGTACAGTATGCATAAAAACTTGTTGACTGTGATTTTTTTTAAATAGTCTGAATGGTTTCATTTAAGAACATTTCACTGACCTCTTCTTCAAATTCAGAGCCACTCTCTTCACTGTCGGAACGTGGAGCAACTTCATAACTATTAACATTTGAGAGACAAAACCAAAGAATATTTTATGTCAAACCACATATCAAAATGTATGGCTGATATGTAATGTTAAATAATAAAGCTTACCCTGGATTCATTTCCAGCCAGGCCTCAAGCTGGCTGGACTTGGGAGCATCCGTTCCCTGCAAAACCTTCCCCGTCTCCGTTTGAATGACTTTGACTGGAAGTTCACTCATCTGGCTGCTCTCGTCCATCAGCTGCACCATGTACAGAGGAGAATTTCAAAACATTTTTTTATTGAAGGGGAGGAAAAATGTAGTTGTTTGAAATGCACAGTAATTACCTCTCCATCAGGTCCAATAACACTGGTGCCTTCACCTTCTCCATCTGCCTTCTACAAAAGATTTGGACAATCAGGTCACGACATTACAGCATGAGTGACTAAGGACATGGCTTTTTTATGGGCTCGACACGCGGGACGGGACAAACAGCGGCTAACGGAAGCCACACACATTGTGCTGTGTTCCAGCATGGATCACAGATTTGTTGATCTATGAAAGTGGACGGTATTTTGATAGAACATATAATCATTGATGATTGTTTTAAACAGGCAAAACATTGAATTTGAAGACTATTTGGCTGGATAAGTTTTCTGATTAATGTTGGGGAATTCATAAAAGTATTATCCTCTCAATTCCCTCTTACTTTTTGTCATAAAAACCCTCGCTGATTTGTCGCCTAGCACTACAACCAAAGTTAAACATTTCTCAACTTTCTTGTATCGCGTCGCTAACCCACATGTGCACAACTACATGGACGAGTGCGAAAGTTCACATGCACAAATGCCACCGGTCACGTAGCGCGAGGAGGCAGGACGATCTTTGCCTTGTCGCGCTAGTTCCATTGGAAATGAATTGTAGAGCAGCGGCATCACTTCCCGTGTGTCGAGCCCATTACTGTTGGCACTTATTAGGGGTGGGAGGTATTGGCAAAAATTCATATATTTTTTTTCAATCTCTCGATATTGATATTTAGACGACATTTTTACAATCCTTCAAAATAAATGTGTGCAAACTGGCAAAGAAGGTCCGGTTGGTCTTTTGACTCGCTGTATCTGACCTATTATTGTATAGAATTACAGTGGTCCCTCGTTTATCGCGGGGGTTACGTTCTAAAAATAACCCGCAATAAACAAAATGTTTTAAGGCTGTAAAACCCTTCACCACACACACTTTATACACTTTTGTCACTAGTTCACACGGGTTCTCCCTAATGTTCTGGTGCCACTGTGTGATTTTATTTGTCTAATAAGATTTTTAGATTCACATTACAGATGTGGGGATGGAAACATCGTGAGCTGCTCTCGTCTGTGCGCTTGTTCAAACTAAGAGACAGTCATAGCTACGACCAACGTTTTATCGTAGCAGTTTCAGGCTTCAGAAGGAGAGTGTTTTAGCTCAGGCGAGCGTCACATGCTAGCGGTGTTTATTGAGCAGGGCTATATGAACAAAAATGTACGTCACAGTATGAAAAAGAAATATCACAATAACGATGTGTTGTGCGATATAATTTACATCTGACAAAATACTTCCAAATCAATAGGGCAAATTCATTTAAAGCTCTTTTATTCTATTTATTCATCTAAATCTCTACCTTCATTTGGAAGAACACGGAAGATACGATAAAATAATATTGCTACAATATTTGCAACTTCATCTCCATCACAGTAAAGTGCTCCTGTAACTTCACCTGCCTCGGGCCAGTTTACTTGTGTGTTATTGTCAGGAGACTGAGGATAGACCTGTGAGTATTAACGCGTTTGTGACATGCGTTTGCCTCTGCAACACAAGTCAAATTAATTGTAGTTTTCAAAGGATCCACTATTTCTCCTTCACGTCTCTCCCGATGCACGGATCCACACACGGGAGGGAAAGAGACAGAGCGGAAGACGAGTTTGTCACTTACGCGAGTACTGAAGAAAACAGGTGGGATATTATTAGCCTTAAGCGTGTTTGTATCGTGGTTTTCTTCACCGTGTAGTTAAGTTAGCGCCAGGCTAAAAGTTAGGAAAGTTAGCTAGCTAGCAAGGCAGTGCTACAACTTGTCCTGAGCCCTTTCCTCGCAAATATGAGCAACTCCAGTGACAAACTTCATTAATATCATTAGATTCTTAATCTCTGTCATCGCTCCACGCTGCCATGTTGTTGTTTTGACTGTGTTACGCAGGGGAGGGGGTGGCTGGCTCACACCGCGCTACGGTAACCCACAAGGACAACGCGACAAAATCCGAAAAAAAAGAAATTACAAATTGTGCAAATGATTAAATATCCGATATCCTAATTTTGTATATCGTCCAGACAACAATTTGGATATTATTGTCTAAGCGATATATCTCCCACCTCTAGCACTTATGTTTGTTTCTAACACTTTTGTTGTAACTTTACGGAATAAACAATTGTCTTCAAGGTTAACAATGAATGAGTGAGACCTACTTGGCCACAATGAACATGAATTTATAAAAACTTATACACTTCAAATTTTCATTTGTTTGAAAGTTTAGAATAGAAATCCTGTACTTCTGTATTGTTACCTTCTTTTTCTTCTTTTTCTTCTTCTTATCCTTGGCAGCTTGAGCAACTTTATGTTCATACACCAGAGTGGTGAGATTAGCAACATATTCATCAGTCTGCTGTAGCAAGTATGCCAGACGTTTGTCTTTCTTTTGGTCAATTAATTTTCTGTAGCCTTCTTCATCTTCTGCCTGTAAAGCCAAAGTATAACAATTAAAGCAGTTTTCACTTATTTTCCACACAGCTTTGTTCACCATAGCCTAATTTGTTTTTCTTTTGTACCAACCATGAGTCTCCTCATTCTCTCCTTCTCAATCCTCTCAGTTTCCTTCTTCTGCTCTCTCTCCGTGTTGGTGTGCCATGTGGCGATCGCTCGAGTCAGTTTCTGGATTTTGCCAGTGACTGAACGATGGTATTCTTTAAAGTCCTTTGCATGCTGAAGGATGCTGTTCAGATATTCCTAAAACAGAAAATATTAATCAGTGAAGGTACATGAGTCATCTTCTGTACTCAGTAGTTGAAGTCTTTGAACGTTTCGATGTTATTAACAATTAATAATTATAAAATATCAAAAAGGTTTACCTGATGTTTTTGCCTGCGTTTCTTTTCTTGCTCCAGTTTTTGCTGCTTCTCTAGTTTCTCAGTCATACGTGCCTCCCTCAGTGTTTGACGCTTACTGCGTCTGTAGGCCTTAGAGTTGAGGGCAGTCTCCAGGGTTGTGTCTCGCCTCATACAAGCCACGACATCTTGTCTCAGCTATAACAGATTTGTAATCATCATCATTGGTTTGATTTAACAATTAGGGCTCTACAGTTAAGGATGAAGAGTAGGTTGTATACCAAAGGAAACAAACCGCTGTTTACAGTAACATTTACATTTGAGTGTTATGATCAAGTGTGGCGAAGGGTTGATGAACATCATGATGGAGAGCCACCATCGTGATGCCACGCCCCTTCCCGTCAGAAACACGCACTGATCTTCCGTAGTCCTAGTAAACCTAAAACCTTTTCAGGGATTACACTGCAGAGCTTAAGGCTCAGTTCCAATTTTTTGAAAAAAATATTTATTTTTGCATGGTCGTTCACGGGATGAGGCTCGAAGGAGATGGTACGGCGCTCTGCTGTTTGAGGAAGTAAACAGAAAAAAGCGCAACGGATCTGGCAATGTAAACGTTTTGGAAGCTAACGGAGCGAGTACATCAATAACTGAAACATGTTTTTTGGACTATGGACTTCTGTGGAGCAGAGACAGCGATGTCTTTAACGAGCCGCTTTGGATTTCAGTCGTGGAGAAAGAGATAAACAGCTTCACACACGGCGAGTTCATCATAACAAGTGCACGTGTAGTTTCCCTGTCTGCTCCCGTCTACTTTACAGCAAAATTAATGGCATCTGTAGCGTATCGATGACGTGTAGGTCAGATAATTGCGGCCTGGAGGTTCAGACTGATGTCGCATTGCCAAAGATCAGATACAGGTCGCATAAGGGGCAGAAAAAGAAAATCTGAATTGGGTCGTTTGTCTGCAGTCTGACATGCATCCTAGTTTAAGTAGCCTGCCAGAGACACGACGTGATAGTCTGTGAAAATACAATTCATTCTAAGCACGCACACCCTAAACCCCGCAGCCCCGATATCATCGTCCATCACAATGAATCACTGTAAACATCGTCAACTGCCAATTAAGGGGACATCGCCCAACCCTAGTGTGGAGCCATGTGCTATTGCACAAGTAATTTCCAGTTTTGTAATCTTATTCAGACTTGCACAGTACACATTTGATTTGACCAGTACCTGGCGCTGAAAGTTGAGCAGACGCAGTGCTTTGAGCTCCACAGTTGCTTTAGATCTCAAGTCAGGAGGCAAAGAGCCGGGCAAACTTTCAAGTTCCTGGATACGATGTGCAATTCTTGCCTGCAATCTTGAAGAGGAGTTTGAAAACAAATTACAACTGCCCATCTGCACATACAGTACATAAACATATTTAGTGTAGTGCTAGTTGTGCGTGCAGGACATGCTTTGTCACAGTGAGAGACAAAGCATGGGTTAGATGGTTGCTGTGCATGTATGAGTCACAAGCACCATTGATTCTGCCCTTCACCATTATTGGTTTATTGTATGTATTTGGAAACATGCATGCATTTAAATTCATCAACACAAAAACAGAATGCAACTGCACAGATGAATTTGCATAGATGCATATGCTTTGTGGGGAAACTAATAGGCCCAATCCCACATTCAAAAGGGTAACAATGGGTTCCAAAGCCCCAGATAAGCATTAAATCAATTTGTTTGGAATTAATTATGAAACTTTTGTGTCGCGTTGCTGCACTTGCACACACACCAGTGACTGCAGTCGGCGATGTGGGTTCTACATCTTAACCAGTGACAAAACAGAATAAGTCACTGTAGATAAACACAATACATTTACAAAGTATGTCAAAAAGAGGGCTTCAAACTAACAAAATGGATTGATTCGTGCTGGCTGCTATACCCAAGGAAAGAGTAAAGAAAGTGAGGGATTTGGACTGCCTGTTCAATGGCCTTTGGGGGTACAATAATGCCTCCAAACTGATTGTTTCAAGTTCAAGATAACAATTCAGGACAGAGCCCCCACCAAATGGAACATTCTCTCCACAGTGCGTTCAATAGCAATCATTAAAGGCTACCTGTACTCTCTTTCTTGTAGTATTCCCACTGGATCCAACCCTTGGGGTTTCTGGATTGGGGTGACTCGGTTCTGCTTCTGTTGCATCTGGAGCATCGGGGACACTTGCTGAGTTGAGGGCTGGGGTGTCATTGAGCTGCCAGGCACAGGCCCAGGGACACCAGGGGCCTGAGGAGGAGCAGGAGATGGTCTCCCACCAACAGCTGGAGTCAGGAGCTTCTGTGGAGTATTCTGACCATCCCCGCTCTGACCTGGACAGCAATGAAGCATAATCATCATCATCATCACGCAAACAAGAATTTTTATTCTATCCGACTTAAATAAGAATAAAATTTGATTCATGAAACTGACTACTTGAAAATTTCAGAAATGTGTTTGTCGCAATACGCAAGTTATACTCACTCGCCAAAACTTAATAAAATGTGCAAGAAAAATATTTTTTTGCAAATATTCTAGATCCAGAATTAGTTAAATTCCTTTCTTCTTATTATTATTATATCAAGCGGTGGTGCAGCGGTTAGTGCTCGTGCTTTACAGCTAGAATGTTCCTGGTTCAATCGGGCCTTTCTGTGTGGAGTTTGAATGTTCTCTCCGGTACTCCGGTTTGCCTTACCACTAAAAACATGTACAATAGACCAAAATGAATGCAGCATGTGAGTGAGTGGTCGGCGGTGGTCAGATGGCACAGACTGGCAGCCTTGCTTCCGCCCCATAGGGCAGCTATGGCAACAATAGTAGCTTATTTTTATTTTATTTATTTGGTGCACAGTGCATGTTAATGAACACACATGGGTCTCATGCATGTAAACATGCCACGCCGAATTGTAGCCTTGGCTAATTTGCATCCGTTGTCCCACACTTGCACTCTCAAACACACTCTCATTCATCCTGGCCTATTGCACATGTTTGTAGTGGAAGAGGAAACCGGAGTACCCGGAGGAAACCTACACAGACACGGGGAGAACATGCAAACTCCACACAGAAAGGACCCGTCCAGTGGGAATTGAAACCGACATTCTTGCAGTTAAGCACGAGCGCCAACTGCTGCACCACCATATCACCACAGAGTATGGCGTGAATTAATAATAACTACAGTCTAGCGTTTTTAAGAACTTGGTAATATGGGCTTGTAAGGTGCAATACAAGTTTCATCCATTATTATTATTACGTGAGAAGATTATTACAAACTTACCTTCTGGCCAAGTCTTTGGTCCTGCACTCTGGATGTGCCCTTGCATTGCTGGTGTGGCACAAGGACTTGATTGCGGACCAGCCATAGGTGGAACACTCATTCCTTGCAACACAAGCATATATCAGTTTAAATAAGACATACTATGAATAAAAAGTATTTTTGTAAAAAAAAAAAACCATACCTGATCTGTTATAAGGACTAGAGCCAGGTGCCTGTTGTGGCTGCTGTTGTTGTGGCTGCTGTTGCATTGTGGGAAGACACCTTTTGCCCTGAACTGCCAACTGAAGATTTTCAGGCAGTGGCTGCCCTCGACCCAAGATTTTATAGGCTAAAATCTGAGCTCGCAGCTGTTGTAGCTGAACGGGACTAAAAGAAGAGGGTACACGGCTTGGTTGGCTCATACCGGTCATGCTTGGCCCCATAGTCCCCTGGGGGTCCAATGGAATCATGGGGCCAGACTGGGAAGGAGGCATATGAGGAGGTGTGGGTCCTCCACCACCTCCTGACATAGGGCTAGAAGAATGCTCATGGACTCCTATGGGTGATGGATGAGGAGATATGTATCCTAAATCACACAGAATAAAAATTAGAAATCTTAATTGTAATAATGTATGGATTAGTAAATTGCAGATTTTTAACAAATAACTTGATACCTTGACTATGTGGGTCCATTGGGCTCTGTGGAGGACCCATACCACTATGTAAGGATCGCATTCCCACATTTTTCATGTGACCAAAGTGCATTGGATCAGCTATGGGCTTGTCATTCATCCCCTCTATGGGCTGTAAAATAATATTTTATTAAAGACACTTGTACCCTATAATTTTATATTGAAGAAATTTCAAAAACTATTTTGTCACCTTGTGCATCCCATACATGCCATCTTGAGAGTATTCTCCCTGGCTCTGCACGCTGTGGGGAGCATTTGGTGTTCCAGGGCTGGGACTGGGTCCCATCATGCTGTGAACAGAACCAGGGGAAGGGTCTGGACCTGGGGACAGACCTGCCCCGGGGGACGGGCCAGCATGGGACATTCCACCTGTTGTGTCTGGGTGAGTGGACATCTACTGATCCGCCAAAAAGATGGCAGCCAGCTAAGAAATAAAACATAAAAAATGTATTAGTACCGCATACATCGTTGTGAAAAGGCTTCATGATGTCTGCCTTATTATTTCTCCAAACTGCAAGTTGACAGTGGAATAATCTGTTTATTATGATGTACAGTACTTCCAAAACTAACTGTTATTATATTGCAATACAGTGACATGCGCTGCAATACAGTGAAATGAGTAACTGCACAAGGTAATAAAGCTGTCACATAAAATAGCGGTCCGTGTCTATGCTAGCATTGCACCCACCAGGTTAGAAAGCAGTCAATCGGATTGGGTCATGGCTTCTACCAAACTGATGGCCATCACATTAACGAACAAAATTTAAGTTGAATGGATTTGGTAACTGCTTAACTTCACGATTTTGAATAACATCTGTCCTACATGATACAGCTGACAACGACATCAAGCGGATATGTCTGTTTTTTCTCGAGCGGTGGCGAACTTCGCGCTAGCATTAGCTAACACCACAGCTAGGTTAGCATAACAAGCTATCCTGCAAGCTAATGGATGGCGTTGACCATTTTCAACTCTTGCCAGTGACTAAATAAGGCAATTTGCACATTGACCTATAATGACTTAAGACTTAATATCCGATTACAAAGCTAATAGCTATCAGCTTACCTTTCAGCAGACGTGAACCCAATTATGTGTCGATATTAAAATGTTTCTCCAAAATATGACTGCTGCTTCCCACAAGTTCACTCCCCTTCGTGTTGTCTGCTGACATGTTAAATTATTTTTGTCTGGCCTTTCTGATTTGTCATTGTCACCGGAAATCCCGCCTTTGCTCACGACAATAGGCTTCATTAGATGTCAATCATTTAGTACTTTATCTTTTTGGGTGTGTAACGTTATGTAGTCATAACATAACTTTTGTTACCGATTCCTAAAGTGCCAAGTATTTTTGAACGCTGCATATGCAGATGTGGGTCACACATTTTACTATGTGGGATAATGCAAAAGATTGCTTTAACACACGGTATGACACGAAATGTCATATTTGTAAAAGTCATAATTGCAAACTCACTAGCTTTATAAATGTTAATGAATGATAAGAATTAACAGAAAATATAGATTAATGAGTAAAATCTCCAGTCTTGAAAATGTTGGCCAACTTTATAGGCCAAACCAAAATTGGTGTTTGTCACATTTGATTTTAACAGAATGTCGTCTACTGTACGTGTGTTTCTTTTGTGCACTACGCCCTGGCCAACACAAGGTGGCAGCATTAGTTTTCTACAGGTGAGAGGCTACATTAGTGACCGTACGAAATAATTACTCACCTAAGAATGTACTTCAATGCGTAAGAGTAAAAAAATAAATACCTGGGAAAAATGTAGGCCACTGTCATGGATGTTTTATAATAAGGCTACTGTGAGTACCTACTGAGTAGGCCTAACAGTCTGAAGTTTGATTTACGATTTTACGATTCAGCACTGACATACATTATGAGAAACAAAACATATGGAAAGAAAGAAAGAAAGAAAGAACATGAAACACAACTTACTGTGGAATGAGTGACCTTATTTTACTCAAGAGTATAGATCCTTAATTATAATATTGCAGTAGAAACAGTACCATATGATAAAACTACTCTCAGAAGTATAATTACTTCAAAAATTAAGTAGCCTGCATGTAAGCCTACTTGAGTAAATGTAACCGAGCACTAGGCGTACTTACCTCTGAATATCGGTTTAATCAGCCTGTCGAGATAGTCTTGTCTACACATATTGGCTAAAATAATATGCCTTCTTTGGTATGATAAATAACAGTTTTGCCATTCAATGTCAAATTAGGCCTATAAAACACAATATAATTTGATGATAAATTTTGTTTATACAGGCCTATAGCTAATTCAATTTGCATACAGTTCTGCACAGCAGTTTTATTACATTGGAAACTTGGTGGGTTTTCTTTAAGAAAAAATGCACCTGTCCTCATGTGTTTATTTAAACATGTCAAAGCTGTAGGTGTAGTTTTTTTTTTATTTAAATTTTTTTTTATTGATTTGCTTGTATTATTTTACTAGCAGTCATGGCTGCATGTCAAATAATCAAATCAAACTTTATTTATAAAGCGCTTTTCATACCGAAAGGTATCACAAAGTGCACAAACACACACACACACACACACGCACGCACGCACGCACGCACGCACGCACACACACACACACACCCGCGCGCGCGCGCAGGTCGTTCCAGAGGCGAGGGCCATAATATTGGAAAGATGCCTGACCATGAGTCTTTCTGTTGACTTTAGGAGTAACTAGGAGACCCCTGCCGGAGGAGCGAAGGGACCGTGAAGGTGCATAAGGTAAAAGCAGTTCTCAAAGATAAGAAGGACCAAGACCATTAAGACATTTAAAAACCATTAAAAGAACTTTAAAATCGATCCTGAAACACACGGGGAGCCAATGCAGCGACTCTAAAACCGGTGTAATGTAGTCCCACCTCCTGGTCTTCATCAGGACACGAGCTGCTGAATTTTGTAAAAGTTGTAAACCTGAGATACTCTTTTTGGGAAGACCAGAAAGCAGGGCATTACAGTAGTCAATACGACTGGTGATAAAAGCATGCATTATTATTATTATTATTCGTTTATTTGATATGGACATAACAACTGCATTGGACAAACCAGATACATTGTTTTTCGTGTTATAGCAAAACTGCTAGCGTTAGCGTCTCCGTGTTGGCCCGAGAGAGAATGGGACGGACTCTGGCCATGTTCTTTAGATGGTAAAAAAACTATCTTTGTGATATTCTTAATGTGTGGAATTAAAGTCAGCTCAGAATCAAAAATCACACCCAGGTTCTTCACCAGTGAGGAAGGATTAAAAGACAATTACTGTAGTTTGGGTAAAAGTTTCTCTCTCTGGGCCTCAGGACCGATGACTAAAACTTCAGTTTTGTCCTGGTTAAGCTGGAGAAAGTTTTCTGCCATCCAGGATTTGATATCTAAAATGCTAAAATCTATCTCCTATAGAAGGCATACAGAGTTCCTGCATGTAAATGTTATCCAAATAAACAAAGCCAATTAACTAAGTGGTTAAGATCACTGCATCATTAAATTCAGTGAGCCAGGAAAGAGCCTGCCCACAGCCATTTGACAGTGAAAGGTCTATGGGTTGTGGCTTCCATTCACCTTGAAGCCCTCAGTAAAGGGCCGTGGTGGATCACCAACATAATGACATCTTATTCAAAGCCTGTCTTTTAAATGGATGAACTTGGAAAAGAACACATGCAAATGGTCTTGTCATTTAGAGATCTGGGAGATAGGCTTCCACATAACTATAGTAAACATGTGTTATCTTTGTAATAGCCTGAATAAAATATTGTATCTATTTAATTGATTTTATGTTTAAACCCAACTGTTGAGTGATATATTATGAATTTTGGAAAGTACAACTTTCTCATTTACAGTAACACTTGACAAAAAGATGTTTATCTTCTTGATGTACTCTTTGTGTTGAGTCATGTGCAGGTGTGTGCAAACAATGGAGTGTTATATTTAGTTTTACATGAGCCACTTGCTTGTGACATGTTTGTTTTTCACTTTGTTATCTGAGACCATCATTTGAATAATTCTTACATTGTGGCACATCTAATGTTTTTCAAAGGTCCATCTTTTTTCTGAACAGAGGAACCAACAACAAAGCACAACTCCTTTATTTTGACTGACATTGACCAATTTGGAAAACATTACTGTCAAGTTTTTTATTTTTATTTTTCATCAGTTCAAATAAACTCCAATTAACAATGTTATCTCCAATTTTTTTTATTTCCTTTATAATCACAATTAGAATAGAATAGATTTTTCGCTATCTATCCCTTCTCTGACCAATTGCTTCCGTCTTCTTTACCTGCTGCCTGTTGTTGATCATCCTCTGATGAAAGGATCTCTGGTCAGATTTACAGTCAGGCGCAGTATGGACGGCATGTCCTCGTTATGCTCTACGCAGATAGAGAAGATGCAGCGATTGAGCCCTCTCTGGGGAACAGTGTCCGGTCAGAAGTATAGTGCAGCAGTGAGATGTTTTTCCAAGATGGTGCTGGGGTCATGCAGGAGAGAGACTGAAAAGAGAGGAAATGCTGTCAGTGAACATCTCTTTGTAGTTGCCTTTGTTGCAGGTGCTCTGCCATTCATTTTAAAAGTGCACTGTTCAATATTACAACTTTCTGACATCTGCTGCCCCAACCTCCACCCAGATGACCAGGAAAACGGCAAGATAACGATGTAATGGCATGCAAAATGTACCCCATCATCAATTGTAAAGCACTTAAAGGGGCTGTGGTTAGCACTCTTGTCTGTTCTTTAACATGCACTGACCAGATACACAACAAATATGCTATGCGTTGATCACTTTGAATTAGCATTAGCTTGGAGCGCTTTATGCGTCGCAGCAGCTGAAAACCATAATAAATAATACATTTTCATTTGTTTATCCCTAATCAATCAATAAATAAATAAATCTTTTTTTTTAATCCAATATTGAGCCCTCAGTGATGTTTCAGCCATTTCTAAAACCAGAGCATCACAGCTCCCTTAAAGAACCACACATGCCTCCCAACATAAGAGTTTAGTCCATAGTTTTTAATTTATTAATATAAATATAAAATGTACAAATAGCTGTATAGGCTTAAAACATACTCAAAGTTTACTCAGCCAAGTACATTCATCTCCAAAGACAATTTCTGAGCACCGATTAAAATGGCAAATTGACAATTCACATGTTCTGGTCTAGCCCTGTAACCTTGCGCTGCAAGCTGGAGTGTCGCGAGATCTGAATTTTTAGTCTCACAACATATGAGACAGATAGTAGAACTCAGTTCTACACATATCAATCTGGCTACTGCCAGGTTACTAGCCCTGGGCAGTCTTCCCACAATGTACTATAAAGATTTTTGCTTTGTTTTGATGTTGTTTTTTCCCCATTTTAGACAGTCATGTTCATGGATATTTTGTATAATGTTAAAAAAGTAAGTATGTGATTACATTGTGCATTCAGAATTTGCAGCCCCTGGGCCATAGTGTTAGACAGTTGTTTGTGATTGAAATGGCTGAAGAGATAAGATGTTATAGATCAGGAAGGATTATAATGATATATCAAAATGATCAGTGAATGCATATCAAAAGTACTGGGCTTGCTTGAAGCCAGTCAAAACGTGTTTTATGTGGTCTTGCGCTAAACATGTCTAAATTCAATATAATAAAGCTGTGTCTGCTTGAAACTGGATGAAACATGTGAAATTGTGCTGAGTGCTGAACTTGGCTTCTTTAGTGACTCAATATCTTCTCATTTTTTTTCTCCTTCAGATTGTAACAGAGGGCTCGGTAGAAAGCGTAAAGCCGGCATGTGTTTCAAACTTGTCACAGTGAATCTCTGCTTCTCTGGAGATGAGGTCAGAGCCTGACTTTCTGCCCACCATCAGAGCAATCCCAGTCCGCATGTGTTAAATGTTAGGGGCATCTTAGACCCCACTGCATCCACTGAAACATGTGGCTGTGCGCACTTAAAGTGTTCAGAAGGAACAATATGTCAGACTCTATTTGCACAGGTATAGGTCGTTTGGGGCAGGACTCTTTGAACTGCAGTTGGAAAAAAGGATGGTAAAGCCTGGTGTGTGTAATTTCCATGCTATGACTAATTGCTTGTTACCCCATCAGACAATAACCAGTATAGCATTGGTCTTCAGTATTCTTTACCATTTTTACGTAATGTACTCAATATATCAAAGCAAAAAAAATATTATTGCTAATTATAACTGAAGCCATGTATATGTTGTGTTACTTTGAGGAAAAAAAATAAATAGCGACAATAAAAAAATATGATGTGCTGTAATTTATTCAATTTTTTGCAGAATACTTTAGTTATGCCCAGTGAATTAAAAGTGAACTGCCACTGATAAAGATACTGTGCAATTACTTTCAGGCCTTATTGATACCACGGTTACCATGGTTCTTTTTATTACTTGTGCTTAAAATGTAGATTGCATGTATGTACTTGCTCTCCAATTACTCACAAAGCAATTTGTTTAGGAGAAGACAGGATAAAAGTGAGAAACTGTATGATGTGAGGCAAATGACCGTGGATGGAGTACTGTAATTCCCATAAATACATCAAAAACGTTCTCTCTAGTTTGAAATGAGTCGTTTCTGGTTCTGATGGGATGTTTGTGTGTGTCAGTGCCGTTAACAGCCTTTGACCTTTAAGTGGTTTTAAAGTAGGGGTCAGAAGCCAGGCTTTAACATGCCCCGGCTATGTAGCAGCACCATGTGTTTCGGAAAACATTTTGGTGACATCTTCTTTGTTGCCGGGTGTTTCCTTTTGCTTTCCGCCGTAAAGAACCTGTAAAATGCTTCAAAACGGTCAAATCAGGCCATTTCTAAAGCAGTTTTGATTGTTTAGTAAAAATATGATTTGGTACAAAAAGCCACGGGTTTGTCTTGGAACCAGTAAAACCTGCGAAAGCAATGTGTCTTTCTTGCGGTTCACTTATTGTTGAATTAAGTGAATTAAAGAATAACAGTAACATTTATTATGATAAAGCCACTGCACCTAGAATACACTTCTTACAGTTTATCTTTCAGAGCGAGCTTAGTGAATGACAATCGATCCTTATGATGTTGATGTATGGGCTTGAAATAACATGATTTAATACTGACTTGACTGCTAGTTTTTTCACCCTTTGTCTAGTTTCACAAAACATGTATTACTATTTAAAAACAATCCTCAACCCATCCTTCATAACTGCTTCACGTTGCTCACTGTAGATCTTTGTATTGTATCTATGCCTTTTGACATTTTCAGCCATTACTGAGGCAATGAAAGATGTGTTTTTGACAAGTGGGATAAGGTGCTGCCTATAGATACTCAGACCTTTATCTTTCCACCAGATGCTCAGCACTCACTTAAGCAGGACAATAGATGCTGTGAGCATTTAGTTGTGAATCTAGCACTGTGGTATTTTGCCTGGCACTGGAAACTAAACCTCAATGAAAGCACCAGCAATACAAGATTTCTGTGCGCACAAAGCGGCTGTCAAAATGCCCCACCTCTGCTCTCAAGCTTTTCACACACACAATCCCTGCTGCCTTTCTTTGGAGTGAAGAAGTCATTGTGCGGTTTCTCCCAGGGCACAACTTTAATAACTTGTCTTTAATAACCGAGCTTACAGTGCCTGTGATAACTTGTCACAGGAAACTTGTTACTTCAAAACCATGTTTGGATAAATAATGGGAGAAGAGAAGCTCAGAGAAGATCACCAGAGCAATCTATATTTATTTGTTTAAATATTTCCTCATATTTCATTTCTCGTATTGCCAATGTATTATTTTACAGTGATGTGCGATGGTAACGACACTGAATATTTTCCCCCCCCCATTGGTACAGAGCGGAATAGATGCCCATTCCAAGTCATTGTTTTGGTATCACTTTGGCGGGGCGTGCGCTGAGCAGGTTTATCTGTTTATCTGAATCTCCTGCTGAAATAACAACAGATAAAAGGACAAAAACGGTTTTATTCTTAATTAGAATAATATAGCTCACCATTTCATTTTTATGTTCAAAATAAGCCTTCTTTGTGTACGGGAAAAAATAATTTGATAATTAATGTCAGAAAAGCATTACTAAAGAAAGTTAAGTAAATATAATTTTTCTGTGTGATCAGTTGTTTAAAAAGAGCCTTGTGGTCGGCTCTACAGCAGGTTAAAATCAACAAAATCCCATTAGTGAATAGGGCTAAAGTTCTGTTCGACCCGGAAGTGGAGAATTGACATCGTCACTTAACAAACATATATCACACCACTGCAGCTGTTTGCATATGACAATGGTATAAGCTGGATAATACCCTTCGAGGTGTCAATTATCAGAAATAAATGGACGATTCAGAGGCGTGAACCGTCGGACATTATCCTTTACATATGACGGGATTTAATGTTTTTGAAATATGACTTATTTAGAAGGATAACATCAGTTGCATAATTATCACTTTATTTCAGTGAAGCTGCAATTTGAATGAAGAAATGTAATGGGCAGAAAAGTTATTTTTATTTGAATTTGCTGACAGGAAGTGACATAGATAAAGGTAAAGTTCCATAGCAGTTTGACTCACTCATTTCCCATTGACTTAACATGGTCGGCACGGCAACAGTTTCAAATTGTTTGCCTTCATCTGTGTCACTTCCTGTCAGTGTCCAATAAGGAAGTGAAACTGCAAACATCACATGAATGGCCAAACTAAAGAAGGTACAAGCTTTAGCAAAATCTTAAATATAATCGTGTTTAACTATGTTTGAGCAAAAAATGTGTCTCATGCGTCATATTATGCACTTTAATGCACTTCGGGTCGGGTTGTTCTTGACTCCGTGTCAAGAATTGTATAATGCACAGCTCCTCGTTGTTTAATCCTTTTACATATACACTGCTGGTCAAAAGTTTAGAGACACTTGTTTATAGGAATTATTCTTTATTTTCTTTAAAGACCAATTACATTGTAGTTTCTCGCTGAAGGCATTGATTTATGAATGAAAACATGTGGAATTATGTTTTAAACTAACAAAGTTTATTTCTATTTTTGCTCTCATTACTGCTTTGCACTTTTTAATATTTTCTCAATGAGCAACATGGTGACATCTTGTTGCTCATTTAACAGTCTGTGTAGTGTAAACTTCACAGACTGTTACACCATTTCAGGTGACGAGCTCATTGAGAAAATGCCAAGAATAAAGGGTGGCAAGAATTGAAAATATAAAACACATTTTGAGTTATTTCTCAATTTTTTGCTTCCTACATATAGTGCTGAAAATAAAGAAAGGCCGATATGTAAAAAGCGTTTCCAAACTTTTGACTGGTAGTGTGAATATATATATTTCTTGGCAGTCAAAGTGTCCACCATTACTACAAAAATGGCATGCCACAAAAAAAAGTCTAGTCAAATGAACCCTAAACCCTACCCTACGATGCTCATGAGAAATATTACTTCACAGTGTATTCCGTAGAGCTAAGGACTCTCTAGCAATGTACACTGTTGTGATACCCTCACAGTTAACCCTCACAGTATAACAACAGACCCTGAACTGACCCTGAATCAGACAAAGCGCAGTGACTTGTTATGATCGACTCTGCTGACTCTGTAAAGATGCTCCTTTCTCCCATCAGGCAAGCATACAGGGTGAACCTGTATGCGACACCTATACATTTTAGGTCAGCGCCGTTAATCCAGTCAAATGGCCGTGGCTGGGACTGCCCCGCTGACAGCCCAGATCACGCGTCCTGTGTTGTCTGACGCTTTTTGCAAATATTGGGAGTTGGCTGTAACACGGTGTGACTTAACAGGGAACAGGTGGACCTCTTTAAGCTGTAAGAAAAGAGCGAAAGCATAACGCGGCCCCTGTGGCTCCCTAAGTGTGCCCTCATTTGCCATACAAACCCGCATACATCAGGGTTATAATCATTAACAGCCAGTTCACGCGGAGTTCACCGCGCACCGGAGCCCTGTGGAAGGTGCTCCTGAGTGGGATAGTTTTGGTTCCCTCACCGCAGAGACAGGCCAAATGTTATGGTTTCCTTGTTTCACACAGCTCAGTGGCGACGATTTGCTTTCACTGCACGCAGGAATCAAACGGGATAGGATTGCAAGTAATGGCCTCTTCCTGCGCAGCTTTTTTCTTGCGGATAAAGCCCAGTGCTGAAAATGTCCCTCAGTGGCAAAAGATTTAATATGCATTACACAAGGTACACTAGAATTTTTATGTATGGGTTAGTGCTCCCCAAGGCGCCGTTGACCCCCTTTGGCCCAAACTAATGATGAAATCTTCGATCAAATAACAGCAGGGATAAAAACGTCTGTATTCTATGGCGACATATTGTCTTCTAAACAAGCCATAAAAATGTTATAATGTCATAAATACGGAAAACACAGGCCATTCCTTTTCTTCAGTATGTTTGCTGAATGTTTCATTATCTCCAAAGTGCGCTCTCTTTTCTGTTCTTATATTATTGCCATCGGGCATTAACAAACCATTATCTTTATTTCACTAATTCAAAAATGTGTCATATTTTCTATAATCGTAACCTCTTAACCCCCGCCTTAACAGAGAACATTTTCCCTATAGCTTTAATGCGGTTACATTTTTGTAACGTTTCCATCACATTTTTCTAATTTTTTGTCACATTTTCGTCGCGTTTTTGTCACATTTTCGTCACATTTTCAACGTGTTTCCGTCAGGGTTTTGTCAGGATTGTGTGGCTTCATCACAGTTACATTACACTTATAAACAAAACTCAATGACAACGTGACAAAAATAAACGGAAAACGTGACAAAACCAAGGCGAATGAGGCGAATACTCTGGCCTACAGGCTGTAAACTCTCAGGTCGAGAAGCTCTTAGATTTGGGCAAAGCTGAAATGGAGAAAATGGGGGTTAAGAGGTTAAGCTTACGTTAACGTATACTGGAAATTGCAATGCCGAAAATTAGAATTAGCATAACGCAATAAAACACCTCAGCTATTATTGCGATAGCAGAGGGAGTCCCCTGACCTCGACTTGTGCCCTCTGGATATAAGAAGAGATTGTTGTGGGGGGGAAACATCTCTGAAAATCCATTTGAGTGACCTGGTCTCTCTAGGTAACCCCGCATTTTCAGTAGGAGTAAGGTCAGACCTTGATATTGAGCAACAGCCCCAAACCATTTAAGTCTCGCTCCCATTTTTCACTTTGATTATACTAATCCTGACCACGGCACACTATTCCTTTGGAAATGAAAGATTTTGAGGGGAAAACTCAAGACTCTCCGGGTTGTGTTCAAGACCCAAACAACTGCATTTCTCAGGCAGTAATTTATTTTTTATGGGTTTATTTTTTTTATTTTATTTTTTGACAGCTCAGGAACCATCCTCCTGACAGTGCATAAAGTTAGACTCATCCTTTGCAGGCCCCTGTTCAAATCTCAACCCATGAAACAAGAAGTGAGGAATGAAACATGAGAAAAAGGATCATCTTTTCTCACATTCATCATTGGTGCTATTGACCCTCCATGTTACTATTTCCACGACATTTAGCCATGCACCTTCGACTTTCTGAGTGCCTCTCTGTTATTTCTTAGCGTCTCACAGAAATCACTAGTCCAAATTCCTGCGCGTGACACCCATGGTAGCTGAACCAACACGCTATGATCACTGCGACTCCAGATCCGACAATTACTTCTCCCATGATTGGCTAACCCCGAAATATGGGCCAATGACTAATGGGGAGTTTAGCAAGAAATCATCTCAGGTTTCAGCAGCAGTATTGACTCTTGATGTCTGAAGCCTGTGCCTTTAGTGATGAATGGCCATAAGACACTGTCAGCTTTGCTCCTCCAACAACTCCGAGTCATTGGCTGTTGCTTTTGTGCGAGTGCTAATGAAAAGTGTCAGAGAAGCACGTAGTATGCCTCTGCCAAGAGAATAATCCGTCATGTCAACAGTGAGGCTGCATGGGAGCACTTGAATGCATTATTTCGTGTTGTTTTACGGGGCGAGGTGACATCTTTTATGTGGCTGTCTTCATTAAACCACGCGGCATTGTGTTTTGTTTTAGGCCTGTGGAGACATGCGCTGGATTTCGCTACAAGGTACAAATAGCCCACGGTTTAGACGGCTAAATAAAACAAACATGGAATCAATCAAGGTGTGGCGAAGGATTTAAAAAGATTTGTCAATACTATGCAGAATGTTGAGTAGCTTCATTCAAATATGACAGACACAGAATGTCACATAAAGGAGCTTGATCTCATTCGCGGGTTACATGCTCAAGGAATCTGTCCCTTAGAATTGATCACAAATGGAAAAGGCCATCTGGATAATATGCATGCAGATCAAAATGTGCTGCACGTAAACCATGAGCAGCCAAAATGTTTAACAGCAGGGAAAAAAAACATATATATAGAAATAATAGAGGCCGGCTATGACAATATTTAGTGGGTAAACAGCTCTAATTCCTGAAAAGCTCACTGCTATTTACATAATACACTTCAACGTTCTACCACAACAGCCACTGCCTCTTGTTTGACACCAAACAAGAGGCAGTTCTGATGAAAGAAACAGCAGCCTTTATAACTGATGTTGTATAAATATACCTGCTTTCTGCGAGCTGTGTTCAATCTGAAGGCTATGCAAATGCAATTGAACGTGAGTTACAAATACAGTTTCAATTGCTTTAATACACTACGTCAATAGAGATACTGTTGGGATCAGTGATAGTGTCCCTGGGGTCCACCATGCAGAACAGGAAGATTAGACGGCAGGTGCGAGTGCAACAAACTAAAAACAATAGTTTAAAACAACAGGATCTGTCACACTCCCAGAGCCTGGATGCAAATATGACCCGGCGCCATTTCCAAACAATGCAAATCAAACGTTCCGGCACGTGGGACGGTGAATCTTCCAAAGTGTCTCCCCGTAAAAGATGCCCTTCTCTAATACATCCCACCTGAAATGAATAGCCGGGATTAACCCTGCTCCTCGGTAGCTCCTGCTTAGAAGCTTCCGGAATCGGCCGCGCTCTGTAGACACTGGATCTGCCCTTTATAGGTCCTGTTAAGTCTGCGTATGAAGTCGGGAGTTCTGTAATTGCCCCCGTGGGACAGAGGCAGGAGCAGAGTGGGGTAGATCACAAACAGGATCAGACGCTGAGCAGCTGCACGGGCTCATGACAAATGCTCGACTGCCACATTCAGCGCGGCGCAAACTATGCTGCTTTGTTTGTGCAATACAGTCACTGCTGAGGTTTGCTCGACCTAGTGGATAATCAAACAATGAGCAAATAATACATAAAAGACTTTGTGGCAGCTTAAGAGGAGTTGAATATCTGTTCATTGGTTCTCGTTGTGACTCTGTACTTTCCATGCAGGTATTTGGATTGTGCGTAATGAATGGTGTCCACACTGCACCAAGGGGAACGCTTTCAACATCTGATAGCGAAGATAAATACGATGTTCCGTGAAGATGACGCTGTGTATTCTGCACGCTCTTGTAGTTTGTGTAAATATCTTCAAACAGACAAGTGTGGTCTTTATCTTGCTGGCAAACACCATCATGCTAACAACTATAGCATGAACTATAAACTGTCGTGTTGATTTGCAGAGGGGGGGGGGAAATGTCCCGCCTTGCTTTGATCATGACCAAAGTAAGATGGCCGCTCACAAGTGCAGCTCAGACACCTGTGTTCGTGTTGTTTGGCCATGCTTCACTGGACATCCATCACTGCGAGCTGAAAGACTGCCAAGGCCTCGACAACAATGACCATCACGGGCGTGGGAATATGGTTGGGATTAAAAAGTCATAATAATAATGTCTCCGTGCGGACAGAAAGGAACAAAGAAGGAGAGCCTTTAGAATAATGCCAGGACAAGAAGTTGTGATGTCTATTTTGGAAAGTGATAACCAAAATCTTAATGTTGCGGTGTAACTGTCCCCGTAGAGAAACGATACTTGTGCATTAATGTTACGTTTAAATCGTATTTCCAACGACAGAACCCAGTTTTCCTCCAATCTGAGGAAAGTATTTCTACCGTGCATTACAAAGACTGACCTTTGACTCCTATTCCTTCCCTCGACGGACTTCACAGCAGCTACAGTTAAAAGACGCCCGAACAAAGCAGTCTGCTTAATATGATTTATAGTGGCGCAAAGTGCACTTCTAATCAGAGCTGTGAATGGAAGAAAAGGTGGCACACATTTACGCACACATGTGGGCGAGGGCCGCAGCCCGCTGTGTGACTGATGTGCCGGTATTTCTGCATGTGAAACGCATAGACCTTATTGATGTGTTCACTGGCCTCACTGTCCTCAGTCTGTCGGATCCTGCAGCACATGTGAGAACTGCAGCCTCGTTCACCGGATGGCCACCCAAATGGACCTAAACACGCTTTAACACGCGTTTACTGTCTTCATCCTTCATGCAAGTGACGTCGCCATTAGCAGGAATCAGAACTGAGTCAGACGCGTAATTAAGACCATATCATTAGAGCCATTACAATATTAGACTTGTGTTGTGTTTTTGCAAAGTGCGTGTCTGATATGTGTTTTAAGTCCATTATGTCCACACGAGAACACCTGTCCTGTGGCTGTATCCAACGCTGGGGTGAAAGGCCTTCATGAACCTTCACACAGACACGCAGCTCTAATCTGTCTGATCCAGAGGTGTCCAGTGTGGGATCGCTGCCCTTGGTCTCTGGATCCTCCGCGCGCCAAAAAAAAAAAGGTGCAGCCGGCGAAGCTCACGTATTCGCTGCTAACGTACGTTATCTCTCCCGGTTTTATCTTACCCAGGAATACCTTTGAAATCGAAATAGGATGATGTGATAGCAGGCTGTCAAGTGCGGAGCGGCGGGCGGAACCAAACGACTGTAGCGTCTCAGATGGAAAGAAGCGCCGAGGTCTCCGGGGAGCGATCTGTCTTGTGCTGAAGCTCTTGTGAAGTGCTTTTTAGTATCAGGTGCATCATCTTGAAAACACATCTGACATTCCTGGCTGAATTATCCCGATATTCCCACATAAAGACAAGAGAAAGCCGAGCCAGGTGCGAGTGCGCACGCTGTGTAGAACTAACAGGTTTTGCGTGTCTCCGTTGAAATAATGTTAGTCTTTTTTTCTTTTCTTTTTTTTTTGGGGGGGGGGGGGTTGGGATCCATGTTTTTTCGGCTTTCATGATTTATTGGAGACATCCCTCTCAACACAACAAACAAGACACAACTTCGATGTGAAAGGTAACAATGGGTTGCAGATGTACATTATGCAATATGAGGGGGAAATAAAACCCCTAATCATCAGCTGCACCACAAGTAAAAACAATAAAGTAAAATGAATGGGTTCATATTTATACATATTATCATTGCATAGGCTAAATTATAAGAAATAATAAGACAATAGGCTAAATTATAATAAAGACCAAATGAAAGCCCTAATAATTCAGAGCTCAGTGAGACCAAATGAAGTTGTGTGTACTTGTTACAATAAAGCAAACAGCTGCATCTCCAAGTCTGCTTCTTGTTTTCCAGATCCATAATTGCAATTGTCCACATGTTGTTTTGCACGGAGGTATTTCAGTATGACTTATGACTCCATCCCGAGATGGGACAGCTCTGGCAGGACCCCTCCTCAGCAGCACCCCCTCCTGCAGCATGTGTTTCCACTTGGTTCCAGCGTGAGTGTGGCAGATACTTGTTAAAGTGTGGTATGTGCCTGATGTTGCACTTGCTCAGACTCTTCCGAGTGTCTGATGTGTAGCTGCTCATTTCAGTGGGATGTGATACCCCTCTCGCTACATTACTCTCTTCAAATGTACAAACACACAAACCATCAGTTCAGTGCGGACGCGAATCATGGAAATATAATATTTCTACGTAATACTTGAATGGATGTGACAACACAGCTGAGACTCCATGGACAATGTGCTGCTTCGTGACAATCTTCACATTAAAACCAGTTCAAGTGAATTTCTCCATTGTGAGATTAATAAAGTCATATCTATCTAGGGCTAACATATATTTTTTGTATTTACTGAACCTGTTTTCAAACAGTGTAAATTAGGAATAAAGAAAACACTGTCTTAAAAGATTGTTCTATACAGTGGTGACATTATTCAGACTTGCAGGGCAAGGGGCAATTGTTCATTCACTATATACTTGGTGGACTTATATCTTCTCTCTCCTTCTCTCTCTCTCTCTCTCTCTCTCTCTCTCTCCTTCTCTCTCTCTCTCTCTCTCTCTCCTTCTCTCTCTCTCCTTCTCTCTCTCCTTCTCTCTCTCTCTCTCTCCTTCTCTCTCTCTCTCTCTCTTGCTCTCTCTCCCCTTCTCTTTCTCTCTCTCCCTTTTTCTCTCTCTCTCTCTCCTTCTCTCTCTCTCTCTCCCCCTTCTCTCTCTCTCTCCCTCTCTCTCTCTCTCTCTCCTTCTCTCTCTCTCTCTCTCTCTCTCCTTCTCTCTCTCTCCTTCTCTCTCTCCTTCTCTCTCTCTCTCTCTCCTTCTCTCTCTCTCTCTCTCTTGCTCTCTCTCCCCTTCTCTTTCTCTCTCTCCCTTTTTCTCTCTCTCTCTCTCCTTCTCTCTCTCTCTCTCCCCCTTCTCTCTCTCTCTCCCCTTCTCTCTCTCTCTCTCCTTCTCTCTCTCTCTCTCTCCTTCTCTCTCTCTCTCTCTCTCTCCTTCTCTCTCTCTCTCTCTCTCTTGCTCTCTCTCCCCTTCTCTTTCTCTCTCTCCCTTTCTCTCTCTCTCTCTCTCTCTCTCTCTCTCCCCCTTCTCTCTCTCTCTCCCCTTCTCTCTCTCTCTCCTTCTCTCTCTCTCTCTCCTTCTCTCTCTCTCTCCTTCTCTCTCTCTCTCTCCCCTTCTCTCTCTCTCTCCTTCTCTCTCTCTCTCTCTCTCTCTCTCCCCCTTCTCTCTCTCTCTCTCTCCCCTTCTCTCTCTCTCTCTCCTTCTCTCTCTCTCTCTCTCTCTCCCTCTCTCTCTCTCTCTGTTAGCACAAAGTAAGCAAGATTGTGCCCCTTTCATGTAATGGACATACATCCACTGTCCCGCCTACAGAGACCTCTTTTAAAGTGCATCTATCCGAGCCGAACCAAATAAGTCCATCTGATCTGACATTCGCACAAAATCAACACATGAATTTATCACCGTTCTCCTGCTTTTGGCTGACTCAGCGCATTGGTCCACTGAGACTGCTTGCAGTGGTCCATTTGTCCTGTCTCATCTGATGAAAGCCTCGGTTCAGCTCTGTGTTCTGACATCCAGGCCAAATCGCATTGTTACGTAAAACATTTATGACCCATTACCAATGTTTTCGCTCTCGCCCGTCCCGCACGAACATGCGCAGCTCGTAACTTCCTAACAGAGTCATTCTTTGATGGTTTCTCGTGATCCCTGTGAAAAGCGCATTGTGCAGCGATAGCGTCTGTGCAGCATGGACAGCACATGTAAAAAGGCTGAGATGGAAACTGAATAACTCATCAAGCTCATTCATCTTTTGCTGAGAAATCGAAAGCAGAGTAAATCTCGCCTCGCCTGATGTGTCTCGGCACACAACCATGAATCATATTACAGAAGGAAAGCCACCATGAGTTCTCGGTTGGACAAAAGTGACAAGAGGATTCAACCCCCCCGCTGAATCCCTCTTCGGCTTGGCTCACTATCAAACCGGTAGTTTGCAAGATTTATGTCTCTTTGTCGCCTTTGTCGCGCAGCTGATTGGATGAGTAGGAGCGATGTGAAAGGCTATCCCTCACTAAAGGCAGTGCATGTCGGGACGAGTGCCAAGACGGGCCTAATCCTGGACCAGTGCCCCACAACTGTCACCCTCATGATCACATCAACACATGGAAATAGACAACAGGATCAGGCATTTGATCAATCAGCAGGTTACAGTCAGAAGACACTGCTGAGCACTTTCCTCACAAAAAACAGGACTTGCCTTGACTTGATATTGTTGTCACCATATTAAGGGACATTTATCATGTTATCGTATATGTGCTGTAAATGTCCTTCCTCATTTATAAATATGTTATTTACTGGTAACACTCAAAGTCCACATCGTTCACGGTCCATTAAAAAGCCCTGCAGTCACAGTGGGACACAGCAGCTGTAAACTGATACACCATTTGTTTCTCAAACAACACAACAGACTATAGCCCCAGGCTCAAAACCAGTCCCCAATCAATCAAGTCTACTTTGTACAGCCAATATACACGTGTTTTTGTGTTCAGCTACGGAATAAAAAAAATAGTACCCCGGGGGACCCATGTCACTCACTGTACACCTTGGGGTTCATCCGGAGGTGCCCAGGCCTAGTACAGTATTAACATTAAAATGAAATGATTAATCACATTTCAAAAGTGTGATCAAGTTTATTTTTTTATATCTTTTATATCATATAATTTGATTGTAACGTTTGCTGTGGTATACAAAGTCTACTATTTTCAAATGCATTTTACGTCTCATTGACATTTTCTGGACCTTGAACAAAATGCTCATAAATTATTTAGACATGTTGCAGATTCAGCTCGAGCTAAAGCTCTAACTGGACCAATGCAGCTCCTGATTGTTTTGTTAAAATTTGGATAATAATGTATTTGTATAGCTTAAAAGAGAATGAATGGAGGGTCAGGCTATAAAATGCTGCTTGCCCCAGCATTTTACTGCTGGGGCAAGCAGTAAGATGAACACTTGGGGGTTTGTTTATCAAGGCAGATTATAAAAAGCTGGTGCAAGCTGAAAAATAAATTATGCTATTTTTTGGGCATTTTGAACTCAATTTATCATTAGATGTTGCCTGTATTACAGTTTTAGGGCCCCAAATCTGAGATGTAAATAAGGCAAAACTAACTTTGCACATAAGCTAACGGTTGGTAACGGTATTTTTTTCAATAATAAACATTTCTACTGTCGCCTCTATCTTTATTACCCAGCTAATTATCCCCTCAAACATTGTCTCAAAAGTGTTCATTCATATTTTCTAGATATTCTCCCAATATTTAATTAAGTTTATGCTATATTGTACTTATTTTTTTCAGGTGGAACGACTTGCAGCATAACTATGAAAAAAAAAAGAAAAGATTTGCACTTGAAGGTGCATCATAAGGGGATGTTTTTAAAAATTATAATAAAAAAAACCCCATAAAAACAGAGAAAAAACATACCAGAATTACATTCAGACCTCTGAGATTTCTTTTGAATGGAGGATTGGTTACCAGCAGTTTAAAGGTGCATTTTGGAACTTCATATGCAAAAAGTAGATATTAAAATATTAAAAGATATTTAAATAAACCAGTGACCCAGCGCCTGTGGGGGTGGTCAGCATGGCACCATCACTTTCCATTCCCGGATGCTCCAGGATCAACTGTTGTTTTAGGTTTCTGGTAGGTTTTCACTGATAATGTCTCCATGGTTATGAACACATTCCATCCAGAAAACCTGCCAGAAACCCTAAAAAAACGGAAATAAAATTGATCCCGTAGTGTCCTAGAGGCCAGAGCAAAGGAGCCAACCCATACATCCACCGGGTCACTGGAAGGTCACATTTTAACTTTGCATAATGCACCTTTAAAGGTTTTTTTTTTTTTTTTTTTTTAATCTTTTGATAAAACCATTTGCAACTGCACAGAGTCTGCCACTAAACACGACCTTGTACCACAGTTTGTGAACCACCAGGTTAGGGATTAACAGAGTGCTCTAAATGTAACACAGGTGTCTTGGATCCTAGTGCAGAGCTGAACTCTCTCCTGGGGCTCGTAGGAGCAGTCCATCTCTTTCATGCACTGGCAAATCAATCGGCCGCTGTCGTCCTGAAGATCCTGGAACAGGAGGGGTGCACGTGGTGTGAAACGACACCTCCACTTTCTCTGATGTGTTTCAGCAGTTGTTCTACGGTTTCAGCGCTTTTCCCTTGACCACATCATGACCTCATCTTCCACTCACCTGCTGGACTGGACTGTGCCCCGAACCCGCCTTCCCTCTCCCCAACCGCTTCACCCCCGACCGGAAAATCCACCAACTTCACAGGTCAAAGACATACCTCAGAGTTTGACATGTTTGTGCACTCAAGCAGTGGGGGGACATTGTTGGTGGAGAGAGACAAGAAAAATACTCAGTTGCTACATGTGAAGGGAAGGAGTCTTACAGCTTTGGTCTTGAATGAAAAGCACCGGCCACATCCTGCGCAAGAACAAAGTGAGACGCAGAAACAAGCCCCGCGAGAGTCCCCCTCGGCCACTAAAACATTTGGAACATTTACGCAGCCTTAAATTTCTTTGCTCTTTTCATGCCGTCGCCCCTTGATACTTTGTCCGTGCAATGAATTGGGTTTGCCAGAACAATTCAGCGCTCAATTGTGACTACCTTTTAAGTGCACGTGGGGGTTTTGTGGTTGCGGTGTTAAGTTTCGAGATGCAATTTACTGCGTGTGAATGAAATGGGTCACGTCAGATTCGAGGTGACTGGTGCGGCGGGATCAAAAATGTTGCGCTCGTGTGTTGTTTATGTGCGGAGACGTGGAAGGCCAGTTACTGCAGCAGCGCGACAATGAAAAGCCCAAATCCCCGCGCTCCTGTAAGTCTCTGTACGAGGATTACGCACGGCCCGGTCCGCCTACGTCCAAATTATCTCAGTCTAAATGTAAAAGGAAACAACCTAATTCTCCCCTGGCTACTTTAACTGCTAATCGCAGCACCGGGCAGCTCGGGCCACAGAGGCAATTCCCATGAAATTTGCCGATATTTCTTTCATTTGTTCTCTGTTCACAATTAGTCGTGGTCAGTCTGATCAAAGGCGGCGGGGCAGGCGCTTGCATGTGAACCGGCGTCCACTCGCAATGACATCCACAAACCAGAATGAAATATGAAATCTCGAGTTTCCACGCATGTATGGACTTGTAAAAGAGAATGCGAGGAAGAGGAGGGCTTTCACACCGGGTAATGTGAAACATTTGGTGCACGTTGTAGGGGCTTCGCGGAGAAGACAAAGGCCAGAATGTGTGTGCCAGTAAAACCAGAAGTTTTAACAACTGCTCGCACTAAGCCCTATTGATTTAGATGTCATTACTCTTCTCGCTGCAAAACACACCAGACAAACACAAAACAGATGTACAATATTCAGGGAAGTAAGCTGTTACACCCACAATAATACAGCCTTATCTTCCACATCAAATTATCCGTTCAAAAAAGGGGGACAAGGGGGAGGCAGGTCTCAACTAAAATATGGTAAAGTATCAAATACATACAAGTTTACCCACACGGTGAAACGTGGTCAGACAATATAAAATTAACTAAGTGCCCATGTGGCCCTATATTGCAAACACTTTTTTTTTTTTCAATCTATGCAAAATATAATTGTAAACAAAATATGCAAAGAATGTGTGTGCAGTTTGCGTGCCCTCTTAAGGCTTCTTCTCCAGACTCTGGTGTGACGCAGGCAGGTGTAGAAGAGGTCTCAGCGGCTTCTCCAGAGCGAAGCTGTGAAAGCAAATAAATAGCTGTGAGTTAAGGGCAGTGCCGGGTGTTACACAAACATAAAGGTTGATCTGTTTAGCAGGTGCTCTGTTCTGACCCTCTCCACAACAAACACTTCAGGATTTTCATTACTTCCTATGTCATTCCCGTCGGCAGGGAAAGTGTCGTGCCACACTTTGCCTCCGGGGGGCACATGTCAAATAATAGTATCTTTAGTCTTTAGGCTTCCATGAACAAAGTCATACTGCATTGGATGCTAAGGGCCACACAACGCTCTTACGTCCTAAAGTTTACGTCATCATCTGGAAAAAGGTTGTTACTGAGTTGGTTTTGGTGGTGAGGCTCTTAGGAAGTCATTAGATTACACATACTCATAAAGTTCTGTAATTCTTCCGACATCATTTTCCATGTCCATTTGTCTTTTCTCTTTTGCCAGTGGCCTTTTCCAAAAGCCAACTCTATTTTTTTTTTTTATTATTCACCATCATGAAGGTAGTCTGATGGTGGCCTTCTGCTCAAACCATAGCTATGTCACTTATTAAATAATATATAGAAATTGATGAGATTTCTGAAATATACATTTGAGATGATAAGGAATATATAATTCATTGTATTAATATGAATTAATATGTTGGTCATTATTGTCTCCAAGGATATACACTCACATATTGTTTTCCCAGGTCTCCGGCCTCAGTGTGGGTTTCATAAACACTCGAACAGCTTGGTCTTGTTGTCAGTTGTGGCTTCATCTAATATGACACATAGTGTTTGAAATAAAAACACAGCGTGTCCAATTTTCCACTGTAACAAGAATAGTCTGTCTGATGGAAACTTGTGTAGCTATTCATGGAAAGTCCCCACGGTGAAGTGTTTGGATGGAGCCACCAGCGTCTTCTGTTTAGCCACAAACATAAGTGTCTATTCTCTAAACACGTATCTGCCCCACAGCGAATGTCCAGCTGACCTGGACCACAGCAACATCTCCATGCAGTCTATGACAGTGAGCTGTGTGTACAGTGCATTACAGTGAAATTCACATGAGCACAGTGTGTTACAGTGGAGGCGTCAGGAGCTGCTCACAAAGGTCTGCTGGGGTCAGAAACATGAGAGCCTCTTAGCTTTTGTCTTCTGAGCGTCAGTAACACAAGCCTCTGGGAGAGCACTCAAGTATTTATGTGTAAAGTATTAAAATTAATAAGCGTTTACTGCAGATATTAGCACTCCATATTTCTGAGAGCTTTCTTCTCCTGGCATTACTGTAACTTCTGTTGCTCATAGGAAGAGGTCACATCAATCATGGCACAGAATACCTCCACTTGATGAATGCTATTTGACATTTGCAAATGTGCATGTCACCTTTGACACAACCAAAATATTTGATTCCATATATCTTATAATGTTCAACAGCTTTGATAAGGTTAAAATAAATGTAATTGTGCCACAAATCCTTATCCACATTGCTATTCATTACAGTTCATACAGAACACAGCGTGTTTATCATTGTGATAAGTTCAGGGCCATGTGGTAAGAAGATGTTTCTTTTGCTTCTTCAACTTGGATTACAGCTTCTGGAACTGGAGACCTTAGTACATCTGTACGCCAGCGGAAATACCAAAATCTTGCATGGCTCTTTGATTGCTACATTGAAGATATCATGTGCACTACCAGCTCTGCTGCTGCAAACCATTAGGCTCAGCAACAGGCGGCTTGTAAAATATGTATGGAAATCCTGGAGGCAAGGCAGCAGGGATGGGATGGGTATTCCACATGCTTATCCAAGGAGATGATAAACAAAGCGAAGGTGATACTGGCTCTTTGATAGGTCGGGCACATGTGGAATCTTGGAACTGAGGCAAAGAAGAAAAGTGATGGTTTGGAATTGTGGGAGCCAGAGGGCTGTGTTCAGTAGCTAACATCATCCTACATGTTCAAAATGATACACAATGGCTCGCTCCAAGTCTCTGCTTAAGGTCCATTCTTAAAAAGAAAAGAATGAGAGAGTCGTCAAAGCTGCCTGTTTAAATAGAGTCCGACACATGCACAGGTCATTGGATGTCTGATCTCGGCACAGCCAAAAACCTCCAGCAGAGATTAATGCACTGCTTTATATTCTCCGATCTAGATTCCAGATCCCGTTTGGCTTTCTTTATGGCTTTGCAAACATTCCTGTTTCTATTGTAACCTGCCTGCACGGAAATGGCTGCGTCATACTTGCCGGCGCGATGATTTGGAGGTAGCCGAGGAGCAGCTGGGGTGTGCCAAAAGGAGCAGATCTGGGCAGGTCATCAGTGAGCCACTTCAAGGAGCTGCAGCACTTCAAATCCTCACTGTTAACTTTTATGGCAAGTGTTTATGCAGGGTCAGGCACATCGACTTACACCTTCACTTTGTGTCGTCTGGAAAACATGTGTCCCATGGAAATCTGTAGAGCCCGTCACAGTGACATGCTTTCTGTGTTGTTATCTATAACACTATGATGATTACTGTCGCTTCTTAGAAAACATTTTAAATTGTAATCACTTTTTACTCTTTTCATTCAGTAAAAGCCTATCACAATATACATGACATGGAAAATATAGACCAATGCTACGGCTGAACATTATGCATCGATTGCTGATTACTTTTATCATTTTCAAGAATTTCTAAATGCTATTATAACCTTTGTTTACATATATTTGATTGCCTTTACATACAAGGCACTAATGTTTAAGTAGCTCAATGCACTCAGTGAAAAGCTCCGGGTAGTGACACTGACACACAACACCACTGCAGGGGAGCAAAGCATGGCACAGGCCAAAGGGTTAGACAGACTCAGTGTTACTTAAACCTTACAGTTACACTCCTTTTAATTTTAGCGGGTACAGTTTACCGCACCGACTCTCTGAAATACTATAAGGTTGTGCTGGAAGGTTGATTTGGCTGAACATGACATCCTATAATCAGCCTATTGACCGCTTATCTTTACTGTACGGCAATAGTGCATTTATTTAATGGATCTGTGTGTGCATCTGTCATGTAAATTATATTGTGTTGTAAAAAACAGAGTTCAGAATTAGCACTAACGGGGGGAAAAAAACTCTTTGTTCATCAGCTCGAAATGTTGCTTTATAACGGCTTGCATTGTCCTTGTCAAATAAATAAATAGATTTGACAATGAGGCCAATGTTTAGTCCTTTAGCTCCGAAATCATTATTTTTAGTGGTAGTAGTAGTGGTGGTAGTAGTGTTAGTAAAAAATGGTAAATGGTCTCAACTTATATAGCGCTTTTCCACCTACAATAGGCACTCAAAGCGCTTTACAGCAAAGAACCTCCCACCCATTCATTCACCAATGTACGCAGACACTGGAGGCAAGGTGGGTGAAGTGTCTTGCCCAAGGACACAACACACCTTCAGGAGGTGGGGTTCAAACCCCCGACCTTCCTATCACGAGACGACCCACTCTACCATCTGCGCCACCGTCGCCCAGTAGTAGTAGTAATAGTAGTAGTGGTAGTATCTATATTATCTGTAGTTGCATTATTTACGTATCTTCCACTTTTAATGTTAAATATTGGTTTGCCCGCCTACTCACTGAGTCCTATTTTGTCTTGTTTTTTCATAATGAATATTATCCCTTGTTTAACCCCCACCTTAACCGAGTGTGTTTTCCTCAATTCGGCTTGCCCCAAATCTAAAAGCGTCTTGAAAAAAGCTTCAACATAATGACAAAGAAATGAGACGTAAATGAGGTTGAAAGCGCGGTAAAAAAAAAAAAAAGAGCACTAAAAGAGTGACAAAAATGTGACACAACAGGCAACAAAAAAGTGTTGAAAAACAACAAAACAGTTACAAAAAAGTGACAAAAATGTAATAAAAACATGATGAAAACGTGACACAACAGGTGACAAAAAAGCACCAACAATACGACAAAAAAGTCAAAGTTGAAAAAGACAATAGCTTAGCTTTCAAATGAGGTGTGTAGAAAATGTGCTTACGGTGGGGGTTCCGGGGTTAATATAGCCTACTGTTCTATTTTTCCTATATGTGATCCCTGTTTGTTACCTTTTCATGTCTTATGGGTCCTTCGCACCTTTCTAAATATGCAGTAAATCTAGAAAAGAGAAAAAAGAAATCCGTTCATGAAAGGTTTGATGCATATTTTCCCCGTCCTTTTTCTTTAAATAGAAGACAGATTTGGTGAATTGGTTTGGTCTCATGCGGTTGCCATGTGCCTTGTTTCTTAGACTTTCAGACCTGGAACGTTACTGCTGTGATTAATATATTTATTACTCATACTCTTTGCATCATACTGGCCGTGTGGAGCTCGAGTTTAAGCAGTGGGCCCCTGCAGGGCCACAGAGGCCAGTGTGCATTAAGGGGAGGGGTTCATCTTTACAAGGGACCAGGCCCATGAGACCACCCTGACGATGTCATCTCATTAACACGCTTTACAGGAGAGGACGCTCATTGAAGACTAGCCATAACTGTAACATCCTAATGGGAGAAACGTGAGGATAGTCACCTCTGTCATCTACCATTTCAGATTATGATCCATGGGGTTGCCCAGAGCTGCAGAAGTAGGGACATTGCTGTAAAGCTGTAAAGATCGTTTGAACGTCGATCTTTACAGTCCACACAATTACATCCATGACAGAAAAAAGTCAAAGTGAAGCAAGAATTAAGTAACTCATGCCCCTAGAGGCCATAAGCGCCACTGCAGGTGTCGTAGCATGTTGCTGTTTGTTTTACTCATTAATTGTCCATGAGAGTAAATACTACGCTGACAGAAAAGACAAAGGGGGAGATGGACATTGTGCATTGTGCCACAACCCTATTACACGATGGAGATCATTTTTTTCATTCAAACTTGGCTGTAAAACCTGCTAAAGTGGCGCTAGCCTGCAGTTAGCTTTGCCCCTTAGCCTGTTAGCTTCTTCTTCGTGATTCTATTCGTGTGTATTGCGCCTCCGGGTCAGTGCAGGGAAAGTTACAATTGTGGTTTTCCGGCAAGAGACACCAGGGGGAGATGAAGGACCCCCCAATCATCCCATCAACACTTGTATTACCCCCAGAGGGACTACGAAAAGGATTTATTAAGGTAAACAAGTTACTTTGTTCTGCTTTAAGTGATCGAAATCTATAGTGGAATGTTTTCTTACTAATCGAGCTATGAGGAAAGACAAAGAGGTCTCTTTTAGTGCCAGTAACAAGTCTTTAAGTTGCATTAAGAAGAGCTTTCCATAGAAAAGCCTATACAAAATCAATATGCAACTCACATATTAAATATATTTTGCAGTGTCGCACTGGTTTAACAATATTTTTTCCTTTTTAAAACGTTTAAAAATATATATATAGACTATATGGTAATATTTGACAGATTCTCAATACAACAATTTGACAAAGGCATTACAGCAGGGCCTCCAAAACTAAGATCTTTCAACAAAAACAAAGAAATGCCATCTTGGTTCACAAAGTGAGTCCCCAGTGTTACAAGCTTCCCAAGTGGAGCGTGACAGGAAGAAATCCTTAATGCATGTTTGAAACATACATGAACCGGTCCAGAGTTTTACACGTGCTTTGCTTTTCTCATCATCGTGGTCAATTTGGAGGAAGTGACTGGCTTTGTCACTCTCTGTGGTCTAGTATTATTCTATTGCCTTTTCCAAACAAGCTCACAGCATCTCCCAGTGTAATGTAAAAACGTCTCAAATTGGATCATTAAACTTGTCCTATAGCCTTTGTCAGTGAACGTCTACGGCTCGCGATGTGGAGATGAAAGAAACGTGTTCAAAATGAAGCCATCAGTGTGGCACGGCGAGAGGAAAAAGGGAAAGTCTTTTTTTTTTTATGATTTCCTTTGAAAAATTGATTCCTATTTATTAGAAGTCTCCGCCTGGGTGTCAAATACAGTTCCTGCTCTCAATACTAAATCTTTCAGGCAGAAGCTTTTAAAACTTCAAATGCCACTAGATCTGCTTACACGTGTCATGCTATGGAGCTTATATAGACTTCTTTCCTGTCAAACCAAGCAATCCTATGGCTGTTTCAAGGATGTAAGGTTTTTCCAAAGAGAACGAGGAGGAGCTTTAGCCGTAAAAAAAAAAAAAAAAAGATCTAGAAATCTGGTGTTTCCATTAATCGAGATTCTAGGCGTTTCTCAGGTAATTGTATGTAATATGTATGCTCTAAAAATACTACATTATTATATCCATATTGTTATATTGTGGATGATACAGTGCTGATAGAACAAAGACTAAAGACTCAATGATATCCTAAGGAGGTAACACTTTAGATCACAGCGCGAGTTCCACGTGTAGGTACAGGGAGCAAGAATTAGTAATTACACATACAAGTACAGGTAATTCAAAAGTAAATTGCAAGGGTTATGATTCTGATTCAAAGCTGCACAAAGTTTAAGAAAGGTGTTGTTACTGGTGTTTTGACCATATAGATGTGCCAGCTTTATAAAGTTTCATGAATTAAGGGGAATGGCTAAAGCTCCGTTTCTAATGTGTAACTACACGAGAGCACAGGCTGTAATGGGACCGCCTTTGCTCTGCCCAATCCCGTCAGATCTTGAAAGCTAAGCAGGGAAGGGCCTGGTCGGTCCTTGGATGGGAGACCGTTTGGTAACACCCGAAAGCCTAGCAAGTGAGTGAGTGGTTGGTGGTGGTCGGAGGGGTCGATGGTACCGACTGGTTGCCTCGCTTCCGTCAGTCTGCCCCAGGGCAGCTGTAGCTACAATAGTAACTTACCACCACCAAGTATGGAGTGAATGAATAATGACAACAGTGTAGCGCTTTGAGAAACTTGGTAATACAAGCTTGTAAAGAGCAATACAAGTGTAAGGCATTATTATTATTATCCATCCATCCATTTTCTTCCACTTGTCCGTTGCCGGGTCGTGGGGGCAGGTGTTGGATCTGCCCAAATCACATTGCACCAGCCCCTATGGCTCCTCCTGCAGGTGGTGGGTCCACAGAAGGATATTATTATTATTAGGCCCGAGCGGACCTGGCAGGTCTCGGGCCTCTTGTAATTGTACAAGCAGTGCGCGGAGCGCACTAAAGAAAGACGTGCGCGTAGCGCACGTCCCACGGGAAAAGAGCGCGGAGCGCTCAAAACCCATGTATGAGACAGTAATCAGGGGGCTCCCGGCACCAACACCTGTCCGATGATATAGGCGTGTGCCGCGAAAGCGGCACATTTGTTGCTGCTTTTAAAAAAAAAGAGGTGAAAACCACAGTCAAGGCGCAACATGGACAAGAAAGTGGTCGATGACGAGCGAAGCTCGTCATCGACCATGGCCACTCACCAAAGCCCAAAACACTGATACAGTGAATCAGGGCATCGAGCCCTATCCGGTGATATAAGTATTTGCCGCGAAAGCGGCAAATTTGTTCTTGTACTCACAAAAATACAAAAAAAAAAACGGATAGAGAAACATTGAGAAAGAGGAGGTAAAAGACGAGCGCAACGCGCTCGTATTGGATAATAAACCTTACGGTTGGATTACTGGACGTGAGACCTTTCCGAATATATAAGGTTTGCCGCCGGAGGCGGCCCCATATTGTTATTGTATGGGTTTTTCTTATTATTATTATTATTTTTCTTCTCCCCCCCTAAATCCACTTTCCCACTGACGAAAAGTCCTGAATTTTTGCTCAAAATTCAAGCACGTGATTCTAAGAACTTTCACATTTAGAAAATTGAAAAATTCAAAAAAATGGCGCGTCAGCGCCCCCTGGAAAAACCACGTTAACATTGCGCCCTATGTAAAACACCCCCAAAATACCGCAAAACCTGAAAAACGTACTTTGTCGTAGACGAAAAAAATTCGGCACAGTGATTGGTCACGTGAAGCCAAACAAAAAAACACATTACGCGGTTGCTAGGCAACCAACAGTATGGCGGCCATATTGGCCCGAAGAGGGACTTGGCGCCGAAGGCGCCATTTCATGCCCACGCATTTGAACGAACTCGTCCTAGGGCTTTTAACGCAGCGACTCCCCGTTCGCTCCAGATCATCTCCACATGTGGGAGATTAAAAGTTATTAAAAACTTTTTAATAGCATTTTTGGTTTTGCCGTGGCAACGCCATGAATTTGGCGTCCGTTTTCGCCGCTCGCCGCCGTGTTCAAACAGCCGTAACTCACACATACTTTGGCCGATTTGAACAAAACTTGAATCGTTGGTCGAGTCGTCGACCCCGGATGTTTTGATATAGGAATTTTGAAAATTGCCGCAATAGCGCCCCCTGCAGAGCACAAAATAAAAATGAATGGAGCCAAAAATTAAACTTTGTCGTAGATGCATGAAATTTGGTACAGACATCCGTCACGTGATCCCGAATAAAAAATATATTGATGCCCCGCCCCTTTTCCCACCGTGTTGCCATGGCAACGACCCAATGTCAACTTTGCCGCAGCCAAACCAAAATTGGTACACGCGTGCGTCATGACTGTCCGAACAAAAAAGTACATTACATGGTTGCTAGGTGACCAACAGGAGGTCGGCCATTTTGGGAAAAATCAGCGCCGAAGGCGCCATTTCTTTTGCCAGCTCTTTTATAAACTCCACCGAGGGTGGCAGCGACATTATAAGCAGGTAGGGCGCGGCAGCGCCTCCCGGTTATTGCGGCGGCGTGCGGGAACCGGCGTCAATCGGCCACCGCGGCCCGCGAGGGCCTCCCAATGCCGCTTGCGGCTTTAATTATAATTATTATTATTATTATTATTATTATTATTATTATGAACACCTTTGTTACACGTGCATCTACATGTTGTACACCAGGGTTTAGGCAAGTTTGCTTGGCGGAGGGCCGATTTTCTTCATTAGCTACATTTTTCCCCAAATTATTCCCAGTTTTTCACACATCCAGGCTTGACACTGGAGATGAACCCGATATTGTAAATGTGCAGATCTTCCACACATTGTTCTTCTGTTTTCTGGTTCTAGACGACAAATATTTCAGTATAGGTTTAGAAAAAAGTATTGTTCAGGCCTGACGTTGCCTGCCCCTTCTTGTACACCTCTGTTACACTTTGTACACCTTTATTAAATCTTGCACTTTAACGTGTAATTACTTATCTGCGTATTTACTTTCTTGTTACCTACCTATGGAACTCGCGGGCTGTAATCTTAAATGTTACCCCATTGTCAGCCATGTTTAGTGTAACAGGATCCAGCGAGAACAAAGAGGATACGCATGAAGGATATGAAATATAATATTGAGCACTGTAATGTTTTATTGGTGTGTAATCAGCTGGAATAAAGGTTTCTGGTGACCTCATAACACGTTTTGTATTGCCGCTTTTACAGTGGCATGGAAATGGCAGACCACATTCAGTTGGCTGTCGTTCAGACACCAGCGAGCTGGAGAAAAGGTTTACTTTCAGATGAGATGCTCACAGGGCAACCTTTCAACCAATCTACGCACTTTATTGTTTTATACAATGTACCAGTGTGTTCTCGGTCGCAACTCGGTATAACATCAAATTCTTCAAGATAGGATAATATATTAGGATAATATTAGAATAATGTGATTAAAATGTGCCGCCATTCAAGTCCATACTCTGGGTTTATAGTCCAGGCAGAACAGCGTGTGGGCAGTCCATTTCTCCATGAAAACCACAAAGTCAGTAGTTATTTTAATCCATGTTTGAGGGAGTTTCTGCTCAGTGTCTCATTTCCATATCGTGTGATCTCACATAAACCTGCAGCTGTTGTGAGCAGCGACGGATCAGCAGGATAAAACATGTAGTTATATTGAGATAATGTAAATGCTCTGACTTAGAAATATTAGCAGAGGGCTTTAGCTACTGAAACCTCGAGAATAAAGCGCGGTTTTAAGTGCGTTATGATAAACCGTTCCTGTTTCATATAACATTGAAAATGAGCACTGAATCATAAATGTAACAGGTGTGGACTCAAAGACTGAATCAAATCTATAGGGCTGTATATTAGATGTAATTAAGCCTCACATTGGGGAGTTTCAGGGATAAAAAAAAAAAAAAGCAGTCTAACTCACAAAGAGACTATTTGTTTTGCAAGACATTGGAGTGTGTAAATGAGCATGTGTTTGAAAATAAATCATATGGATTTTGCAAAGAACGTAGGTTGCATTCACAATTTTCTAGAATGTCATGTCGTAATTTCAGCTGTAGGGCTAGGGGTCTATACAACTCAGTGGGAGAGACACATATTCTTGTTCCTTGTTCTTTTTCCATTTTGTTCAATGAACCCTAATAACCCTAAATATATCAGAACTATAAGAATGAACCTAGAACTAGACTTTGAGTTAGAGAAATGTTTTCCCTGATCATTGTTCAGAAGTGTTTGGACTCATAAACCTGCCACATTCATCTTATGGCTGACCAACATCAAGCACATCATTTTGAATCATCTGTAAATACATTCATGCTGTTGTTCTGTATCAAATTGTTTTGTTGTTCTGTATCAAATATGTTTTTCCAACATATTTTATTTTAATCTACTTTATACATTCCCTTATAGTTGTATAGGTTTTTATAGTTTATAAACATTTATCTACCAAGTTTTATGTTTCATGTTGCAGAAAATTCCTAGTTTGTGAACCTGGTCACTGACAATGGCAATAAAACCAATTCTGGAAAAAGTAAGCGAAGATTTGCATGCGGGACAACTTGTGTCGAGCAGAGAAAGCAGTCAAAAGGCAAAACAATGTCAGAGGCACTCGTGTCTACAACAAGATAAAAGTTCTCTATTAAACATGGACCAGCCTACACGTTTCGACTGCACAGGTCTTCGTCAGGGCATGTGAAACTGATCACAGATGTGGGATTTTTTTTAAAGATCAAAAATGTCACGTGATCACAGTAAAATAATCAACAGACAACAGAAAACAATGCATAAGTTGTCAGGGCCAGGACTGACAATAAGACCCAGAGAAGAGACAAAGAAGAGTTACATGAGGACAAAATATAAAATAAATAAAATAAAGTAAGCCACTGAACAAGAGTAAGTACATACTCATACGTCATTGTCAAAAACCATGCTTTAGTCATGACCAACATGAGAAAAACGAAGTAACAAATATGTCAACCTCAAGTACAGTCGGAAAATGCTTTTCAAAATGTTTATATGAATGTATAAGAAAGGGGAAAAGTCAGTTTCTTCATTTAAACCAGGCAAACCTATTCTGATTCTGATATTGTCACCACTTTTGGACACCTTTATGAGGCAGTCATTTGATCTCCGTTCATTTGTGCTGAGAGAGAAGGCGTTGAACTTTGTGACCGTTTCTGTTTCATATGGATAGGTCCAGTTGTTACAGTTATATTTATCATAAAGCAAGTCGAAAATTCAGCATTTCAAAGGTTACCATAGATACCATGACGGAATTCTTGGCTGCCTACGAACCCAGTTTTAAAAATAGGCTGTACACAGTGTTATTACAATGTTACATGCAATGTTGTGAATAAAGCCACACCCTTCTTTTTAATGTGTGCAATATCTTTAAAGAGTTGGGTTTTCTTGTCCTAATTTGATCCTCTCCAGAAGCACTTTGTGTGGCAATAAGTCATGTTACCAAAGTGAGCAACAGATGCAGACAAATAGGCCTATAAAAAAGAATATGTCATATTTTTGTCTTTACTTTAACTCATACTTTACTTTAACTGTAACTCATAAACACAAGCATTTTATGTGATTATTACCTCTGAATATTATACAGCCTAATAAATACGTTGAATCGCTCATAAAAACAGCATGAAAGTGGCCTTTGTCTGATCATTACTTTTGGCTGTTGCTGAATTAGGAATAAAACCAGCCATTAAAACAGAGACGATAACTCATTGAATATTCCTGACTGTGTGAACGGCAGCCATAATGTGTTCTCCAATCACACAACATTCACTTATGATGACATAACGTTACCGAATATTGCTCCACTGTGACCGCTCCTTTTCATTTTTATTCAGGCCCTTTCGAAAGTAATCTACATGACACTGAGTTATGAAGCGTATCAACACATGCTCACCTGGAGTTTCTGATGGCGTTTGACTAAACTTTCATATTTCACCTCGGGGTCCCGGGCTTGTACTGTGCGCTAAAGCAGTAAAAAATCAACGCGGCCGTCCGTTCACATAAGCCCAGCTGTCGACACTTCTCTCTCAGGCCCAGAGGAAGTGAATATTTTCCCTGTCTAGGTAGGTTTTACACTTGGGTCACTCTTTATATGCATTACAAGCAAAACAAAACGCTACATATTCGACCGGAGCTTGTTGGATATGAGACCTGAGAAGTTTCGGACTTTCGGCAAAACTTGTTCCACTTCCAAAACTCGCGTGTCATTAATATCACTCGGCTTCGGTTTCATCATCGGTTTGGACCCTTGAACCTGAAGGCTGTAACCGCTCCACAGGAAGTACGGCAAAAGGAATAGTTTTTCTCCCCCTTTCTTCGCAGCAGGGGTGTAAATCATGCTTTCCATTATTGCAGTGCGCAGGTTGGGCTCAGAAGCTGAGCAGCTGAGGTGCACATGTTAAAAGACCCCCTGCCGCCGCCCGAAGACACACTTGATAAATTCCCTACAGGTGGACTGAAGAAAACTTGTGACCTTAGTGCAGAATCAGAACACATTCGGACAGAGCCATTCGAGTCAGGTGCTAGACTGTTTGCTGGCTGTTCAACACACAGGGGTTATGTTACTTTAAACCAGCATCGCAAAACGAAACAAAACAATGGTGCTGGGATCTTTGTCGCTAAGTAGATGAATTACCACTGAAGGAGAAGATTCCAGCTTCCGGCCCGAGCCCAGTCTGTATTCATTTGAGAGGAGACTCACATCTGCTACAAGCGTTTATCAGCAATCAGCAATGGTTCAATGTTCACAAGCTGAGCGGAGATGAGGTTCTGAATCCTAATTTGATGAAGCCTTACTGTGTAATCTGTATTAGTCTTTTATGGATCAATTCAAAATGCTAAGGACCACAATTGCAAAGCCATTTACTAGGTTAAATGCGCTTTGCGACATGTGGGCCCCGATTATGGAATGGAAGCTTATTTGTATAGCACTTTTCACACGACTCAAGCGCTTCACACAGCGTAGCGCTTAGGCCTATATGAATAACAGGATTTAAACATTACGCGTAGCACAAACTGCATTATGTGCTTTTAAGACATGCATCTTTAGGGTGTTCGGTGTTAAAGAGTCTCATTTGAATGAACGGGGCAGTTGTTGGACTTTGGCTGAGGAAAATAATTCTGGCGTCACTTGTCAAACGCACTGGGAGCTTGTTTCTACAGGTGAGAAGGTGTTCTGCCTCATTTGTGCTCAGTAATGACTGGGGCAGTATAAAGTCTATCAGAGGACACATCAAACCATGCTTTTCGAGGCAGGAAACCAACACTCCGGTTTCAGCGTTAATATACAGTGAGCTGGGTTATCTGTCTCAGCAGCAGGATGTAGGTGTCATTTCCACAAAAATCAATGTAACCTCAGTCTAACAGTGCAAAGTGAAAGTTCACAGACAATGTGAAACTTTGTATTTTGCTGACATCACATCAGTGCAGCAGAGTTATAGCTTCCATAGACAGTTCATGGAAATCCTCACCTCAACCTGTTTCATCTGATTCCATCCAGAGTCCACTGTGGAAGTCAGACACAGCTCACAAATCTGCTGTTTACTGAAAAGACACGGCAGGCCCCGGCTTTCTTCCTTATTCAACTATTATGAAAGAGTGTTAACAATGAAAACCATAATCTTGTGACTCCGATCACAAGCTGCTAGTGTATGAGAACATGTTCAGATACAAGCAAAATGTGTGTAAATTATTTGCTACAAAATGAACCAAATAAGTAGGTTGTGTTAAACCAGTCGGACTTGATTACTGTAAACAGCCTCTTGAACACAGCAGGAAAATGGAAACCAGTTTCTTCACCGTGAACTGTGGAGGAAACACAATGTGTTGAGGTGAAAACACGAGAATCGCACGACGTGTTGACAAAACAGGACCAAGTGTCACAGTGGCAACAGCGTCTGACACAGCAACTTCAAGGTTAAAGCCAACCTGAGTGATAATCTACTGACAGTCATTTGGATTTAGAGCATGCTCTGAGGACAAAACAGCACAGCATGCAGTAAGTACGGGATTGAAGTTTGTAAATGAAATACAAGATTCAATGAACGATGGATCGAGTTACTGTAAATTGTATTTGGACTGTTGTCGAGGGGATCCTTCTGCTGGTGCTTCTTTTTGATGACCGTGGGGGGTTTAGTTTGTATTTAATATTTTGTATGGACTTTAGTAAGACAATATGAAAATTAGCTCGTAGCTATCTCTGGTCTGTGCAACACATTTACTGTGCAATGTCCCTGTCAAATTAATATAAAGAGCAATGTTTTGTTTAAAGTAAAAAAGTTTTCTAAAATTGTTCCAATAAATGCCCTATAAAATAGATGTTGTACATGTAAACAAAGGGTGGCTTCCTGCTTCACAGACTTTAATCCAAAATGGCCGACATCCGATGCCACAGTAATATTTTTTTACCCAACGCAGTCGTCCATTCACATGCTCAACAACATCATTTTTGGCCGGGTCCGATCTTGCAAAAATGAGGTGGTTCTGATGCGCCAATAATTTTGAAATCGGGTTTGAATTTTGGGCCAAAATCTGTACGTTTTCATAAATGTAAAACTGGGTGAAATCTGCGATGGCATGGAAGAAGCTGCGAATAAGAATAATATTCCGATATGTAAACAATGCTTCCGCTTCCACGATTATAAGAGCCCCTTTGCCAGTCCTGATGGCGCTTGGCCTAATAAAAAAAATGCTTTGAGTGTATGGTGCAGGACAGTAATCATGGAGTCCGTTGGCGATGGTCCAGTCCATAACTGACAGGCGAGATCCATCAGCTCCAGACGAGGCTTGCACAGACCAGTAAAAGTGTCCAGGTCCACAGACACAGGAAGCTCCTGTCTACTGCTCAGTCACATGACCACATCAATCCATCTGTGGAGAGACAGCTGCCTCGGAGTCGTATCTGTGCTCAAGGTGCAGCCCGTAACACTGATCTATAAACCAAGCACCTTCAGAGAGATTAGGGCAGCGAGATACAGCCGTCTTTTGTCCTTGTTTAATAATAAGCCATGAATACAGAGAGTAAATGAGTGTACAATTAAGTAAGTAGGCCTATAAGTGTAGTAGTAAGTAAGTATAAGTTGTGTTTTTTTTAAAGTTTTATTATGTTTATTATGTTTATTATGCCTATGTTTGAGAGACTTGTATCTATAAATTGAGTGATGGCTTGCACCCGGCCAAATGGTGGTCTAATCCACTTCAGGTATAACTGTGCCAATTGAGGGTCTTATATTCATGGTAAGAAGTCTCCCAAAGGTAAACTTATGACAAATCCAGCACTTAAAATACAGATCTATTGCATAAGAAAAAATATTTGCGCAGTGTACAAACAAAAAGGAGATACTTAAAAATAACAGTGTGGCAGTATAGCAATAGCACAGATGTGAGCGCATGACTCCGCTCTGTGGTCTGTGTTTTTCATTAGTCAAACACACACCTGCTGCCCCGTGTATTTAGAATGACTTTGTATTTTTAAAGTCACAAAGAAGACAGCATCTAAACATACACGCTGTGTTTGCATGGAGCCAGCCGCACATGGGCCCAGTACATTTAACTACACTTTTGTTGGCCTATGCAAATCGGAGCTTTCAAGTGTTAACCTGGTTGATAACGCTGTTTGCGTACGGCAGGTGTGGTGGACATTTATCACTCCTCGGGCCAAACTATTGCCACAAAAAAACTAATTGTTATCTGTAAACTGAAAAAAAACATTTGCAAATTCGAACCATTCTTGTTAAGGAAGCAAGACAAAACGACAGGTCCACGTTTGTGAATCTTGGCTGAGTGGAGCGTCCTAGTATCTTCTTTGTGGTCTAAGGCACTACAATGTGATTTTCCATAGCATTTACATGAACGTTTAGACTGGCAAATTCCTTTGAACAAACTCAGCAGGCGATATCAAGATGCATGCAACAAAGAAGAACTGATTTACCAATACAGCTTCAACTCAAGGTTAGTTTTGTACAAATAAGGCATATCGTTTATTATAATGTTCTCTTTACATATGGGGGACTTTCTTATGTCCTTTGTTCGTCCTCCTTTGAGTTCATGTTTGGTTGGCTCCTCCAAGATTTACAACTATTTGCATGAACTTGCAAATGTGGCTATCATCTGGATTTGAAGTGCCTGCATTTGCCTTTCTCCCTGATCCTTGCGTCAATGTTTCAAAGTGATCCCCCAGTGGAGGAACATGACAAGCCTCCGAGTAGCCTCGCTTTGCAAATCGTCCAGCTTCCACGGAACGATTAGACTTTCAAAACGCCAGTGAAGCAAAGTCAAATAGGGATTAGAAGAGCAAACAAAGGCCCTTGTGCGGACGTCACAGAAATCTCCTTTGTTGAGCACGAGAGTGTAATGGGAGCAATGTTTACTGTTTATTTTGACTCGCAGACCCTCATTGACAAGTGTGGAGAGTAGCAAGTGCTTTGGGGGCGTAAACCCTCTTTCTCTTCCCTGAGGGGGGCTGAGTATAGTACGTGCTGAGGGCAGAGGCGCTGAAATAACACAAAATGTGGACAGGTGCTGAAGCGGACAAACTGCCAGTGACAGCACAATGGAGATGGTCACAACCTGGAGTTTGGAAGACACTGCCCTCCCAGGTCATTTTTGTAACATTTTTTTCAGGACACACCCGATGATCCTGCGGGGCATGTCGGAGTGCCACGGCACACTGTTTGAAAATCTCAGAGTTATCTCTCTATATAAAGTCAACAAATTACATACCAGTATTGTACCTGAAAGAAGCTATAGGCCGATAATTTATAGCAGTAGTATTGGTATTTTTTGATGTGCAAAATTATTTGAGCCTATACAGGAGATAAATGTGTTGATTGTATGTGTGTCTTTTCTTTTAATATGGACTATCATTCTAGTGTTCCAAAATAAAGTCAATAATAATAATAATGTGACGTTTAGAGAGTAATAAAGTCACATTATTTATTTGGTCGGGACAGAGCATGTTAATGAACATACATGGGTCTCATGCATGTAAACAAGCCACACCGGATTGTAGCCTTGGGCTAATTTCCCCCCATGTGCACTCTCAAACAGACTCACATTCATCCTGGCCTATTGTACATGTTTTTAGTGGTAGGGGAAACCGGAGTACCCGGAGGAAACCCACGCAGAGAACATGCAAACTCCACACAGAAAGGCCCCGTCCCGGCTGGTGGGAATCGAATCTGGACCTTCTAGCTGTGAAGCACGAGCGCTAACCACTGTGGACAGGTGATAACAGTTGGAGATTCAAAGAACAACACTTAAAACAGTCAACAGTAAATGGTAACGTCTCGTGCCCCTATATAAACAATACAAGTAACAACACTAACACGAAGGACAGTAATAACAGTAGTAGTAGAACAAAAAACAACATTAAAACCGAAATATCTCTCCCTAGCACAAAGCGAGCGGAAAACAGGAACACTACGCTACAATAATAATGTTTGAGTAATCCACATCCCACTTATTTCACCATCATTTTACACAGGTCTTACTGTATTTTGACGTTTGATTTCGTTTTTTATTGTAAACAACCAGGACCACGTTCTGGTGGAAAAACAAGTATCTCTGATGTATTGCATCTCTCCATATTGTTTGAATGTAACCTGTGATTACTGGGAGATGCAAATCAGGCATCCCGGATTTTACTGGAGGGGGTCGGTGCAGGTTTTACAGGTGCATCGTTTGTTAGAGGTAATCCAGTCGTTATTCATGGCAGAAAAACGCAGAACGACCCCAGAATCACTCAAACTTGTACATACACTTGAAAAACAACAACTTGCAACTACAAAAATAATATTTAGCATCAATAGTATTCCTGCCGCTCTTTATCACTTTAGAATAATATGAGACACAATAGCAGCAGCACTCCCTGAGCTCTACAAGAAGGCACATGGTGAACTCTTCAGTGTGTTGTCATGCCTCCCCGGGCCCCTATGTAGCATCGCCCCTAAATGGCTGTCAGACCACACCGTAATTAAGTGGAGTTGCTCGCCAAAGACCTTTCTCTGCTACACATTTGTTATTGGATTACAAGGTTGCTGAGAAGGAATGCACGAGACGCCACGCCGCTGTGCTGGTAGGGAAGGGCAACAACTCGACGGAGAATGAATAGGAAGCCAGGCCCGTCCTTCACGCTGGCTGCCTCCCCATGCAAAAATACAGCGTGTGCCATTGATCGCGCGGAGTCAAAATAAGCCGCTGTGAGATCCGCGGCCTGGTCGTCGGGTCGCGGTGCTGAACAGCTTCTCGGTGTTTGGAGGCCCCGGTGATACTGGCGTGACATTGGTAACAGCGCGATGGGTGACTGGCGCGCACACCTGGAGATGAGCTGAGGCGTGGGACGATAGTACAGCTAAAGTATGACTCATGTTGTGGAGTCCGAATATGTCACAATCCAATCTTAGGTCCTCTCTTTTAATATCTATGCAAAACTTGTTTTTAAAAATTGTCTGTGCTTAAAGTGATAGACTGTAAGATTAAGATGAGACAGGGAATTTTGAAAGTAGGTTCCCCTGCCCCCACCTCCTGATTGTACCCGACAGGGCGGTTCACAGGAACGCTCGTCTCATTGGTCAACCTGATAGCCCGCGGATTCGTTGCTGGAGGAAGGGACTTTGGAAGATATACTAGTAAATAATATAATTGATGTTATGTCAAATTGCCGACCCGGGCGGGAAATTATACACAATCTATTCCATTTGTAAAACGTTAAAACTTGCAGACTATCACTTTAATGAGTTGTTGTTACCAGAGTGAAATTTTAGCAATAAATGAAAAATGTTAGCAATAAATGAAAAACGTCTGGTAAAAACGTTCATTGGTGTCATTGATGAAATTGGGTCTCAGCCAGGATTATTTCCAGAGGGTCGTGGATCACCTTTAACTGCACAGCGTCTATCGTAATGTTATGGCTAACGCGTGCAACGTCTTAAGCAGCGAATGCCAGCAAGTACAACGTCAACAACCCCAAGCAATTGTTACATTCATTTAAATGAGCAGAAATGGAGCAGAAAACCTAAATGACCCAGCTGAGTTCCAATGATGCGTAGATGTTTGAGGGTGTGTATTTTCCTAAAAATGTCATCAGGTTCAGAGCTGCTTTTAGTAGCTAAAATGCAATATGTGGGAAACTTGATAAGATAATGCTAATTATTAACTGAGAAAATGGTTACGCTTACATTATTATTAATCATTCTAATAAATGAAAACATGGGTATACAAAATGTTGAAAGCAATTTAAAAAATGGATGACATGGTAAATGACACCTGTGTTCACTAAACAAAATGCTACTGTGTGAACTGAGATAAGCGCACGGCCCAGGACGGGTGTGTGTGTGTGTGTGTGTGTGTGTGTGTGTGTGTGTGTGTGTGCGTGTGTGTGTGTGTGTGTGTGTGTGTTGGGGGAGAGGGGGCAGTGTGCTGACATGTTAAATCTCACACACTGACACTGGAGATACTTATCAGCGACAGTTACTCCAGACAAACACTGTCACCTTCTGCTCAGCACTGCTCTGCTGTTACAGCCTACAGTGTAAAACACAATGAGGGTCATTCATACACAGCTTTATTACTCGGGCCTCGGGTTCAAATAAATGGCCTCATGTTGTCCAATGGTTGCGGTAAAGATGTGTCTGTCCAAAATGTGTAAAATGACTGAGCTTCTAAAACTATGCCGAGATAACGGCTACAGTTAAATATAATAAAACATAAATAAAACATACAATAGTCCTATTAGAGTTTGTACACACACAAAAGACATGTGGCACCTTTCTGTTATACTGGAGCGAAACTCTGCGATCTTCCAAGTAAAAGTGAATGTTAAAGTTTAAAATATATGTTATTTGTATTTATAACTAAGTAATTAATGATCAATACAATCTGGTTTTATTATATATTTTTTCAAGGGTTTGGCCCATACCCTTTAAGTGTGGAGATCATGCAGTTTGATGATGAGGATTATTTTAATTTTTTTTAGGGTAAAATGTGTGTATTTCATAAAGGATTCAGTTTTTACTGGATAATTTCTTTGCTCTCATCTCAAAAAGTGGAATGGGAATTTGTAAATTCAGCATTTTGTAACAAGATCTGGTGTCAACAGTTTGTAGTGTTCATCAGCCTTATCTGTCCCCCATCACAACATGAAGCGTGTTTATAGAAGCGTTAGCAGTAAAAGACTCCAAGCTGAGTGGGCTGCTGTTCTAACAAGCCGAGACGCTTGTCTGCACTGATGATGACATACATACTAGAAAGGCAAAAGACTATTACTTTTGCTTCTCACGTTTTATTTTGTGTAGGTCAGTAAAAAAGCGCAGTTGCTTTGGCTTGTATGTCAAGTTTCACCTTCTGTATAACTTTGTTGAAATTGAGCAAAAAACAAATTCAAAGTATATGAGAATGTTCAAACATTTTTATTTAATTTCCAAGGCTGTTTATTAAAATATGTGTTCTATTCTACTGTGTACAAAAGGTACAAACAAATTCATAATAAACAATTAGACCTTAAATTGAATTAGGCTTTATATAAAAACACAGTAATCTGTAAGGTGCAGATTTGTTTGTTTGTTTTTCTTCTTCTGCCAAAACCAAATTTCATATGATTCACTAACTTTGCAAATACAGAAAGGTTGGAAAGTTCATTCATATATAAAATTAATGGATGTAAAGTAAAAAAGTAAAAAATAAAAAAGTAACTGGAATAAAGTTTAAATACTCTATACATTAATATTTCACTTACACTTTGTACAAAAATATATTTGGTGGAGTGCTTGTGTCTAAGCCCGCCCGATAAGAGCTGCCCGACGCGGGACCAGCCTGCAGTAGTACAAGAGAAGTGAAAGTCAGCGGAAAGCTGCACTCACGGCAGGGGCCGGTCTCTTCAGGATGGCCTCAACAGAGAAGGACAGTGTCTCACAGGAGGACGTCTTTGTCCCCAAAGGTTTGGACAGGAAGTCTTTGGGATACTCCGTGATCCTCACAGTGTCTTTACCACACGAGTCTCTGAACTTGCGGGCCGCCTCCTCCAGCAGCTCCTTACAAGTCGGGCCCCTGCTGCTCTTCTCCTGCATCAGAGCGTGCAGGGAGCTCACTTTGTGCTTCACAGCGTCTTTACTCAGTTTGTTCAAGTCAGGGCTGTGATGTGAAGGAGAGTTAGAGGAGAAGGCCTGACCAAAGCTCCTTTTAGGGGGAGAGAAGGCAGAGCACTCCCTCTGTCTCTGTCCTGGGCTGATGCTGGGGTGTTTGGGCTCCTGTAGTGCTGCCCTGGACCCCTCCAGTTTGGCTGCACTCTGAGCTGCTGCTGCTGTGTCCAGCTCTGGAGGCTGGCTCTCAGTAGGCATCATTTTGGGCTCCCACACAGCACCGGGTTTCATGTTCTGTACGGCCGTGGCATTGAGCAGACACTGCTGATAGAGCAGTGCGTCCCCAAGGTTAGCCGGGCCCCGGGGCCAGATGACGAAGCCTCCCCTGGATGGCTGCCGCGGGTAGTGCCTGTATGTGGTGGCCACGCTCACATTAGATGATATCAGCTCCACGTTGGCCGTGCTACTGGGGTACTGCACGGGCAGCTCCAGACAGTTGGGCCCCAAGAAGCTGCACAACTCCTTGGCCTGTACTTCGCTGTGAGTCTGGGGGTTATAGTTTTTATAGGAACTGTACTCGGCCGCGTGATGCACCACACTGCCAGGGAACAGCAGCGGGTTCGGCCCTGACTGACCCTCCAACAGCTCCCTCTCTTTGTACTCTCTCTCCAGCATGATGCTCTCCAGCTCCTTATCGGCAAACGCCCGTCTCTTCCTCATGCGGTCGCTCAGCGGAGGAGGCAAAGACTGGCCGTGGCTGAGGAAAGTATCAGACTGGACTGGACGGTACCCTGCCAAACAAAACAAATTGAAATTGAAATGTTCAACCATTAAAATAGCCAACATGTTAATTAATGATTTATATACACTGTAACAAATTTCTGTAAATTTACACCAACATTTCAACATTAAACAAATGTTATTTTGAAATACAAGTGTAACATGCTAATTTAATCATAGTTTGGTTAAAATACATCTAGTGGTGTATTTTTACCACAATTACAATGTAATTACAAAAAAACTCTATCATACTGTTAATTCACATTACCATGCTGTATTTTTGGAATGCTGGGATTTTTTTTTTTTGCTTAGCAAGCTCCACGTGAAGACAACGTCTCATTTTGTCATCCATTATCATCTGCAATTTTTTGGTAAGTATTGCTTTACAAAGATTACCCAAGCAGCACAGGGCGCAAGCAGCCAGGGTTTCATATATATAAATTAGATTAATGTTGTTTACGTCTCTTTATTAACACGTTGTTACGGCGACGGGACCAATCTGATGAGCGCGTGATATCTTTAGCTAACTCTTAAAAGTTTAGAGTTTACCTCGGCTCTCTTGCGCGCCCATTTGTTACTTTGACTCTCAGCTACATTTCGGAGCAAGACACACAGATGCCAGGCCATCCCCGCGATGTGGTATCTCCCTTTAACGTCACTGCCGGGCTGAAACGCGAGCACGGGGGCATCTAACTACATGTATGGAGGACTGGCTTGTTATGACTGTACTTAAGTGGTTATGTTTAATCCGTCACACGTGTGGAATTTGCGCACATGAAGTGGTGTCCAGCGGGTTTAATCGCTGAGACTTGCGGGGGATCAGCGAGGGTTGGTGGCTCCGTGACACAGGTGAATAAAGCATCCCTGCGAGAAATGCACCCCCTCTTACCACTGCTTTTTTTCGGCACAACACCTGCCGCCTCTCGCTTCGATCAGACTACAGCTCTTATTTTCCCTGTAATTGAATTATTTTGGGCAACAGGCCATGTGAGCTCCTTGCTGCGCATAGCGTCACGTTGTTGGCCCGGTGTAGTTTCTCAGGACTAAACACGCTGCACGTCTGGGGTCTGAGAGCGAAATAAATCTCGCGTCTGTTCAGAACTCATTCAGAGTTGTGTGTTATCAGAGGTCTATGCTGGTTTACGCTGATTCTGACAGAGAACCGGTGCCTGCTCCGCCCACCACAGCTGAGCGGTATAGCCACCTTTCCACAGGAGCGGATCAGTTCGGCTCACATGAGACCCGCTGTCTAATTGGTTTTGAATTGTTAATCGATGCTTGTTTTACTTCTTTTCTGATTTTTACCATATTCCACTTATATCTATTACATGTGCAAGTTTTTGTGGACTTTATGTTCTCCATAATTTAATTTGTTTTCTTCACAGATCTGGATTTCACAACTTACAAAACCTTTTAGTAAGTACGCCCAAGTTTTTTGTCACCTCATTCTTCAGAAAGACAATGTTATTTGCGGGCATCAATCAAACACATCAATGCAGTATATAAGACACACAAGACTCCACAGAAATTTGTCAAATGTGCTGTTGCACTGTTGTATGGTTGACTGCAAAATGAAATATAGAAAATATGAAACTTTAAAAACCCATATTTACCGGCATCATCCTTACAGTAAAGGTATTTATATGCATATACATTATGAAATATATCATAAAATTCGAATACTAGAAACATTATATGATAATCAAACATATATATATGTTTTTGTCACAGGAATATACAAGTATCAATGAACTTGAGGAAACATTTCCCCTTCCAGCATCTGCCCGTCTGATACTGCTAGGTATGTATGTACTTGTAAACACACTTGATTACATTTATCCAAATACAATTACTCTCTTTTTCATATCTATCTGTCACTTTTTTGTAATTTTTTCTCATATTGTTTTTAGCTTTTTTCATGTATTTTTGTCACCCTTTGCCACATTTTCTCATATTTATGTAACTTTTTTCTTGTATTATTGTCACTTTTTTGTCATATTTTTGTTACTTTTTGTCATTTTCTTTTCTTGGATTTTTGTCGCTTTTTTGTGGCTTTTTTCATTGCTTTTGTATTTTTAAGATTTTTATGTAAAGCCAAACAGGAGAAAATGTGCTCAGTTCAGGCGTTCAGTCATGAAAAAGTCTTGGAAATCTGTACAAATCTTGATCTATCTTTCCTTCTAACTATCTAACTATATCTCCAATTTCAGGAGACACTGGGGGAAACTGCATTCGGCAGTGGAAAATCAGCCTGGAGGGCAGGATTGTCTGTACTGGGATACAGCCCACATTCGTTACCGGACTTGCTGCTGGAATTCTGGAATTCATACAAAGGTAAGTTAAGTAATAAAATGCATAAATATATTCAAATCAATAGAAGCCTTGCCTGTCTAAGCCAGTACTTTTATTTGCAGGCGCTTCATTGGAACCAATCCTGAACATGGAACAAAAAGAGTACGTGGGGAGGCTGTGTCCAAGAAAACCGGCAAAGTGACAACAAAGAAACCCGCAACAGTAAATCCTCGTGTCTCCACTCTTGTAACGAAACTCATGGACTTTGAGTGAGATTTTATTTAGTTGAGTCCGATACTAGTGCGGGGTTTACATTTTAGTTCAGTGTTTCACAAACCATTTTAGAGGGACCTCTGGTGTTGACCACTTGTGATTTTTTTATGATTTTGTTAAATTTTGGGTTAATCCTGGTTAAGACTTCGACTTGATATAGCCATGAGATGCTGGGGCTTTTTTTGTTTATTTGTCCTGGTATTGTTTTTTTTACATGGTACTTGGTGTGAGAGGTTTAACCTCTTAACCCCCGCCTTAACCAAGTACATTTTCTCCTGTTCAGTTTTACCCAAATCAAAAAGGTTATAGCCTATAGGCCAGAGTAACGTCTCCTTTGAAAGCTAAGTCCTACAAAACTCAACTAAATGGATATTTTTCCTTGCGTTGTTGCTGTGGTGTCGACATTTCTTTTTTGTTGGTCTTTAGCGGCATTTTTGCCACTTTTTTGCGTTTTTCTCACTCTTATGTTGCGTTTTATTCCTCGTTCCTGGCTCATTTTTGTCTCTATTTTGACTTTTTTCCCCCAAGAAGCTTTTAGCTTTGGCTAAAGCCAAACTGGAGAAAATGTGCTCAGTTCAGGTGGGGGTTAAGGAGTGAAGAGGTTAAGAAAACCCGCGCCTTTGTTAATAATTTTGTCGTTAGCTTACTGAGCAAACCCAAAAAACAAGAGGTTTCAAAAATTTTGCTGTAAAAAATGAAATTAACATTGTTAAAAAAAGAAGAAAAACTTTTTGTTCATTAAAGGTAAGCCAAAAGATCAAAAGTTGTGTGTGTGTGTGTTGTTTTGAATTCAATTAATTATAAATTACGAAATTAAAATAGTTAAACAGTAATATGGTGTAATTATAATAAAACAACATTATTATGCTGTTTATGACGTATGTGATTTAACAGGAAAATACCGTTTACCAATGAAATCACAAAGACATAATGTGATTCAGTGAAACAGCATTTAACCGTTAAAATAAAAACAGTAATGCCATGTTGAGAAAACGGTAAAGCCCTGGAACCACGGCTGCCAGGTCTTTACCGTTTTTCTACAAGGAAATTCTTTACAGTGTAGCAGACATTTTATGATCCAATATGTTTTATTACTGCATGCAATTATTTCTTTATTTTTCATAATTGTTTGGTTTAAATAAAAAATAAATAAAAAAGTAAATAAACAAAAAGGCACTCACCTTCTAGGATGCTTTTGGCCAGCATAGTTGACGGCCTGATATGTCGTTGGTATATTGCCCTCCTTTCTGCAGGAAGCGGTTTTCCAGAAATGCCTTTCTTATCCTAAATAATATTGATTAAAACACATTAGAAAAAAGCAATATTTTTGGGACAGGGAAATATTTGTCAAAATGGTGTGCCATCTCACCTCCGTGGCTTGCTGCCTCCTCAGGGCGACCTGCGCTGCCATGACCCGCTGTCTCTCCACCACGAGCAGGCAGTTGGCGCACTGACAGTCTCTCCAGCGGCAGAAGCGCTTGTGGCCCTTCAGGCAGGACACCACGCCATGGTTACGGCATCGCGCGCATTTAGGGGTCCGGCTTAACTTTCTCTGGTCCCCGGGTGTGCCGCTTGACCCGGGCTTCTCCTCGGCTCTGCCGACGTCCCCGTCCTCCTCTGAGGGCCCGAGTGGCGCAGCCTCGTCGAAAGTCTCAAGACTTTCAACATCTATTTCAAAGTCGTATCCGGGACTTTCTGACATGTTGAGTTTTATCCACTGATAGGAAAGAAGAAGAAAAAATCATGAGTCTCAAAGTCGCATGTTGTTATGGTGATGCTAATTTAAGTTGTCTCGGGTTAATGGAAAGCGCTTCACTTGCTTGAAAAATATTTCTTAACCGTGAACTGCTGTAGTTAAGACCTAAGTCAAATGTGTCCTTTCATACATAAACATTTTAGGCTACTGTCTGATAAAACGTCTCGAATATACGTTTCCTCAACATACAGTACGTTAAAAACCACATCCTTGCGGTGGCACGGGAAAACAAATGGTCAGTCTCACCTTTTACGCGCAGCCGTTCCCGCAGCGTGTAGACGGATGCGCTCGTGATTGAAGAAGGCTTGGAGAACAGGGCGACGGACTCCTGTGCTTTCGCCAGATCCAACTTTACTCTGAAGTGGAAACAGTGGGCGCCACTCCTAAAGTCTCCCAGTCCGTGCCTCTGTGCGCTCTGATTGGCTGCCGGCGTGATGCGCTCAGGCCAATTGCGTAACGAAGAGCTTCTCTCGGGCGGAGCAGGCCCCTGGTTGAGCGGTCTCGTTTGCTTAATCGACTCGGGCCTAATGAGGGGACTTTGAAGGATTACCCTAAACCTACAACAAGCACTTAGGACCGTATCATTTGCTCAGCTCTTTATCTTCGATGACTCTATTGTAATGGGCCCCTAACTCATTTTCAGTTTAAATGATAGGCTACACGTTTCGCTGCAGCATAGACGAAGGGTGATATTCTAAAAGTTACAGCGTTGAAATTAACCCCACATAACGTACACGTATTTGTATTAGGCCCATACGCACGTGGTGTATCTTCGTGTCTATTATTCAGCTGACTTTCCCGCTTGTAACCAATGAGATACAGATAGGCTTCATGTGTGGGTGCTACAGAGTCAGTGTGGCGTTCTAGCTCAAACAGCATGAGCTGTATGGGATGTTTATGAGTGCGCTGACCCGCGCGCGGATGGGGGCTGTAGCAGTTGACGTCCAGGTTGTTACAGCGCGTCAGCCCGTGTTTATAAAACAATCAACGCGAGTGTCCGCTCAAAATAATTGCAAAAAATAAAACGAAATAAAAACACAGGCCATAATGTATAAGGCTTGCCGAGAAATGCAGTTTCACATGCCCACGATGAATATATGCAGACACGTTCCCCCTTTCAGAGGAGAGGGTGTGTTGTACAGAATGAGATTGTTTAAACTTTCGGACCCCGCGCGCTGACCGAACCCCGGCTCGTAGTTCTCTGCACCGAGGGAAGCGCGTTGACCAAAGCCTTTGTCCGCAGATGGGAAATAATAACAAAAAGTCAAGGGGTAGATATAGGCCTATAGTATAAGGGAATGTGTAACAAAGTGCCGGTGAGTGCACTTTTTTCCCTTTCTAAATATGACCCATGCTATTGTAACCCATGGCAAAACAAAATATGTATAATACGACCTATATTCCGAATGTCACAGTGTTGTTTTGACAAAGACAACACTCAGTTTGGTCCATGGGTTTTGTTTCACAATTTCTCAATTTGAAAATGCCCCTTTGCGCGTCACTTTGCGCCCTGTCTATCCTATATATATATATTTCCTTAATAATTGGCTCTTTTAAAATGCACAGACTATAACCCTGCTAATGAGATATGTAAATGAGGCTGCCATTAACCTCTTAACCCCCACACGAACCGAGCACATTTTCTCTAGTTCAGCTTCACCCCAAGTCCATAAGGTCACGGTATATACGCCAGTTAACGCCTCATTTGAAAGCTGAGACCTTCAAAACTCACCTGAATGGATCCTTTTCCTCGCGTTGCTGTCACTTTTTATCTTTTTCTTTTAATTTTTACTTTTTTTCATTGTTTTTTTGTTGGGTTTTCATCACATTTTTGAACGCTTTTTGTCGCTTTTTTGTCGCTTTTTTGTGTGTATTTTCTAGGCATTTGTGTTGCATTTTCGTCACTTTTTCACCATTTTTTTGTCGCTCTTTTGTTGCACCGTCACCCTGGTTTTCGTCTCATTTTTCACGCAATTTAGACGCTTTTTTTTTCAAGAAGCTTTTAGATTTGGCCAAAGCCGAAATGAAGAAAATGTGCTCGGTTCAGGTCGGGGTTAAGGGGTTAAATCACTTTGTCACATTGTGTACGTTTCCTGGACTATTCTAAAAATAAAGTAGCCTAAAAAAAAATAAAAAAATAAGAATCTCTGATCGGCCCAGAGAGATATGGCACAGCGCACCCTGCATGTACTGATGGTGAGCGCGCGGAAAGCTCTTGCAGGTGCAGCTTTATTTGCCTCTTCTCGGTAATTTACGACGGAGGTTACGAGCGGCCACCCCGGGCTGCCGTTTGCAAATCAAGAATGCTTTGATGGTGAAGCGAACAGAAGGCACGCACCGTACACGGAGGGTCGGGGATGCTCACCTGAAACGTGTTGTGCGTGTCCGGCCGTGAGAGGGTGACCCCCGGGCCGCGGAGGTGCCCTCTCTCCGGGGGGGCTCCTGGGACTACCCGCTCTGGAATTCAGACTCCATTTGGACAGTTTGGCGGGGATCCTCGAGTTTCCGAGGCATAGGCCATTCGGGAATTGAGTCCTGACTATGGGGTTTATTTGAAAAGTATCTTTAAGAACTCTGTAGAATCCTGCAAAGCCAGTCTTTCAGGATAACACATAAAACAACATGCTCGTAAATTATTATTATTATTATTATTAAATTGTATTGCTACTTCCTGCCTACATAGCCTAAATACATAATAATAAAAAAGTAGCCTACACGACTGTGCCCATGGCTTATTTCCATTCTGTCCCTGCTCAAAAGAATGGACACAAAACATGTACCACAAGGCACTGAGTAACAATAATAATTGGCACATTAAAAGGCACAAGCCATGGTTATTTTTTTGGACACCATCGCTACTTATTTTGCAATAACAAGCACACAGGAAGAAACCAAAAGGATTGGACCATATGTTTCAAGTCCATCAGAGTTTGCATTTTGATGGTAGTTCTGTTAAATGAACATCACAAGTCTATAATGAAAAAGACCCTCTTGAGACCTCTCCTATAGATTTGAGTGGCTCTGATTGAAACAGCAGCACCGTCTCATTGGAAGTGTCCCACCGTGCGGCCCATAAAGCGTAACCGGATCGGGGTATAGGCAGAGGAGCTGTGTGAGAGCACTGTTACCCTGTTATGATAATTAGCCCCTGATGGACTGACAACACATGCAGCTGAAGAGCAAAGCAGACGCTGGACGAGCATTTGTCTTAGTCTGAGTCCTCTCAACTTTGACCCGTCACTGATATGCAACAAACAGGAGGACATGTCTATCAGCCTGTGTTCAGTCAGCCCAACACCCTTCCCCACCCCTCCCACACGTCAGCATTATTGTTCAAGTGATGGCGAATGTCCTCCCTGCAGACTGATAAGATGTCTTTTTTTCCTCTCAGTTTTTTTATATCAGTGGTGCCCGCGGGAATAAAGGCGCCACAATCTCACATTTAAGATCGCAAGCTGTTTGTGTGACATGATAACATTAAAAACACCGTATCTTCGGAGGACACGCTGATATCTTGATCTGTATCGAATTGTAAATATTTTGAGTTCAACAAATTCAAACAGGTTGATTCTTCTGTCAGCAGGTCTGTGTGGACGATCTTCAGTCTGGCACACAGGCCTTTGCCAACGCTCAGTGCACCTGTACATCTGTAAATACACACTCTTTATCATAGTTTAAATGTATTCCTCCTACACACATGCCCTTATAGTCTTGTAGTTTAAAGTCGTTATAGTTTATTATTTATCTAAAGTTATATGTTTTATGTTTCATGTTACACAATTGACCCGGACAAAAAAAAAAATCCCAGTTGTGAACCTGTTCATAATAAAAAACAATTCTGATTCTGATTTGTGTTTGGAGTAGCTATAGCGTAGAGTTCAATGTCTTGTGATTTTGTGCACCTAATGACAAAGGACACATTTTAATTTTCTGTTGGGATTGGACTTTCTTGGTTTCTTTTCTTGATTTAGTTTTTTTTTTTTTTTTGAAAACTTTGCAGGTATTTAAAATATAGCGCTCTTCTGCCTTTACGGTACTAATTTTCATATATGTGTTTAGCTATAGACAGAAAGAATGTTTCAGAATTGTTCATTGCAGCCAAATCACAGCTGGCGCAATAACTCTATTACAATATTGCTGCAGGTATGGGGGTATGTTTACTTCGGGGTGACACTTTGATGCAAGTACATGTTCTGTCCGCGAGAGGGCAGCAACGGTGAAAAATCTATTGTATAATGTATAACACAGCACAAGTTAGTTAGAGCACAACGCCACCGGTAGAATTACACGACTCCCCTCTGACAGAGAGGTTAAGGGGTGCCATGTTTACGCGCACAATTGTATCATAACCTCATAGGCCTATTATCACTGTACTGTTGTTTGGGCACATGAATACTGGAGGGCAGAGTTGGTTAACAGAAGAGGTGCGCTTTCCCCAGGTTCAATTGCGTATTCCAGATGTGCAGTAACGCCACTCCTCAGCCTTGTAAATGGTCTTTGAGCTCATTTCAAGTGTAGTGAACGTGAACGCAACAATACCATATAGGCCTCGATGTACAGCTTACATAGGCTACCACTAGAGGGCAAAATTGCACTTTCTATAAGTCTGCAGCCACTGAAGGGTGCGCAATGACCATCTGATCTGTCAAGTTGTATCAATAGGCTTTGTTTAATTTAAATAAATGGATATATATATATGCTTAACATGACCATATAGCTATTGTATAAGAGCAGGGTCATTCGGTTGACATCAAGAAGGTTGTTGCATGTTATTATTTAAAATGCTTTTTAAATTAGTCCTGGAAATTTAAATTATGGACATGGCATATCCTCACACGAGAATGCCTCTATGAGTAAATAAATAACAGAGACAATTATTCATCATAATTTACAGCTTTATTTGGCAATCTCTTGACATGCAGAGTGACATTGTTCAGTTACACACATGCGTTCGGGGAAATATGACACATATGAGTCTGCGCGTTCAAAGCTCAAGTAACACTGCTTTAAAATGTAAACAAAACACAAGATTCATATTAGTTTGTTGTCTCTTAATTTCTCATAAACGTGTGTCAACGAGAAAGTGAAACAATATATATGTATATAAAAGTCATGACATTTAGCAACGCAATGACATTTCGGGAATTTGCTTTTATAGGAGTTTTTGATGCAACGCGTGTTCGCTCGGTTTGAGGGAAAACACACAGAACATTGTTAAATGAATGAACAATTACAGTTATGCCATGTTTTACACAGCAGCCTACACGCTTTCCTTTGGGCTCAAGCTCAGAAAATAAAGCCTAAAGCAACTCCAAAATTCATTCCCTTTTTACTTTCCATCAGCTCCCCCCAACACACTCCCTACATATGTTTTTCAAGAGAATATTTACGCCCAGCATCATGTTACTGCAGGCCGGTGGAGGTGAGTGACAGGGCCGGCTCTAGGCTGAGGAGTTGAGGATGCGAGAGTCTGCAGAGTCGGATCGCTCCTCGTACTCCTGCTCCTGGTCCGGGGAGTACAACGTTTTGCTCCCCAGAGGGCCGGTGTCCTCCTGCAGGCTGAGGCGCTGATCTTCGGCTCGGGACGCGCCGAGGAGCGGAGACCCTCTGAAGACAGGTGCTCCGGGTGCTGTGGCAAAGGGTGACACGTAGTGCGCCGCGGAGCGCAGCTGGTAGTGTTGCTGCAGGGCCACTGTGTTCCAAAGAGTCACGTCGTTATGCACAAAGGGCCCGGCTTGACTGCGCGTGAGTGAGTTGCGAAGCATTAATGGGTAGCGCGAGGGCTGTGGAAAGGACGGATGCTGCAAAGGGACCCCCAAAGGCCCAGCTGGCACAACACCAGGAGCCGAGTCCGAAGAGAAACGCAGGGAATCCGGCACACGGAACGCCGAGCCCACGGACCACTTGGAGCTGGTCATGGGGTACGAGGCCAGCGCCGGCTCCAGACCGTGTCCATTTGGGGGCAGTACCAGACCGTCTGGGGAAGTGTCCCCGTGCGGCGGATGTGCGCCAGCATCTGGACTGCGGCTCGAAAGCAGGACCTCAATTGCGCCCACTAGGTCACCCCCGCAGCCGCGCAGGATGAGCTCGAGCACGGCGGGCTTGTGCGCCGGGAAAACCTTCTGTAGCACGTCCAGAGGCGGCCTGTGGGCCCGTAGACTCAGGGGCAGACCCTCCAGGAGCGTGCTCTGCTCAGTCCCAGTCACCGGACTTTTGCCATCTTTGTCCCTGGGTTTGGCCGTGCTGCAGCGGGCCTCTTCAGGCTGGGACGGTGTCTCTGGCGGCTCAGGGGTGAAGCACGTGTTGTGTTTGGATCCTTCAGGGGAGCTGAGCGGGTCTTGGTCCTTGTCACTAGAGCTGCCTCCATTCTCTGCCCCGGACCCATCATCAGCGCCATCATCCGTCTCTGCGCAAGAGAAACACGCTTTACGCACTTGTCACATGGGTCATTGATGCGCCCTAACACAGTGGTTCGACTTTTCCAACAGAATCATCTCGACAAATATTAGAACAAGTGTAGGCTGATTAGAGGAGTGGAACATTTTAAACACCAGGTAAATAGTCTTTCAAACGGCACAAACTAAATTAAAGTATTATTAATTTAATTAGTTAAAAATATGATATAATCTATATGCTATAAAACACATTAAATATCTTCATTACAATCAAAAGACAAATATAATAGTAAATAAAATAGAAGTTACGATAAATTACCGGCTGCGCATTGGCCAATAGCCTACTTCTTTTCCCCCCAGAGGCACGCGGGGTCTCGAACCCTAAACTTGGGAAGTACCTCGTTAATGGTAACTGTAATTAATCGTCTAATTTACATATGGGCTTATATGAATTGTGAACTGTCAAATGACCGACAATATGACAAATAATGATATAGCGGAGGCCTGGTTTTCAGTTAAGAATCACTGAAACGTGAAATGCTCAATCTCCTTATATCTTTATCCCTATTGACTGAGAAAATCCTATTGCCATCCAATCTTTCATTTGCAATACAGTTATGCCACAGGCTGAATATGATGAGATGGGCAAAGTTGAAATGGATTGGCTTGTCTCACTTGGACAAATAGGCTAAGCTACGCGGGTTTCTGTTTCGCGCCACGAGCAGTTTCCAAAGTGCTGAGTTCGTGCCGGTGAGAGATGCGTGCTCGTGCCTTTTGCCCGCACACTGTGCAAACAAATTGCTTGTTTCTTAGTAACATTTCATCCTGATCTGGCCTCTCTCAAGAAATACGGGTATTATATTGGATTGGTGCTGTCCACTGCTGATTACGGTCATCTTACAGCATGCGGGTGCGTCATGGGGTCAGCGCTCTGCTGTTGAAAAGATGGCAACAAAAACAAACTGGTCAATTGTTAAATTCCAATCAGAAGGTATGGGAAATATATGGCCTGAAACAAGGCGGCAGCTCTGCACGGATGTTTGAGCAGGGACAATGTCTGAAAATAAGCAGAACATGAGCCATTCAGGAGCAATTCCCATGAACTTCTTAAAGCAGCAGCAGGCGCCCTAACCCCCGAGTCCAGCTCAGTACAATCTCTTTGTGAGACGAACAAAGCCATGTGCCAATCCATGCAAAGCAATGACCGTAATTAAAATGGCATATGCATTTCCCATTATCAATTACACTCAAGCTTGTATTGGGGATCCCGCGCGCTCCTGGATATGGGCTATTGTCACTGACTGCATAACACACAAACACACAAACAAACAAACAAACAAACAAAACACCGCTGTAGCTGCACATTATGTACCCCATATGTATACATATGTATGTATAGGCCTACATCAAGAAACAAAACGGACAAACCGCTGGTGACTGGCGCTCGTACCTGTACAGTTGGCTGAGCTCTGACTGGGCTCCGCACTGCTCCACCTCAGCTCAAGCTCCTCGGCCCTGTTCGCGGCCCCGGGCGCCTGGGCAGCCTCCGTGATCGCGGGCAGGACCCGCAAAGATTCCGGGATGAGACTCTCCAGACTTTCATTCGCCTGCTGCCGACGCAGCGCCACCTGTGCCGCCATGACGCGCTGACGCTCAATGATCAGGATGCACTTCTCGCAGGTGCAGTCTTTGAAGCGACAGTACCTCTTATGGCCTTTGAGCCATGAGAGCACCCCGTGGTTCCGGCAGCGAGCGCACTTGGGAGTTCTCTGGAGCGGTGCGCGGGGCTGCGAAACGGGCCCCCCCATATAGAGGTACGGCGAGCCGTAGCCGTTCATCGCGTGCCTACACTGACACAGTGCTCGTGAGAATGTTGCTCGAAGAGAGAGAGAAGCAGACACAAAACGGGATAGTTATCTCCAGCTCCACGCATGAGCGCACGAGCCCCTCAGCACGCGCGTGTGGAAGTCTACCTCTCCCGTGGGCGGACACGCACTGGCAGTCAGTAGTTACTAAAGTTAAAGCCGAGTGCAGCAGATCTGACGTCAGCGACTGTCAACTTCAGCCGTTTCTGAGAACAAAACAAACGCTCACAAGTAGTAACCAGTATGGGCTAAATATTATTATAGACACTGGGCCGCTGAAAGTCAACATTAAGTATGTTATGTAGCAATTCATAATTGCCAAATGTAGTTTGTTGCAATACCATTACATTCCTTTAAAATATCTCAATATAAATGATACCTATTTAAGGATGTTACCTCCAATAGGAATAACCCAAACCCTGATCGTTTGTGACAAATACATTTGAAAACAAGAAATTAAACAATTTTAATTTAATTATTTAAAAAACCTGGCCTGCATGTGAAGCACCGTGGCACTCTGCAGTGCTGATAAACTGTGGGGATCTGGGCCTATAATGGAGCATGTCGAGGAGCGGATCTGTCCCCTGTGCTGGACTAATAGAGGGCATTGAAACATAACACCGGACAAAGCCGGGGCCCGTTTCTGACCGTAAAAAGGTTTATTCAAGCAAATAATGGGATCGGCACTTAGAATGAGAGCATGGTCAACTTGCCCACATGAAGCCCGTCTCCAGGGCTATTAAGCTTTTAATTGGAAAATAGCAGAGGAAATTTCAAGGTGAAGAGTGGCTTTGCAGTTTGTGCCGGCCCAGTAGATTTGTGGGAGTGGGAGACGCCTTCTCCAAAACGCATTATAAATGTATTCATGTTGTTCGACTGTAAGAATAAAACACACACTGGAATAAAAGTTTATACAGCGGTCTGCAGTGTAATTGCCATTCACCGTGCGTTCTCCATCTACCCGTGGTGAAAATGCGAACATTTTATGCCCGGCTCAGTGCGCAGCGACCATAAAACCAATAGATTGATATAAAAGAGCCATAAATAGTATCTCTCCTTTTTACAAAGACCTAGATGAACTCATAACACTTGGAAATCTCTCCTTGCACTGTGTCATTTTAAGTTTAGGCAACACTAAAATAGGCCTACTGACTGGGCTTCATTCAGTGTGTGAAATGTTTTTAAGATTTTAAAAGATCAGGCTAGACTCATTTCTTTCAATTTACAATTTCTGGGATAGTTTGCTCTAATTTTGTATTGATTTTTGCCCGCAAACAAATGATTGCCTGATATTCACAATTAGGCGAATCAGAACCTAAAAACAGAACATGTTTTTTTTCCCCAGAGGACATTTTTGGTGTCTCATCGCTAACCTGATCTATTGAGCTTTGAACCCTTTAAAGGCACACCGCGGAACATTTTGGAATATACTGTTGCCATCAACACAAAAAAATTATATTTTTGCAGTATGTAATCAAGGAATGGATTTGGATGAGAACCTAACGTATTTAAATCTCAAATTCTTCTGACTTTAGTCACATCTCCATGGAGACGAGCTGGAGACGTACCCACTCCCACTAAAGTACAGTCATGTCTCAGGAGAGCTGACTCACAGCAAAAGCACATGTTTGTTTGTACATTTATGAGGTATTTTTCAGGTATTTTATCTGCCATAAAATAAATGGTTGTATTTCAATATTATTTATTGGGTAAAATTTTACACGGTGTGGCTTTAAAATAAGGCGACATTTAAACGGTTAGAGATTTTTTTCAATAAAGCTCATTCAAAAATTAAACAAGATATAAAAAAAATCTGAAATCTCTGAAAAAAGCAAAAATCAAGTCAATTCTCATTTTTTCGCATATTGATGTCTGCAGCAAAGGTTTCCCCCATTCACTCGCAGTTTGTTGCCTTAATGTCATGTTATGTTTCATGTTCATATACAGCAACTTCTCCTGTATATCTGCCATGTCTCAGTCGCTGCCGAGTCTGAACTGGATCAAATATGCAGGAAAAAAATGAGTAAATGGCGGGGCAGCCCCATTATAGACAGTTCATGTCAATTATTCACCACAACTAAGATGGACACGGCATTTCATTTCCTTGTCTAAAAAAAAAAGTAATGCAACATTACGGTCTGTTAACAGTGGGGTTTAAATAATTCAAATACAATGTGTGTTCAGGCAGGTGAAGAGGCCAAGCGCAGGGGCTGAGCTGTGAGGGGATTATGAGGCTCTGATGAGGGGCGTCTCCACATCCCTGTCCCGCACACTGATTTAAGACTCCTCTGGGACACTCCGGACATATATCTCCTGCTGGGAAATTAGCCAAACAGGACCTATCCTGAATAGGGGCATGTCGCTCAAAATGAAATCACATTTCAAAAAAAGTATATTTTTAGAATTTTTTGATTAAAATATCATTTTGTTAATTTCTTTATTTGTAAATTAACTACAACCATAAGGTTATGGCTTTATGGGCTGAAGTTATTTTTATTCTGCTGTGGACTGAGAGAAACTGATACAGTGGGCGCAGCTGTTTAATAAACATAAGTCTTTGATTGAAGCACCTTTAATGTGGACTCATTGTAGTTATTTGCCGTAAATGCATATTGACATATCATTTTGCTAATATTTAAAAAGTCATACAGTTTGTGGTTAAGCTATTGACTGCGGCTTGTTTGTCGGCGCGTGGCACTGGCTGCTTTTCATGAAAATGTTTTCACTGTAATGAAAAGCAAACATCTTCATTAAGAACATTTACAGCAACATTTGGTTAGCTACATTTCCAAAAACAAGCTGTTCTAATTAGATAATCTGTGTTCATTATGAGAGCCCAGATAGAGCATGTCGTCATGCTCATAATTATGTCTGAAGAGTCATCATTTTGTTAAACACGGCTCATCTCCAGCTCCAGCATTAATTGAGCGTGCAGGTTTAATTAGACTGACACTACAATGCTAAGTGATGTTAATACAGTGCACCTACACTACTGTCTCAGCCCCCATTTGGCCTCTTACACCGGCATCCGAGCGCAGTGGACTATTATGGGATGGCGTGATGTATGGACACAGAGGCATCTCAAGGAAAGCCAATCCAGTGACACTTTCTACACGGGGCAGGAGCTACAGAAGGACGCGGCAGCCCTGACAACGGTGATAAAACGGCCTTCCTTAACTAAACTCGTAAAGCACGGCGCAATAAAACTTAATCTTCTGTAAAATCCAATTAAGTCATTATCTGACTGATTGTATCTTTAATTGAAAACAGAAGTGACAGTAAATTTCTGTGATATATCAGGATCAATCGATACTGCCGCACAATCCAGTCTCCACAAGTGATTTATAATGTCAGCGCCGTATAGGTAACTCCGCATTCCCTCTCTCTAAAACCACTGGTGGATGAAATTAAGAGTAAGTGCGTTTCATAAAAAAACAAGATGGTCGCGTTATTGATTACTACAGATGGGGCCGAATCCAATGAATGTTCCCAGAGAGCAGCAGAAAGAAAATACAAGTAATTTTCTGGGGCCTGTTTTATGTAGTTGTTCCCAGTACACGACTGCATTTACACTCCATCACCGAAAGCGTTTTGAGTTCTCCAAAACTTGTAGCGACACAAACGCGCAGACTCTGAATTGCCTTTGTAGCTGTATTATTCAAACACAAACACTCTGGAAGCATGCAGTTGAAAATGAATGTCAATGAAACTATAACGCTGTGTGTTATTGTGAATGCACAAGTCGCCTCGTCGCTATGAAGTGAACAAAACGTTGGCAGCAGTTACTTTAATTACAAGGAAAAAACTTGATGAATCTTTTTATTTTTTTTTGTCAAACCAAGAACTTTATTGTCTAGAACAAATATTTTATTGGAGGAAACACCCGTAGTCAAAAGATGTAGAGTAAATTTAACAGCTACTAAGGGGAAACATGGGCATTGGTTATATTAGTTCATTCAAATTGACTTTGATAATCAATAATCACATTTACAATATTATTTTGGCTCATCAAATTAAATCTAGTAACATTATCTGGACAGAGATGCTACAAAATTGTATCAAACATCAAACCATAATTTTGAGTATAGCAAAATGTGAATCTCTTGTCATTAAAATGCACATTTTAAAAGCGGTAAGGAATCAAATTGTTTAGCCAAGAAGCTGTTCTCGTGTTGATGTTTGAGCAATGTGCTAAAATCAAAAATCAAACAGCAATGTAATAGTATGGTTCTCTCCTTATTGACTTGCAAAGTCTCGCTCGCAAATGTATGCGTGAGCAACAATAGTAAGAAAATACTCACTGCTACCTCAGTCACTCTATAGAAACGGGTAAGAGCTAAAACTATGAGAACGTCAGAACTGAAACTGCACGACCGTCACAGGACTCGCGTCTGACTTGGTTATTTGTTGGCGTCGTCGATGATGGAGCTCACGGTGAAGCTGTTCTCTGCCGCGCCGTCACACTCGTCTTTGACGTCGGAGCTAACCAGGGCGCTGACAGAGTGGCAGGTCATGGAGCCGTCGTGGCCGGTTGGGAGAGAGCTGGAGAAAGCTGCATAAAACACACACAACGACAACTCGGTCAAATGAACAGGATGAAATGGTAAATCTACATACAGGGATTATTCATTTAATCCCATGTCTGTTTTTATGTTATGCACAGAGATGGTCAGATAAAGTAATTATGTATAGTTTTTGGAGATCTCTACTTAAACTGAGAAGTGTTTTGTTCAGAACATATTACTTTTACTCCACTACATTTGTAAGGTAAATATAATATTTTCTCCTCCACTACAACTCCAAAGTAAAAGTATAAAGTTGTCTGTGTTTGTCTCATTTAAAAACCTAAAAACGACCGGATGGGGCCTTTCTGCGTATAGTTTGCATGTTGCATGTCTGTGTAGGTTTCCTCCAGGTACTCCGGTTTCCCCTACAACTAAAACATGTACAAAAGATTAATCCTGTGTTTCTGACCATTAGCCTGGCTCCACACCTGGAGATGGGTCCCCTGCCTACGCCGGCTGCCCATTGCTCCAGCGTCTTTGTGCGTGGGTCAAATGCAGAGAACGAATTTCCCTACAGGAATGAATTAAGTATAACATGTTGTAATGAACACTCCAGAGCAGTAGTTGGCGCTGTGCAAATGTACTGCCAAGGCAACTGACTCACAACAATGACGAGGGTTTATCCCGTCGCCTTGCAGTAAAGACAGGGAATTTGGGATGTGACTATTGTAACAACACATCATCTGTTGGGTAAAACTAAACCCTAATTTTCGATTACTTGAAAATTAGGGTTTACTCACAGCATTGATCTTAAAGAAATGTGTACATTCTACTTTGAAAACTTAAAGGCACAAATGCGTAACATTTTGGATTATATAGTTGCCTGTGACACAAAGCATGCTCCTCATGACCAGCTAGAGACAGAAAAGGTTGTTTTTGCAGTGAGTAATCATCAATATATGTGTATATATATATATATATATATATATATATATATATACACGACTTTAATTGGAGTAATATTTGAACAGAAGTATCTGTACCTTTACTCAATTAATACAATTACATACTTTGATCACTGATGGTTATGTAGGTGTGTTATACTCTAAATATTAAAATGTATTCTATAAAAAAAACCTAGACACGTCTTATGTATTGAGGCTGTGCCTTTTCTAAGTCATGGGCAATGAAAGGAATTTATCAAAAACAAAAATTTTAATTTTATACAAAAATACATGACGTCAGAGAAACATGATACATATACAGATAGTTAACTCCAATGTGTCTCTTCAGTTGTCCTTTAAAGATAGACTTGTGTTTTTATAAGATTTGATGGCAACACATTCTATTCCTTCATAGCTCTGTAGATAAAAGTGCTTTTGAGAAAGTTAGTGTTGGCTTTGGGAAGGGAAACCGTCTTTCTGACGCATAACCATTTGAATCTCTGTTGCTTTTAAATCGACAAAATAAAAAGTGTGGATTTTTTATTTTCAATATTTTCGAAGTGCAGAATAACAGAGATGCTAATGCTTGATCTTGAACCTTAAGCCACTCCCAATTAGAAAGCACATTTAAAATATTCTAGTATAAAACTGCCACATAATTAAAAACAAATAATTAAAAGTGGTGTGTTTTAGAGCCCACTAAAAACAACAGTTTTACTGCCTGGATGTGTTAAAAGGTTTTACTGGAAATGAATTCACTAACAGAGCAGCATAAGAGCTGCTGTACATTTACCAACATTAGATCATGAGGATGTGTTTTAAAAACAACTGCTCCAAAAATATTTCATGTCATGCAAGTTTTACGTTTGTATTTTTAGTTAAGATTACGCACAGAAATGAAGTGGAAACATCCGCAATAAATCGTGGCGGCTGCCGTTATGAATGAATCCCCATGAAACTCCCTAAAATCATAAAAATTATATATTGCTAGTCCTAGTCAAAACAGAGGGACGCGTACTATAAACTGCCTTCAAACAAACACAAGTCAATAAGAAGAGGAGAAATATTATTGTTAAGACACCGCTCATCGACAGCCCGTCGTCAGCGCTTCTCACTGAGTCTGTATTCAGCAGACGATATAAACATGAAAAGCACAGGATTTACAGCAAATTGAATCAGCCGAGAGAAGACAGAGAGTGCACAAAAGTACGAGGCCATTTACAGGAAACAAGTGAGTTATGTGCACCCACCCATTATAATACAGCGTCCTCATGCAGCAAACTAATAACACGCCGACCTGCAGTCATTAGGGCACATAATGGCATCTGCTGGATTAGCACTTTTGTTTTGTCTTCTTCTGGATCAGATGTATGTTTGGTTTTATTACATTTAGAGCGATTAATTACCCTACTGTACACAAGGTCCACATCAGGATCTGCATTATATTTCTTACACTTTAAACATATAGGCCTAATCATGGACTCTAAATTTTAAACAGTTTGTGTTTGTGGCAGGAGAATTCATGTTTCAGATGAACAAAAACATCAACATTTGACAGCTCCCATGTGTCAGGTGAAATACATGTGTCTTCCCGAGCCCCTCCCAGTCTCATCCTCTGCAGTGGGACGCAAAGAGGAGCAATTTCTCTCCTCATTAACTTCCTGATTGGTTTCGGACTCCAATTCTTCCACGTCTGCAGTTTGTCACCAATTCTAAAGCGGCGGTTCGATCGTTAATACTAATGTTTGTGTAGCTAAGTGCAGCCAGCTGTTTTTTGTTTTGTTTTTTTTTGCTTGTGATCGACTAGTGCAGCAATATCTGTAAGAGTGTGAGAGCGTGAATCAGCTAAATCCTCCTCTTCATCAGCATCAGCAGGTCTATGCGGTGCCATCACGACACAAGGTTAAAATAAAACTTCATTCTGGTTCAAATATTAGCTAAACGCCGTAAAGTTAAAAACCAAAAATAACTTTAGTTAGACGGAGTTATGGCTTAGACATGGTTTACACCTCGTTTCGGCATAATTTAGGCCACTTTAGGTCTATTCTAGATTCTTTCTCGACCCACTTCAACACCACTGTAATTTGAATCAAGGCCTGTCGGAACTTGGGAGGTCAAATATTTTATGCGGGGTTTGAGAAGCACGAAATTTCCATTTGTTTTCAGATCAAACTCAACAGACACATCAAGTGTAAGATACATCCAAATGCAACTTTAATTCACTTGAATACACCTACAGAAATCGAGGTGTAGGTGTATTCAGTAATGGGACAGCTTTTTCAGCATAACTAAATACAATATTTAATTTCCTCCTTTTTAATCAGAGCTCCAAAGTGTAGTCTTTATAATAGCAAGAGACATCTAAGGCCGGCCATGCCTAATGGGTAATACTTTCAGAACATCTATAAATAAATGAAATTTTCTTGAAATAAGTAACTGTAATACGTAAATGACTTCAAGAAATCTGTTCAAGTTTTTTGCACTTATTTTAAGAAGAAAAAAAATATCTACAATTATTTCACCCCAGTACATTTATTTTATCAAATTTTGAGAGCAATGAGATCTTTTCTGAGCTGAGGTGGCTCGGGCATTTTAGTTTAGTTTAGTTTTTTAGTTTATTTGTTTATTTGAGCAATACACCTTGTGCTCAAAAGGAGTGGGCTGAAGCAAAAAGCTTATGAGCCCCCACCCCCAAGTGCAATAAAATGCAATAAAATAAAAAAGAACATTTCAAAACACTACAAAACATTACAAGCAGCTACATTCGTACAGACCAACTTACAAACTTACAAACTTACAATCTTACAAAAAATATATAATAATAATAATAAAATATATGAACTGTTTATATAATTAATTGTATAAAGTACAAAGGTACATTAATAGATAAAGGTAGATTGTATAAAGGTACATTAATAGATATTATAATCTGAGATCTTGATGCTTTCCAGTTGTCATTACCATTCTCAGTATAATTTTAATTTGGGTTTAATTATCATTATCATTATTATATATTTATTTAATTGAGTTAAATGTGAAGTATGATGTTCCTGCATAGTGTGGTGCATTAAAAGTATGATGTTCCTGCATAGTGTGGTGCATTAAAAGGCCAGAGAGTGAGCCAGTTGAAGAGGGCAGTAACTCCCCTTCAACAAACCCCCACACGGCTGCCCTAACAGCTGATTTTGTAGAATATGTTCCTATGCTGAGTGGTGCATTAAAAGACAAGGTTTTAAGCCCGTTGGGAGGATTCCTCTCAACAGATCCATAACCTGCCAACCCTAATTCTCCATTTGTGAATTTGTGCAATAGAATGACAACCGTTCCAAGCAGCAACACTCTTCCTTGAATATAGAGGAAAAAATACACATAATTGATTCTACTGCTCCCCCTAGTGGCAACACATTTCTTCTTGTCTGTATATTTCAAGAGTCTTTTGTTTGTATTTATATTTGAACAGGTTAATGTTTGGACATCGTTTCAAATCCATCTCCAGTTTATTCCACAATTGTACACCATTAACTGTTGGACTAAAACTTTTCAAAGTTGTGCTATGTTTCTGAATCCTAAAGTTTAATTCATCACGTAAATCATAACAACCAGTACGTTCTTGGAACCTTCTTTGTATTTGGATTGGTAACAATTTATACCTTGCTTTGAATAACATCTGTACAGTTTGGAACTCAACAATGTCACAAAACTTCATGATCTTTGATTTTAAAAATAATGAGTTTGTGTGGTCCAAAAACCCAACTTTATGAATTACTCGGATAGCTCTTTTTTGCAACAATATTATTGGTTTAACTGTGTTTTTATAAGTACTACCCCAAACCACAGTACAATAATATAAGTAGGGCAAAATCAGAGAACAGTATAAGGTATGTAGAGCTTTGATGTTTAAAATGTGCTTTGCTTTTGCTATTACTGAAATGCTTCTAGAAATTTTCGTAGATATATATTTAATATGAGATTTCCAAGTAATTCTGTCATCAATAATCACACCGAGAAATTTGATTTCATGGACTCGCTCGATAACAACACCCTCTATCTGAATTGCTTCCTGAGCATTGGAATTACAGTTGCCAAATATCATCATTTTGCTTTTACTCAGATTTAAAGATAATTTATTTTGTTTGAACCACTTGTTGACACTTTTGAGTTCCAAGTTAACAATCCGACACAGCTGCTGTAAGTCGTCTCCTGATGCAAAAATATTTGTATCGTCAGCAAACAAGATAAATTTAAGTATTTCAGACGTTTTACAAATGTCGTTAATATACATATTAAACAATTTTGGGCCCAGAATAGAACCTTGAGGTAAACCACAGACAATTTGTCGACAACTCGACTGATAGTCACTGATTTTCACACACTGTTTTCTATTTTTTAAGTAACTGGTAACCCACTGTAGAGCTACCCCCCTAATTCCATAATGTTCTAGTTTATTAATTAATATATCATAGTTTATTGTATCAAACGCTTTACTCAGGTCAATAAATAACCCTATTGCATATTTCTTGTTATCTACAGCATTAGTTATTTCTTCAGTTATATCGAAGAGCGCGTGTGAGGTTGAGTGATTGTTCCTAAAACCAAACTGATTGTCCGAGAGTAAATTACACTTTTCGATAAAGCCGTCAAGTCTAGAGTTAAAAACCTTTTCTAAAATTTTAGAGAATTGCGGTAAAAGGGAAACAGGCCTGTAGTTTGTAAAGAGATGTTTATCTCCTGCTTTGAACAGAGGAATCACTTTTGCTACTTTCATACCATCAGGAAATTGTCCAGTTTGCAACGATAAGTTACAGATGTAAGTTAACGGCTTAGAGATACTTTCAATAACACTTTTTAAAGTTTTCATATCCATGTCATGGTAATCGGTCGAGGTCTTATTTTTACACCCTTTAACAATGTCCAGTATCTCCTTTTCCTCCACAGGTTTGAGGAACAGGGACATAGGATTTGCTTCTATCAGATCACAATTATAGTTCTCAACATTTGCAATTTTTGCAGCAAGGTTCGGTCCAACATCTACAAAGAATTTATTAAATGTTTCGACAACTTCATTCATATTATTTAAAGTGTTATCCTCATCTTTAAAATATTTTGGATAATTAATCGTTCTTGGTTTATTTCTAATTATACTATTTAAGATATTCCATAAACCTTTAATATTATTCTTATTGCTATCTAACAATGTATTATAATAATCCTGTTTACATTTTCTCATGATACCTGTCAGTTTATTTTTATATTTCTTATATTTATCCTCAGCTTCTTTTGTTTGGTTATTTATAAAGTTTTTGTAAAGATTATTTTTTTTCTTGCAAGCATTTAGTAAACCCTTAGACATCCATGGTGTTTCTTTACACTTTCTGTTTTTACAGTGTTTCTTCATTGGGCAATGTTTGTCATATACTTTTTGAAATACTCGCGTAAACTCATCATAAGCCATATTCGTGTCATTCTCTCTGTACACAATACTCCAGTCTTGAGCTAAAAGCTCCTTTTTAAATGCATCAATAGTTTTCTCTGTTTTTACCCTTCTAAACCAATACTTATTTTCCTCCTCATCTTTTACATATCCATTTTTATACAAAACGAAAACTGGAAGGTGATCACTAATGTCATTTATAATTAACCCGCTGACTGTATCATTTTCTATTTCATTTGAGAAAATGTTATCTATCAAGGTGGCACTATGGGTTGTTATTCTACTTGGTTTGGTTATTAGAGGAAACAGACCTATACTGAATAAAGTATCTATAAATTCGTCCGACTTTTTATGTTTATATGGGTTTAACAGATCGATGTTGAGGTCTCCCCCCACAAACATGACTTTATGATTTAATCCTGAAAAGTGCTCCTCCATCCAATTTGAAAAAACATCTATATCAGAGCCAGGTGTTCTATAAATACAACTTACAATAATATTTTTCTTTTTTTGCCTTGTAATCTCTACAGTAAGGCATTCAAGTGTATCATCCACCACCATTGTCTTATTTTGCATTACTTTATAACTATAGTTGGAGTCTATAAACATAGCTACGCCCCCTCCATGCTTGTTCTTTCTGTTCATACTTATAAATTCATAACCCTCAATAGAAAACTCAAATTCTCTGTCATTATTAATCCAGGTTTCTGTGATTAGAATGACACTGAATGGTGTGGAAAACTGTTTTAAGAAGCTTTTGATGTGGTCAAAGTTTGCATAGAGGCTTCGACTATTGAAGTGGATTACAGTGAATGCCTTAATGTTCTTAAGTTTACTATTGTACAGATCCTCTGTGTAGTATTGACAGTCATTGGTAGCTCTAGTAAAAAAGTTATTTTCCGGGTCGATGTCGATCTCAGTGTTCTGTAGGTCGTATTGTGAGAATGTAAAATCCTGAGTGTTTGCTTCAGCAATTCTCCTTATTGAAAAGTCCAAGTCGGTGCTTCCTATAGAACTGTATGTATTACTAGACATGTGAAATTATGTGTTTTTACATACCAAAATCCATACGTTTTCCCGGTGTTTATACTGGATGTGGTGTACTGCTGCGTGGACGTATAATAAGTTTATCATATCTCAAGAAGGCGATCTCCCCCCTTTCTCGTGCAGCTCTCAGCTCCGGCATCAGTTCTTTACGTTTTCTTTTTATTGATTCCGTGTAGTCCTCGTTTATGAAGATTTTTGTTCCTTTGAGTCGTTTGGCGCGCTGCAAGATTTCCTCGCGATCCTTCCACCTCAGTAGTCTGGCGATGATGGGTCTCGGCCAGTCTCTCCCTCCGCCGGGTTTCCCTACGCGGTGAGCCCTCTCCACCTCCACCGCGTGATGTAGCTGGAGCTTCTCCTTCAGTATCTCCTTAACTTTTTCCTCGGCGTCGGCCCAAGTCTCCCCGGGCGACTCCAACACTCCCTCAAATACCAAGTTGTTTCTGCGGCTCTGCCCCTCCAGATACTCCAGTTTGTCCGTGATAATGTGCAAATTGTCACATACTTTGTAAAAATCCGTCTGTAAAGTGTTTGTGCGCTCCGTGAGTTTCAGATTTTGTTCTTTTAAAGTGTCCACCTCACCTTGCGTGAACTGCAGGCTGGTTTTTAGTTCTTGAATGTCCTTTGTCTGTAAATCTATTCGGGTGTTTGTCGATTCCATTATGAGTTTAATAAATCCTTTGAAGTTCTCCTGTTGTTGTTGAATTAATTCCCTGAACATGGCCCTCTGCTGCTCCATGAGTTCCGTGACTCGACTGAGACTTACGTAGTCCTCCTCAGTCGCCGCCTCTACCGGCGGCTTTTTTGGCATTTTTGTTTTTGTTTTGCAAACCAGTAAAATAAAATAAAATAAAAGTATTAACTTGTTCAGAGCTTATCTCTAACACCGCCAACGCTGCCACAGCAAACAAACACAGCGCGCACTTCCGCTTCCGCTTCCGTGTTCCATCTGTTTCGGATGCCTCCTGGTCGCCTCCCTCAGGAGGTATTCCAGGCAGGTCCTGGGAGGAGGCCTCGGGGAAGACCCAAGACACGCTGGAGGAACTATGTCTCTGAGCTGGCCTGGTGTCGTCTCGGGGTCCCCCCAGAACAGCTGGAGGAAGTGTGCGTGGATCGAGACTGCTGCCTCCGCGACCCGGCCCCGGATCAATCGGAAGAAGATGGATGGAGATCTTTTCTCTTAATCTAAATGTCAACGTTAAATGTCATCTCAAATCAAGGCCAAATTGACTTATTTAGATTATAGATTACATTTTGTAGTGAAACACTTTTGGATTGACACATTTAGTCAAACAAATCTAGATAAAAACATTGTTATTAAATAATGGAAAAGTAACTTTTTTTGTTAAAAAAAAAAAAAAGAAAATGGTAAAATTGTATGACAATTTTACACATTTTCTATTCCTAATGCCATCCAGAAACACTGAATGCTGCTTGCTTCATTGTTATATTAAATGTGAAAAATCTATTTATAGTTTCATACGAAACAAGGAGGTTTTTTTCTACGTGAACTTTTGCCCCCGACAGTCTCTCTGCAGTCAATAGAAAATGTCCAAACTATGAGATGTCTTTTGTGTGAAATAACAAAAGGAATCTTTTTCAACCTCCCACTCGTCCTGTTAAGAGTGAGAGGGAGTGGATGAAGGTGCAATCATTTCTGCTGCTGCCAAAGAGCAAACAAAAGCCCAGATGTGAGAGGACACACTCATTCAGACTGATGCACAGGCGTACGCAGCTCTGTGCATTTCTCTACCATGGATACATAGATAGACAGGTGTGACAAAAGACATTTGACGTATTTGTAATATTTTTTACAAAAGGGAAAGTCATGTCCTTTACAGTCCCTAAATGTTTAGTTTTTACAGTGACATTTAGTGCAGAAAAATGCCAGCTTCATAAAGTTAACTTTGTGAATTGTGACTGAAGAACTTATAGCAGGCCATTACGAAAATCTAATCTTAAACATGAAGAGTTTCCTGTCACATGACAAGGTTGTCCTGGAATGAAATGTCCCCTATTAAAAGGATACGGGCAGTGTCCATCAGGATGTCCCTGGCCCGATTGGAGAGGTGTGTGTCCGTGCCCTGGTTGATACGGACAGGACAGGGACAACAGAAGTGGCTGGCTCCTCATCACAGGGTCGGTATGAGACTTAATGGTGCAGAAAACTGAGTCAAAGAGCAGACGGCTTTAAGCACTGAGCAGTGAAGAGTGCAGCCTCTGGCCTCTTGTGCTCACACTGCAGACCTTCAGTTTCCAATCACTGACCGCACAACCTTGTCACTTTGTTAGTCAGGATATGCTTAGGATCAACTTTTTGTCCGAATTGAATGGCCCTAAATGGTCTAAATGTAAAGGAACAGAAGCATCAATACAGTGTGTAGCTGCGACTACCATGGGTTCCAAACCTGAATAGTCATTATTGCAGTACAAAGCAGTCTGGCACAAGGCGGTGCGCGGGTCAAAGGCTAATTAAGCACAGACGACCCTTTGGCCCTGCTTTGTTAACCAATCTGTGCCTGGTGAAGATGACTGCTGAGAGGAGTGACCCAGCGCTTGTCTCTATGCTAAATCACCATTACGTTACTGTGCCCCATCAGCTCACCAAATGGCCTGTCCCCCCATCAGCAGACACTCTGACATGATCTGTTATAGATATGCAATAATGAGCCGGGGCAATCGATGCTCCCAGGACAGTCCAAACAACACATTCGCCGTCAGTGGCCAAAGGAAAAACAATGCCAAAGTGAGGACACAAGAATACCCACATGAAAGATGTAATACAGTACTCAAGCTGCCAGGGGACCATGTGATTACTATGGAAGTGCCATTGTCAAAGGGAACTCTACTTAGAGCTGTCACGATAATTACTACATCCACCCGTTCAAGAAATGACACACAAACAATACATTTTTGGGCTTAATATTTATCGTCTGTACAGTACATTAACTTGCCCACCTTTTGTTTAATGTAAAACTTAATTTTTTTAACCTGAAGTAAGTTGTGTTTATTGTGGGATATTTTACGATTAAATACTGTTTAAACAAAGCTTTTCTGTCATTTTTAAGCTTTAGAGTTAGGTATCGTGATATTTTTCTGCCTCAATATATCGAACTTCCGATTTTTTTTCTTGTGACGGGCCTAACTCTATTTCTGTACTTCTAAACTTCTCAGAACAGTGCAGCTCATTGGCTACATGTTGAATGCAGCCTTCAGACTGAGGCGTGTGTGCCTGAGTGGAGAAATGGAGAGTGAGCAGAAGAGGACATAAACTACAGAGCCCTGGCCATTTAATGCCTCCACAGCCCCAGGCCTGTGTTAATGGTGCTGTTGTACAACACATTACAACAGGACTTGTGCCATGAGCAGACAATTACACTGGTATTTAGCCATCACAGCCCGCGGTCTGGCCCACTTAGCAGCACAGCAGGGAGGAAAAGACAACCTGACGAGCCCCGCAGGAAAATGGAGTTGCGAAGGCCCCGGAGGCCTTCTTCAGGTCTCAATTACAGACTGTAACGGGCCGCTGGACACTGGGGAACTGCACTTGTGGCATATATCAAATCTGCTCAAAACATGTAAAACAAAGATCAAAGCCTAGAGTAAAATGGAAGGTTCTGTCCTGGTGAAGGTGGCATAAAAGGGCAGCAGATACGAGTGTAACGTAATCTGACTTTGTTTTAACAAAAGACAAAGAAATGCAGTGAAAACAATTCTAGCAGTTTTTGTTTTTCCATTTTCATTGCCATTATTTTCCAGTGTAGGCAAAGAAGCTGAAACGTCAGGCTTTATACGCAGTAACTCACGTTGGTGTACAGTACAGTATAGATTGAAGCCGGGGAAATCAATAAAATATCATCTTGAAAGATAGTAATGGATTTCTAACTTAATGGGCTCACACAGGTCTATCGATTAGCAGGATTAACATCTGCAATACCTCAACAATCTGATTTGCATTTAAATGACTGTATGCTCTGTGCTGACACCATTATAACAAACCAGGCCCCGTATAGCCAACCCAGTCACGTTCGATTTTAAAGTTTGTCTCGAGTATAAATTTAGTTCGACAAAGAAGTTGGGGGAAAGGAAAGTTTATGCTTGCAAACTTTGAACAGTTCTCCATTTAAAAAAGTCTTGACAAGGACAGAAAGAAAGAACATAAACAGTGGAGAGTCGTCTTGAAGCTGTCTGCCGTAAGACTGAAACAGCCATAACTCTTTTGGGGCAGCTCATCTGCGCTCAGTGTTGGATGTGGTGAGGCTGGTGTGGAAGGGGACAGTGTGAGGTGAGATGTTGGGAGGGCACAGGGGTGGGGTGGGAGTTTGATGGACTGTGCTGTCACCTCCCGCTCAGCGATTTACGGCGCCAAGGTGCTGACGAGCGCGGGGCAGTAAACAGGCGAGCGGGGGGCGTATTTCACACAGAGCTGGCTTTTATGAAGAACACCAGGACGGCTCTCCCCACAGCTCCGTCCGCCCGCCGTGACGGATGGAGAAAGACGCATGACAAGCTTCATCATTGTTTGTAAATCTTAACTGTTCCCGCTCACTAACTCCAGAAGGCAATTTTGCGGAGACAGCGACGCAGGCGAGAGGGGAGGGCTGAGCAGGGAGGAGAGGAGGCAAAGGACAGCATGGTGCTGCTGAAGGTTATGTGGAGCTCTGTATTTGGCCAAATGATTAGCCCTGTCTTGGGAGGGAGATAAATCTGAGGCCACTGTTTGGCAGTCTAGTGTAAGGGAGGTCCTACAGTCGCCTGTGCGCTCACAGGCACTGGCTTCTCTGAGAATGACCACACCGTATGCAGAGAACACATGTGACAGTGTTTGAATAGACAAGCAGTCACTGACAAGAGTAAGCTTAATGCCAAAGGGACTTATTAGCATGACAACCAAAGTACGGCATATGGATGTTATCACTGACTCCTGCAATACAAGATTTATATGCAACATACTCCGTCATATGTCACTCAAACACTTTAAAAGTCTTAAAATAGGGACCGCTGGAACTTTGGAACAATGAGAGACCACCCAGAGCGAGTGTTGGTGTCATGAAATGGAGCATATCAGTTTGTGCAGGCGGTTGACGGGGGACCCTCATGAGGAGGAGACAGGTGAAAATACAAAACAACATGATATCTAACTTGCTTTTTTCCCTCTGAAATGAAAAATAAAATATAAAAAAGATTTCCCACATTCAATATAAAATTGCAGTAATACTACAGCATATGTTTATGACTTAGGGTCAGTTTATTGCCTGGTTTGGTGAAGTTTTTTCTTAACTTTCTTTTATGTGCAGATGAGGGCCCTCCCTTGGATGCAGTTAAAACGGTCGTTTGGACAAAACTTTATGACGCCTAATGCCAGGTATGTGTGTGCCACTTACAGGTTGTCATGCCTTCAGGGCAGCTGCCATTGTTGCTGCTGTGGTCCTCCACTGTAAAGATGGACGGCACACAGCTGGTGGAGCCCAGGCCCTGGGTCAGGTAGGTGGCTGTGGGGTAGTAGGAGTGCATACGGTACTGAGAGGACATGTTGTGGCTTGAGAGACGTCCATCTCCGTGGGGCATCTGCTTGACAAAATGAAACGACAGTCCCAATTATGAAACAGGCAACGGCAGACACATAATAAGAGGACAGTTTCCCCACACAATGGCCTTTGACACATACATGATGATCATTTATAATTGCAAAGTAGATTGTAGCTAAATCTCAGCTTTGTTTTATCAACGCTTTAGGTTATTGCTACATTTTGTGTGAGAACACCAACGAAAAATACAAATTATCACTTTTTTTGCAAATGACATCAAATGTTGTGTGTCCTTGAACATCTTTTTCACTTCTAAATTGTGTTGTAATCTAAGATGCGTTGATCAGAGGTACTAAATCATTACATGTTATGAAAATTTGTTAGAAATGCAGTTAAATCTTAAGTTGCTCTTACTCATTTCTATCTGTTTTTCGTGTGTTTTCACATTTTCACACACACGACAGAGTTGGAAAAATAAAACATGTGATTTACAATAATCTGCAACATGCAGTGCAGGCATTCAGCGCCTCTGAAAACTTTAAAATGAGCTGTCTGCTCAGCGGCAGCCCGTCTCACTGAGGGTTTTCAATTTCACTTTTATGGAATTTGATTTCTGTCAGCCTGTAATATGTCACCCGTATTGTCCACACCATCAATTCTCTGGCAGCTTTATAAACTGTTATTTAAGCTACACTCGGCTCCTGTGTTAGGCTGTGAAAAATACAAGGGAGATTGGACTTGATCCGTGTGCACTTCTTGGATTACTTTTCACAAGAAACACGGAGGACAGAAAAATGTTTGTAGTTTTTGGTTTAGAAATGATGTTTCAATATTCATTTCCATACCACTGCTTCAGACTCTGCTATTTTTAATGTCACTCTCCCAATAAGACACACATTGTTGTATGTCTTTACATTCCTGAGCGAAGCAGTTTTAGTTTTATCTCATCACCCTTATATAGATATGATGCACCATTGCACCTGCATGACACCCAGCCTCACTGAGCGCACTGGGAGTGGAGGAGCAGATCAGGCCACACTATGGATGGATGCTTTTTTCATTAAGTCGACCTTCCTGCCTTAAGTTTAGTGAATATTTTTACCTCATACTTTTGTTAAAGTTACCAAGTACCTTATTGATTAGTGTCCATTGTAGAGCTGAAACGACTTATCAATTAATCGACAATCAAACAATTATTTTAGTAATCGCTTTATCGTTCTGGTAAACACAGACTCAAATAGAACAAAAATGACATGAAAATTCAGTATGTTTGATGAAAACTACTTGAATTTTGAATTGAATATTTTATGTCGAGCCATATAAACAAAACTATACAGACAGTGTTCAAGAACAAATACAGACACAGGAGTAAATGCTGAATCTGTCTAAGGTCTTTACCTTTCATACATACAACGTACTTCCTACTTCCTTTGCCCCTATAATTGGCCAACAAAATAAAATAATTAACATTTCACCACTATTCTAAATAATTTAAATAATGTGGTTGCTGCACTAACTTAGTTTAGTCCTTGTTGGCTTGTGGTAATTAAACAAGTTACTTAAATGAATACATGAGATGCAACAATGCATTACATTAAGTCAACATTCACAAAATGCTGCACTTTACAACAAGTGTATAATTATTATTAATTCCTACACCCAATATACCACCATGTTAGTATTACTGTTATTATTCATTATAAAATCATCATCATCACAACCCACACAGTATTTATATTGTATATGTGTTTGCTTGATATATAACATTTCCCATATCTAGTCATGAGAAGTATAGTAATAACAGATTGATTCATTGATTGATTGATGCTCATGGTAACTAGATTTAATTTTAATGATGTGTATAAAAAGGAGTTGAGGTTATTTTTGTGTGTGTTGAGACTTAGACTTACATAGAGTATGTAGTGTTTTGTACATTGTAAATGTCATAAATATCTGTCTGTGTCTCATTTAATTGGAAAGCTAAATTAGCGCAAAGAAAAACAGGTTTACCCATCAACATGTCCTCAAGCGGTGTCACTTTAGCTTTATGTGGTAACAAGTTTGAAAAGATAAGCGATTAATCAATTAATCGCAAAATTAATCGGTTAATCATTAAAGTCATTTGCGAGTAATAAAATCAGTATAGAAAAATACAAATTGCAACGTAATAAATCCACCACTGGATTTACATTTGGAAGTTTTATTTCTTGTGAACAAAAACAAAGACAGGAAGAAAAGGAGTGTTTGAAGAAAAAAGCAAAAGATAAAAAGTGTATTTTGTGATGAGATAATTAAAAAGTAAACAACACTGACGACTGCTGTCAAACAAATAACACCACGAAGGCCACACGCAGCCCCATAAATATTCCCATGCCTTCAGTAGTGCTACTTGAACTTGGTCATCTGTTCTATCATAGTACTGAGGCGCTATGCAATGTAAAAAAAAAAAGTGCTATCTGAATTTAAATAACCGTAGCACGTAGCTCTCTAAAGCTGACAACTTCATTGAAAATACCATAAATCATAAAGGAGGATGGCAAAATTATGCTAAAGACTGCTAACTGATTAGCATTAATGTGCTCACTTTCTCCTTTGAGCACTGAAGCAGAGCGGTTTGTGCCTCTTTCCCGACAGACAACACCATTAACCTTTGCAATTCAAGCTCCGCTGTTTGCTGCCAGATTAGCAGAGGCAGTGACCCCAAAACGAGATGTTGCTATTTGGATGTGGGGGAGCGTAGGGTAGATGGACAAACGGCCATCATAAAAAATAAACCACCTCATCAAAGATCTACCCAATGTTATAGATCTAATTTATTTCACACAGAAGCTCATCTCATTTGCCACAATAGAGATACATTTAGACATAAATCAAGTGCAGCTGGAGAGACTTTGTGTGTGTGTGTCTTTAATGAATTTCTTTGATCCTTGGTTAAAACTGCTGTATTTCTCAACATGCATATGGAGGAAGTTGAAATAGACGTGGCCCCAACTCCTTTAGCTCATGCAAACCATCCGCACATCCTCATTATTCTTGTGCATGTTTTGTGTACCAGCGAGACACTGCAGGTGAATAAGGATTTTTTTATTTATTTAGAGATATTAATTTGAAACTTTTGCTGTAGATTACTGCCATAAATATGAGAAGGAGAAAAAGGTTTTCTCTCATTTAATGCTGTTATAAAAAAAAACATTGCCTGCAGTGTTGTAACCATGTTATAGTGCAGTTCTCTCATTAAAACATACCTGGACATGTGCTTTGTTGTTACCCATTGTGCATCTGCATATTCAATATGGCTCAAGACCTCAAAGTAGTCTGTGCCACCTCTTGATGTCCCGATGTGATAGGGGAGGGCAATTAATCGAAATTTCATTGAAATCGCAATCTCTACTTCAATTTCAGTAATCGTCATGGGACCTTACAATAGTCAGGTTTACTGCCGTTTCTTTGGCAGTAACAGCACCAACATTTGGAGATTGGAGACAATGGAAGAACTTATTGAAGAAAGCATTAGTTTGTGTTTGAGCTGTGGTTTGTACAAAGGTTATGTGTAAGTTCATGAATCAGCTACATGCATTTGTTTTAATTATGGAAAATATAAATGAAATCGAAAATTGAGATTGATCAATATGAGGAAAATAAAAACTTGATTTATGTTTTGCCATATCGTCCACCCCTCTGGTCCTCTTTTTTTCTTTTTTAAGTCAAAGCAGCTTCACCGGACCTGTCCTGGCTATTTCAGGCCTCAGATTGCCTTCACTACAAATCATGTCTTGCAAATAGAAAGCTCTGTTAGATTTAGGTAAGAGGTAACTGCTTCACTCCCCTTTATGATCGGAAAGGATGAGTCCAGGGATGAGTTGAAATATTTTAACTTCTTCTACATCTACATACACTATTATAAGTTATAAGACATGTTAAATGTTTCATAATAAACTACATAACAGCAGTTATATTATTTTCTCCTAAAATATGACTGCTTTTACAATATACTCTGTGGAGGCAAAAGGATTTTACTCTAAGTAAAAGTAAAGCCTTTTCTCTTAGATGATAAAACCGCAGTAAGAACATGATTTACCTCAGAGCTTAGTTTTTGTACCTCTAAGTGTTGTTGTAGCTTTCGATTGTTTGTAATATATGAGGTTTTATTCGGCAAATAGCAAATAAATGTTGCTTGAACTGGATTGAAGGAACAAAAAAATGTGTCCTCACATATTTCTCTCCACATTGTTGTGTGTGTGCCTGTACCTGGTACTGTTGGTAGTTATAGATGTTGCCATAGTAGGGAGTGTAGCGCGAAGGCTGGTATAGATTGTAATAAGAGGTCTCAAGCAGCAGGTCAGACCCTCCTTCGGCTCTGGCGGTGGGGCTGGGGGAGGATGACATGGCGCGACTTCCTGGACACAGATCACATATTTTTTAGTAATCACAAAATAGCGTAAAAAATTTTATGAGTATTATTATGTGGTAACTATACCCGTGATGAAAAAGATCAGTTTAGATAAGTTTTGTGGGTCTTAGCTTTCAAATGAGGAGACCGGAGAAAAATGTGCTCGGTGAAGGTGGGGGTTAAGAGCTTGATTTATGCCTGGTGATTCTTGGAAGGTCAAGAATGTAGTCGTGTTTTATAGTTTTTGAAAAATGAAAACAAATAAAAGTAAACTCTTCTTAACTGCGTAACCCCCGCCTGAACCGAGCACATTTTTCTACAGTTTGGCTTTACCCCAAATCTAAAAGCTTCTGGAAAAAAAAAAAACATACAGCAACGAAAACGAGGATGAAAACGCGACAAAAATGTGACAAAAAAAGTTACGATTTAGTTTAGTAGGCCTCACTTTTTAAATGAGGCAGTCGAGAAGCTTTTAGATTTGGGTAAATCCCAAATGGAGAAAATACACTCGCATTAACCGCGTTGTTTCTGCGTTTTTGTCACATTTTTGAAGCGTTTTTTTATGTCATTGTTTAGTCACGTGTTTGTTGTATTACTGTTGGGTTTTCTGGAACGTTTTAGTCGCTCTTTTATTGCTTCTCTTTGTCGCTATTTTCAGGCAGCTTGTAGATTTGGGTAATGCCAAATTGAAGAAAATGTGCTCGGTTCAGGTGGGGGTTACGAGGTTAAAGAGGACAGAAAGAGACAGGAGGGTTTTTTGGTTGTAACATGTTGATTGACAGATGACATTGCCAAGGATGCCTAAAGAATGAATCAAAGAATCTTAATTAAAAAAACACTTAAGCATTTGTGCCAAGTTCCTGGTGACAATCTTGCATTTTTTTAAATTTTTCCTAGCTTGGTAATAATTTTAGACTGCGTGTCACAGTCGATGCATTGTTTTGTTGCTTTTTATTCAATTAAAAATGTCTGACTCAACGCATTGTCAACAGCACCATCTGTTGGTCTGATGTGTGATCATTTCGCGAAGAGCCATCGTCACAACACAATAAGTCATATGGCCTGTAGAAACAACGGCGTCACCATTTTACTTGTGCCTTTTCTTATCAACAAGGCCACATTCTTGTTGGGCAGACCCTGAACTTTTGGTCAAGCACAGGGAAGACACTGTGAACCACTGGCCACTGAGATAATTACATTTGTTGTTGAACTGCCGCCATCAGAAAATCACAGCGTGCTCGACTCCCTTTTTTCAGCCTTTTCGCTCAGTTGCCAAATCGGGGACCAAGGTCACACTCTGATGTTCACAGAATAAAGTGACTACCTTTGATGAGCTATAATTTGTGCAAGGCATACCTTTTACGCTTTAGAGTGAACAGGTATTGAAAGGGAATTACCAATGTGTTTCAGTTTAATTATTCGTCACATGTCACCTGTCACAGCCACAGAGGCGCTGGTTGGTTCTTCCGAGTACATGCAATCTGCTCCACTTTCATTTTTGACCACCAGATCTGGGCCAGGCAGGGACACGGGGCTGCAAATGCCCAGCTCCTCTTCTTGGGCCTGTTGTCTACGCAACGCGACCTAAAGAGAGGATGAATGATTAGATTATAACAAAAATGTACAATTCTATGTGCTAGACATCTGCAAAAAAAAAATAAGTAAAAAAAAATTGAACTTAAAGACACACTGCATAACATTTTGGACAATGCCGTTGCCATTAACACAAAACATGCTCCCAATGACCAGCTCAACACAGACAATGCTATTTTTGCTGTGGGTAATCAAACAATGGAGAACCTAACCTGTTTAAATGTCAGTAGAATTTGACAGACGATGCTGGAGACGTACCCAGACGCAGTATTTTTCAACGATGACACTATCTGTCGTAAAATAAATGCTTGTATTTCAATTTTATTTATTGGGTAACATTTTACGCAGTGTGGCTTTAATATCACATAGTTAAAAAGTATAATGGCAGAAATTAATTTTAGATCTAAGCTTGTTTTTGTTTTTCATCATTATTTGATTGTGGTAAATGTATGCTCCATAAATGTGACATAACTGAAGGAGAGTTGTTACAAAGTGTTGTACAATAAACTATTCATGTAGCCTAAACAGCACAACGCAACTGCTGTAACAATAACAATGTAGGCTAGTGTAGCAACTTCCCATAGGTAAATACAGGATTGTTTGCAAACTGCTACATAACCGTAGCTCCACTAAGCTAGTTCTGAACACGTGACAAACAAATGATTTAAATTGGTGCAAAATGTGTGCAAAATCTATTCTTTGACTTGTTCGCCTATTAGAAAGGTTTATGCTTTGAACCCATTTGGTCAACGGGCAACAAGATAAACACACTTCTCTGCAGATGAATGAATTTTGCCGCTCGAAAAGGTGAAACGAGGATTTTTACCTGTGCCGCCATCACTCGCTGACGCTCAGCAATCAATTTGCATTTTGGGCACTGGCAATCTCTCCAATTGCAAAATCGCTTATGTCCCTTTAAAGGGGACACATAGCCGTGATTTCTACAGCGGCTGCATTTGGGGTTCCGCGCAGGTTTGAGGCCTTTGGTCAGAGGTCCAGTGCATTCCGGCACCTGTTTGCTGTGCTTCTCCTTACTCATCATCACAGCAGAACTAATTTAAATAACAATAAGATGAAGTTAAAAAAGTGCTCCTGAATTTGTTCCTGCTACTGTCTAAAAAATCCCTGTCTCATCTGAGCCGCTGCAGCTGCTGGTCAGACTTATCTCACTCACACCCTGGGCAGCGTGGAGGGAGGGATTTTTTTCTTTTTCTTCTTCTGATGTGCTACATTAGCCTATGCCAGGAGATTACAGAATAAAACAGCATGTCAGCAGCATTGGGTCCTATTCATGCTCTCACTTTTTATTTAATGTAATTTTTTGCTTAACCCCTTACCCCCCACTTTAACCATGAGCATTATTTTCCAGCTTGGCTTTACTCAAATCAAAAAAGCTTCTTGCCCAGTGTAACGGCTCATTTGAAAGCTAAGACCTTCAAAACTGATGTTGCCGCATTTTTTATCACATTTTTGAAGCGTTTGTCTGTTTTTCCATCCCTTTTCTAACGGTTCTTTGTCTTGTTTTCGTCTGTTTTTCGCATCGCATTTTGTGCTGCGTTTTCGTCACTTTTGCGTCGCGATTGCGTCAAGTTTTTGTCCTTCTTTTGCGGCCGTTATGTTGCTTTTTCATCACTCCTCAGTCTTGTTTCGAGAAGCTTTTAGAGCTGGGCAAAGCCAAACTGGAGAAAATGTGCTCGGTTCGGGTGGAGGTTAAGAGGTTAAACCGACCTAAATAAACGTCTAGGTAGTTTATCATTTCAGGCAATAAAACATATTCAACTGTGTAACATCATTGTGTGACTGTCTACCTCCAAAATGAACCTAGAAAATTCCATCGTGTCCTTGAACTCAGCATATCCTAGCAACCGCAAGTTTGGTGCGTGATCTTGGAGCTTCGAAAAAAAGTGAAAGGATGCCCAAAAAAAAGACTAAAAATGGTGCCAAAAGTGACGACGACAAACAGATGACGAAGAGAGACTCGGACTCTGCAACAAAGGTTGTATCGGAATTTGAAGAGAAAGAGAAGAGCGTCTTTTTAGCACAGATTCGCTTGTTGAATGGGAAGTTGGAAAGGTAAGCTATGTTTAGCGCAAACACAAACACGCCATCCATTTTTGTTACCAGCCTGAGGAAAAACTTGCTGTTGCCTATAATCCAAGGGTTTAGCTACAATGTGGTGTTACTGTACTCCCTTTCTTGATTTAGCGAGATAGGGTGTCATGTGTTGGTCCTATGCGCAGTGCCAAAAAATAAATAAATAAAATAACTTTTCCTAGACCCTGTTAAGCTATGATTTGATCTCGGCCCAGTGGTACTTGGAAGGTAAACTATTTAGTAAGGTGGTATCTCATCTGGACCTTTCTGTGATTTCACAAGGTCACCTTACTCAGAAAGGTAAAGGGGAAAGTGAGGGGCCCTGATGCCATCTGTGGGGGTATATTGCCCCACTGTTCCACCCAGCTTAGTGGTGTTTTTAGCTGTTCCAAAGCTGTGTAGATCGTAGTCAGATTCCAACTTGGTGAACACTTTAACTGTAATCCCGATTCCCAAATTCTTCTAAAGAATCGAGTGATTTCAGACCGGTCGCACTAACATCGCTTGTGATAAAAACTTTTGAGAAGATTTTCAAATCTGAGATTTCATTAACAGAGGGGAAAACTCGACCCAATTCCTACCCTGATTTATTGAGTTTTGAATGTCAAAAAATAAGGCGGAGTTTACATTTCTTACAGATTTTTCCACTAATTCAATATCTTACTTTAAAACTAAACAAGATATCCAAAATCCCCTCTGAAAAAGTCTTTGAAAAAGTCATCTTGAGGCTCTTTCACTAGAACAACAAAAATAAATCAAGTTAGAAATCTATGGGTAATCATGCACTCGGACCTGAATTTTATATATTAAGTCCATTACATCAGCGGCCTATTACTATCTAAAAACATTGCTAAAATAAAAAAAACATAGTGTCTAAACCAGATTTAGAGAGACGAATTCATCGTTTGTCTCCAGCAGGTTAAACTACTGTAACAGCCTGTTCACTGGCCTTTCCAAACGAGCTGTTAGAGCTGCAGTACATCCAAGATGCTGCGCCTCGAGTCCTGACAGGAACCAGGAAATACGACCACATTAGTCCAGTGCTCCGGTCCCTGCACTGGCTTCCTGTCGCTCAGAGAATAGACTTTAAAACAGCTCTGCTTGTGTACAAGTCTCTTCATGGTCGGCCACTAAAGTATATAGCTGACATGTTACAGCCTTATGAACCATCTCGGGCCTTGAGATCCTCAGGGAGGGGTCTCCTGGTGGTTCCCAGAGTCACGACTAAACACGGTGAGGCTGCGTTTCAGTTTCATGCAGCAAAGGTCTGGAACAGCCTCCGTGAGAACGTGAAACAGGCCTCAACCCTGACTGTGTTTACGTCCAGTTTGAAAGCACACGTATTTACTGCTGCCTTTGGTAACTGGTTGTATTTTAACTAATCTTACTATATAATTTTAATTTATACATATTCGTATTTTTTATAAATTTTTATGAGTTGTATCGATTGAATTGTTTTACTGTGTTAGTGTTTTTGGTGTCGCTGTGAGGCACATTGAGTTGTCTTGTGCATGAAATGTGCTGTATAAATAAATTTGCCTTGCCTTGTAACAAATATAGTTTGTTACAAAGTTTGTCTAATGGTGTGACAATAACCATCTTGATTGAAAGGTGCATTTTGCAACTTTGGAAAAAAAAAGTAGATTTTTGTGCGTGATTGACCTTGTAATGGCCCAGCAGCTGGGTCAATATCAACTTTTTTTTCCACATAAAAAGTTGCATAATGTACCTTTAAAGGTTTTAAAAACCAAAGATTTGGTTATTGATTTTAGACGCATGACATTGTTCTCTTTGGGCAGAAGTGTCATTCATGGCCAAGTGGTTGAAGTGCAAATATCTCTACTTAGATTGATAGCAATACAAACACAGACTCCATTGGTAAACGTGGTCAGCAGAGAATTCATCTTTTAAGGAAACTGAACTCTTTAAATGTAAATAAAACAATTCTTAGCAACTTATGCTGCTGCTTTATAGAGAGCCTCTTAACTTTTTCATTTGTTTGCTGGTTCAAGGGTTTGCCTGTGAAAGATAAAAACTAATTGCAAAATAATAACGCAATAATGTTTTCTGAATCCTGTGTGAAAAGTTTGGGAACCACTGTCACAGATTATACAGTGGGGAACAAAAGATAAAAACACACTTGTAATTTCAGTCAAAGACACAGAATCCTTCGTTCGTTCCTCCTTCGTTCGTTCCTCCCTTCTAGATATCTGTTCAAGGACTTTCCAGGCATATTTTTCCACTATAGGTTTCGTTTGTATAGGCTGCTATCATTTCTTGATGAAGGACAGGCCAGAACTGTAAAATTATGGGGGAGAACAGCTGTGGACCTCTTAACAAATTAAAGGGTTATATAAAAAAATAAAAATAAAGATCTTTGTGAGGCTACAGAGGCATGATCAAATTTAACTAATACAATATATACTATACATTATACTATGGTCAGTGACGATTATCTGCCTAAATTATCTGCCTAAATTGGTTATAAAAAGTGGTCTGATCTTTATTCAAATCACAAGAATGAATAAACAGTGTATGCTTAAACTAATACCACCCAAACATTTACATTTTATGATATTTTTATTGGCCATAACATGTAAACATTCACAGGACAGCGTGGAATAAGTAAGTGGAATATTGCTGTTTAATCTCTGTATCCCTATGACATAGTGCTCTCATGTAAAGCGCTTTGTGACCATGTCTGTGAAAGGCGCTCTATAAATAAAGTTCTTCTTCTTCTGTACTTCTAGTTACTGAATAATACATTGTCTCATCCAGATATGAGCAGAAATGTGATGAACTGGAGAAGCAGAAGAAGGATTTAAACTCCAAAAACCGTGCCCTTGAGGAGGAGAAGGCCGACATAGTGGATTTTCTCAGACACTCTTTACTGGCTAAAGAGGAAGAAGTGGAGAGGCTGAGCGAACGCCTGGACAATGTTCAGCAGACAGCTCAGAGGGAGCGAGAGGAGATGCAGCGACAGCACAGTATAGACACGGAACAACTACAAAACCAGGCTGGCACACTGACTGTAGAGAATAAAGCACTTGGTAAGTCTGGTTTGAAATTGCCCAAACTATTTTTTTCATGTTGCAAATTTCTAACTGACATATTGTCAATTACTACAAGAAAAAAAAAATCTCCTTAGAGGACATCTATACCAACCTGTTTAGATCTACAGTATATGATGAACAATTTAGTATAAAGTAGTCTTTACATTTGGGCTTGGCTCTTAAATAAAATCATCCCGCCACCGAGCAAACTTTGCAGAGCATGTGACAATAAGAGCTCAAGTGCGGCCAATAGTCAAAGGTTGCTGCACATATCTCATCTGGTTGCTCACCCCTTTTCACCATAGGCCAAAAGCTTCTCACAAATGAATAATTTAAAACTTACAGCTGATTTGAGTCTATCACTATTTTTTACATCATGATTTTGAAACAAAGGGGGAAACAAAAATATATAAAACATGTTCAGATACATTTAGAGCAGTAGGTCTATACAACCATTTAATGTGATGTTTTAGTGGAAAAGCTGACCCTCGTGGAGAAGTTTTTAAAAGAGAGAAACGAGCTGATGGCAAACTTGGAAGCTCTGAAGAAGCAACTGTCTCAACAAGAGAACGAGCACCGACTCACCCTCCATAACTTGGACATTCAGGCTCTGATGGAGAAGAAAAGGTTAGTCTACATTAGGGGCAGCAAGTACTTTATGGATACTTGAGTAACTACAAGAATGACTACTTTTCAATATTATCATTTGGTGCACAACTAAATATGAGTGTTTTCACCAAGGCAGTGACATACAAGTTAATCAGTGATATGCCAATGAGTTATAGCGAATATAACTCGTGTGTACTGCAGAAAGCCTTTTGGGAGCTACTTAGAAAGGAGTGGCAATAAATAGAGTACAAGCATGTGTCGTATTTAAAAAAATAAACTGCTGCCTTACCAACCCGTTACCTCTCTAAAGGTGGGAGAAAAAACTGGAGAGCCATGCAAGCAGTACGGAGGCAGAGGTCCAACGCTTAGTCAACCAGAGGCTCCCAGAGACCACCAGTGTAGCCCTACAGGAGAACCAGCAGCTGAAGGAGCGCTGTAGCCTGCTGTCGGAGCACACTCAGGGGCTGGTGCTGAAGAACACCGATCTGCACAACAAGAAAACGGTGGCTGTACTGGACGTGGAAAACTTGGAGCAAATGTTAAAAGAGGTGTCCCGCCGAAACTGTGTTCAAAAGAAGGTCAGAACAGAAAGTATTCCCAATCCACGTCATTTCTTATTTTATAAATGTACGTTATGTCACAGGAACAAAACCTATATTAGGGATTAGCAACTTTCTCACCAACAGCATAAGACATGACCAACTTTGACTTTTGATAAGTGTTCTCTGATTTCTCCTTTTCGCTCAGGTACTGGAACAGCTGACTGACAGGTGTGCACTGCTACAAACCGAGCTTAATCAATGCAGACAAAAGCACCAGCGGCTTCACTCTCTGCATTCACACAGTTTGGACGAGATGGAGACTCTCAGGTTCAGCCGACAAGCGGAAATATTCAAATCAGCTACACACAAGTCCAGCACTGATGTTGTCACTATTGTGTGTTCAGGCAGGACAAAGCCTCCGTCTTCAAGGAGTGCAATCAGAACCAATGTGACATCAGTCGTTTAGAGGCAGAGCTACAACAGGAGCAGAGGAAGAGGAGTGAGATGAAGAGCATCCTACAGAAGGGGTGCATTATACTCAAACAGGCATTGGTGGTACATGTTTTTTCAATATCGTCTATAGGGATTACAATGATGTCAGAAAGTTACAAGCTTATTGGTTTTAAACAGGAAGCTGATGAGGAATCAAAAGAGCATGTTGACAAGTGGAAGCTGCTCATGCAGAAGCTGCTGGTGATCCTTGATCATCATTCGGAATACGCCAAAGTCCAGGTATTATTCATGTGTTTCAGATCTACACAAAGTAAACTATTTTATACAAGTTGCATTTTTCTTAGGACAAAGAAGTGAGCAGACGACGTGTCAGGAAGAGGGAATAAAATTTGATCATGTGTCAACAAAAACATGGAACAAACACTCTTTCGCTTAATTGTCAAAGAGCAGGTGTCATTTGTAACATTTGATATAGTTGCCAAACAACATACTTCCAAAACCAAAGTTTAAAGGTTAAGAAATCGATGGCAATAAATGAATTAATCACTTTAGGGATATTATTGTGTCTCGTCATTGATTTTCCAAAAGTTGTACATAATCACACAAAAGAAAAACACCACTATTTAGTCGCCGTTGAAACGTTTATTTGTTATGTGTCAGGCACTTCGGTTACCATGTATAGCTGAATAGTACTGTTACGAATACTGGACTTGTATTACACATTGACAAATATGGAACGCAAAAAGACAAAAAAAAGGAACTGTTGCATGTTCAATGAAAACACAGATTTGCCTCCAAAACTATACTCTTTATAAACGTACAACTTCATTGATTGTATAGAAATATTTAAAATACTGTGATTCTTCTTTTAAATAGATTAGTAAGAATAAAGGATTTGTATAAAAGTACAGATTCATTTGTCAAATAAACATTTACTCCAATGTGTTCATTCACATAAATAAAAGAGCAACCTTATCTGAGGCTGTTACGTTGAGGTTAACAATATATACAAGATACACTGACTGCTCTGTCGTAATATATTAGTAGGTATACAATCCTTAGCTCCACATTAAGGTTTTAAAACAAAACAGGGAAAAACAATCAAATTGCTAAAAAAGAGCAAATGGCATTTGGTAAAAAAAAAAAAAAAAAAAAAAAAGGTGTGATGTTTTTGTTGGTTTGATACAGAGATCCTGGTCAAGCATGAGGCACCAGCTGGTTACATTCATATTAAAGGGCACTTAGGGCTCATCAGAGGCGGCACACACTGAAGTAGCATCCCACATCCAGCTGTGGGTAAGGCATCACTGGCCTGAAACAATAGCAGCACAGAGTCTGAGGCAGGGGCGGGTCCTCTAATCAAACATGCCCCGACGAGTGGGACTGGGGGATGTCTTCCTACTGAGACGAGGGGTTCCCTGCAGACAAAAGATAAAGATAAAATATGTGTTTGATTGCTGATACTTACAGTACATGATGTAGCAATGATGGGTACATACTGGTGATTGGGCTTTGGAAAAGTTCACATGTGCATAAAGCAGTACTGCAATGTCCTTATGTCCAGCTTCCAGAGCAATAGACAGAGCATTGCTTTCATCCTGAAATCAAATGTGTAAGTTACGCATTATTTATAACACTTGGGTTCAGATTTGACTGAAGAAAATTATATGAAATACTCACACTGTCACTCAGCGTAGCATCGCAGCCTGGCTGAGCCAGCAGCAATTTGACAATCTCCACATGGCCGTGCTCACTGGCACACATGAGGGCAGTGGAGCCCTCGTCGTCCTGGATGTTGACCTCAGCGCTGTGGGCCAGGAGCGCACGAACCATGTCCATCCTGCCATGACTGACAGCCAGCATCAGAGCCGTCTGACCCGCCTGGACAACACCAGCCCACAGTCAAGTTGATCAATTATTTACAACTTCAGTTTATAGTTCTATTGAACTCACTACAAAATATACAGTACTTTAAACACGTTAAACACACATTTGACATGACCCAACACATTTTTAACAATTATACTTTGGCCACAAGAGGTCACCAAAGTACTAACATTTGTGAAACAGACTGCGATAATAGTCAAATGTTTCTATACATACTGTTGAGTATTTTACTCTAATCCTCTATGCCTCATGGGAGTTCTTATGTGCAGAGTAATAAAAGCTCAAAGTTAAGGCGATGAATGTAATTGATGTATTTATTGTTTGCACTTGTTCTAAACTGTCACCAATGTATTCTATGTTCCTGTTCCTTTTTCAAATCAGAGGCAACGCCTTTAACATAACACTGAAATTAGGGCTGACCAAAAGTCATATCCCGATATATTTAGGTTGAAAATATATATATTTAGGTAAAAAAATAAATTATATATATATATATATATATATATATATATATACACACGTGTGTGTGTGTGTGTGTGTGTGTGTGTGTAAGAGCTATGAGCTATGAAATGTTAAGTCAACGCCAAATACAAAAACCCACTATATAATGTAAACATAAACACTTTATAACAGCTCCGTAAGGTGCACTTAAAATATAAAAATAGCCTATAAAATAGGTCAATCTTTTTCTGTGGACAGCATTTATATATAAAGAGATACCAAAATAAAGTGCTCAGTCTTGCCTGAAGCAAGTATTATAGCGCAAATCTGAACTATATCGATATATGCGACATGGTCTAATTCCATATCTCATTTAAAAATATATCAATATCTCTTAAATATCGATATATTGGCCAGCCGTAACTGAAATGTAACTTGAACATCATGTAGGACCTCACTGACCTGGCTGGCACGAGCATTGACGTCACCCTTGCCAAAGAGCTCCTCCACAATGTGCATGTCTTTGGGTGTTTCTACGGCAGCCAGAGCAGCGAGCATGATGGGAGTGTATCCCGCCTTGTTCTGCTGGTTCACATTACAGACATCTGAAACACAAAACATGATGTGGTTTTGATTGTGACTGAGTTGTCGTCTTCTCCACCAGTCACTCAAAAACTGTTTGACATTGATACGGTCTTCTTTCAGCCACAACTATGACCTAACAAATACTGAGATATTGGGGTGGGACTGCATTGTCTGGACTATAACTTAAAAGACGACTTGAGGAAAAACCTCTGAAGCTTAATAAAAGGGGATGCTGTCCTGCCAGGGAGAAGAGCAGTGGGGGTCTGAGGATCGGAGAGTATGTTGAAATACAAAAGCTAGAATGGGAAAAGGGGGAGGGATATGCTGTCACATGGGACAAGTGCACAAAAGACAGACTGAGCGGGCACAAAGGGCTTTAAAGCGGTGAGCGTCCCTCACTTCATCACAGTCTATAGAGTTCTCTTCAAACCAGAGACTGTTAAGAATTTTAATGTCAAGAATTTTTACCCACATTAGTTTTTAAAAGTATGTAAGACTATCAGTGAAAGCTAAACAACAGAATAACCGAGTTAATATGCACTACAGGTATTGAAGTATTTAGTAGTACTGCTTTAAATATGTAATGCAATCATGGTACAAGGTAATGACAAAAATGCATTCTAACCTGCGTCAAGAAGTTTCTTCACCACCTGGAAGTTGGAGTGAGACACACTGTAGTGCAGAGCAGTGTTTCCATTGCCGTCAGCCATGTTGACAATGTGACGGAGTACTGCGGGTGACACGGCCCCGAAGCCGCTCAGGTAATCCTCTACCATGGCCGCCGTGGCTGTCTTTTGACTGGAGACCCGGAACCACTCATGCTGAATTGTGTTCAGACAGGCTCTCTAAACACACAAAGGATAAGCAAGATATTTGTAGTACGGTCGTATGTCATAATTTCATTACTTATGCGTCCTTACCAAGTCTTTAGTGCTTACGGCCTTGGGGTCACTCAGGTGGGACTTCAGGACACCACACGCAGCCAGCATCTTCTCACTTAGCTCATACCTGTTGTAGAAGTACACAGGACCATGATAAAGCTCGTTACAGAACTACGTAATAAGCACTAGTAATATCTTTTCTTCTTTCCAACTAGTTGTGTACCTCTCTCTGCTTTCTGAACTTGCATCAGTTTCTTTCTTGTCCACATCCTCAGCTGCTTCTGCCTCGAACGCCGCCATGACATCTGTTCCCTCTACATTCTTAAAGCCTTCTGAGTCTCCAAACTCTTTGTCCTCCTCCTCTTCATCAGATGAGCTGCTGTCTTCTGAGCTGGACTCGTCACTTGATGTGGTCTCATAGCTGCGCCACAAGAGGAAATCAAATAAATGCATTAGTTTAGTTTGTTTTACCTGTAGCAGTAAGACGTGTGAGACAGAGGTTACAGACAACACCTTACCCTCCATTGACTCCAACAAACTGCAAGTTCTTCTTTGTGCCGTTGGAATCCGGCTGGCCGCCCTTCTTCATGATGGATTTAAGAGTACTCTGATTACAGTGCAGTCCTGAAGAATGAGTGTGTAGATCATTATCAAATAGTTATTGGTCATATCTACGTTGATTGACACATTATAAGAGAATCATTATCATCAAAAACAAAACAAAAAACTACAATATATATTTATTTTCAAACTACAAAAACATATTGCTTGATTGTTTTGGGCAAAAGTGGCTCCTGGTGGTTCCACTCCTGCTCAGGCCAATTCATATTGTCATGTCTTTGTGCAAGACACTTCATGCGCCTTAACCTGTTACTTGCCGTACCCCCTGATCAGGGGGGATAGGGTTAGGTTTAGGGTCAGCGGTTAAGGTTATGATTAGGGTTAGGGCGGCAAATGTGATGTAACTTGTGTTTCGCTCACATAGAGCTTACAAATATTTTTTAGAAACTAGAAGGTCTTGGCTTTCAAATTAGTTATCACACTGACATATAGGATGTAAGCTCTTCAGTCAATATGCTTTGGGATTTGGATATGCATAATTGATGAAAATAACTAACCCTAAGATGGCAGAAAACAGCTTAATGTCTACATGTCCGTGTGTGAGTCGGAGAGGTCAATGGCGCAGATTAGCCGCCTCGCTTCCATCAGTGCAGCCGCCTCTCCATACGCAGTGTGAAGAGTGAAGGAATAATAACTAGAATGCAGTGCCTTGAGTGGCCGTAAGCCATAATAATAATAATGTGATTATAATGTGAAATTTTTTATTTCTGCATTGAAGCTTAATACATAACACAGTTGCTTTAGCCAATAGTAAATGATGACATGACAGAGAAGCAGTGAAACAGTGGATGTTTCTCAAACCTCAACAATCCCAGTCATTTTAAGTAAAGGCTCCACAAACCACAGCCCCGAGCCAGAGCATGTAGCTCTTGAGCCAAGACTTGCCCCAACAGAGGCCTCTTTACGACTCCAAGGAAACACTGAACACTCGAGGACAAGTCGCTCAGCCTGTTTTGACAGGTGGGTGTGGCTAGAGTGAGGAGTTGATCAGAACAATCCCTGCAGATCACGTTTGTTACTTGACATACAAGTGCATGTGTGTAACTAGACACAGAAATGTGATTCCACTAAGTATGTGCCCATTACATAGTCCAAGCTTAAGCATGCACATTACAAAGTTTCATAAGGGTGCTATGTTACCGTGTAGGGCTGTTGACAACTGCAGATCCATACGACTCTTCTGCTCTGCACTGACAGCATGCTGTGCCTGTAAGTTTGCCTGGTCACCGACTGCAGTCTGGCCTGTGTCTGCTGCCTCAAAGTGGGACTTGAGTCTCTGCTGTTCAGTGCCGACTAAAAGACCAAACACATCAGTTAATACCAAAGAAAAATATGTGACAATCAACAGGTCTGCGTCTTTGCCAGTGCCTAATAACATAAGGTGAATTAAAAACAGCATACACTTCTATAAAGAAGTGCCGATGGGGGTTAAAAGCAAGACCTATATACTGAATTATACTCAATCCTTTTTACAGTCTCTCTACAACAACACATTTGAATCAGATTAAAACAGTAACCGCAGTAGATTCCACTAAGTTCATCTGCGCCGCAGCCTGAAACAAGAATGTGAGTTACAAAACGTTGAAGCTGCCATGAATCAGCATCTATTGTGAGAGCAGTGCAAGGGAAATGTAGCTATAAAAACAAGTGGCTGATTTGAGAGCCAGTAATGCTACTCTAAAGAAATTACCTCACTGTTGGTTTGAGTCCAAAGCCCCCACTGCATTTTTCAGGGACAAAGATAACTTTGACCCCGTCTGGTCAAATCAAGATTATCTTGGCGTCTGTGTGAACAGACTCACTGGCCTGCTTATTATTATCCAAGCTCACAAGCATACAGTAAATAAGCCTGGTCCAAAAAGGTACCACCACATTTGAGGACTTGTGCACCCTTTGGTCTCCATTTTTCAGTTTTCTGTTGCTAGTAGTCTCTAAAACTATCTGGCAACAATAAATTCTATACATGTATTTGTCTGTATTATTTACTACATTCTGCCAGTTGGCAGATTGAAGGTGCAAATTACAGTAAGTCAGAATGGACTGCAGAGTTAGGTCGTCCTCACCTGCCAGGGCGCAGTCGGTCTCCAGCTTGAGAATGTCCTCGGCACTTCCATACTTCATAACGGAGTTTATGGACGAGAGTGTGCTGACTAGTTGGCTGTTGATGGAGCCAAACTGACTCTGGGGTTGACCAAAAGCCTCTGCGAGCTCACTGTAGTTCTCAGCCAAGAGCATCTGCTGTTCCTGTAGCAGCTTTTGCACCCTTTCGATGTAGTGGTCCAGCCCCGCAGCCTCCTGAGTTTGGGCATGGCCCGGCACAATATCACATTCAATATGCTCTTTACTAGTGCTTGTAACAGGTTCAAGGTCGGCTGGCTGGGAAGGGCCACATGCTATGTTTCTAGTTTTTAAGCCAACTAAATGGTTTTCATAAATGCTAACTGGTCCCACCCCACATTCTTTGGTTTTTGAGGAGCTTGATTTGCCAAGGAATGACTGCACATCCGTGACTGTTCCGACTGCAACAGAGCGAATCTTACTGGGTGAGTGAAGGTCTTTGACCAGTCCTTCTCCTACTGCTACAGACCGGGTCTCAGTTACAGCAGTGTTTGTGTGTTTGTCCTCAGTCATCAGTTGCATGTAAGTGCAGGAGTCTATCAAAACCGCAGCATCTGTATTAGTAGAAGTATTTTTAAGTTGACTGTCAGTGTTGGTTTGCTGTGTGGCTGACTCTGGTGCAGCCATGATTCCAGAGTCCATCTTTGTAATCAGATCCATGTTAGTTCCTTGTGAGACAAGAGTCTTCACAGGACACACAATAACATCTACAGAACAGTCCCCACAGCCCACTGTTCTCCGCTCTTTGGTCACAGTTCTGTTAAATGTGACAGTATCTATAGTATCCTCTGTATTGACTCCAATCTCCGCGACATCTCTATCCATGCTGACCTCCTTGTGACACATCTCCAACACTCTTCCCACACACTGGTCACTGACCTGCACTCGCTCATGCACCTCCCAGCGGTCCATCGGCACCTCTGGACCCACAGCCACAGAGTGCACACTTGGCTGCACGCTCACCCCAACAGTGATGCCTGCACTTTTGACAGGGCTGCAGGTCAAATAATCTCCCACTCCCTGACTACGCACTTGGACTTTAGCCTCCACACATGCATTGTACATCTCCGGCTTCACCATCAGACCTTTGTCAGACTTTTTCTTGCTTGAACCTCCGGCCACTTGAAGCTCTAGCTTAAGTTTGCCCATCTCCATTTCATGAGTAGTTTCTTTGAGTTGAACCTCCAAGCGATATATCTTTTCTTTAAGAGCTTCAATGGTCTGCTGCTGTAGCTCAATTTCTTTCTCAGCTTCACTAGTCAAGCCCAGCATGGTCTCTGTCACACCAACAGCTGCACTGCACATTTTCTTCTCGTCTGTTGTTACACCTACATCCCGTAAACTACACTTTTGGGTCTTCCTTTGGTCAGTGAAATTACACATATTTTCATCAGTAACAGTTCCTATAGACTTTTGATGGGCTTGTTTTTGTGCACAGATGTCAGTCTGAGAAGTTTCTGTGTTGTCTCGTGTTGTCCATTCCAACGCTTGGACTTCAGCAGCCAAACGTCTGAACTCCGCCACCCTTTCAGTGCGTTGTTCTTGAGCTTCCGGCTCTTTAATGTGCAATTCCATTTCCTTCTGAATCAAACTTGGATTTTCCATTTGGTCAGCACTGCCAACACTGAAGGAACGCTTCCGAAAGCCACCAGGACCTGGGTTCTTGGACTGAGCAACCATTTGTCTCTTTTCCTCTTGGAGAACTGCGATTTTCACTTGCAGTATTGGAATGGTTTTTACCTGTTCTTCCAGCTCCTTGAGCTTCTTCAGAGCGATCACCATCTGCTCTCTGATTTGGTGCAGCTGCAGAGGGCTGACATTGGTCACAGGGGTGTTCATGCCAGAACTCAAGGGGCTGTGGCGAATGGAGCCTCCAAGAGATGGGGTGTAGTAGGGGTATTCCCCATTGGTCACGTGACCGTTTATGTTTAGTGACTGATGGACAGACGGAGAGATCTGACTGGTGCCTATTGAGCCTGAATACGAAGACAGTGAGCTGTTGGAGCCCAACCCGCCAAAGCTGGCAAGACGTCGGCGGGGGGCTGGGGCCTCGCTGTGAGGCTGCATCAGCAGTCTCTCCTGCTCCAGGCGCCTCCTGGTCTCCATCAGGGTCTTCTCCACCTGAGGGTTGTGTCGAGGGGTGATGCGGGGAGACTGCGGGGGTAGCAGTGGTCGGTGCTCTGTGCTGCAGTAAACCTGCTGCTCAATGGAGGAGCTCAGTGTGGGGGTGAGCGGAGCGGGACAGAGCGGCCTGGAGCTGAAAGACACTGGGGATTGTTTGTCGTCGCTGTTGGAGGAGGACAGAGAGTCTGTGGATGTCCATTCAGCCTGAGAGCTGCCCCGTGGCAGAGCCAGTGGTCTGGCTGTTCGGGGCTTTCTCTGTATACTCAACTTCTTAATAGTGTTGCCCCGCTCAATGTCCTCGACATACTTGAGGAAATCCAGGTCTAGCTGATAACCGTACGGGGTTTCAACATAATATGGTGCCACCGGGTCCTTCTCCTCCTCTGTGCTCGGGCATCTTTGTCCTCTCTCTGTAAAAGATGAAAGCAAATTTCATAAATGCTTTTAAAACTGTATTTCCTGTGCACATACTTGCTGTATGACATAATTCCACACTACCCCTAATCGGAAGCGCACTACAAGTGCATACTGTCATTGTATTTGGACATGGAATCTTATGAAACAACTGGTTATTAATATGTCAAATAAAAGATAAGCAAATTAAGAAAACTGCATGCTTGAGTTACCAAATCAAATGCACAACTGCCTAATTACCAGGACAAAATAAAACAATAACAAAACAACAATAAAACACACATCTTAGGAAAGATTACACAATCTTTTTCTTAATTTAAAAAGCAAATCACCCACATTTCAACACCAAACATTTTGGTGTATACTGTAAAAGCGTAGTGTAACATGTGCTGAAGAACTGCTGTTTGTCTAATTTGTTCAAGATAAGTGCAAAGGTCAGTCGTAGGAAGCAACTGTACGTCAATGAAAATTTCACAAAACAATCACTGTTAAAGGCAAAGTCTAAACTCCAAACAAGCAGACGCCTAGGCACAGCAGCGCTTTCACGCAGTGTTGGCTAAATACAGCAGCTTGTTCTTGGTATGCCTGGAACTTCAGCAGACTAAAACAAACACAGGCCTGAAATAAACAGGGCGCGCTTCCTGCAGTTCTGAACAACAGCAAAGCCTGCTGCACTCACCTCAGTCCACACGCTCCATTTTGACTGTGCCTTCACTTCTCCACCTCTGCCTTTCAACAACGGACAAACTGTAGAGCACAGAGCTGCTGGTTCTCTCTGCTCTGCGTAATCTCAACTCACTTTCTACGCACGGGGGAAAAATTCCACGATTCGTGTAAAGTAAGCACAGCAGTGCTCTGGTGCACTATTGGACAGCTGCCTCACCAATCAGCTGACTGTCTGAGATTGGGTGCGTCCCTCTCCAAATGAGAGTTCTGTTTTTACTGAAGGGGCGGTCAGGCCAGTACACAAAACTGCCTGTTAAGACGAATGACAAACTATTCAAAAAGGTGAGTATAATGTGAGATTCTTAAACCACAAATAAAAAAAAAAGATAATAAAATTCACACAGTAAAAACAAGGTGGCCCCTCAATAATTGAAAAACCAGTAAACATACTTTTAAGTCTATATTTGCTACTAGTGATAATGCGGATGCTGTAGAGTCAAACTGGCTAAGAAATAGTCAACACGCAGAACTGTTAATATGGAACTACAGCTCAAGAGTGACAGCTGAGCGTTGACCTCAAACTGTGGCAATTGACACGGCCACACACCGACTGAGACCGGGATTCAGATGCATTTCTCTACAGGATTACACCATGATGACCACACCATTGTTGATGACATACCCGTTTGGGAATTGGACCATGTAATATAACAGTCAAATGCCCAATCATGTTGGGAAAAAAGAACTAATGTGTCAACCAAGAGTGGAGAGAGAATATTTCTCCTGTTATGCAACTGCCCAATTAATTGTGTAAAAATAGCACGGCCCTTGCCCAGACAAGTCAAAGTATAAAAAAACACGCATTTTTATCACTTGGCCTCTTTATATAGTCTTTTATGGAATAACTAATTGGCAAGTTTATAAGACCCCAATGTGAAGCCTTTACACAGTTGCAATAATGCATTACACTAGGTCACAGCAGAGAAAAGCGCCCTTTGACAGTCTTTCACACACTGGTCCCTTTCTCACAGCCTGGTATTTCCTGGCTGCGGCAGCCGTGCACTTTCTACACTATAATGTTTAATCAAACTGCAGCTGTTCAACACAACAACCACAAAGCATCATCCGCCAGAGAAAAGCCAGGAAACCGATCTAAAAATGTAACGAAAAAATTAACAAGAGTGGTGGAACTTAATAGAAACTGCCCAGATGACAAACCTTTGGCACAGACTATGTATGCGAGTTATGTCACACACTGGTGCCAAATTCTACATTTTCACTGTGTAGTACAACGATAATGTAAAAATGGAAGAAACGTTTTAACTTTATAATCTGCTCAAAGTTCTTATGCTTTGAGTCATTAAATAGCCAGAACTATCAGATAAAATACAAAATAAATCTAAATTATTTCTTGCTTACAACAAAGACAGCATTATGCTGATCTCATTTCAGAGTCTATAAACACAAACAATACACCATTATACAACGCTTTTGTGCAAAGCCACTTAATGTCTAACAGTTCTCCCATTTACTTCTCCAAACAGTGCCCTCATCATGCACAAGCGTTACCATGCAGTGCCTGGTACTACTTTAGAATCAGATCTCCTATTGACCTATTCAGGTACTCACGGCACAATCTAAATAAAAAGATGACTACAGCAAAGCAGCAACGTCTCCATGGAGACGAGCTGGTGACGTCCACGAATCAGCAAAGTTACGAGTCAGGCCTGAAGAGAGACTAGCCCGCTCATAGTAAAGCATGTTTCTAAGGATTTTTTTTTTATTGTTTACCAATACAAAAACAAAAACAAAAAAACATGTAATAAAATTATGAAATTACTGGAATGCTTAAAGTGAGCGTGTAGTGTTAGGGGGGATGATTTGTGTCTCCCATAAATACAACAACAAATTAAGACCATTTTAAAAAGTGACATTGTGGATAATAAATGTTAAACTCTCACCACATGCAATTGAATTTAGTAAAATGGGAGGTTACCTGGGCCATTGTTGTTGAAGTGTATGGTCTGAGCCATGGCTGCAGCTCTGAGCTCTCAGTCCCACACAAAGACCAACCGGGCAGGGACATGCAACTGCCATGCAAGTCCAGACAATCATGCAGCTCGCAAACTGGAACACAAAACAGAACACATGAGGTTAGTCAAACTGGTTAATGCTCCAAAACATGAGTACCATCAACCAGGCAGCACATCGCAATAGTTTTAGTAAGATTAGATGGAAGTGAGATCTGAGTAAATATATATAAAAATATATTCAAAAAAATAAAATCTTATGATGAAAGACTGGATGACAGACAGTTGTTTCACAGGTACGTTTGCATCTGGCATTCATTCAGTGTAAAGGGGCCTGGTCATAATCAGTGGATACTTTATAGCCCCCCAAAGCTAGAACTAGCGCTTTATCATGAAACATTTTTTTGCAATCCAGCAATTTCCAAGAAAGATGAGTACAACAAAATCGAAAAATATCCTTAATCCTCATTGTGTTTGAACTCCTGTATTGTCTGCACAATCTACGCACAGCAGTTCCAGTCCCTTAATCCACACACACAAACATTAGAATGCACAACAAAGTAGTCAGCCCAAAGTCACGCAAACGGGAGAGTGTCTTCATGCAAAAGACTCATTTAGACTGACCAAGCATCTCCCAAGTTTCCTGCTCCATGGAGTATCACAAGTACAAACACCTAAAAGCAGCAACAAATGGACACAATCGGTCATAATGAACACGGGCCGATCTGCTACTTTAGAACAACACCGTAAAATTTAATTTTTCACCATATTTCAAAGTTATATTTAGAGTCACGTGTGCTGCTCACTCATATTGCCAACAGCAGCCAGCAACCACCTTGGACTGACAGTACCTCAAACCTGCCCAACAAGAACTGTCAACAATTGTAGAGCTTCTTACCTGTAATTTTCATTCTAACTATGTCCTCTGTGCAGGTAGCAAACCAGAATGAGACTTAAAGCTGTCGACAACAAGCCCTTACCCAGCAGCCTTTGAAGAGAGGGATACTTTTCACGTCTAAGATTAGACAACTTCCTCAGATGACAGCTAGCCGATCTGTGCACTATAACAGGCATCAGGGCTTTAGGCTGAAGAGGGAGCAGACCCTACATTGGGCCTCCAGGTAACGAAACTGTCCCTGAATGCAGCGAACAGCCTCCACTTGCTCCTTCACTGCACTGGCAGAGGCTAATGAAGCAGACAATGGAAACCCAATTTGTAACGGTTTATATATTAACAAACCACAGCTCTAGGCAGAATCCATTAACTGCCATGGATAAATTAAACAAAAAAAGGTCAAGATCTTTTTGCAAGGCACCACCAATATGTTTTATGTATTTGTTTATTTGGTCGGGACAGTGTATGTTAATGGACCACATGGAACTCATGCATGTAAACACACCACAGACCACACCGGATTGTACCCATGGGCTAATTTCCATCAGTCGTCACATACTTGTACTCTGAAACCCACACTCACTCATTCTGGCCTACATGTAGGGGAAACTGGGGTACCGGGAGGAAACCTACGCAGACACGGGGAGAACATGTAAACTCCACACAGAAACGCCACACCGTGGGATCGAACACGGGACATTCATGCTGTGCAGCACAAGCGCCAACCACTGCACCATTTAAAGACACCGGAAAAAAAGTGTACAGTACAGTCCAAGTATGATAAAACCAAGTAAAAAAATTAAAAAAAATCTTTGGAGCTAGCCGTCCACGCCGTCTTTGGGAGGTGTAAAGTCATGGAGGCCGAGTGTATATTTGCAATTTGCATCATTGCCGTGAAACTTTAACTGATGAACGAGACATGTATGCCAAATATTCAGTGGGGTTGTTTTCCCCCATAAAAGGTTTTAATGCGGGAAAAGGCTCCAAGGCTGCAATATTTTTCAGTAAAAGACAACTGTGAAGTGAAAGTAAAAGACAACTGTGAAGTGAAAGCAAAATGATACATGATTCTGTTATTTTACAAAATATAGAAAAGTTAAAAGTGGGGCGTGCACCAGTATTCATACAGCATGAATTAATACTTTGTGGAACTTTTTCTGCAATAACAGCAGCAAGTCTTCTTGGGTATGACTACAAGATTTGCACATTTAGAGACTGACATTTTAGCCCATTCCTCTGTCAAATTAGAAGGTGAGCGTTTGTGAACAGCAGTTTTCAGGTCTTTCCACAGATTTTCAATAGGATTTAGGTCAGGACTTTGACTGGGCCATTCTAACACATTAATATGTTTGTTTTTAAACCATTCCATTGTAGATTTAGCTTTGTGTTTAGGGTCATTGTCCTGCTGGAAGGTGAATCTCCGCCCCAGCCTTAATTCTCTTGCTGACTCCAGCAGGTTTTCCTCCAAAATGTCTCTGTATTTGGCTTCATCCATCTTCCCAACTATTCTTACAATCTTCCCAGTCCCTGCTGAGGAAAAGCAGCCCCATAGCATGAGGCTCCCCCCACCATATTTGACACTGGGGATGGTGCACTCAGGACAATGAGCAGTGTTAGGTTTGTGCCATACATAACGTTTTGGATTTGGGCCAATAAGGTAAATTTTTGTCTCATCTGATCAAAGCACCTTCTTCCAGATGGTAGCTGTGTCCTCCATATGACTTCTAGCAAACTTCAAACGTGATTTCTCATGGCCTCCTTTCAATAATGGCTTTCTTCTTGCCACTCGTCCATGAAGGCCAGATTTGTGTAGAGTACGACTTATAGTTTTCCCATGTACAGATTCCCCCAGCTCAGCGGCAGTACGTCGCAGCTCCTCCAGAGTTATCTTGGGGCACTTGGTTACATTTCTGACCAGTGCTCTCCTTGTTCGGTCTGTTAGTTTAGGCGGACGCCCGTGTCTTGGTAAGTTCGCAGTGGTGCTATACTCTTTCCATTTCCGAATGATGGCTTGAACAGTGCTCCGTGAGACGTTCAAATCTTGGGAAATCTTTGTATAACTTAACGCTGCTTTAAACTAGGGCTGAACGATTTAGAGAAATAATCTAATTGCGATTTTTATTATTAATATTGCGATTGCGATTAAATATGCGATTATTGTTGCAAGGTCCTCTTCTCATGTATTTTTCACCTAACACAAGCAATAAATCAGTCATAATAAACAATATTTGAAGTGACCTATTCAAAATTTGTGAACATGTGGACTGCACTTCTTAAACTGTCTGAACTTAACAGTACAGTCTATAAATAAATGCTAAATTATATAGATATTAAAACAAAATAACTCACTGATCCAGTCAGTAACATCACCCATACTAAAGTGCAGGAAAAGTAAGAACAAATGTCTGCTTTAACTAGTTGGAAAAGTTTTAGGAAATCAAACTCCCAATTAATACAAAATAAGGTATTTAATTTATTAAATAAACTTCTCCACAACTTTATCCCTGACCTCTCTGGTGTGCTCCTTGGCCTTCATGATGTTGTTTAGTGATCAATACTCTCTGACCATAGCTCTGAGGCCCTCACAGAACAGCTGGAATTATACTGAGAGTAGATTACGCATAGGTAGACTATATTTAATGGTTAGGGCAAGGTGTGAACTTTCTGCAGTCATTAGGAATGTTATAAAGGCAATTTAATGCACTCAGAAAATGCTGTATGAATACTTATGCACGCCCCACTTTTCACTTCTCTATTTTTTGACAGAATCATGAAAGAGAATCATGTATTATTTTACCTTCACTTCACAGTTGTCTGTTACTTGTGTGTGAACTTTCAGAAAAAATTCAAAATAAAATCTTTATGTTTAGGGTTGTAAACATGACAATGTGCAAAAGTAGTTCAAGGTGTATTAGTACTTTCGCAAGGCACTGTAACTTTTATATTTTATAATTCATAAACAGTTTTAATTGTTCTTCCATCACTTACACAGATGTAATTGAGATCAGGAAGATCCATGATACACAAATGTTGTTGACCACCAGGTCTTTGAGGAGGGGGGGGGGGGGGGTCACATAATGGGGCATAAACTATACCTACAGTCTGAAGAAAAATATAATGGTAAATGGTCTCAACTTATATAGCGCTTTTCCACCTACATTAGGCACTCAAAACGCTAGGAACCTCTCACCCATTCATACACCAATGTACGCAGACACCGGAGGCAAGGTGGGGGAAGAGTCTTGCCCAAGGACACAACGACAGCATGCACCTGCAGGAGGCGGGATTCGAACCCCCGACCTTCCGATCATGAGACGACCCACTCTACCATCTGCGCCACCGTCGTTTATAATAAAACATAATTTCATCAGCGACAAGACACTTCACTGAACCATCAAAACACTTTTGACAAAGGCTTACCAAGGCAAAACATGTAAAGCAGGTAAACACGTTTGTCTCATTAAACAACCTAAAAGAAAAACAACCTCCTGACCCTTTAATAGCTGTAAGATCCTTGCTAACATGAATCTTACATGAACCCTGTATCCTTATTTCAACACAAGGAAGTCCCTACTTGCTCTATAATCACAAATCACAAGCACATCTGTACAGCACATGCTCAATACATAATGCATAATTTGTACTCCCTGTCTCCACAAGCCAAGTTGGTGTAGGCCAAGGAAGTGAAAGATGAACACGAGTTTCAAATACCACTGAAATAAGGGTTTGCGTAATTTTGTATGTATTTTTTTATTGTTAATTTTATTAAATTACATGCATAATTTTTTAGGTGCATAGAAGGTCCGGGTTCGATTCCCCCCAGGGATGGGGCCTTTCGGTGTTCTCTCCTCACGGGGAGAACACGAGGTTTCCCCTACCACTCAAACATGTACTATAGGCCAGGATGAATCAGAGTGTTTTTGAGAGTGCGTTTGGGGGACGACGGACGGAAATTATGCTAAGGCTACAGCCCGGTGTGGCTTGTTCATTAACATCCAAATAAACCAATAAAACATAAACATCCTTAAAATGTCAGGAGCAGAGGACGACCACAGTGCAGCGCCTGGAGATCCCTGCATAATTTAGGTACACAGCTATTTCTATAGCAACACAAAATCAAAGCAAATCAGCAACATATTCACCCTTAAAATAACCATAAGACATCAAAAGGTAAACTTAGCAGACAAGACCAGGTGAATCAAGTCAATAGATGGGTTACAAAAGGAACATCTGGCATTAGAACAACGTCAACTAAGAATTTAATATCGGAGTTTTGGGCTTTACTATTTCACATACTGTATGCTCATCATGGTTGACTTCAAGGCCAAAATGGAACTCGAGCTAATTTACCACTACCTACACTTTTCAAATCTACCATTGACAGCCAGGATATGCTCCTGCCTTGTCCCCTGCACCAGAGCAGAAAAGATGTGAAAGTGGTGTGAGCTTTGACCTCACATAGTACAACAATAATCTGTCATCTATAGTGTTGAGAGCTTACATGTTCTTGCGCATGAAATACTACCCTCTGGAGGTTTACAGTGTCACTACAAGCAAACCAAAAGGTATTCAACACATGTAACGCTCAAGTGAACCGTCATCTGATAGACTTCCACATTTCTCACACTTAAATCTTAAATGACCAAGGACAGACCGGAGCCACGTTGCGTTTAGGTCTTGAGTGCTGTCATTTAGGCTTAGGGAATGGCACAGGCAAAAGACACTACCTGTGGATGCAGATTCAACAACAAACAAAAAGAGAAAGGCCTCCTATATTGGATAATTACTGCATGGACGATTATCTTCCAAGTAGCAACACATTATTTAACCCCAACTGCATCTGCAATGAGTTCCCCCAGCAAATGTCTGCCATAATCAGTGAAATAGTGTGTAGTCTTTCCTTTCGTATGAACGGAAATGTGGCTTACTTTCAACACAAAGTACAGAAGATTAAAGGAAAGACATTTGCTGTGGTAAAACCGATGGGGAATGATATGAACTGAGGAGTCAACAAACTAAACATCGCCTTTTAACATAACCCAACTTGAACCCACCAAGTCTGTAGTTGAAGTCTGCCGCTTTAACCACACTTCTAAAGACTTCCCCTCTGTTGTCACCACACTCAAAGCTGCATTGTGGGAGAAATTCCCCATCTTAAGGGCTCCTGTGTTTGCCTTTGTACCGGGGCAGGCCCACTCTGTTGACCTTTTAGTGACAGACCAATGAGACCCAGCAGCTCCCTCCACCACAGCACTTCTGAAGACGGCCCCGCACAATGAGCTACAAGCTAATTAAAGGCACGGCGGCCCTGGGGGTGAAAGGCAGGCACCCACCAACAGGACCAGCTGGAAGCAGAGAGGAGGAGCATTTGCACATTTAGTCACATTTCACACCTTGTTTATGGTTAATGCTGACCGTGTTTGTTCAACACTTCCAAGTATCTCAGGAATGTCTGGATGACGTGGACTTCTTTATTAAGCCATTCCTCCATCACTTGATCTACTGGTCCAATTAAGAGTCCTAATGAGTAATGGGTCATCTTGTGTTGGACCACTGCCAAACGGCACAAGGGGCGGTGTGTGTATGTGGGAGGGATACAGTTTTGCTCTGGGACAAACCACAATCAAAAGAGACAAAGCCAAACTAACCATAAAAGAGGCGTTTTTTTTTTTGAGAGACAGTGTCACGCAAGGTTGCAACCGGAGAGCCCGTCACTATAATGATGTGGTCATACATTGACAGCACTTGACTTGAGACCGAAGTCACGAGCGATCACTGAATTCATAAGTTTAGATGATTCGTCAATTCCATTTCTACTCTTGTTATTAATCCATTTATGTAGAACTTATGAATGCAATACAACCATATTTTTTTAAGCAGAATAAGTATACATTTGTTGACACTTGGCAGAAGAGACAAAAGGTATAATGGACAGACCTCCATTGGACAATAAACCCCCACATCCTCACCTTTTGGTCTCAGCTGTCCCGTGAGCACAACATTGTCAAATTATTTCATTTTAGCAGGAGGCAAGAAAGTCAAAGCTTGTGTTCACTTTTCAATGCGTGTCTATAAATGTATGAAATATTCATATCCATCTGTGGCTACTGTGCCCAGCTGGACTCCTGTTTGGCTCAGACGCGCTCAGCTGGTACTATTGTTTACAGCATAGGGGCAGCCCTCGCATCCCCATATGGGACATCAGTTGTTAGCCACGCTTATCTGGCTTCAATGTCATTTGTCATCAGCATAAATGCCAGCTAATCTTAGTGAAAGAAATGTTATCTTTTGCCCAATCATTTTCATCAAGTTCATATTTTAGCATTCTTAAATAAAAGAATAGACCGTCACAGTTATCCAAACAATGTTGTCCTTATCCAGCTTCCATTAGTCTCTAGAGCCGAGGTGGGCAAACTCGACTCTCTATCCATAATTTATATAAGTTATCTGCTTTTTCCGCGCTGAATTGTGCATATCAGAGGAACTATTACCAATTACCAACAATGTAATTTTACCAGGACAAAAATTGCAGGTCATTTTCTTGGAGGAAAAAAATTAAAGAATATTGCCTTCTGTGTGTATTTCTCATCAAAACAAATAAGCAAAAACCTTTATAAAGCTGCTCATTCTCACTAGACATTTTGCCACTCTCCACACTTTCCAATGAGATGGCCCACTTGTTTCAAAAAAACCTCTTCAAAAAGAGAGACCCAGAATGCACCCCAGTTTGTGAATGAAAGACCGATCTGGAGGAAGTAAAGAGGCACAGTGTGAGCGGTAATCCCATTAAGGAGGGAGCTAAATGATTTGTTCCACCAAAGAAAGTGAACAAAATAGTGCTGAGGCAGAGTTTGTGGGTGACAGTGACCGGGGCAGAGGGGAATCTCCTATTTAAAACACAATTTAAAAGTCTAATTTATACACCATATTTGCGCATCCCTTTTGACTGACAAAATGCAAACTGTTCTGCTTAAAATAGGGTCTTAATTTGATAAATAAATGTGGGGTTTGATTCAACATCGCTCGAGTTTAAAAATAAGCAGGATAACTTTGCCGCAAGTGAAAAGCCCGAGTTTCACAAATGGTTGTGTCTGGCTCCAGAGGAAGTTGTAATAACCCAAACCTAAATAATGACTTCCGATTCGTCCTTTTGGTGCACGAGCGGTCACAGGGTCAGAGGCTATGCCAACACTGGCATGGCTGATAGGTAGAAAGCAGCACATTGCATTGTTGCCAGTGCAGGGCCGCGGGGGCGAGCATGGGAGTCATCCTGCTGCACAATAGAGCCGACATTCCAGTGGTAACATTGTGGCATTATGGAACCCCCACTTCCCCCAAAACAAAAGGATTAACTCTCAAACTCTTCTGGGAGTGTTCAGAAACCATGCACTAATGTCTTAGGTGTCTAGGCACATTGAGTTGCCTTGTGTACGAAATGCACGGTATAAATAAAGTTGCCTTGTCTTCCATGAACAGGTCAGTTTCTCTGGTGGCCAGCAGGTGGGGGTGAGAACACTCAATAAAACAAATCCACAAAAATATCTATATAGCAAAGAAATGCGCCTCAACTTAATGTCGCGTGCTGTAACCCCATTTGGCCAACAGGAACTCCCAAAGCAAGGGTTGATACAATAGTAGTGACGCTCTAAAAGTTATCCAGGCTGTTTAACCTAAAGGGAACACAGTGTTTTGTAATCTACGTAAGAACTGAACACGTCACAGAAAGTTCCCCGAGGGGCAATTGTGAGGAATTGACACCACATCACACACAGAGATTCACACTGCTGTCATTTACCTAAAAGAATAAAGATAAGCATATACCCACTGAAATGTCCAGAGAAAACCGCGTCTTGATAAACCAGACAATGCACTGCATGTTGGCATCAATTTAACAACACCAACAATGCTGCCCCCGAGTTACATTAGCAACGTCTCTGTATAATCGGATCAAAGATCAAAAGGGCACAAGAACTCGTCCGCTGATTTCCCGTGTGAATACATTGGATAATATGAATGCCCTGCGCATGAATAAATATTGACTCGGAGTGACCCACGCTCCATTATAAGAACAATCAGTGTTTGCCCGTTCAAAGCTTCGGCGGCAGATGTCACTGAATATGTAAAAGAGCAACAATGAACAGCGAACAAAACCACTGGTACCAGCAGCAACATCCCCGACCTCATCGGGCTGAGCTCATGCGTGACATCCACATGGGATTACACGGAGATGCAAACAGAAAAGGCTTACACTATGGCTATAGTTTGTGGAAGCTCTCAGTCGTTCAGGAGTGTTCCATTGTAGCCCAATGCCTTGAATCATGATAATATATAGAAATGTAGCTTGTAATTACCATGTAACACTTCAAACAATTGTATAGACCTACACCAAAAGATGAAAGGAACTGTGTCAATGTTTGCAAAAGTTACAAAGTATGGCTCAAATAGGGCTGGATACTGTTAAACGATACCAGTATGAGGGCACGTTAAACGATAACAGTACGGCATAAAAGAAAAGGTTTACGTAATACTGGTGTAAAAAAAATAATAAAAAACAATTATATATATATATAGAAAGGTAAAAAATAAAATAAATAGACCAAGTTTTGACGCCTGTTGGTCCAGGGACAGCAACCACACTTTTTTTCTTTCAGCTTTGATACATTTTACACATTAAAAAATAAAATAAAAAAAAAGACAAAATATCATCCAGGTATGACCAAGTATCGAAAAATATTTGCCAGTACCCAGCTCTAGTCTCAATGAATGTGTCTGCAGGGTAAACAACAGATTATACATGAAGAGAAGAGACTTCCTCCAATTTGTCTAAACAAAACACTGAACTGAAAAGCTTCAACCAGTCAAACTGGTTTTGTGAACACAGCAATTAAATATAATTAACAGTCAAGAAAATTGTTAAACCTTGTTCTGTATCAGCACAACCGCCTTGTTGCAGCTCACACGTTCAGGAGAGACACGGGACAGGTCAGCAGCCTGTGGCCAGCGTTGCCATGGTGCCCTGCCCCTCACTTTGTGGAAAATGAAACCTGAGAGGAGACCAGGCTATTGTCAAGTTGACTTCGGCACATCTTTAACCAGACACACAGTGGACATCAGTAACTGCTACACTGACGGCAAATGGCTCAACTACAAAGAGCACAGTCGAACAGTCCAGTCCAGGACAGGGCGTCCAGTTGAGGTAATAAATTAGCAAGTGTTGGCCGCATAGTTGAACCGTTGTCCAGCACTTCCAATCTAACACTGTAAAGAAGAATTCGCTACAGGATTTTGCTGTGACGTGGTTTAAATTGGACAGATTGCATGCAAAACCAAATATTCACTTTTATTCAATGCTGAAGTGACTCCTTATAACACAAATGAATGCTTTTCAAGTATATCCTCTAGTTTCTGAATCTACTTGGGGACAACTTTTCAATACTCCTAACACTAAATGAAACTCCCATGTGGTGTCCAGACCGAGGGCCTGCTAGTGCTGAAAAGCCTACATCAGAGTCGATAGCATCAATGGTGTCATCAGGGAGCTAATCTCACTGTAAACCCAGACCCACTGACCACAGAAAGGAAGTCGTTTATGGCAGTAAATGTTACAGTTTGCCCAGAAACGCCCCAAACTTCATCACAGGACTTCAATGCACTAAATCAAAGACATGGAACCACGAAAAAAAAAAAAAAAAAACACATGGAACCACAGCTAGTGAGGATTAGAGGCCCGGCAACAGCACACATGTGGGCCACCTCACCCCTGATGTTACTGGACAAAATGAGACAGGTTAGAGACACATGTGGAATTAGAGGTATTAGCCTAATATTTCTATAGTCATGAGTCTTTCAGTAAAAGATAATAATATAGAAATAAATGTGTTTCTTTAATGCGTTATTTCAGGTAGACGATAATGATTGCTCTCCATGGGTGTTTTTGTGACTATATCATCATAATTTTATCCATAAAGAAGAAAAAACAAAACAAACAAAGCAATTGATTAAAGTGATTAATAACTGGCACACAAAACCTTTCATGTCTAAAACTAACAGATCAGGTTTTGCGGCCGATACCCGATTCACTTTTGACCACCATGGATAGACGCAACAAAACCCGACCCCACTACAGACATAGGGATTTGGATTAGCATCAAACTGTCCCATGAAGACAAAGTTATAATCTTGTAAAAGAAAAAAGATCCTCGAGACCCCCCGGTATGTGATATGCCATCAAAGCAATTAGTGCATTTTCCTGTGTTCGCCGGAAGCTTGTAATTATGATCTACAAAAGGAATGAGGGTTTTACAGATGCACCACTTTCGATCAGCACTAAACAGGTCAAGCAATACATTTACCTGCCAACAATGCAGCACAGGGGACGAAGAGCACTTCAAATAAACAAACTCACCGCAGCCCGGTTTGATACGTCTCCAAGTTATTTAGTGATAGCATTTCCCAAAAGTGCGCCTCAACGTTGGAGCGCAGAGGATCCCAGAGCAGTGGGGGATTAACACAGAGACGTCAGCCTCCACCGTCTCGCACTGCAGCCAATCACAGCGCAGCTTTCTCTCCCACATGGACACAGACACACACACACACACACGCACACACACACACTGACACACACTTTGTAACCCGACAATGGCGGCCGGAGAGGGAGGCTGTAACGTGAGAGCCTCCAGTGGGCCGTAAACATAGGCATCCCCGGCAGGACACCAACTCTTATTGTGTCTGCGTTTGAAGTTGGGGACACATGATGTTGAATACCTGGCAGAAGGGGAAAAGTATTTTTATGAGATAAAACTTGAGAATCTAGGTAAAAAAATCATTCTAATTGCACAGATAGAATTGCTATTGGAATACATTGATAATAAGCAACATGTGCCACAAAGGCTTTAAAGCATTTACTGCTATACGAGGGCGCTCCTTCACCGCTCAAGTGCAGGTATGTGGGTCTTGTTTCAATCTGCACTACAAGTGAATTCACACACTTCCTCACTCCAAAAGAGGTTAAACGTTCATTATTTGCCTAGAGGACTGAGAATGTAGTAAACCAGGAACATGCATTATAATATCACACATCACAATAGAGTTTCACCTCATGTTTAGAGCGCAGACCCTACCAGGTTTTGCACAAAGTCAATATAAGACCAATTCTGCCATTTTTGGGGTTGCAGCACTTTGGCAGGGGAAGTCTGTGCATGTCTGCATAGCTGGCGGATTATCACTGTATCAGTTTGTGTCTGGATTCCCCTTGCACCTGCCTTGTCCTGCTTAATGAATCACCAATCACCAGGGGGTGTCACTGCTCTGTTTGTCTAACTTCTTACTCTTTTCATTCACAACTTCTCTAAGAGGCAAATGACAGGCTGCTGCCAACAACCACTTCCTTCTCCCCGCACTTATGGAAAATAACACAGGTTACCTCTGCTGTTGTCTGTTGAACACGATCTTATTAACATATTGTGATCACTGTGCATTTCTAAAAAAAAAGACATAAAAAGTAGAAAAAAATGGTTCCACAGATTTAATCACTGCCATTAAAAGTAATGCCTGTTGTAAGGACTTCTGAGGGTTGCATGAAGGCAAGGATTAACATACCAGGAATGCAAACATCTCTGAACACTTAAGGTTTAGCCTGGCTTAATCCCACTGCACCATAGAGTACCTCCTTTCATTTCATTTGTGTTTCTCGTGACAATTGGCCAAAATCGCACACAAGTTGAAGCCTACCAACTATGGCGAAGAAGAAAGGAACGTTTTTTTGCCAATAGGCTACGCACACATTTATACAAAATCACAACAATTCATAGCCTCAGGCCAGGGGACAAAAGGTAATCGGATACACCATCAACAAGTCAGCAGCTTCTCTTTCTTTTTTTTTACAATCAGAGAAACGTATTTAGCTACTTCCAAATAGTTAAATGCGAGGAGGGATTTTCAAAAACAAATCACTGTTTAATTCCATCAAAGTTATAAAAGGATTGAAGTTTCTTTTCAGCCTAATATGAGAGAGTCACTCAAAGCCTGATGTTGAGAGCTACTTTGCCAGAGCTTTGATCAATGCACTACCAGCGGGCCCTGCGAGTTTCGGAAAAGTTTCCTTGCAGTCCTACTATGCCAGCTGCTCACATTCCTCGGGGTTTGTTTTGAAACAATGAAAAAGCGGAACATGTTACTTGTTACTTTACCTATAGTGGTTGTGATCTGTGGAAGACCTCTAATCGTTTAGCTTCAGTGGGGTTTGGCTCTCCTAATGACAGGGCCGTCCCAATCTCCCCTGTTAGTGTTCACCCCACACTAAGGCAGCTGTAATAACTCCTTTCACCTCAGACAAGCACTGTAATAATCCACCAATGAATGGAAAAACTCATCCTACCCCAAAAGCAGCCACGGGAGACCTATATTTAGCTCTCAAAAATGCAAAAGAGGCGCAAATAGCTCCCAGTGTGTGTACAGATGTCCAACCGAAATCTACAATTACCACTCAGTGCCACCTCTGCATAAAATTACAGGAGGAAAGCGGCGCGGAAAGGACACCGCGAGGGCTGTAACGCCGCAGAAAAGGCAAAGAGGGCCGGATTTGATGCACGCAGACAGGGGCAGCCGAGTGGAAGTCAATTTCTCTAAACAAACTGTAGAGGCAGGGGGGGGGGGGGGGGGGGGGGGGGGGGGCGCCGGACAGCACACTTTGATCATGTGAACAGAGCGCTCGTCTCACCAAGGTGCAAATTGAGAGCGGGTCGCCATATGTCCACAGACCCCAAAGTGCTGATGCGGAGAAAGAGCTAAGCCTCATCATGTACCAACCAATGCTAACCGACTGCACTTCCGCTGATCTGCTTATGCGCCGGGCAGTTCACCGTGAGAGGCTGGGGCATGTGCCGCACCGGGCTCCACGATGGAGTCAGTGTTTATCACGTTCAGTAGCTCCTGGCTCACAAATGCCTGCCAAGTATCTGGGAAAAAGTAGAGAAACATGCAGACCTGGCAAAAAATCATTTCTACGGTCATGACAGCTTTTTGAGTGTTTTTGAGAGCTTATCTATACATCGTTTAATGATATTGAGGAAACATGAGCTTTTTGTTTTTATTTATAAGATTATACATTTGTCAGGTTGGTTATAGGTTTGTTTTCTAAATGTTTAAAGGTCCTATATCATGCAAAATCGACTTTTTGGAGCTTTTAACCATGTTGTTATGCTATTTCCTTATCAAAAACACCCCCAGAGTGGTTTTTGGCTTCATTCACGCAGTTCTCAGTAATCCTCCTGAATCCTGCGCTCTGAGCAGCTGCTCCGCCCTCTCCTGGTAAACGACTGGCATGTTCAGTTGTGTCGTCACAGCGGAACGGAAGTGCTCGATGTCTGTAATCTAATGCCTTACGGCATGATTTTTATTTGTAAAACAGTTTTTTTCATTATTTCTGTCGTAAGAAAAAATAAATAAAAAAAAAAAAGAAAAGAAAAAAAAAAAAAAAAGGAAGTGCCTGACGCTGCGCTGCCCCTGTACCGAAAACAAACGCTCCGAACGGTCTGAACAGATGGTCATGTCATGTTGCACCGAAAGTTGTGAAGAGGGAGCTTTTTCTAACCTACTCTGGAGTCTGGACACCTGTTCTTTTTTTCTTACCTCACGATAATGTCACGGAGAGAAAACCGCGTTTGGCTGCGAAGACTGGACTTTATTCAACCTTCCCAAAGAAGAGGCCATAGAAGTTGGCATTTCCCTCCGGGATTCAGCGACTATCAGCCAAAATAGTGTTTGTCTGAGCCTGTCGCTGATGGATGCTTGATGAACCTTGGCCAGAATCAAAGTGGATTAACTTTTATAACCAGCGCAAGTCCCATACTGGAAACATCAGAGTGGTGAGTCGATCAAAATGCATGTTAGCATGTGTGTTAGCGTGTGTGTTAGCCATTTAGCCATGAAGCTGTGTTGCACATGTTAACTCCTTATAACAGCATCATGAAATAACTTCACTTTTTGCTGTGATATATATGTTTCTACTACTGCTAAAGTTGTATGAGCGGCGAGAGGGGGCGGAGTTAACTGAATCCAAGCGTTTTGTCTTCCGGGTTGGAAAAATACCTCCAGAAAATACTAATATTTATCACAAAAATGAGTGCTCCGTAGTGGTAGAGGTACAATATATCATATAAAGGCCTATACTTTACTTTGGAATGGCTTAAAATAGCATGATACAGGTCCTTTAATCCCAACACGGTATTACCAATGCATTGTACAGATGGATTTCTACAGCACTTTCCCACAAGATTACTGTGTCCAAAACATAGCTGTGTGTACGTCTAAATGGGTTCAATTGTTTGCATGGTATAAACACGTTATCTTTTCTTTTGCATTGTTGAGACTACTGTGTAAGTGTAACTTGGCACAACGTCATATCCCTGATTAGGCCACACAGTTATCACATTATGTCATCAGATACAAGCAAAAGCAGCAAAACCCCAAAGAAACACTATTCCCTTAGTTTGACAATGAAATGACAAAACATTTTCTTTTGTCATTTCACTGTCAAACTCTAATCTGAGTCCACAAATGTCAAGGCCTATATGGTCATGAAAAACTCAAATAAAAAGCCCACATGTTTACTCGCAGGTCCAGCAAGCAGTGAGTGTATATCTGAAATAAGTCAAACAACCGGCTAATCCATGCCAAGATGAGTCAAATGTGCCTCATGTAATAGTGAGGGATTACAAGGTCACGTGAAACAGACAGGGTGAAAATAAGATACATGTTCTGTGTTTACTTATTTTAGTGTCAAGTAGTCCGTCCCTACTGATTGGCATTTTAAATAATAAAACAGGCACATCATTTACTGCCAATCCTATAACCTTGGGCAGGAGCTCAAAGTTAATCTTTCACAGGTCTTAATATGTTAAACAATGTTAACGCGATGACACCAGTAAAACAAAACGAGAAGATCTCTGCTCTGGCCGGCACATGGCGCGAATCCAAAACAGCGTAAGTTTAAACATAAGCCTGTTTAAGCAGCAGCTCTTCATGGGATTGCGTGATCTGCGCCCAGCGGGACCACCTGACCAGACAACGCACTAAAAACGCATCGAGGGCACACGCAGACTACTCGGTCAACCATCTCCCAAACTATCTCAAACAATCCATTTGGGGTTGAAGTGTTAGCTCGAGACACAAGAAGGTAGGTCTGATGGTGGGAAGATGATCACAGGCGACTCTTATGTGCAGCAGGTTGTTGCTGAACTTACCGACGCCCAGGTGGTGGTTTGTGCGTGAAACTCCGGTGGACCTTATCCGCGCCGCGGCTTCACATAATCGCCCATTGAAAGTGGCAACAAATATTGGAAGGGGAAAAACTTCAAAAGCGTTAAGAAAACTCGTCACTTATTGGGACACGGATCCGCCACGGCAGCAGAGCGCCCTGTCTGTCTGCCTGCAGCTCCGAAAGCCTGTACCGTGTAGTTGTTAAATCTCTGTCATGCGCAGTCGTGCCCCTCTCTGTGTGCTCGCGCGCCGCTCACTCACTCAGTCCAACGCCCACGTGGAGGTCAGTGTGGTGCAGGTGAGTTAGTTTACCTGTTGCTCAAAAGGTGACCCACTTCTGCTGGCTTTAGGCTTACTGTAGCAGAGGCGGTAAAGAAGTGACCAGAGATCATGAGCATTAGCCAATTAGCTCGAGCTTTTTCGATTGTTCAAAGGCTGATGCTTCTCCTCAAAACATTAGTCTGTGTTTACTGCTAATCCTTTATTCAGTTCTTTCCTCCACCTGCTGATTGACTCTTCCTGATAATTTGAACTGGTTCACAACATAGACGACTTGATACGGTTTTACATTTTTATATATATTTTTTTTTTTACCCTGATTGTGACGTGTGCTGTAAAAGAAGATTTTTTTTTCCTCAGATGAAATGAAAGACTGTAATAGGCAAAGAGGTAAAAATGTGAATACAGCTTGGTGTTTTGAAATCTTCGACCCCCCCCCCCCCCCCCCCCCCCCCCGAGAATTTCGGATCGACAAGGGGGCTGCGATGTTCCGGACTTTTGGAATGGCTGAGATCATGCTTAATTCCCGAAAGGCGAAACATACAGTGTCTTGCAAAAGTAATACACATTGAACTTCTGCACATTTTGTCATGTTTACAACCATAAACATAAAGATTTGATTTCGATTTTTATTTTTTTTAAGTGAAAGCAAAATGATACATGATTCTGTTATTTTTCAAAAAATAGAAACGTGAAAAGTGGGGCGTGCATAAGTATTCATACAGCATTTTCGGAGTGCATTAAATTGCCTTTATAACATTCCTAATGACTGCAGAATGTTCACACCTTTCCCTAACCATTAAATAGAGTCCACCTGTGTGTAATCTACTCTCAGTATAATTCCAGCGGTTCTGTGAGGGCCTCAGAGCTATGGTCAGAGTGTATTGGTCACTAAACAACATCATGAAGGCCAAGGAGCTCACCATAGAGGTCAGGGATAAAGCTGTGGAGAGGTTTAAAGCAGCGTTAAGTTATACAAAGATTTCCCAAGATTTGAACATCTCACGGAGCACTGTTCAATCCATCATTCGGAAATGGAAAGAGTATAGCACCACTGCGAACTTACCAAGACACGGCCGTCCACCTAAACTAACAGACCGAACAAGGAGAGCACTGGTCAGAAATGCAACCAAGTGCCCCAAGATAACTCTGGAGGAGCTGCGACGTCCTACCACTGAGCTGGGGGAATCTGTGCATGGGACAACTATAAGTCGTACTCTGTGGAAAGACCTGAAAACTGCTGTTCACAAACGCTCTCCTTCTAATTTTACAGAGCTGGAGTTGTTTGGTAAAGAGGAATGGGCTAAAATGTCAGTGTGCAAATCTTGTAGAGTCAAACCCCAGAAGATTTGCTGCGCTTATTGAAGCAAAAGGGGGTTCCACAAAGTATTATTTCATGCTGTTTCAATAATTATGCACGCCCCACTTTTCACTTTTCTATTTTTTGTAAAATAACAGAATCACGTATCATTTTGCTGTCACTTCACGGTTGTCTGTTACTTGTGTGTTAACTTTCAGTTAAAAATTAAATCTTTGTTTAGGGTTGTAAACATGACAAAATGTGCAAAAGTGTATTAGTGCTTTCGCAAGGCACTGTATGCGTGAAATTCTACACAAAGTTACGATGGATTAGCGACGCATACTAGGCGACCTCTTGGCAGTTTGTACAAACATTAATGAGACCAATTATAAGTCAAATTTCTGTTTATATCAGACTTTTGCCTCAATAGGCAGGTTATCATGGTACTCAAATCACATTTCATCACAATTCGACAATTATTCACCTGAATAAATCCTCTCAACAACCACTCAATATCAGCGATTTCCCATTGTTTCCAGTGAAGCGAGAGCGTCACAAATCTCACTCCCAAGATTCGGGCAACAGTCTAATTATAGCCATGTACTGTAAAATAACCTGTGCGCGTGTCTCTCAGAGCTTTAATTTTCCCATTTAACTTTTAGTTAAGTTGACGTAATAGGCAAGAGGCTTGCCTAATTTTGGGATTAGACGGCTGTTTTACTGTTCAACAGCCCCACCTGCTGGTTATATTAAATAATACCTCAATCACCATTAGAAGCTCTCGGCCTGAGCTTTCTATTATTGAACTATTGTGGGAAGTTGATACCAGTGTTAATTTTGACAAGATATTTTAATTTAGTTTTAGTCTTAGTCTTTTGACGAAAATGTAATTCAATTTTAGTCGAGATTTAGTCCAAAAAATACCTTAAATTTTAGTCGCGTTTTAGTCGACTAAAATTGCAAGTCAATTTAGTCGACTAAATTTAGGACACATTTAGTCGACTTTGTATTTATAATATTCATTATAATCATATTTAATCGAGGTCCTCTGCTTCATGGAGCTGCTCCCTAATGAACAAAGCTCAGAGCTGCTCCTTTGGCAGTGAATTTACATGATATGAGGCTCTTTCAGACTGTCAATAGAAATTTGGATGATTTTAGTCTCTCCTTTCCATTTTTATTTAGTCTAATTTTAGTCGACTAAAATATCTGGACATTTTAGTCAAAATTTTAGTCTCATGAAAAACTTTAAATTTAGTTTTAGTCCAATTTTAGTCGTCAGAAAAATCACTTTGACTAAAATTAAGACTAAATATTTTAGTCGACGAAATGGTTGATACTTGATAAGAGTGCTTCATGTGACTTTATGAGATTTGTTTAAAAGAGTGTGTGTACTGACAGTACAGAGTGACATCGTTTTTATGATTCACTTTATACATTTTCTAGTTACTAGTCAAAACTATACCGCGGTAATGTGGTCCGCATTTTCGAGATCCACGGTAATGTGGACCGCACGGGAAAAGCTGTTGCGCGTTTTGTCTGTTCCTTACGGTAATATCACAACACACAATCGAAAACACTTTTTCCTCCTCTCACAAGAACACTTGGGGCTCGAGCACCCAGGAAAACTTTCCCTAATAATAAAAATAGAGAAAATAGGGGTAAGATATAACGTGTAAAGCACAAAAGCCGTCAACGGCTTCTCTTCGAACAAAACCTACGTGCGGCGGTGCTACACAGCTCTAGTCGTTTAGCTCTTTGGCAGGGCGCACGGCCTCACACTCTGCGCATATGACAAACTGTAAACTTTTCACACTTTTTTTTTACTGATGAAATGACACGTATCAAGATATAACCGGATTTTTTTAGCAGACATTTTTATTATGGCAATGTAAGCATCTTTTACAGTCTACATCAGATTTTCCAAAAGTCTGAGACATTGTGGCCCCTTTATCAATCAAAAGGTCTATTCAAAGGAATTTGTGATTATTTTAATTACATAATTACCAACATCTAGCTAGATGAGAGTAGGAACAATATTGGTTAGAAGAGGTACATTTGTTCAAATAAATACAATGAGTGTTTCCTTTCAAAATTAATATTTTCTATATACTTGGGATCCACTGGGCTTTTGGTACATGGCTTGCTTGTAAATACATTATAAACATAGGCTCTGAATTATGTTGCAATAAAAAATAAAATAAAATGCATAAATAAGATCTATAGTGTAAATTGATGGATGAGACTACCTTGTACATAAAACTGTTTCCACACCAGTGTCATGGGTTTGACTCCTGGCTTTGAAGATTTGACCTAAAATTGTCAAATGTTAAATTGTATTAAAAATACTCAAGAAGGCTGTGCAAGATATTGCACTTTAGTCATGACCTCAGTACTGCCCCCTATCCCCCTGTAACAGACCAGCCACTTTTACTGCAGAAATCTGGAGTAAATTGAGTTCAAACATCGTCATAATTGACACAAAGGGACAATTTTGGCATCATATAAAAACATACTCAAACAGGCTGTGCAAGATATTGCACTTTAGTCATGACCTCAATACTGCCCCCTATCCCCCAGCAACAAATCAGCCACTTTTACTGCAGAAATTTGGAGTAAATTGAGTTCAAACATGGTCATAATTGACACAAAAGGACAATTTTGGCATCAGATTAAAAAAAAATCAAAAAGGAGGTGCAAGATATTTCACTGCCGTCATGGCCTCAGTGCTGCCCCCTATCCCCCTGTAACAGACCAGCCACTTTTACTGCAGAAATCTGGAGTAAATTGAGTTCAAACATCGTCATAATTGACACAAAAGGACCATTTTTGGCATCATATAAAAAAATACTCAAAAAGGAGGTGCAAGATATTTCACTGCCGTCATGGCCTCAGTGCTGCCCCCATCCCCTTGCAAAAGACCAGCAACGTTTACTGCAGAAATCTGGAGTAAATTGAGTTCAAACATGGTCATAATTGACACAAAAGGACAATTTTGGCATCATCCAAAAAATACTCAAACAGGCTGTGCAAGATATTGCACTTTAGTCATGACCTCAGTACTGCCCCCTATCCCCCTGCAATAGACCAGCCACTTTTACTGCAGAAATCTGGAGTAAATTGAGTTCAAACATGGTCATAATTGACACAAAAGGACAATTTTGGCATCAGATTAAAAAAAAATCAAAAAGACTGTGCAAGATATTGCACTTTAGTCATGGCCTCAGTGCTGCCCCCTATCCCCCTGTAACAGACCAGCCACTTTTACTGCAGAAATCTGGAGTAAATTGAGTTCAAACATCGTCATAATTGACACAAAAGGACAATTTTGGCATCATATAAAAACATACTCAAACAGGCTGTGCAAGATATTTCACTTTAGTCATGGCCTCAGTACTGCCCCCTATCCCCTTGCAAAAGACCAGCCACTTTTACTGCAGAAATTTGGAGTAAATTGAGTTCAAACATGGTCATAATTGACACAAAAGGACAAATTTGACATCATATAAAAAATACTCAAAAAGGCTGTGCAAGATATTGCACTTTAGTCATGTTTGAACTCAATTTACTCCAAATTTCTGCAGTAAAAGTGGCTGGTCTGTTGCAGGGGGATAGGGGCAGTACTGAGGTCATGACTAAAGTGCAATATCTTGCACAGCCTTTTTGAGTATTTTTTATATGATGCCAAAATTGTCCTTTTGTGTCAATTATGACCATGTTTGAACTCAATTTACTCCAGATTTCTGCAGTAAAAGTTGCTGGTCTTTTGCAAGGGGATAGGGGGCAGCACTGAGGCCAAGACGGCAGTGAAATATCTTGCACAGCCTGTTTGAGTATGTTTTTATATGATGCCAAAATTGTCCTTTTGTGTCAATTATGACGATGTTTGAACTCAATTTACTCCAGATTTCTGCAGTAAAAGTGGCTGGTCTGTTACAGGGGGATAGGGGGCAGCACTGAGGCCATGACTAAAGTGCAATATCTTGCACAGCCTTTTTGAGTATTTTTTTATATGATGCCAAAATTGTCCCTTTGTGTCAATTATGACTATGTTTGAACTCAATTTACTCCAAATTTCTGCAGTAAAAGTGGCTGGTCTGTTACAGGGGGATAGGGGGCAGCACTGAGGCCATGACTAAAGTGCAATATCTTGCACAGCCTTTTTGATTTTTTTTTATCTGATGCCAAAATTGTCCTTTTGTGTCAATTATGACCATGTTTGAACTCAATTTACTCCAGATTTCTGCAGTAAAAGTGGCTGGTCTGTTACAGGGGGATAGGGGGCAGCACTGAGGCCAAGACGGCAGTGAAATATCTTGCACAGCCTTTTTGATTTTTTTTTAATCTGATGCCAAAATTCTCCTTTTGTGTCAATTATGACCATGTTTGAACTCAATTTACTCCAAATTTCTGCAGTAAAAGTTGCTGATTTGTTGCTGGGGGATATGGGGCAGCACCGAGGCCATGACTAAAGTGCAATATCTTGCACAGCCTTCTTGAGTATTTTTTTTAATACAATTTAACATTTGACAATTTTAGGTCAAAGCCAGGAGTCAAACCCATGACACTTGTGTGGAAACAGTTCTATGTACAAGGTAGTCTCATCCATCAATTTATACTTTAGATCGTATTTATGCTTTTTTATTTTTTTATTTTATTGCAACATAATTCCGAGCCTATGTTTATAATGTATTTACAAGCAAGCCATGTAGCCCAGTGGATCCCAAGTATATAGAAAATGTTAATTTCGATGCCCCTCATGAGACCAACAGGCCCGGTTAGAACCATGAGGCCGTCCTTCTGTGGACCCACCACCTGCAGGAAGAGCCATAGGGGCTGGTGCAGTGTGATTTGGGCAGCTCCAACGTCTGCCCCCACGACCCAGCAACGGACAAGTGGAAGAAAATGGATGGATGGATGGACAAATTCCTTTGGGGCCACAATGTCCCAGACTTTTGGAAAATCTGATGTAGCCTGTAAAAGCTGCAAACATATAATACAAATTCCTGCTAAAAAAATCCAGTTATTTCTTGCTACGTGTCATTTCATCAGTAAAAAAAATAAATAAATAAAAAAATGCGTGAAAAGTTTACAGTTTGTCATATGCGCAGAGTGTGAGGCCGTGCGCCCTGCCAAAGAGCTAAACGACTAGAGCTGTGTAGCACCGCCGCATGTAGGTTTTGTGACTTAATGTTCGAAGAGAAGCCGTTGACGGCTTTTGTGCTTTACACGTTATATCTTACCCCTATGTTCTCTATTTTTATTATTAGGGAAAGTTTTCCTGGGTGCTCGAGCCCCAAGTGTTCTTGTGAGAGGAGGAAAAGGTGTTTTCGATTGTGTGTTGTGGTATTACCGTAAGGAACAGATAAAACGCGCAACAGCTTTTCCCGTGCGGTCCACATTACCGTGGATCTCGAAAATGCGGACCACATTACCGCGGTAAAACTATCCGGGTTACTGTAGATTTTCACCCGATTTTAATTCTAGGTAACATTTCAAGCTTGTGGTGCTAAACAGCATTTCAAGCGCCCATATTTCCGAATCACGTAGTTTTGAAATCTTTTGAACCCTATTCATTCAGACTTTTTGGCGTGAAATTCTGGGGGCGTGCCAAATCACCCCAACTCGGCACGTGACTCCTATTGAGAATACACGCGCAGTGTCTCGCCTCTTGCGCACTTTAGGATTGGTTCTTGTTCCTCCACTCCCTTCGTCGTGTTCCGTGTTGCATTGCATTTAAAGTTGGGCAGCACTTTCTGCGTTCACACTGCCAGGCTGCACCATCCGCCACCATGTCTGACCAGGGCGTCTTCGACACCAACGTGATCACTGTCACCCGCTTTGTGATGGAGGAGGGCAGAAAAGCGAAAGGCACGGGCGAACTGACTACTCTTCTAAACTCAATTTGCACCGCAGTAAAAGCCATCTCCAGCGCCGTGCGTAAAGCTGGGATCGCCCATCTGTAAGTAAACAGTGTGTTTAATGCCCACAGGAAGTTAAGAGACAGCTGCATATTATGTCAAAGATGAGTTGTACATTTTGTGATCATAAATGTTAATTTTGGTCCATCCACGTTGGCACAAAGTGGGGATTCAGGTTCTGTATGAGCCAATCAGGAAGCGCATAACCATAGTCACACCCACGCACCAACAGTATAATATCAAATTACAATACGTTTTACCTGCAGATTGAGTAAGATTTCACCATATCCTTGTTCCAATATTGGGAAAGCTAAAGTTAGTGGAGGCACCTTTTTATACCAGCATGTTTTCTAATATTATTTGATATTAAATAGAAATGAAGTGCATGTGATCCGCAACAAAAGCGTTGTTTGTAGCGTTATCATTGTTACGTCTCTTTAGTCAACACTGTTTGTTAAGACCCGTGGGTGCAATACTTTCTTCATCAGTTGAGAAATTCTGAGGCATGCAACAATTCCTCTTTCTTGTGTTTCAGTCGGCCATCGTTCCAAGTATAAGCTCTAATGTTTCCATTTCTCTTGTTAGATATGGCATTGCTGGTAACACTAATGTAACAGGTGACCAGGTGAAGAAGCTGGACATTTTGTCTAATGACTTGGTTATTAACATGATCAAGTCCTCCTTCACCTCCTGTGTGCTGGTGTCTGAGGAGAATGAGCACGCCATCATTGTGGAACCAGAATCCAGGGTAAGTTACTTGTGTGTCCATTTTCCTTCATGGACATTCATCTCGTATATGTGGTTTGGTAGTATTTTGCACCATTTATGCTCATCTAATAATGGCAGCATTGTGGTTGCATTGATTACTTTATTGTTTTCAGGGAAAATACATTGTTTGTTTTGACCCTCTGGATGGCTCCTCAAACATCGACTGCCTTGTTTCAATTGGCACTATTTTTGGCATTTACAAAAAGGTAGTTTTAGTTTTGAAATTCCAACAAAGTCATTCTATCAGAAACACTGTGCATGGTATTTTTATATTTAATATTTCCGTTTAAATGTCACCTAGGTCACAGATGATGAACCAAGCGAGAGGGATGCCTTACAGCCTGGGAGAGACCTTGTAGCAGCAGGTTATGCACTTTATGGCAGTGCAACAATGATAGTGATCTCCACCGGCAATGGTGTCCACGGCTTCATGCTCGACCCAGTAAGTATAGTGTCTCTTGATACTCACAATGTTCTCTGTCATAATCAACTATCAGTTTATTGATCTTTTTTTTAAAGGCTATTGGAGAATTTATCCTGGTCGATCGAGATGTGAAGATCAAGAAAAAGGGCAATATCTATAGCTTAAATGAGGGCTATGCAATGTACTTTGAACCTGCTGTTACAGAGTTCTTGCAAAAGAAGAAATTTCCTCAAGTAAGAAACGCGTCATAATGTCTTAAGCTCAACGCACACCAGAGCGTAGCGTCCATGTGGGATTTCAACACACTGGAGCGCGCCGCGTCACTTCAGAGGCTTTTCTCAAACCGTGCGGGGCTTTAAACGCGTGATTTATCATAAATTAAAGAAGACGCGTATGTCTGTGTTGCAGAGAGACGGCAAAGGTGGCTCTTTTTTGTTGGTTAATAGCGAGTTGGCGACAGACATGAGTTTAAAGAGTAACTAACTCCCCCTTCCAGAGCCTCTGCCTCAGAGCCTCAGATTTGAAAATCTCAACAGAAAAGGGACGTTACCTAGAGGACTAGCGCGCGGGAGGAGTTGGAGGGGTCTGGGTCGGTGATTGACAGGCCTGAGCAATGGCCGCTGGCTGCTCTGCTTTACGACCGCAACACTGGAGGTCGCCCATGCTGTAGTACCTCCATATAGCCGCTAGTCTCCCATTGAAAAGCATTGGACTTTAGACACGATAAAAACAACTTTAACGTCTGGTTTCTATTTTTTACACTTTCTACTTCTACATATTCCTCCTGAGATAACGCTGGGTTAGTCACAATTAAAGAAACCAGGCTGGTTTTCTAAAGATTTTTTTTTTTTTAATCGCATACTAATGAGGGTCGGACTGTTAGCATCGGAGCTGCATGAGCTACACGTCACGCAAGGGCCGAGTCTACAGTGAAGATCCCGCCCATATGCCCTTTTTAGAAACATGCTTCATCAGGGAGGAGGAGTCTGTAAATTCGCCATGATTTCCCCCTCGAACGTGGTCATTGTGGTAAACGGGGAGGAGTGAGTAATGACTGTCTATTTTATATTCTGTGCAGCCCGTGCCACACGCATGATCAGTGGTGGCAACTCCCAACACACCACTCACCACCCCTCATGGAATGAGATTGTGCTTTTCAATCTGAAGTGTCATATTTTAAAGACATAAAGGATAACCATCTGATTATAGAGAAGTGACTTTTTCCAGAAGCTTGTCACAAGTTGTAATGCTAACACATGCTGATTTGGGAAGGTTTCTTCTGGTGTAGTTGCTCACATGATTAATTAATCTGTGTAAACTATTGTTTGGGTTCCGAGTTCTAGATCTGTAGATAGTGCTGCAATCTGTTAACTTCAAAATATAGGCTATTGTAGCTCCAAATGTTAATGCAACATTAGCAATAATTATGTTAACAGTGATTAACTTGACTATAGGTGTTATCGACATGCTGTTACGTCTGAGGCTTTACTGGGCAACACAAATGTATTTTATAGATAACAATAGTTCTACGGCTGGTCAGAGCATTGCTTCCCTTGCATTGTAAAAGAGCTGTGATTTTAAACTGTACAGTACATGTTATGTCAATGACCTTCCACTTGATGACACTTCAGATTGAAAAGCAGGATCTCATTCCATTACAGTAGCGCGGACAGGAAGTCAGTTTACACTGCACGGAAGACGGATTCGTGACGTTGTGTGAAAAGAGCTTATTCCTTCAACTCGCTACGGGGGCGTGAGCAAGACTGGGCCGCGTTTTTTTTATTTTTTATTTTTATTTTTTTATTAACGTTTATACAAATAGTTACAACAAAGAGGATAGCCCAGAGCGGCAGGGCAACTCACGTCAGCCTTCACGCCTGCACAAATAGTGGCGCCAAATTCAAAAATCAAATGCAGTACAGACAGATCGCCTGTAGATGGCGCCTCACTGACGGTTTTAGGCATAACGTTGATCTTTTAACTAATTTGCACTAAAGTGTCAAAATTATGACCAAGATATGTAGACAACACTATTGGACTCTCATACATGCTCCACCTGAAACATGAGCCCTAGCGATGGTTTCTCTGTCTCCGCGGCTTCTCTCGTCCCTCCCAACAAAGTTTACTGCAGTCTCTTTGTCTGTCACTGACCAGACCCGCCTCTGTGCCTCTGCAGGAGGTCAAAAGCCTGTGTGGCGCGGGGTCCAGCGTTGCCGCGCGTCACTGCAACCTTGGTGTGCATTCTCTCAGAAAATAAATGAGGCGGCTCTTTTGCCGCGCGTTGCGGTGTGCGTTGGGCTTTACACTGCAGTCTGTGTGTCCTGATATGGAAACATATTGTTTGAAACATCTAGGATGGCAGTCAGCCATATGGGGCTCGTTACATTGGGTCTATGGTGGCAGATGTGCATCGAACGCTCATGTATGGAGGAATTTTTTTATACCCTGGAAATGCTAAGAGCCCCAAGGGAAAGGTACGTTTCCCCAGTCACATGTATATGAATCTTTTCTGAGTTGATACATATCACTTGTCTGTAACAAACAAAACTTTGTCACTTCTTTCCTGAAGCTGAGGTTGTTGTATGAAGGTAACCCCATGGCCTACATTATAGAGCAGGCAGGAGGCATGGCCAGCACAGGGTTGGAGAACATCCTGGACATTCAGCCTGTGAGCATCCACGAGCGCGCCCCTGTGGCCATGGGCTCAACTGAAGATGTGCTGGAGTACATCGCCCTCTGCAAGAAACATGCCAAGAAGTGCTAACCACTTACTGCCGTCAAAACCCTTGTATCTGCACAACTGTGAAATCATCTCGGGGAATGAGAGATGACCAAATTCCAATATTTTACTTATATTTTCTATTTAATTGAAAGAATGTGTACTGTTCCACTGCTATAGACCAAAGAGAAATAAGCTTAACACTTGAAGTCCAGGTTACCTCATTTTGTGCCTTAATGACCACAGCCTATGCATTTGTGAAGGACCGAAACCAGCTGTATGCAACAATAGTGTGCCTTATCCATGATATCTCATGTTAACTGGAAATGTTTAAACAGAAGGAACAATAAATCAAATAGTTTAAGTTTAATTTGCTTTGTTTCATTCAAAACTGTTTTATTGCATATTAGAGCATGATCATTACTATTGTGTACTGTGTATAGACTGTTAGGACAACAACCTTTCATTTCATCATCATCTACTGAAGTACAAGTACAGAAATGCAGCTTATAAAAGTAGATGAAGATCTCCATACAGATTGGTATTTGAGTTAAAGGCCACAGAGCGGTCAGGGAGTTCTAATGACATTTAAAGTTGGTTTGAGGTATTTATGATTCACCAGCCATTTGAGCTACTGAGCTGAGGCAGCTTTGGTACATTGTGTGTTTGGGAGTGACTTGCAAAACCTTGCCACTATCAGTAACAATGTATTCAATTGTTGCAGTTATTAACACATAACATTCCTCAGAAATTCATTTTACGGGAAAAAGGTTTGTAAATGGAAGAATTATTTAGTACATTTATAGATTTATAGGTGCTGTATAGCTCATACTTCTGTTGAAATGGTTAAATATGTTTCCCTCTGAACTTCCCAAACAGCAGAGCAGTGCACAGTGTACGTCTGTACGTGATACTTGATGCCCCCTCGGCCGTGTGAGACCGCACACGCACGTACACACATGCTTCCACATGGCTGCACTCAAATAGACACTGGCGAACACATGGGAATGACAAGGACTTAGCTTTGAGGAGACTGCTCACTTCTTTCTGTCCTTTGCTCTGTACACTCAGCCTGCAGCTCCCCGGGACAGACCCACGCCAGGATGTCGGACCAGTCAGCTTTTGACACAGATGTGTGGACCCTCACACGCTTTGTGATGGAAACGGGTCGCAAGGCCAAGGGGTCCACAGGAGAACTCACTCAGCTCATCAATTCAATGCTCACTGCCATCAAAGCCATTTCTTCAGCTGTACGCAAGGCCGGCCTGGCTCACCTGTAAGTACGAGGTCAAGCTATAGTGCAGAGCAGATGCGACTCTTCACTTTAGAAGTGTAGTTTCATTCATTTGTCCTAATAAAGTACATTGTCACTCTGAAATATAGTTTGTAACCTGCATTTTACATGTCAGTTCAAGCATAATTTAATTATTTGCTGTTTTGCACATTTATAAAACAAATACCCTGAAAGCACGTACTGGTTTGTGACAAGGGGACATGGATTATCATTTTGCAGGCAGGGAATTGCAGGTTCGGTGAATGTGACTGGGGATGATGTGAAGAAGCTGGACGTGTTGTCAAACGACCTGGTGATCAACATGCTGCGAGCCTCCTATGGCACATGCTGCATGGTGTCAGAGGAGAACAAGGACCTCGTCGTCACACCCAAAGACAAAAGGGTGAGGACTCTAGTAGAATCCACTGAATAATAAGGTAATAGTATTCACTAGATCTTTATTTAGATGAGGGAACCTTATTAAAACAGTGGTACAATAATAATGTTTTTAAGTATTGAGTATGGTACAATAGTGAGTGGTGTGTGTATGTTTTGACAGGGGAAATATGTGGTGTGCTTTGACCCTCTTGACGGCTCCAGCAACATTGACTGTTTGGCTTCAATTGGCACCATATTTGCCATTTACAAACGGGTAAGTATCTGCCAAGGTATGCTGAGCATGCCTGCAGTGAAAAGACTATTACTACTTCAAGATGGTGCAATGTTTGCTTTTATTAGGAAAACAGATGAAGAAACGTGGGGTTCAAATGTAAATAAGGCAAGGCATGTTTATTTGAACCGCACATTTCGTACACAAGGTGGCAACTCAATAACGAAATTACTCTGAAACTGAAGACGGGCAAAAATCATTGTGATGTTTGTGTATGCAAGGTTTAGTATTATATTTACTGTGTGTTCCATAGTGACAAAGGATTTTAAAAGCCATCATTTGGACTAGATTACCCGTCACCCAGGAGGCCTTGTAACTTGACAACTGTACTTTTTCAAGTACTTTTTTCATACAGTACTTTTTACTTCTACTTGAGTAATATTAAAATTAAGTTTACTCTTACTTGAGTAAAAATAAATAGTAACTTGACACTGAGTCAATCTTTAAGTGACAAATCTTCATTTTGACGCATAAAATAGATGTATTTTATGTTTTGTTACTCAGTTCTTCATGATTGTCATGTTTTTATGGAATTTTGTTTTGAAAATATGGCAATTTTCACATTATCTCACGTTTTGTTTCTCATAATTTCTGTCATCACTGGACCATAAATCAGATTTTTACGCTCAGTTACTCAGGACTCACACTACTCAAGTACCATTTTATCCAAGTACTTTTTTACTTTTACTTTGGTCCTCTACTTTTTACTTCTACTTTAGTAGAATTATTTTAAAGTAACGCTACTCTTCCAAAGTAAATATTTTGTCTAGTCTACTGTTGATGCAGTAACCACCATCATACACTAGAGGGCAATATCTGTCTAATTAGATGCAACTCCCTAAATTCGTGTTTTCTTGTTCAGTTCACACAGTCCAAATTCAGATTTGTCTTTGTTAAATGTTAATGTTGATATGACAACTAAAAGTTAGCGTAAACTGTACAAAGGAATGATGGGTCAGATAACTTCTTATCTCTTTTTGAAAAGTTGTGCTGTTTTTTACTTTCCTGTCTGCCTGGAGGACCTCACAGATTTATACTTGATGATATTTGTGATGTTAAAGGTGACTGAGGGGGAGCCTACAGAACAAGATGCTCTTCAGCAGGGGAACAACATGGTCTGTGCGGGGTATGCTCTTTATGGAAGTGCTACTCTGGTGGCCCTCAGCACTGGAGCAGGACTCAACTTCTTCATGCTGGACCCTGTGAGTGCACTTTACTGTCCCCGATGACAAGTCTCTGTCTCATTCCCTGTCGGTTTATCTCTTTGCAACCAAATCATCCCTGCCATAAAAACTAGGAATAACAACCTATGTCTAAACAATCTTTCAAAACGGATGTTTAATCTGTTTTATAGAAGCGTTTTGAAAAATCATGATTATAATCTATGGAGTCAGAGCTCCCACAATGGCAATACATTTCAGTAACTTGGCAACAGAAAGTTGGCAATGAAAGGGTTAAAATATGTTTAAAAGTTGATTATTTTTTATATGTATGGCAAGAGGGGAGAGGTCAACCTCCAAAAAAAATAAATAAATAAAGTTTGAAAAAAAAATTTGTACGCACATTTTTGTGTGGAAGCTCCCATAATGCTAGTGTTATACTAAAATCGCCACTACATAAAGTAATTTTAACCTAGAAACAAATCCTTCGGGTCATCTTACACAGACATCTGGCCACATCAGCCAGACCAGAAATGTTCCATTTTGGATTTGAAATTGTGTGTTTTTCGAACATGCACTGTAGCAACTTGGGGTCAGAGAGTTGGCAATTAAAGGGTTAAAATGTTATGAAATACATCGTCTTTGTATGGAAAGAGGAGAGTCAGACCTTAAAAATAAATAGAAAAAGTAAAACGAAATATTGTTCCTTCATGGAGCTATAGCTCTCTAATGTGTTTACATTGGGGTAAAAATCCAAATGACATCATATTCTTTTAGATCACCAAAAAATACACCCCCTGGGAAAATTTCACTTAATTGGTTTAAAAAATGTAGGAGTTATGCATAAAATAAAAGTCCAAAAGCACTAAAATGTGCTTGGGTGTAATTAAGGGTTATTCAAAAGTAATGATAATATGGCACATTATACACAGATCATTTGTTGTGTAGGCGATTGGCGAATTCATCTTGACTGAGCGGAACGTCACAATCAAGCCAAAGGGAAAGATCTACAGTGTGAACGAAGGCTACGCGAAATATTTCCACCCATCAATTAATGAATACCTGAAGCACAAGAAGTTCCCAGAGGTGAGACCAACACATGCAACGCAAACAAAACACTGACTCTATTGTACAATTTGAGATGGTCTTTTTTTTTCATTCACTTTGTCTTGTTGCTGTTGGATTCAGTAGTTAAACCTAAAACCCTGATGACTGGGCTATATTCATTATTTTGTATTTGCAATATAATGTGACACACTCCTTAACAATACACAATGCAAGTAATAAACTATTAAAATAATAGGAAAACTCCCATCCATGCCATGTTTGGCCATAGGATTCATTCTAAATGCATTACGACAGGGACTGTATTATTAGCAATATGCAGCCCACATACTTAGACTAGCTTAAATGATAAACGCTTTCTGACCTAATTAGAAAGTGGTCTCCGCAGTAATATTGATGCGGTAGTCAGCAGCATGTGATGGAAGTGTCATTCAAACATGAGTGCAGCGCAAACAGGATGCAGTGGAGTGTGAGCTGAGACACATGAGGACACAGCTGCTGGATAGCCCTACTATCAGCACTTTACAGGCCTCTGACTCAAAGACGTTCACTTCTCATGTTCAAATTAATGCTGGTTTAAAATTAAAGTTTGCTCTAAAGTACAATGCTAGTGTCTAAACTAAGGACCCTGTGCAGAATCAACAGTTGACATTTTGTTTTCAATGGGTCCATATTGTTTAAGGGGGGAAAGTCTTTTCAGGGCTGTTAAAAGAAACCATGACCCTTTTAAGCATTCATCCCAGATTGCTCTAACAATTTTAATTCAAACTATTTAAACAGGCTACAATTTAAATAAAAAAATCAACACAATGCAGTCGTAATGTCAAGCTCCTGGCTTAAAGTTGCTAATTGTAAGAGATTCCTTTTTCTATTCTGATCATTTCCTCCTGTATAATATCGGTCCGTTTTCAACTCGACATATAATTGTACTGCTCACTCTTTTTTTTTATGTAATCAAAATGTCTGTGTTATTTATGTGAAAATAAATAAGTAGCTCTTTATAAACACAACTTGCAGCACGGATGAAAAAAATAACTGCTTTTCTTTTTGCATGTGCTATGTAAAACAAATATGTCTTTATCCTAAGATTAATACATTGAAACAGAGATTACACAGAAAGAGTCTTTCTTTATTTTGAGCAATCTTGTGACCCCTGAAGTCAATAAATAACTAGCCGGTTGTTGTGCTCCATTTCACTTGCTGTTGCACAATTAACTATGAGGCTCGGAGATAGTGTCAGGTAAACAACAGTTTTCCCAGCGTTCAAATAAACAGTTAAGGATTTGGCCAATTTCTCACTTTACTGCCACATTTAGAATCCTCTCTGTTTTCATTTGTATTTGTTTGATATGTGTTTTTATTTAAAGGGAACTGGACAGTGTCCAGGCCCCTCCCTCGTGATTGTGGGATGTGACTCAGCAGGCACATGATGCTTTGCTCACTCATACGTGTTCAAACGTATAATGCTGTACAGTGGTGACGTTTGAGGGATTGTTTTTGCCGTAACTAAGCTTTGAATAATACAACACGATAGTTTTTCACTGACATTGTAAGCCCATTTTTTTGGTTGCTTTATTTCACATAATTATACTGTATGGTAGGTCAGCTGTTTCAAATGGACTTTGACCTGGGTAGTGTTGTTTGTTAAGCATTGGGTCAAAACATCCAGTACGCAACAATCTTCACGTTGAAGCAAGTGAAAAGTATCGCATTAATAGATAACGGAGTAATATTCAGATCTGGGCTTTGGGACATACTGTATTACATCCATTTTTTTTTTTACATAGCCCACACCGTGTGAAAGTCTTGAGACATAAACATTGCACAGTAGGCAATTTTTCAGTGCAGAGCAAGTTTATTTACTGTCCGTTATTGACAAATGATTAACACCGAGGGTTAACATTTTGCTGATATGGGGCAAATTATTTTTTGCAGGATGGCAGCTCTCCGTATGGGGCTCGGTACGTGGGCTCCATGGTTTCTGATATCCATCGGACCATAGCCTATGGAGGGATATTCATGTATCCTGCCAATGAAAAGAGCCCAAAAGGAAAGGTACCACAAACTGCTGGCATCCGATTTGTCTCATATGTAGTTAATAGCCAGGCTGATTTATCTTGTGTGACATTGAAGTACAGTCAATGCAGGTCTGACGAAATTGTCTAAATTCTCCAGTGAATTGAACATATCTTTCTATTTCACTTAAGCTCCGTCTGCTGTATGAGTGCAACCCCATTGCTTTCCTGATAGAGCAGGCTGGAGGCCTGGCCACCACAGGCACTCAGAGGATCCTGGATGTCCAGCCTGAAACTCTGCATCAGCGAGTGCCCTTTGTTGTTGGGTCACCTGATGATGTCAACGAATACTTGTCTTTTGTCCAAAAGTATCCATAAATGACAACTAACAAGACTTAATGGAAGACAACTGTATAAACTGTTGCTTTTGTATTATGGAAATGTGTGATTGGACTTGCATATATATATATTAAATGTCTTGAACTATTGTAATGTTCTCTCAGGTCACTGTATGTCTGCATAATGTTGTGTCAAACACTCAAGGTGTTCATACCAAAGTCCCCACCTGTCTAGTTAAAGGCCAATGACTCAAAATGCATTAAGGATCTCACTGGGGTGAGGAGACAGCATCTGAAGTGAGTTGGGTAACTTGCATGAAGTGATTTCAAATTGCTTTAAGAAAAACAGACACACATACTAGTGTTTACATTTGTTATTATTGATCGCAGTAAAGTACAATCATTTACAATGACCAAAGTGTAGAACACTCATCAATAATACATTTACAAAAACACTCATCGTAAAAATAAAAGCCAAAACAAAAATGTCACATTTTTACTAAAAGCGGCGCTTCTCCATAAAATGTTGCAAAATCTCCTAAAACGTGTGGCCACAGGATAGCCTATGCAGCCACTATTGCAATAAAACATTTTTTTTTTTTTTTAACGTGGTTAAAGGAGAGGATAACTGGCAGCTGTTGCAATTCCACAGTGGTTCTGCTTGTCTTTGGCCATGTATATGTAACCTTTGTCTCCCCACTTTTCACTCCAGCTGTAAAAAAAAAAGTTTTCAGCATGTGCTTGAAATACAGCAGATTAACGTTAAACTACACAAAATGAGTCACCTGTTCTTAACAATCCAGTATTTCTTTCCATCAACGTCTTCACCCTGGAAGCCATAACCAACTGCAAGCACGCCATGATCCAGCTCCTCACTGCTACAGTCCTTCTCGTAGTAAATTCCTAAAGGGCAAAGAGGTTTGGTCAGCCAAGGTCAATGGTATAACGATAGTCTTTTCACACTGTACAGCATACCTGACTGATAGAACTGGAAAGACTCGTGGCCAGCATCAATAGCAACAGAGACGGGTCCAACAGCAGCCACTGCCTTCATAAGAGCTCGCTCTTTACCACTGGGAATGTCCACAAAACCGGTGTCATTGACAGAGTTGTACTTGGGGTCGTAGTGGCAGGGCTGATCATCCTGAAGAGACACAGTTCTGGTAAGCTACAGTGAAGACAATTTCTGCCATTTCAAACAGACTGAATACGTACCGTTCCCAGGTATGGATAGGAATCCTCAGAATCCAGTCCCTGGTTGTCTTTGACGTACTGGAAGGCCTGGTCCATTAGACCGCCATTGCAGCCCTCATTACCTTCAGGTCTGGAGCAGTCCACCAGGTTCTGTTCACTCAGAGACACCAGCTGCCCAGACTTTCTGAAGTGTTGACCCTCTAAGGCACCGGTAGTACTGAAGGCCCAGCAAGAACCACACTGACCCTGAAGGGACATTTAAAAAATATATATATATAAATATATATATATATATATATATATATTTATTTTCAGTCACTGAAAACAAGCTTATTCAATGCATTAGCCTTTTGTTGTCACACTCCATGTTGCTCAAGTGCAGTGGAACTGTAGCCTAGTCAGACCGGTTTCATCTTACAGTGCATGCATACTGTGAAACTCACACTGCACTAAAGGGAGGAGGCAGCATGCTGCACTCAGATAAACAAGTGTCCGTCTTATCTTTAGCAAGAGCTGTTGGTAGCAAAACAAACAATACAAATAAATCATAGGAATCGGTGTGATCAAATAAACCCTTTGAAGCACATTTCAATTTAGTCTAGGACTTCAAACACGCTGAAAGGAGAAAATACCATACCTGGTCTTTAACTGGTGTAACGTAGCCCTTTTCCCTCCAGTCAACTGAACGTGGAGCCTCCAGGAAGTTGGGCTCCATGAAGGAGGATCCTTTGACCTTCCTGTGTGCCTTATGCTTGTAGCCATTCATGACCTGCCTGAACTCCTCATGAGTCTGAGGAAAGAGAAATGGGTCAAAGCGGGAACACAGCTGCCAAGACAGAGGCGAAATCTTGAGTAATCGAGATAACCTTAACCCACCATGTTGTAGGGGTGTCACGATTTAAATTTTTTGAGTCACCATTGAGAAAATATTGCGATTTTACGATTATCGACCGAATGAAAAAGAACTGATATTTTTAGTTTGTCTTTAAAAAGCTTTTTGATACTTGAACTTGTAAACATTCACCGTTTCCCGACTAAGGAGACCCTTTTGAACAGCAGATTTCCACATGTGCATGGTTTCACTTTCCTGTTACGGTGAAGCAGAGCGTATTAGCCATTTGTTTACATCCTGAGCCAGTTGGGGCAGCTATTTACGAACAGTTGGACAACTTTTTTTTGGGAAATATGCAGTTCATTACCTTGCCATTTACAGCAAAGGATTATCTCCCAGATGTTTCATATTCGACGTAGCCTATAGCAGCGCCTTTGGCGGCAACTTTCTTACGACAAAGCTAGTTTATTTATAGAGCACAATTCATACACAAGGCAAATCTAAGTGCTTCACAGTTGCATAAAACAAAGTTAAAGCAATTACAGGAAAAGGGAAGAGTGCAGATAAAATACTTCCAGTTTTCATATGCACGGGTAAAAAGCGCTGTTTTCAGCCTAGATTTGAACATTGTCAGAGTTGAGGCCTGTCTCACATCCTCATGAAGACTGTTCCAGATTTTAGCTGCATGAAACTGAAACGCAGCCTCACCGTGTTTATTATTGACTCTGGGAACCACCAGGAGAGCCCTCCCTGAAGTTCTCAGGGCCCGAGATTTGGTGCTAAACCATGAAGAGACTTTTTCACAAGCAGAGCTGTTTTAAATTCTATTCTCTGAGTGACAGGAAGCCAGTGCAGGGACCGGAGCACTGGACTAATATGGCCGCATTTCCTGGTTCTTGTCAGGACTCGAGCAGCAGCGTTCTGGATGTACTGCAGCTCTAACAGCTCGTTTAGAAAGGCCAGTGAGCAGCCGTTACAGTAGTCTAACCTGCTGGAGACAAATGCATGGATGAGTCTCTCCAAGTCTGGTTGACACTATTCCTCTGATCTTAGCAATGTTTTTCAGATGGTAAAAAGCTGATGTTATTTCTTTGATGTGGCTGTTCAGGTCCGAGTCCATGATTACTCCTAGATTTCAAACCCGATTTTTTGAGACTTAAGGTGACTGATAACTCTGTCTTTGTGTCTTTGGGCCAAAAACAAAGGCAGCGCTCAGATCCAGCAGAACTAAATCTGAGACCTTGGTGTTCATGCGAATATCATTTGTCACTTTGATCAGAGCTGTGGTGGGGCCTAAATCCCGACTGGGTTTGCATAACGGATGGCCATCGACAACGCCTTGACCATCTTTTGGATACCTAAAGAGGTCCCACTCTCCTTTGCTCAACTACCGGTGAGTTTACGCGCAGTTTATGGTGTGCAGCGGCTTGTACGTCAGCGTGGAAAATTTCCGCGGTAAACCGGGGCTTCTAAAATTCTTACGGATAACCTGCCGCGTCCTTTTATAAACCGTGGTAATCGTAAAACCGATTAATCTGGACATCCCTACCATGTCGCCAAAGTGGTTCATGCCCAGGCGGTACGTGTGTTTGCCCATAGAGTGCTCCAGGTTGTGCAATTCAATTTTCTTCAAGTTTTTCTCCCAGATCATTCTCCTCCAGCCTTCCTCCTTCTACGAAACACAATACACTTAGTAAAACAATATACAGGCAATTTCATATGCACTTAAAACCGAGGGTCACCTCGTGGTAGAGCTTGACATGCCAGCTCTTCCATTGATCCCAGTGCTCATCCAGCTGTGGGTCCATGCTGGGGGCGGACAGGGCTGACGCCAGGCACACAACAAACACTGCTAGAGGCAGCATTATGACTTGTTTTTTGCTGGAAAACAAGGCAACAAAAAAAAAATCAAGTTAGCGCAAAACTGGACTAGGCGCTCTTCTCAACGCGGGCCTGACTCGAGACAGAGCGGACTGTTTGTCTAGTTGTTAGATAAATGTTTGTTTGTGTCCATTTGTCAAGGCTAGGTCAATGTACAGACGTTTCATTGGAAAAGGCGGAGACTGATTGGTCGCTACAGCGCGCATTCCAGTGCGGATAGTCATAAACGCCAGATTAAAACAAGACCTTTTCTAGGCCAAATCGCATGTGATATTCCTTCAGATTACAAAACCTTTGTGGGGGAAAATAACTGGCCTACAATACTTTCCCCGAGTCCGTGAAACCGGAAATGAAGCATTCCCAAATAAGAAAAAAAAAGATAGCCCGTTGTTTTGTTCCCTCTCAGTCACGGGATCTGCCTTGAGCTGCCAAGCAGATTAAACGAAACACATACCGAAACAGGAAAACGAAAATGAAAACCCAAGAGTACCGTCATCTACATAATAGGAGCTTCCTTGGACACCACCTTTTGGATCTTTTGACTGAATGTAGGGAGACGATACGTAGCTACAGTCTGTTGCATGATTAGCCTGAACATTTAGCGATATTTATCAGCATTGAGATGAATAAAGAATAAGGTATCCCTCGACATAAAGACGCGTTGCCACACTATAATAACGTTTAAACAGTAACAGCTCGTATACTGGGTTAAACCCAATGGCTTTGTTCTGCTCCGTGGATCCAGAGTTATAGGGACAACGGCAGATGGAAATCCTAAAACAATGAATGTTTTTCGTCGCCACCTCCAAAGAACAAACAAGTGTGATACTTACTGCAAATAATGCGTAGTTTCTGTAAGACGAAGACGGGTAAAATGCCTTTTCCTGAAGGGGTACACAAAGTTTATAAAGGCCCAACAAGCTTCCCGACAGAGCCCACCCTGCGCGCTGATTGGTCCGGTCCTTGTTTTTCCCGCACGAGTCCCGCCTACAAAGTGACGTCATCGCGAAGCACGTGATTCCTGCTTTGAGGAATCCATGGATTGATCTGAGAAATTATTACATTATGTCCAAGAAGAAGTCAACAGTCAAACAGTTAATCAGGTGTGCGCATGTGACTGATAAGTGTGAGTTCTCTGGAATAACAAGTGGATAATTGTTTCTGCTTCAACAGTATGGTTTATTAACTGGTTAATAAGTAAAGGTCAAATAAAACAAACCTTAACAAAATCAAACACTAATATTAGTATAGATGCATCCGAAAGAACAGATAACTTAGTCTATGTATCCTCTCACCACTGGCCTGCCAGACTAAAAGCCGTATCTGTCCTATCTTGTGTACTGCCTCTCGAAAGTACTAATACATCTTGAACTTTTGCACATTTTGTCATTTTGTCAATTTTTTACTGAAAGTTCACACGCAAGTAACAGACAACTGTGATGTGAAGGCAAAATGATTCATGATTCTGTTATTTTTCAAAAAATAGAAAACCGAAAAGTCAGGCGTGCATAAGTATTCATACAGCATGAATTAATACTTTGTGGAACCCCCTTTATCTGCAATAACGGCAAGTCTTCTGGTGTATGACTACAAGAGTTGCACATCTAGAGACTGATATTTTAGCCCATTCCTCTTTACAAAACAACTCAAGCTCTGTCAAATTAGAAGGAGAGCGTTTGTGAACAGCAGTTTTCAGGTCTTTCCACAGATTTTCAATAGGATTTAGGTCAGGACTTTGATTTAGCCATTCTAACACATTAATATGTTTGTTTTTGAACCATTCCATTGTAGATTTAGCTTTGTGTTTAGGGTCATTGTCCTGCTGGAAGGTGAATCTCCACCCCAGCCTCAATTCTCTTGCTGACTCCAGCAGGTTTTACTCCATCCATCTTCCCAACTATTCTTACAATCTTCCCAGTCCCCGCTGAGGAAAAGCAGCCCCATAGCATGATGCTCCCCCCACCATATTTGACACTGGGGATGGTGCACTCAGGACGATGAGCAGTGTTAGGTTTGTGCCATAACGTTTTGCATTTGGGCCAAAAGGTAACATTTTTGTCTCATCCGACCAAAGCACCTTCTTCCACATGGTAGCTGTGTCCTCCATATGACTTCTAGAAAACTTCAAACGGGATTTCTTATGGCCTCCTTTCAATAATGGCTTTCTTCTTGACACTCGTCCATGAAGGCCAGATTTGTGTAGAGTACGACTTATAGTTGTCCCATGTACAGATTCCCCCAGCTCAGCGGCAGTACGTCGCAGCTCCTCCAGAGTTATCTTTGGGCACTTGGTTACATTTCTGACCAGTGCTCTCCTTGTTCGGTCTGTTAGTTTAGGTGGACGCCCGTGTCTTGGTAAGTTCACAGTGGTGCTATACTCTTTCCATTTCCGAATGATGGATTGAACATTGCTCCGTGAGATGTTCAAATCCTGGAAAATCTTTGTATAACTTAACGCTGCTTTAAACTTCTCCACAGCTTTATCCCTGACCTCTCTGGTGAGCTCCTTGGCCTTCATGATGTTGCTTAGTGACCAATACACTCTGACCATAGCTCTGAGGCCCTCACAGAACAGCTGGAATTATACTGAGAGTAGATTACGCACACATGGCAAGGTTTGAACTTTTTGCAGTCATTAGGAATGTTATAAAGGCAATTTAATGCACTCTTCGGTTTATTTTTTGAAAAATAACAGAATCATGTATCATTTTACTTTCCCTCCACCGTTGCCTTTTACTTGTGTGTGACCTTTCAGTAAAAAAAAAAAAATCTAAATAAAATATTTATGTTTATGGTTGTAAACATGAAAATGTGCAAAAGTTCAAGGTGTATTAGTACTTTCGAGAGGCACTGTAATTTCTGCTTCTACCGGACAGATTGAATTCCTTGTGTAACACAAATTAATGTAGTTTTGATTCATTAAAAATGGGTATGATGTCAGCAAAATAATTGTCGAGGTGCAGCGATAATGTTTCAATAGAGATCTGACTGCTAAATGGAGGTGATGCATCAACATAATTCAATGTGGCATGCCAAGAACACAAGGTTTCCTAATGCTGTAGTCAGCAGTAAGTGGGTCACAGGACGCTGTTCCTTGTTGAGGTAATAATCATCATATGACAATAACCCACACAAATGCTGAGTGAGGCCTTTTGACCATTTTTAGACTAAATGGCAAAGAGAATTAGAGAGACAATAGCCTAGAAATATTCAAATACCAACCATAACATTTTATGTTGTTTGGGTTTGCCTTGTTATCAGTGTGTGCATTTCCAATCTCCAACTGCTTACGTCACCACCTGTCTGTGAATGTAGCCAAATAGCAGTAAACATCAATACAGTTTGAGATCCAGATGACGATCATTAGCATAAGGGAGAGTTTTCTGGTATATCAACACTTTTACGTTCATTGGGATAGTTGAATTTAAGGAGATGCAATTATCAAAATGCAAAAGACCAAATGCGCTAATTTTACACACACTGGTTGAGGAACAAGGTAGGCAAAAATATATACACACAAGACAACCACCTGGTACAATTACTGATGTGAAACCAACCACTTCCTGCATTGTAAATGGAAAAACCTAACATCAAGGTGTCTGTGTAACATTAAGCCTCAATAATTGCCTGTTAATCTCCTAAATCCTTAGTGAGCTAAAAAGAACACATACAGGCCGTCTTTCTCTAAGATATTTTTCTTTAAACAATTTACCCAGAGAAATGGATTATAGATATGGCTTAATCTTTATTTATTTATTATTTATTAATTTTTTGGGGTTCTACGTGGGTTGGCGTGTTTGCATGTCGGGACAAAACCAGGTTGCTTGAGTCACCAGGCATGTGATTATGTGACGGTGTGGGTGTCTGCTGTGCACGGCCCTGAAGTTGCATTTCCACAATGGACTCAGAGCTGTGAATAACAGCCTGGAATCTGACAGAGGGACGGGGTGAGAGTGCTGTCATATCCAATCAAAGCTGAGAGTTTAGAAACCTAAAAGGAAGGGGACCACATTGACTTCAACCTTCTTCTGTGCCTACATTCTACACTACACTCCAGGGGGGTCATTTACCAAGCATTTGCATGTGTAAAACAAGTAGCACATGCAAAATATGTGCTTTTTGACTTCTAGCATACTCTCATTTACATATCAGATTAAGGGCCTGAATAGAGCAATTCACACCATTTCAAATTGTAAATTAGGCACAACATACCCACAAATGCAATTTTCCAGCTTGCACTCGCGATTGAGAACCTGTCTTGATAAATTACCCCCAGGTTTCCAATATCAAGGAACGTTACTGAAGTACTGAGAGTTTAGAGAGTTTTCACACAATTACCTAAAGTTTTGGGGTAAACGCCCCAAATCTGTAACCCGCTCACAGCAGTTTAAAAAAATAAAATCGCTTGTTCTTGTATTAAATCAAAAAACAAAACACAGACCATTAAACATGCAGAAAAATGTAATATTAATCAAATCATTTATTATAAAATGTATTACACTATCAAGTGTCATGAGTACTAAGAACTTGGCATTAAAAGACATGCTGAAGGAACAGAACATAAATAATATCATGATAAGACTTGTGCAATGCAGCGTATGGACCAGAGTCTAAAAACCTCCTTATTCACTGGGCATTTAAAAGTCGGCTTTTGTTGCAGTCACACAAAGTGAAATAATGTGCCACAGAAACTTTCCCTTTCCGCTATGTTTCAGGAAATGTCACATAAAAAAAAGCAGTATTTAAAATAAGTATGTAAGGTTGTGCATTGAGAACAGCATTGGCAATGAGTACACACAAACTTTAGTAAAGCAAGAAAAATAAATTGTTTAGCGGTAAATGTCCCTTTCGGTTTCATACATAATGAACTACCCTCTTAGGAATGATGTACATTCAGTTTGCCATCTTATCATACGGTATTTGGACAAGACAATGATGAGAAATTATAAAACAGAAACAAATATTTACATTTTACAAACAAATTGAGAAATCAAAACATTACATAATACTGAAGGGAGTGACGCTGAAAAATCCACTCTTCTCAGTTATAGGCTCCTTATTAACAGCTTTGAATATAAAACCATGTTTTCTACTCAAGGTCTCCGTCAGCACACTTTGGCGTCATAAAACCGTGTTGGCTGACTTGAATTTCACAAAAACTGAAAGAAATGAGACCGCACAGTTAGGCCAAACACCGACAATGATACTGACTGAAGCGGACTGTCAACTTGAGTGGCATCTATGCCACTGTGCAACATCAAGGCTTAGGAGAAGTGAAAGAAGGAACTAACTAAAGTGCAAGGTCACCCCTCCATTTATCAAAGAATGAAACAAAACAGTATCGTAAATGCTCTGTTTTTTCCCCGGTACTTTGAATTGACACATGAAGTGCAGATGCCGAGGCCTCGTGTTCACCCACACAAACAGGTTCAACGACTACATCTTAGAACATGACGTGACTTAGGCCGGGAACAACATTTACCTCACCCCGGCTGATGTTGCCGTTTGTATCATTAGAGAACTGAGCTAAAGGCTTTGAGTGACAGACATAAGACAAATAAAACGAGATGAGCACAGCATACAACAAAGTATCACCTCATGTGTTCAATATATTAAAGCTTATGGCGAGATTAGGACACACGAGTGAGTGTAACAGCCACTGAGAACAGCGATTGAATATTCCATTGACATTTCTCTGAGGATTATTATCATTTTGTGTATTTTTAGTATAAAATTATACATTTTTATTATCAAGCAATAAAGCAATAACTGTCAACATAAAAAAGCAATAATTAGAACATTTCTTAATGGAGACAGTGCAACCACTTTTTTAATTCATGTGCTTTTGTAAATTTTGGATGATATTGCATTATGAGCAAATGAACCTTTTCCACAATATTCTTATTCATGGATGCAGGACTGTTTATCTAAAATGAAATATGCAGCTCTCTTTAAATAAAATAACATTTGCAGGAGCTACTCAGCTACTCATATCTGCTGAGCAAAAAACAAGGTCTAATAAATAAATAACTTCTTCAAGCCTTCCTGAATCTCACCACTTACCAAAAAGGCTTGTACTGAAACCAACTTACATAAAACACTGTTGGTTTCACTCACCATTCGTCCTACAGTAAAACGCACAGATTCAGGTGATCCAAAGAGAGCATGGTAATGTAGTGTCAGTAAATGGTGACATAGACAATCTTTTAGGATGAGAAATGGCACATTAAAAGGGTAATTATTTTCACAAGACATTTCCCTTTTACCCTGTATGCAAACTGGTAAGGAGTGGACAAAACCTCAACGTGTTTCTGTTCTTCTCAGAGTAAACGCAGCACAACACTTATATCTGATTGTATGTACTGAAACTCACAGGGTAGTTTCAAGACCCTAATCTCCGGAGGCAAATAAGAGTTTGCTCTAATTCAGGTTTACAAATCAGTAAACATTTCCTCTTTACCTTTGTCTGAAATGTAAAAGAAGCTCCTGGGTCAACAGTAACTTTTTGATCGATTGTTCAGCAGGAGACACATGAACAAGGCACAAGGCGACTGCTGGATTCCAACAGACTATTGTGCTCTGGAGAAGGTAGAAAGCCACAAAGGCACTAATGCTTTTCAAATGCTGAACAGATAAAGGGGTGAGTATCGGTGATGACATCCTGCATCTGGGCTAAGATGGTGGGAAATATTCGCCCATCACTTTTAGATTGAGATAAGGCTGCGACTTTTTAAAACAAACAAAAAAGTTAAAGCTAATCACATTTTACAATTTTAAAATCTTTAAAAAGGCTGTGAGAGGAAGCAAAGTTTTTCGACAGCAGCACATCTGTATTACACACAATGAGAGTGGAGCAGGGTTCCTCTTTGGAGCCTGCAAATCCAGCCCATTTGCTCAAATTCAGAGCAGGAACGTGGGTCAGCTGTCCATGTTTGATGAGCACAAACACAACAGCTCTGACCATGTTAGTCTCTGAAACGCACCGTCGACGAGCAGCAGGACTCTGGTTAGGATTGCACTTGAAGTTCAAAGAGATCTGACACATTACATGTGACATTTGGCAACAAAAACACATTAACCCTGTAAGTTCAGCGTGATATGACCGAGCTGATTGAGTTGTAGGACATCCCCCCATTGCAGGTGGGTGTGTACCCACTAGAGGCCCCCACTGCCTCCATGTTGACTTTGAACACAGGTGAGGCTTTGAGAAGGAAGTCAGCAGCGTCTCTGCGGCCCAGCTCCTTCAGTTTGGACATGAGCACGCCCACTGTGCTGTCGGGACGTGCACTCCACTCCTGTAGCAGGGCCGCTGTGGGGCTAGGGGGCAGGGCAACATCCTGGGGGGGCATGTCCAGGTCCAGATCAGGAATCCCATTAGGTATCCCGTTAGGAATCCCATTAGATGTCCCGTTAGAAGTCCCATTGCTGTGCTTGGCCACCAGCTCTGTAAGGCCCAGGTTCATAGCTAGGAGGCACCAGTCTTTGCCAAGAGTATCAGGTGGGTCGAGCATACGGCACAGTTTTCTACGAGCCAAAAGAGGCACATCTGAGATGTGGATATGAGTTCCCAGAATTCCTTGCTGGTAAACCTCAGCACAGCCAAAGGCCAGGATGCTGCTGAAGCTCTCCCGGTAGCCCCCCATGGTGTTCGTGAGGGAGCTTTCACGTCGAACCTGTGCTCTGAAAAAGTCTTTGGGCTGGTACACCATAATGGGAGCGTGATGCTCTTTTAGTTGTTGTGGGCTCAAGTAATATTTGGCAGTGAGTAGTCCTGGCAGAGTGGAGGCCAGCAGGTTCTCTGTTATACTACACATGGTGTCCAACAGGGAGTAGCACTTGGCCCTTTGAGAGTCGGACCCTCGCACCTGAATGTCTATGCCCTGTCCGTGGTTGACCAGCAGAATCATGGCCTCTGCCCCGGCCTGGCTGACCCGCACCCCGTTGGTCCACAGATGGATGTCTCCATCCAGCTCCTCTGAGTCATCGTCCTCAGGCTTCTGCTGATGGCTCCAGCGGCACAGATTGACCTGCAGTTTATGGAAGAAGCCACAGGGGAAAGCCGTCAGGTGCTCAGCTGGGACCAGCCGCACCCCTCCGTATAACAGCGGCTCCTCTTCTTCCTCTTCACTCCACGAGCGGTGCAGCCCGTTGGTCTTGATGAGAGCTGGGATGTCCACCATAGAAGGGTTGGTGACATCTCGGGCGCAGACGTCCATAGCATCTAAAATTTGAAGTAGTTCGTCCACATCACTATCTGGTGCCAGTGACTGTACCTCGTCCAGCCTGTAGCGCCCCCTGTAGTGATGGATGGCCTTAGGGGTTTCCACAGAGAGCAGCTTAGCCAGGACATTACTACACAACCAGCGAGGCTCCAGCAAAACCACGTCTTGCACAGTTTCACTCTGCATAATGTTGATCTGCAAAGACAGAAGAGGAAAGAAAGAGCCGTTTGTAGTTGTGGCCTTGTGAGTGCTAATCGTGTCAGATCTCAGAAGCTAGGCAGAGTCGGGCCTGGTTAGTGCCTGGATGGAAGAACATGAGGGACTACCAGGCAACTTGGGTGAGAAGTTTGCTGGAGGTATGTCAGTCTACCCCAAAGGCAGCTGTAGCTAAATACAAGCTATGTATGGAGTGAATTAAAAATATCCCTTGTGAATCGATTTGAGTGAGTTGTGACCCTTCCCTCCCCTGACATTTAATACATTTTTATCCCTTATGTTAAATCAAAACAGTACTTGATGTATGGGCGTCGGAACCGTTCATTATGAGGGGGACGTGTCCCCCCCATTTTTGAAAAGTGGTTGTTTGGTCCCCCCCACTTTCACAACGTGAATTTTCATTGACTTTACATTTACTAGTTTAGACTGGACCTTTTCAATAGGCTCCCCGAGGCCAAACAATTAACCCGCGCCTTATTTTCCATATTTTTTTAAAATACGTTTTTCCATTATCCGCTCCATTATGGCGATGCTCCGCTTTGCGTAGCTGTGTTTATGCAGCTCCGCTACATCCCCTCAGAGCGGCTGAATTGTAAACATGGCTCTGTAAACCGCTGAAAAACGGCTAAAGTGAGAATACTGAGGCTTATCGTTGGACGGATTGACAGATTTGACCAAACCGAAGCACAAGGACACTCGTGCATCGTGTTTTCTGAGTTTTTCACGGATTCTCACATGGAGGAGGAGGACTTTACGCGGTCCTCGGCAGGTGGACAGCGTGTCTTCATCGGTACAAAGAGCCTGACCAGTAACTTTAAGGTATGGAACATCAATTTTGGATGCGTTTGTAAAGCGAGTGATGTTCAACCGGTCAATACGCCTGTAAACCTCGCTGTCTGGTGTCGAAATAATATCTGAATTATTCATTGGACGGATAAATGTTTGCTTCCTTTACCCCTTGACTAAATTTTCTCTGCGTTTGTGGGAAATGTGAAGATACAAGCGTTGAGATGTTTCTTTGCGATGGCAAGAGTTACCGGGTGGGGCTGAATCTGAATGAATATGGATGGAAACACGAGCGCGCCGTCTCATAAAAGCTTCATTCACTGAGTTTTTTCACAAAACGTCATAAAGCCAGGGCAGGACAGGAGAACAGCGGCTCCACAGGAGTTTGGTTATCGCCCTATATGTCCACCCAGCTGCGAGGAGGTGCTGCTGAGCTGATCGAGTCTCTCATGTTTTCTTTTTAACGCCCGATTTGGATGTAGTCCCGCTAAAGCCCTAACATTGCCCTGACCTTGTCCCACTGTAGTTCTTAATTTTATGAAATGTGTCCCCCCCACCTTCCAAATGCTTCCGACGCCGCTGAAGTGAAGCATACAGTATACTGCTTTTTTCCAAAATTAAGTTTAACAGGAAAATCAATCATTTTTAATCCACACACCTCTCCCATACTGTGAAGCTGGAGAGCCAGTGTGCGCAGGTAATCTTGGCTGACCAGAGGGTTGATGTGCTCCTGAACATCAAAAACAAACTGCTGCCATGAGGTCAGCTGGTTAGGTCCACTCATCTTCCTCCATGTGGGAAGAGCAGCCAGCAGACGCTCTGACAGCAGGGTCATGGGACTGCATCTCTGCACAGAGTAAAGGAATGGTACAATATTACTCAGGAACACAGATAAAAGAAGAGTTTGAAAAGGGCAGACTTACAGAGATTATGTTGGAGCGAAGTTCCTGTAAATGACTCCTCAATAGTTTGAGGTCTTTAGAGTTTGAGGCTCCGGCATCCATCACAAACAATGTGTCACTGATTTGTAAGTCATTTCCAAATCTAGAGACCAATACACAAACGTGATTTCATGCAGATTGTATTATTTACAAGTAAATGATTTAACTCTCACCTGTTTCTGACTTCCTTGAGTAGTGTTCTTTCTTTGTCATAGGTAAAGTCTCCAGAGAAACTTCGGGGGATATCCGCAAGATCAGCGTGAGTTGCCACAAGAACAACAGCAAGAGGCTGCTGGATACGACCTCCAAATACTGAGCAAAATGATTTATGAGTAATATAGGCGGATAACATTGTGATAATGACAGAGTTACTTGTACATATGGTACATCATACCAATATTGTCCTGTGGGAGTGTAAGTGCTTTGAGCAGGTTCAGCCAGTAGGTGATGTGGCTGAGTTGAGTCTCATACGGCTCCTCCAGGCTGAACAGGACCATGTGGATCGCGGTCACGTCATTGGCTGCAAAGTAGTCGTAGGAGCAACAGTATACTGGATTTCCAGAAAACTCCCACACACTGAAATCCCCCACACCTAAAATTACAAAGACAAATACAATGACTGAAAAATACTGTATGTTAACATTTAAAAAGGCAATTTTACGCGTTTGTCTTACCATGGATGTTGGCGTGTTGGATGTCAATGGCCTTCGTAGCTTGTTCGTCAGCAGCGGACAGACCATTGTGAACAGGAGAAAATACCTCCAGGACGCCTTTGGTTAAGCTGGGCTCAAACATCATGCTGCGGCTTCGTACACTCACGTTTTCACAACCAGGGTACAAGTTGGAAATGCTCGCTGACACTAAGCAAAAAAAAAAAAAAAAACACATTTAGAGATTTGTTAATAAACACCCTTTTTGTGTATTGTTTATTAAAATTATCCCAAAGCCAAGGTAGTTACAACCATTTCCACATAGGGGCAGTATTGCACAATAAAATATGATCTTGTTGGGTTCAATTTTGGAATTCTTTGGCGTTTTGATTGAGGACCACATGTTTCCTACCAAAAGTACAGTACGGTACAGTTAAACTGAAATTACTCCCCACAGACTACATTTACCCCCGCACTACATACGTTTTATATAAAGGATCGCTCTATAATACATACAGGTGAAACAGTTCATTTATTTCTGTAATTCAACTTAAAATGTGAAACTAATATATGATATAGACTCATGGCATGCAAAGTGACATATGTCAAGCCTTTGTTTTAATTTTGATGATTTTGACTTACAGCTTGTAAAAACCCCAAATTCAAAATCTCAGAAGATCAGAATATTACATGAAATCAATAAAAAAAATAATTTAAACAAAGAAATGTTGGCCCTTTGGAAACTATAATCATGCATATGTACTTAGTACTTGGTTTGGGCCCCTTTTACTTAAATTACTGCCTTGCGGTGTGGCATGGATGCTATCTGCCTGTGGCACTGCTGAGGTGTAATGGAAGACAAGAGGAATACAACATTTGAAGCCCATGTCCAGGATCTGTCTGTGTGTGGTGGCTCTTGATGCACTGACTCCAGCCTCAGTCCACTCCTTGTGAAGGTCCCCCCACACTTTAAAATGGCCTTTTCCAGACAATCCTCTCCGCCGACAATATATTCCCTTTTCACAATATTCTAATATTCTGAGATTTTGAATTTGTTTTTTACAAGCCATAATCATCAAAATTAAAACAAACAAAGGCTTGACATATGTCACTTTGCATGTCATGAGTCTATATCATATATTAGTTTCACATTTTAAGTTGTATTACAGAAATAAATGAATTTTTTCACCATATTCTAATTTCCGAGTTTCATCTGTATTATAGGCCTTTTGGGCTAAATCACCAAATCATCTGCCGTAGTGGTTGCAGTACATTTAATTTAAACAGACACATATACATACAATATCAAATCAATAACTTTTGAATTTCTTGAACTACCGTTATTTCCGGCCTATACGCCGCTACTTTTTCCCCACGCTTTGAACCCTGCGGCCAACATGACGGTGTGGCCAATATAGAGCCGCCAACAGGCACTAGAGGCGTCTCTAGCAGTAAACGCAAAAGTGAGACGGGACTTCTAATCTGCTCTTGGCTGAGGAACGGTAGAGGAGTAACTTTTAAAATGATGAAAGCTCACTTTAGCCTAAATGTCGAAGGGCTTTGCTCGCCCCAACGCACCGAAACGCCTTGACGTGCGGCAAAAGAGCCGCCTCCTTTATTTTCTATGAGAGAACGCACACCAAGGTTGCAGTGCCTCACGGCGACGCTGGACCCCGCGCCACGGTTCTGCTGAATCCAGACGCGGCGCCGCGGAGAAAAACACAGGCTTTTAACCTCCTGCAGAGGAAACAGAGGCGGGTCTGGCCATGACAGACAGAGAAACCGCCGTGAACTTTGTTTGTTTGGACGAGGGAAGCCGCGGAGACAGAGAAACCATCGTCAGGGCTCATGCATCATGGGAAGCATGTTAAACTCGTGTCTGTCGCCAACTCGCTATTAACCTACAAAAAAGAGCCATGTTTTCTCTCTCTCACAACACGTGTCTTCTTTTATTTATAATTAATGTATAAATCACGTGTGTAAAGCCCCGCACGGTTCTGAAGTGCTGTGACGCGGCGCGCTGCGTTCTGGTGTGCGTTGGCCTCTACACTTCCACATTGAGGTCGGCTACACTGGCCATTTCTGCCTTTTTTATGCGTTTACTGCCCGCAACTGCACCTTTCTCTGGGATGAGGTGTCTCTTCCTTCTCATCTGCGCCGTGGGCCGCTCTGAGCGGATGCACGGCACTATGAAAACCTGCGGCTTGTATTCGAGTGCGGCCTGCATGTGTACAAGGCTGCAAATTTAGCTGGCGCGGCTTTTAGCTTAATTGGCTGAAATTTACGTTACTATTTTCTTGAGGGCAGGTTTATTTGACTCTTCGCAAACATTAAAACTAGTAAGAGAATTACATGGTGGGCTCTAGTTTTATAATCTGGTTAAAAGGCAAATGTAAATGCAATGACCACCACCACAAGCTCAACACTCTCCTTCGTTTGTGACGGGGCTCTCTTCATTTACCGATGGCTCTGTAGATTGCAGAGGATGGGATCGGTAACTCTATATGGCTCACGTAACTGACCATTATCGACTGTCTGGGAGGTAATGGCTCCGGGTGCCACAAAACACAGCGGTAAAGAAGCAAATGTGTGTTTCGGAGAGAGGAGATTGAAGACAAACAGACGCAGAGATAATGGACACACGTCACACATCAATAAACAAATTCGGATCTGAGACAAATGCCCGGGCTCTGTAATACACAGTAAAAATCCTACTTATTTTGACTCTGGTACAAAGGGATGGGAAACACGGCCTTATAACATGCTGTTGCTGGCTGTGATGAAGGTTACCTGCAGGTTTGGAGTGCAGTGGGGAGTTGGGGTGGCGGGCCGTGTTGGTCATGCGCGTTCTCCTCCGCCTGAAGAAGCTGCGCAGGATGCCACACTTGAGCGACTCCAGCAGAGTGCTCTTCCCTGATCCACAGTGTCCAAACAGCTTCAGCTTGATCCGTGACTGCGCCACGTGAGTCGGCCGCAGCTGCTGGATATACGTCTGCTTGTGGTTGTCCTTTACCGAAGTCAGAGAAGGTTACAATATGTGAGGGAAAACTCAAGACTACAACAAAGTGCATGAAAATATAACTGTAAACAGACTATTATGAAAAGGTATTAACCAATAAAGAGAGATATCATGCAGTGAAAGCCTTTGAAATGTAAAAAAAACAGCTACTAGAGTTATGGTATTTTCAAATTAAAAAACTGGAATATTTTTTCCAGGTTCCCATCTTTTTCAAGTTCAGGTCAAAATCTCTTGAACTTGACATAAATATGTGGCAACTTCTTTCAAGAACCTCCTGGGTGCTGGCATCAATCATCATCCAGTGTCTTAAATTATCTCAGCATATGCAAAGGATGACTGTTTTCACAGTTGCTGTTTTCATGTTTTCACGCTTTGAACTAAATCTCAGCAGGCAACAGAATCAGACACATCCAACATTAGGTAAAAAAAAAGGTTCTCTGGATCTTACAGTGGATTTTACAGTGATAACTTAAAAGTGGGCCATAATTTGGCCTTTTGTGGCAAGAAATACAATTGCATTTTAGCATGTAGAAAAAAATCTTAAGAGTGCTTCAGTCTGCTTTAAAATAGAACATTAAAAAAAACGTTATTTATAGTAAAAACTCAAATTTAACGCTCTGAAGGATAAGGCCGATGTGTACATTTAAGTAAAACAAAATAAAGCTTGCTTAAACCATACCACGAGGCAGGAAAACAGGACGGAGGCACACAGTATAGAAAATGAGTGGCATTTCAGTACTTTTATCGCACCATCTTTAATCCTTTAGCAACACCAAAAGGGAAAAAGCTTCTTCTGTCTAAAAATAGTGGTGTGCCAACACATGCAGGAAACGCCTTTCCCAACACCTCCACACAGAAATACACCAGGTGAGAGCATTGTTTGCGAAGCCCCGAGACATCAGTAAGTCTGGTCTTTTTGCAGCCATTGAAAATACCTTTGCTTTATTTTAACTGATATGTGTGTTACTATTTGACGGTTTATAAACTTTTTTTTTTTTTACCTTTTTCAGCTTTCCAAACAGTGACACAATAAGCTCATGTTGTTCATTACAGGCCAAATCCTCAGCAGTCTTTCCATCCTGTAAGATGAATAATGAGGAATGATTAAGTGCATGCGCTGTGCATCTCCTACATCTAAAATAAGCTGTGAATGCCATTTCACAGCCAATTCACACAGAGCAGACAGATGCTGTTTCTGGTGATGGTTTACTTTTCTACATTACATTTCCCTTTACAACCTCTGAAGTCCTGTGAAACATCACCTTTTGACAAGGTTAAGTTTTGTTAAGAAAAAATTGTGTAATATGTTCTTTTAGCATTATAGCATTATAGCATTATAGCAGCCAGAAAAACAAGCAGTTCGATACGCATCAAGCTGCTACACTACCACCCCCTGACCACAGTCCAGTGAAAAATGAATTATACATCCCGATATGCGCTCTCTAGATTAAATATGCATAACACATCAGCTGTCATACAATATTAACAAAGGGTGAAGTAAAAAGGAGACAAATAAAATCTTTGCGGAGTCGGACCACCGAACTGGTTGTTTTACTGTTTCAGATAAAGAAATCAGTGGAAAATTTGACAAAAATAATATCAATATTTCACATGATTAGAAATATATATTTGATCAAGTAATTTGACCTTTACATTCTTTAACACATAATCTTATAACGTGAATAAATACGATGGTACGACGGTCTTAATCAAAACAATTGAACACAAACGTTCAGAATGAGAAGATACAATCCAATTTCTCTTTACATGCAAATGGTGCACTTATTCAAACATGAAAATAGGGTCCATCAGTCAAGATTAATCATAGAAAGGAAAGGGTAGGCTTCTATATACAGCCACTACAGGGGAAAACAAGAAAAATGTAAAGACTGTATAAGGATGGTAACTCACATTTGTGACAGCATCAGTATTAGCTCCAGCCAGGCAGAGATGGCGCACGACTTCCAGACCCCCATTATTCGATGCTAAATGAAGGGGAGTCCTTCCGGACTGTAACCACAAGAAAAAAGGAATTGAAAAGTGTTTACCATTTGACGAACTAGTCAATGGAATATGACAGTACTATTAAAAATAAATACATTCAAACTATATCACATTTTTACCATCAGCACAGAAAAACAAAATCTAAACCCCATATGATGCATTAGGGAGGTTGTTAAAATATAATAACACCACTCACTTTGTTTGGCAGGTCGAGGTTGGCTTTAGCGTTACAGATCGCCATGACGATTGGGAGGTTTCCATCTTTACCGGCGATGTGGAGGGGGGTGTTGCCATGACGATCCTGCTGGTCCCGGTTGCAGTGGTGCCTGAGAAGGCTGTGAACAACTTCCACCTGACATCTTCTCACAGCCAGATGAAGTGCTGTGTGGCCATCCTGGAAACACGATGTCACTTCACTCAGGACAATTTTAATTTCACTTAGTTACATGCCATTACAGAGATACAGCACGTGTCAGTCAGCCGCCGGGGCGTAGGTGACTGAAGATGATTAAATGAATAAGTATTCTGACCTTGTCCGTGGCTTCCACTTTGGCACCATGCTCAATCAGGCACTCCACAATATCCACGAAGCCCCTGGCGGATGCAGTCAGCAGTGGAGTCTCCCCTTCCCTGTTCTTGGCATCTACATGGCAGCCTGCCTTGCAGAGTGCTCGTGCCACTGCAGAGTATCCATGCCAGGCAGCACAGTGCAGCGGTGTCTCCTGTTCCTAAAAACAATGAAAAAAGTCCTGGTCTTATACTGTAATGTGAAAAAACTGTGCGTAATTATAGACACAAAAACAGGCTTTTAAACATATTCTTACCCTGTCAGAGAGGTCTGGATTAGCCTTGATGCTGCACAGGTAGCTCACCACATCCACATTTCCATAGCGGGCAGCTACATGTAGAGCCGTCTCTCCAGACTGTTCGAAAAAAATTATACAAACATTTGTAATTATATTAATTTCTGTGAATTACTTAAATATAACCCAGATGTGCAATAACATGTGAACATGTAAAAAGACAATTTCTATAACATTAACATAATATTATATACAATATCATGATTATGCTTTGCCTTCATTAGTGAAAACACTACAGAGAGTGTCACGTCACCTTATCTTGTACATCCAGAGGGCATTTCTTTTCATGCAGGAATCTTAAAGTGTCCACATGGCCATGCCTCGCCGCATAGTAGATACCGTTGGCTCCGCTCTGGAATAATAAAACATTTTATCTCTGACCTTTAATGGAAGATACAGTTTTTAAAAACATCCGTTCACCAGCTTAACTTCAGAAAATGTACAGTAAGGCAAGACATGTAAAGAAGTATACAGCAATATTGCAGGGACAAGTTCCCTTTAGCACAATCCCATAACATAACAGAATAAACATGCATGTACCAAAGCTGCAGGTATTTCCAATTGCAAGAGACATTACCTTATCATGGGCCTTAATTTCAGCACCTTTTCTCATCAACACCTCAATGATCTGTATGTTGCCACCTCCGGCTGCTATCAAGAGTGGAGGGGTGCCGTGCTGCAAGAAGAACCAAATGAATTTGAATAATTTCATAAGCATCATCTCTCAAGTTTTCGAAAAGGAAAATGTGTCCAACGCATCAATACGGCTTCTTCTTCTGTTCGAATTCAGCTCCACACAATGTCCATTGCTGAAGACAGAACTATTAAGATGGTGTGCATTAAATATATGTTAGAGTCTGTAATTGTATTGTATTGTTAAACTGTAACTAACTGGCTATTGCCCATTGTGTGCCCCTCCCGAGCTTTAAAAAACAAGGGAAGGCTCCAATTGTAAGACATAAATGATGTGAAGTGTATTAAAAGATTATCCTTGGTCTGCATGACAAATTGAAGCGCAGACTGACTGGGCGGCTTTGATCGTGCTGCTTCCATCCTAAGGATCATGACTCCCAGAGAAAAACATGAGCTTTGTTAAGTCAGCTGGTTTTAAGTTCGCTCTCAAGACAGACTGCGCTGCAATGCGGCGCTAGTTCACTGAATTGAACACAAGTGAAGTGAACCAACAAAAGGCAGTTGCATAACACAAACAAGAGCTTTATTTTTAGTGTTTAAATGTTTGTCACCTTGTTGGGTTGGTTAACATCATAGCTGTTCAAGGAGCCCAGCAGGTGTTGCAGACCAGGCACATTGTCGTCATTGATGGCGTGGATAATGGCCTTCATCACAAAAGAGTCTTCCTCATCCTAAAAAGTGTGGGAAAGACGGTTACTGCTCCACTGCTGATCATCTAATCTTGCAAGCAGTAATCCCCTGAATTCTTTCTATCACATGCTCCTCCAGACCTCTTCCATTGTGCGTTCAAGCACGAACGCACACAGAAATAAACTGTCTTTGAATAACCACTCAATTTTAGGTCAAACGCAAGTGCCTCTCCGTTAACGACAAGTGACCCAATAACCGTGAACTAGAGGCTGCCTGACAACACAGCTGTGTCACTCTGCTGCACAGGGAGACACGGAGAAAGGATAGGGCAGGGGTGATTAAGGGGGAGGAGGGGGGTTGGCCGATGTGGAGCCAATGTGTTCAGCCAAGCGTGGTCATCCAGATACATTCCTCTACAGAACCTTCCTGCTGGGAGCTAGGGCTAAACCACATCCAAGGGACAAAATCTGAACGAGCAACAAACAGCCTGCAGAAAACGACTAAATACAGGGTTTCTCAAATGGGGGTACTTCGGCTCCTCTTCAGTTCGTGTTTTTGTGTAACCTCTTTCAGCTCTAGTTTAAAGATGCTTTATGTAACTTAATCTGGAATAAAAGTAGATATTTGTGCGCATTCGACCTTTCAGTGATCCAGCAGCTGTATGGCTGGTTAGCATGGTGCCTTTACTATACATCACAGTGGCCTCTATGACGCTCCAGGATCAATAGTTTTTAGGGTGCTTGGTAGGTTTTCTCTGCTGATGGAACCATCTCCATGGTTACGCATATATTCCATACAATACAAACATTATCATAAAACACTTTACAGTTCTGCCTTTCCATCCAGAAAACCAACCAGCAAACCCTAAAAACAATTGATCTTGGAGCGTCCTAGAGGCTTCCATGATGGAAAACAAAGGTGCCATGCTAACTACCCCTACGGCTGCAGGGTCACTGAAAGGTCAAATACGCCCTGATAATCAATAATAATAAAGTTACATAAAGCATCTTTAATGCTGCCTTCATGTGCTCGGGGAAAGATGATCCTTTCCAGTTGTGAATTGGAAATTACGAGTCCATTGTGTTCACGTGTTTAAATGAAACATTAAAAAACTCACAAGAGCACAAGTTTATTCACATGAGAAAGTCATCTACAGACGCTGACCTACTGCGTCTCGCATCTGCTTTGCTCCAAAAAACACATCCATTTTTTTACATTATGCTAATTGGAAAAAGAGATGACATTAAAACTGCGCAGCTAAATAAATAGTGTGGGCCAAAAAGGCATAATATTGTATATATATATTATAAATATTTTTGCCGCTCTGTTGAGTTGAAGTTCACCTCACTCGGGTATACAAATTATTTCCCAGTGTTTTAGTGGAAAACTCCTTCCACAATGTCAATTTTCTACATATTATTTACACGTTATTTACAATAATTACGAGATCAGCATGAAGGCAGCACAAGTCTGATTCAGCCCACGTTTTGAGCATTTTTTTGTCTCGTTATAGTTAACTTCGGTAACTTCTGGTAGCAGTTTTTCTTGGACGTTGGCCTACTTGCATGAAATGTTCACGCAGCACTGAAAAAGGATGCACAACAAACACTGTATGAGAAGCTGTTGTCATGGCTTTGCTGTTGTAACGGAGCACTACTGGCTGTGCCCACATCCCACATGGTCACGAGATGACACTGACACAGCGCCTTCTCGGTTTGTGCTCCCTCCTTATGCGACTCACTTCCTTCTATACGACAAGCAAGGAATTCAAACCCATTTAAATTGTTGCAAAAACCTTTTTATACTGTAAGGTGTTTGTGTAATTTGTTATTAGGTGCGCTTTGACTACATGTTTTAGTGTGTCATTCTGCTTTACTGTGAAGCATTTTGTTAAGATTGTGAAGTGAAATAAAATAAAGATTATTATTAGCAGTAGTAGTATTATCACTCTCTTCCCTCTCTGTACTAAAGGGGGTGCAACTAGCTTTGTATTTGGTTGTGCATACCAGATAACTGACATGAGGCCATAAACTCCCTGATGAGGAAGCAACTCTTAAAAGTATGCAGTAGATGATTAAACCCGTTGCCAGGACAGCTCCGTTTACATTTCTAAGGCTTGACACAATCTAGTCAACAAAGGCTACCATCACTATACGTTTAACCACACAAGTCAACACAAATAAAGCACACATCACTTTGTTCCTAAGCAGCAGTCACATTCCAGCTGTTCATAGCCTCACCTGCGGAAATGAGGATAAGATTGAATACAGCAGGTACTGTTGGAACAACTGTAACTGTGAGCCAAAGCAAAGTGAACTTAAAATGCACATGGCAGCTCAGACCCATTTCACTGCACTGTTTAATTTAAGACATTGCAAAAAAACATGACTTAGTTTTCCTTTTTTTTTTCATGTTTTAATGCGTCAAAAGTCAGGATTTATCGGTATTGCGTATCTTACCAGTGTGTCATCACTGCGCGCCACACTAATGTTGCTTCTAGACAAGAATGACCGGGACAGGCGGTTGCACAAGGAAATTAGTCGGACGGATTGCTGCAAAAACATGATGATAAAAAAAATAAGCAGATGTACAACGATGTAAAATTTAGATAATTGTTTGGCAAGAGTATGGGTATAATAAATACAATTCCTAAAACTATACATTAATATTTATAACTCAACCTACTTTCCATTTTCTTCGTGCCGCAAACTTCTTAAACTTTTCCATGTTGACAGCAGACTCCTTCCTGCTCAGGGCCTGCAGTGTGTCTTTTGGCTTTTTAAGAGAACATGGCACAAAAACAAAACAATATTCGTGTTCAAAGTCACATATTACTTGGAGTATTAGAATCGTAATACCATTTAGCATAAACCAACCTTAATCCAGGGGTGCTGCAGGCTGTCCTGGATAGTCATTCTTTTTCTAGCAACAAACACAGCTAGTGTTAGACTATTCCTCAACTCAGCCTAATTTATGATCTTCCTCGATATGGATTATCAATCAATTGCCTAGTTCTCTGAATATACAGTAAGTGAAACGTTAAAATATGCCCTGCTCAGTTACCTCAAAAGGATTTCTTAATGCCTACATTACATATTTCCATACACATAAGAACTTTAGAATCACCATATGCTTATAAAGGTTTACAGTTGTACAGCATTAACATACTTGGGGTCTTTGACGAGGAGTCTTGCAATGAAGTCTTTGGCCAGTTTGCTGGTGTTGCTGAAGAATTCCTCATCAAACGTGTAATCCACAGCAGACACATTTGCCAGCGTCTCTTGCTTGTTGTCGCCCAAAAATGGAGACGCTCCACTCAAACTAAAAACAGAGATAGGGACATAAAACATAAGTAAATAAAATAAAATAAAATAGTCTTATAGCAAGAGAAAATGTATGGGATATTGATCTTCTAACAGTGAACTCTGCGGTATACATTAGTATTTTTAAGGGAAATTATTTTTTTAAATAGAAGTTGATTCTAGTCCATCGTCAGCCTTCTAATCTACAGATGTGCACAATGTAGACCAAGCCCAAGGCTGCCAACTGTGACTCACGAGCAGAGCTTGATAGCAAACTGGTGGGCGAGAGCCAAGCACCTCCATAAAAAGCAGCAGACTCCCAGCCTCTCTGAGTGTGTTCAACAGTATACATTAGGAGTAGACGTGCAGCAGCAAAGGTAAGGAGCTTGAACAGAGATGCATTTAGCAACTGTACACTAGTCCAAGTCACTCTTCTGCCTCAGCAGCTTGTCAGTGCCAGGCGCTAATAACAGCTGGGACAGACATGAAGGTTAAGCTCAAGTGAAGAGCTGTTAGTGCATTGACCGTGTAATAACAAAGCAATTAAACAACTCTTCACAAATGACTTAAGTTGTCAACATTTTTGTTTTAGACAAAATAGGGACAGTTGCCAAGACGCTACAACAATGTTTTCCCCACTGCATGATCATATCCATGAGCAGTAGAAATAATATTTCTACATAAATATTAATATCTCATAATTTGAATGAGTAATGCACATGTTTGGAGAGTTACAAACTCAGGGTCATGTTTTGCGTTGTATAACTCTTTCCAGAAACATGCAGACTGTAGAGTGTGGAGTCCCTTGCAGTTGTAGGATGTGATAACAGACAGGGAGCAGTCCATTTCCTGCGCTGCCTGACAGCTGTGTAGGTGGTAGCATGAACACTGGCTGCTGTTTATGTTTGAGAGCATCACTCCATCTCTAGATGATGTAAAACCACTCATGTTGCTAAATTTGTTCAAATGCAAGAAATTGTAAAATGTTGCTTTTGCACTGTGTGGAGCCATGTGAAGTGTTATGTGATGAAAAATGAACAAGGAGTATGCCGTGTCAGATTATTGGAGTTGCACTGTACACTATATACTGTATGTGGGGGTTGGGAAGATTTTAATCTGTAAAATACTTTGTCTTAGATTTTGTATGAAAAGTGCCTTATAAATAAAGTTTGATTGGTTGACAGGGGCTGAAATGACATGTATTTTTTAAAAGTGTTTCCTATTCATTTTTGTGTGAATGGATTGTGGTTACTTGAATTGAGAAAGTGGGGGAAGAGTGACTCATTAAATAACATTAGACTCTCAAATGATCTGTGATGTCAGTGGCAGCTGGTCAGATACTTACAGTATGTAGGTTATCACACCAACGCTCCTGTTACAGGCAGAAGGATAGAGAGGCAGTGTCAGGAAAATGACAGCAGCACATCTGTTGCCTCGAACATTAGTTTGTGATGCCGTTACTCACCACATGTCTGCCTCCAGGCCCAGGGGTTCATAGTTGACCACTTCAGGAGCTGTAGAAAAAAAAAAGCTTCTTAATTCAGTCAATGATAGCGCAGTCTGCTTCAATACAGTTTAGGCAAATGAAAAAATATCTGAGATAAAGCCAACTAGATGTAATTTCTGTGGACGTGCTCGTAGAGAGAAAGAAAGAAAGAAAGAAAGGCAATATTAGGAAGCACAAACTCACCTACGAATTCTGGTGTACCAAAAATATTCTTAAAATCATTGCTAAAGTCAATCTTATGGGCCAGACCAAAGTCAATAAGCTTGATGCGCGGGTGAGGCACAGTGCGGTTCAGCAGCATGATATTCTCTGGCTGGAAAATAGAGAAACATTAGATACAGGGACACTATAATACATGTTAGAATGATCTTTGAAAAGGCTGAACATAATACTTTTTTGAGAATACACTTTTACAAAATAAGAACACTAAAACAATAATGTATTTAATTTATGTGCAAGGTCTATATTAAGAAGCATTAATAGATGACAGCACAAATGCAGGACAAAGCTAGACAAAGACACATCGGCCAAGGAAATCCTACGCAAAACAGCAGTGAAGCTGTTGAGGATGTGGTAAAGGGAAGAATGACAAAGACGTGCTTTAAGAGCAGAAGAAACCAGGATTTCCTGAAGAGATAATGCATTTAAACTTTTGATCAATAAGCCATGTTTCAAAAAACTTTTGTTGGATTGGCTGTAGACTGCAATGACAATAGAAGGCACAAACCAAGGAGGGAGTCTTTATCACATACAGGTCAACAAAAACGCAGTACGTTTCTTCATGAGTTCTGCATCCTCCACTCGACCCAAAAGTACAGTGCCTTGCGAAAGTACTAATACACCTTGAACTTTTGCACATTTTATCATGTTTACAACCCTAAAAACGTAAAGATTTTGTTTAGAATTGTTTTACTGAAAGTTCATACACAAGTAACAGACAACTGTGAAGTGAAAGCAAAATGATACATGATTCTGTTTTTTTTTTTTTTTTATATATAAAAGTGGGGCGTGCATAGGTATTCATACAGCATGACTTAATACTTTGTGGAACCCCCTTCTGCTGCAATAACAGCAGTAAGTCTTCTGGGGTTTGACTCTTCAAGATTTGCACATCTAGAGACTGATATTTTAGCCCATTCCCCTTTACAAAACAACTCAAATTAGAAGGAGAGCGTTTGTGAACAGAAGTTTTCAGGTCTTTCCACAGATTTTCAATAGGATTTAGGTCAGGACTTTGACTGGGCCATTCTAACACATTAATATGTTTGTTTTTAAACCATTCCATTGTAGATTTAGCTTTGTGTTTAGGGTCATTGTCCTGCTGGAAGGTGAATCTCCGCCCCAGCCTCAATTCTCTTGCCGACTCCAGCAGGTTTTCTTCCAAAATGTCCCTGTATTTGGCTCCATCCATCTTCCCAACTTTTCTTACAATCTTCCCAGTCCCCGCTGAGGAAAAGCAGCCCCATAGCATGATGCTCCCCCCACCATATTTGACACTGGGGATGGTGCACTCAGGACGATGAGCAGTGTTAGGTTTGCTCCATACATAACGTTTTGCATTTGGGCCAAAAGGTTAAATTTTTGTCTCATCTGACCAAAGCACTTTCTTCCACATGGTAGCTGTGTCCTCCATATGACTTCTAGCAAACTTCAAAACGGGATTTCTTATGGCTTCCTTTCAATAATGGCTTTCTTCTTGCCACTCGTCCATGAAGGCCAGATTTGTGTAGAGTACGACTTATAGTTGTCCCATGTACAGATTCCCCCAGCTCAGCGGCAGTACGTCGCAGCTCCTCCAGAGTTATCTTGGGGCACTTGGTTACATTTCTGACCAGTGCTCTCCTTGTTCGGTCTGTTAGTTTAGGTGGACGCCCATGTCTTGGTAAGTTCGCAGTGGTGCTATACTCTTTCCATTTCCGAATGATGGATTGAACAGTGCTCCGTGAGATGTTCAACTCTTGGGAAATCTTTGTATAACTTAACGCTGCTTTAAACTTCTACACAACTTTATCCCTGACCTCTCCGGTGTGCTCCTTGGCCTTCATGATGTTTAGTGACCAATACACTCTGACCATAGCTCTGAGGCCCTCACAGAACAGCTGGAATTATACTGAGAGTAGATTACGCACAGGTGGCCTCTATTTAATGGTTAGGGCAAGGTGTGAACTTTCTGCAGTCATTAGGAATGTTATAAAGGCAATTTAATGCACTCAGAAAATGCTGTATGAATACTTATGCATGCCCCACTTTTCACTTCTCTATTTTTTGACAGAATCATGAAAGAGAATCATGTATCATTTTACTTTCACTTCACAGTTGTCTGTTACTTGTGTGTGAACTTTCAGAAAAAAATCAAAATAAAATCTTTACGTTTAGGGTTGTAAACATAACAAAATGTGCAAAAGTTCAAGGTGTATTAGTACTTTCGCAAGGCACTGTACTTTGCCTTCTGCTGTCTGCCCTGCACATTGTTTTGTTGTCCCTTTATGGAATAATGCATTGATCGGCACTGCTGCTGTCTGCAAACTATTGATTTGGTTCTAAACTGGGAAATAATTTGTCCTAAACTAATCCATCTGCTCATTTTAAAATGGGGAAGTTTGCAACTATGAAAAGAGAAAAGAGAAGACAAAAATACTTTCCCCTAGAGTTGTGTAACCTTGTTACACAAGGCGCATTGAGTTGCCTTGTGTACGAAATGCGCGGTATAAATAAAGTTGCCTTGCCTTGCCTTGCATTTATTTCATTTGTACCTTAAGGTCAAAGTGTGCGATTTGCTTGGAGTGCAGATAGAGGACTCCATCCAGTATTTGCTTGAGAAACTGCGTGGCCTCCTCTTCGCTCAAAGACTCCTTCTCTGCCAGAAAGTCGAAGAGTTCACCGCCAGCCACACTGGACGAGAGAGAATTAAAATGTGACATCTCTGAGATCAGGAGCCGCTGCAAATCCCTTCTTAGCAGAGCTGAGCCGTCGTAATCTAATCATCTGGGTGCATTACAGACAGTTTATATACAGTCAATGTGAAATGTACCCTGCATTGTTCTCAACCAGATTATTGTACAACAAAACATGCCTATAAACAGTGTGATGCTGGGTTAGTTGTGGACTTCAAGAACTATTTTATTTGTAATTTACAACAATATACATTTTCCTAATATCTGATTGAAGCAGAAAGGTGGGGTGAGTGAAATGATCAAGAAGAGGGTGCGTGCAAAAGTGAAGAGGAACAATGCAGCAATTACGCAGATAGTCAGGTGCTGATAAGCCATGTGTTGTAATTGAGAAAAACAAAAACATGTATTATGTTGTGAAACGACAGGATCCCTTGAGGGTACAGGCACAGCCACTTCCTTCACAACCAAGGCCACACTATCATGTTGTTTACCTCATCAGCTGTTCCTCTAACACATTAGCGGCCAGTGTGTTGAAATTAACTAGGTCTGAAAGAGATGTATGTTGCAACATGTCCTCGCCCTTTTATGCCTCAACAATCAATACTGCTTAGCTCAGCTTTGCATTGCATCGTTGTCCTTAAAAGGCTGGCCTCCTACATGATAATAAAAATACAGTCCAGTGCTTTGCTCTGAAACCTAGCCTTGGTCATTATTATTGTAGTTCAAACTCAAGTGGAATTTCACACGTATGATTATCACACAATGGCCTCTGAGGTGGAGCAGGGTGCCTTTACATTGGCAGGACAAGCTGGATTTTATTCTTGGCTTGTAAATCCTGCCGATCCTCAAGCGCTCGTTCATCTCAATCAGCAAATAACTTCAGTAAAGGCCGTTTGAAACTTCAAAAGCTGGAGTCTTGATTCATTTTCTCGTCTTGTCCATTATCATATGGCAACGTGCCCGGACTGCTACCAAACATTGCCTCATATTCCTGACAGCTGCTGGGGAGTGTAGTCTGAGCATAAGGATGAAAATAACCGCAGGCAATAGTGTAGGATTACATAATATTGTTTCTTTTATTTAACTATTTAAGCAACATAAAATCCAGGATCACTGCCCATGCAAAATCAGTCATTTGGAGGAATTTTATTTACAAAAGATGCTATAAATGCTGAACGACAAAAAGTACCCTATAGCTGATCTGCTACAATAACATCCTTGTTCAAGAGTGGCACCTAAATTGTATGAACTCGTGTGCACCATGTTACCAGATCAATTCAAACAATTTAACATGAGGCTGTGCAATATCTCAGAAGAGAACGCTCACCAAAAATATCCGATGATGAATGTACAACAGATGTGTGAAAACCGGGCAAAGCAAAGCTAGGTCAAGTGGGGCCAAGACAGGTTTGTGGTTGAGCTCCAAACCACACCACAGATTCAAGCGCTGGCTCCGTCTTGGCTTCGACCAGTGCATGTATGTCTGATGTGTGTGCGAGTGGTGGGCGATTAGTCCGAGAAAGCAAAGCCCACACTCTTGTGGACACATTTGTTGACCAAAGAGGAGTACAACTCAGGTGTGTATGAAATTCTGAAAAACGTGTACAATTCTGAACAAAAATGTCCATCTGATTAAGAGAAGTTTAAGTGCTTTCAATTTGTCTATGGCGCGCTGTATAAACAGATCACAGATAAGAGATATGAAGCATCAATATAAAAGCACTCACAGCTCAAGGATAAGGATGACCTCAGCCTTGTTCTCAAAGACCTCGTGTAATGTTATGATGTTGGGATGCTGGATCTGTTTTAGGATGTCCACCTCCCTCTCGATGTCCTCCAGGGACACCCCTCGCCGACTAGACTTGCTGCGCCGTTTCTTAATAAATTTGGCGGCGTACTCCACTCCTGTGACTCTGTGCCGACATCTTCTGACAACAGCGAACTGACCGCTGGAAAGAGAAGACAAAAAATGTGTGAAACAATTGATCATTTCATATGGTATCATCAAAGTGAACGTGTACAACTGTGCACGGTCTATAGAACACTTAAGAGCAAGACACCACCGAATATCAGAGCCAGGAGTTTTCTTGTTTAACTTAATTAAAAAACAATTAACTTAGTCCAAAGTTGAATCCTCTGATGAGAGCATACTGTATCTCTGAAGAAATTACTTCACCTTTGACAAGCCTTTAAGACCAGCCTGATAAGTGTTAATTAGCAGCACTCTCAATTAAAAAACACTGATGAGAATAACCTTAGTGAGACAGAATCACAGGATCAGCCCAATAGTTACATCATAATACTTGGTATAGGAGTTCAGAGGCCAAGGAGCATTAATGTACCTCTTGTTGCAAGTCTAAAGCTAGAGGTCGCCTGATATGGGTTTTTCTAAAGCCGATGGCGATATGCACCGGCGATATTTTTGGCCGATTTTTTTAAATGTCTCGTCTATAATCCTCTGTATGATGCTTGTAAACTGTCAAACGTGTCAGTGTTGAGCAGTGATAGCAGCGGCTGCCTAATTAAGGGCATAGGGCTGATTTATTCAGGACATTCATGTTTAGTAGGTTCTTCAGAGGAACTTGTTGCAAAGACAAAAATCAGTAGATTCTTAAACAAAAAAAACAGCAAGTCACTCTGATGGTTCCAAAATTATAAGCAAAAGTCTCCAGCATAAAATATAGGAAATATGATACGAGCCTCCGAGGGTTTACAAATTTGAGAACGATTTTTAACGCAATGTTTCTCAGCTCACCTGAGGCTAAGGAAGTGGCGTCTCATTTTAAGGCTCTAATTAAGCTCTTTCCAACGCAAAAAATCAGTCAGTCCCGCCGATATATCAGTCGACCTCTATCTAAAACACTCAGTGACCCAACTGTCCAAAAATGCGATTGCTTTAAACAGCACAAGTCAGCAAAGTGTAAATGTTTTGATGTGCCATCTAGTTTTAATAAACCAATGAGCTAAGTCGCGTTGTAGCTTAACTATATAGGTGATAATTCAAGGAGGAAAGAAGATGAGACCAAACTGTCATTTAAACATATTTTTCATAACCCAGTACAGAAGTATAGTAGCAGATCACATCCCTGTGGAAATACTTTATCAGAAGTAAAATGATTGAATCGGTCTGGATGCATCAACCCCAAGGGCCTCAAGTGGACGTCTGTTGAGCAGGATGAAGCTGATACTGTATAGCGAGGTATTGCAGTGACACTTGCTTAAATAAAGGCAGAGAAACCACTTGGGAAAGCGAGGACACTTGGCTGAGGGCTGTGCACGCCTCCGCTGTTTGAGCATCCTCACAATCTTGAGCACTTAGTGTACCCAACGCCCACGGAGGGAGGAAGATCAGCAGGAAGATGGTTTCAGGAAAGAAGCCAGATTATCACAGATTTTGTGGTATGGCACTAGCATTAGCATTACTGAAGTGGCAATGGCTTTTTCATAGTCTTGCTTTCAAAAGCACCTCTTGACGACATTATTATGAAATGCATGATCGACAAATAACTCAGTAATAAAGGAACTTTAGAGTGCAGTAGTAGTAGTGACATTAATTGTTAATTATGACCTAAGGTTATTCCATTACATTATTACACAGAAGTTTCTTTGGAAAGAGGAACCCTGCTGATTGTCATACTCATTTTAAAACACAAGTTTTTTCAGCATCTCTAGCTTTGTGAGAATGTTGTGTGATGACCATGAGCCAATACTCAACCCAAATACTAAAACGCAGATCAGGTTTAAGAACATTGGAATAGTGTGACTAAGAGAAAATAGTGAACCAGAGGAAATAGACACTGCAGAGAAAACAGGAGCTGCGTCTTTCTCATGTTAATGACGCTCAACCCCCACTCTGACCACTTTTAACCTCTGGAGGTTCCCACCACTGACAACTCTGTGGCTGCGGTCACACAGAGAACGGCTTTCAATCTGTTGCTTTTGCTTAACAACCCTTGGTCCAACTTGATAAAACGTGTGTCTTTTCCACAGACAGAATCAACATACAATACAAGGACTCGAGTATTATGTTGTGCGTTTACAAATGTAACCATCTGCAATTTATATCATTTGGAAGTGCAGGTTATCAATTTGCATAACTGTAATTAATGTCCCTCAGCATGAATGACAGTCTCTTCATGTTTAGGTTACATGCGCTGTACAATAATCTTGCGGAAGTTTGTGTGCGTTATCTCCTTCCTAAATGTCACACCGTCATAACAGTGCAGCCTGTCGGCGTCAGAATAATATTTTTATTCTTTCCAACACGGTGAACCCAGACAGACAGAAGCTGCGATGAGCTGTGTTAAAACCTTCGGTTGAAAGCTCATTCAAAGGAAGTCTTATCAGAGAGGCTGTTGAAAATAGTGTGAAAATGTTTTTTGAGAAGGAAGGAGAAAGAAGAACAACCCGAGTTCATATTGTTGATTATTGCTCCATCTGCGCTGTACTGAGGACATCCTGTCTCACTGTTGATTACTCCCTTATTACTTTTTTCCATCGCTGCTCTGCTCAGCTCTGTCCAATGTTGTCATATAACATTGGTCACAGCCACAGAACACCCATGTACACGGTTTGGACTGGATTACGGCCAAGGTAACTCAATATACAACAAGGAGGTAAAATCGTCATACAGAACAAGAGGGAAAACTGTGATGAACAAAGCTCCTTTTATGTTCAAATGCCATTCTGCGGTCACTTGCTTTCAAAAAGTCCAATACTACGTGTGATATTTGAGAGAAGTGCACTTGTGACGGTGGAATAGAGCACTCGGGATGCCAGGCACTTCACCATTGCTCTTTCACAAAACATTGGCCAAAAAAACTCAAATAATCTTTTTGTGTCGCATTTTAAAGTAAAGTCAGGGACTTTACCAAAATTGTGTAGACCTAGTTTTGGAAAAGAGAAGATAAGACTGAGAACACGAACTGAACAACAATTAATCGATTATTTTAGTAATTGCTTTATCCTTACACAGGCTCAGTGAGGGCAAGAATTGCATGAAAAATATATATTCTTTTATATTCAAAAAATTGTCTAAAAGATAGATTTGTTTTTTAAATAAATATTTCATAAATGTCAAGACAATTATCCACTAAGAAAACAGAATGAGCCCCAAATCTACAGCCAAGAGCAGATCTCTCGCTTCCACAATCCCAGCACCTGTTTCTAATCAAGTCCCAATTGGCGCTAGTGCAACCTCCAGACACTAGAGGTTCTGAGCTTTCAAATATGGAATAGCTTGATCACATATTGTGAAACTAGTGCCTCATCAGCAACACAAGTTCAATTTAAGTGTCTTTTTAAACCACTGAGAGCATCAAACAAACATTGTTCGTTTACTTCATCAAGATGTTCTCATGCGGCGTCACTTTATCTCCATGTGGTTGAAACGTGCACCTTTCATAGCCAAGTAATTAACCAATAAATCCCCAAATTAATCAACGGATAAATGGACTACCAGAATCGTTTGTTGCATCCCTAAAATCAAGGTTTACAGTAGTTCTCTGTACACCTTTTACCCTGTCCAGTAGCATTGACATTTGAGAGAAGACTGAAATATGAATTCTGATCTCAGAATCATGCATTTCAGAACATACATTTGTAGAAGTAGATTTAATTGTGATAAATTGTGCAACTTTAACAGATACAAACACAGAATCTCAGTTAACGTCGACTCTGTGGAAAAAAAAAAACATTCCCAAAACATTGTGCAGCTATACTGTGTTATGTCAACAAGACACTGCTGTCAGAAACAGCAGAGAAAGTGAGTACTATGTGCACAAACAACAAAATGGCAGCAGCTTAAGTGCACAATATCCCTCATGGTAATTCAGTAAGGGGAGTCGAACCCAATAGAGTATTGAAATACCCAGCGCCTTGTTAAATTTCACATGGGGAATCTGAGACTTCTCAAAGGCCAATAGTGGATTCCCCCGATAACACAGGCAGACTTTGGATGTTTACGCACAGACAGGCGATAGTTGGGAAATACCTTCCATTCTCAAGGGTGCTGGAGCAGAGTTGCACAAACTCAGCTGAATACGACAAGAGGCAGGGTGTGAATACTGAGGGAGCAAAGACAAAATCCTTGACTCAGAATTTGTAAACACGAGAGTGCGAGTTTTAAAGGTACAGCTAGCCCTTTTACACTGAAAACCCCAGATAGTTGGCAGTGTCAAATTGCTCAGCTCCCTTTGTTGTGTTAGAAGCATAGACTGGCTCCTCACTTTTGACCTACTTGTTAGACTGGGAGGAAGAGATGAGTGGAAGAGCGCAGCTAGCAAAGGAAAGACCCAAGAGGCTCGCTTATGCCCAAGCAGACAGTTTAAGGCCTTCAAAGCGCAACTGCAATCCATTATGTCTGCTTTTGTACCAATACAACAAAATTAGAAAAGATACAATACATTTATTAATACCATACCATATTTTAACGTTTGAGCCAAAAAGGCTTTACCACCAAATCCCACAGTCAAGATGAAAGAACAAACTATACTGGAAAAGAAGGGAAAATAGAGGGTCAACAGATGTTGCACTTAGATTTAGTGCTATAGTTGAGTCATCTGCAGCATCTCTAGAGTAAAGGGCTGATGTCTGGCACAGCTTAGACTGACAGCGCCACTGGAGAGGACACTGCGTTTACTAATATACTTAATACCTGCTGCAAAATATGCTTTCCTCTTGCGTGTTAACGCAGGCTCCAGCTGCTTCCAAAATCATTGTTAAGTCCCACCGAAATGAAAAAGACAACCATTAGGAGCAATTACTTTAAGCATGACCAAGCAGGGGCAAGACAAGTGTATGACTGGATATGTTAAGAGAAAGTATCCTTGTAATCTTTGACCTTAATCCAGGTATAATCCCTCTATACATTACATACCTTAAACAGTGTAGGCTATAGCTGGGGAAATAATGGCCTTCTTGACAATAAATACATATACCACCCCCATCCCCCCTTAGGGTTGCGAGATTTATCATTAACATGTTTTAAATGAGAGCTGTGAACTGAATCTTGTTTTTAACAACAAATTGCCAATGAATCCCAAAAATCATTCAGCCCCACCATTTATACAATAAAAGGCAAGCTGCACTATTGACTAGAGGAAGAAACATAATCCAACTTCTAAGTAAAACTGCCCAACTTGTTTTGGGCCCATAAAATGCTGTTCGTTTCTCTACTGTGACCAATACAACACCAAGATCCTCCTCTCAGTTTCACGTCTCGGAGCCAGCTATTGATCGCCTGCGTGTTGTCGTAGTGTGAAATCGGAGAGAGTGATGAAAAGCTGAAAAGTGCCACACACAATAGCACACACACACAGTTTTCTCTGAGGCCAGTCTGATTCTGATGCACATGGGCTGATGGAGAGTGTGATCACGCCGACAGTCCGGTGTGAACCGCAAGCCCGGCTTTTGTGCTCACTTTGGTTTATGTCTGAGCAAAACCAGGGCCAGCATCACTTGATTTGAGCCTCTTCAAAATGGTCTTGCAAGTGAAAAACTAAATCCATCATGGCCTTACAAAGTTTAAGCACTAATTAAATGCCAGTCTACAGCGCAAGTTGAAAGAAAACTATATGACAAAGTGTCAGCAGTGTAATAATCTGGCCCAAGTGATGATCCATGTCAGCTCAGTGACAAAGCAGCTTTTATGAGGCCATGGGCTGCAAGAGTCGCACATCACCTTCATGTATTTATGCAGTACGTTGTATGTACGGGTAACCAACAATTGTGCACATTATAGATTTTTACAGGTAGATTTGAATATTTGTGAAAGTAAAAGACAAAACTTGAGGGGCAGTGATTTGCCCGCTGCCTGTGCGGTATGATTGGATACGAAAACTCCCCACTGAAGACAAGTTTTCCATGAGCATGGTGCGGCGTGTGGGAGCTCCGTGCCCACTCAGCTGGAGTGTGGGCCACATTATGCAACCTGCACCATGCCATTGTGTACTGCGGGAGGATAACCATGGCAACAGCAATCAAAAACGAAGCAAGACGACATGTGCGGGTAAGGAGGAAGAGAGTGGGAGAATATTCTGGTGAGGAAGTGTGTTTTTCTCCCTGTTTATTGTGTCAGCATTATTGAAGCAACCGAACAATATCACAGCAGCCACGACTTAAAGTTTGATTGAGGGTGGTACAGTTATCCACTACACTGTCAGCTGCGCCACTTCTGGTTTAATTTAGAATTAACCCTTCACGAAAACTCACACGGAGTTAAGTTAAAATTATTCTTAGTGACAGGCAGGGTACTAATGGAGAGCCGTTCGCCCTTGTCTGGTGCGCACCGTAAAAAGTCAATGAAACTGCCGGAGAAATGTCAATCACTCTCCTCCCTAAAGCAGCGAGACGTAAGGCATACACTGAGCTTAGAAAGAGACCGTGGTGAGAGCCCTGGTTAAGTATCTTGGGAGCCGTTTTGGCCAGGAATCCCATCAAGTTCTAAGACAGATTCTACTGAAAACATCATTTTAACTATTTATTTTGACATTTTGAGCCCATGTGTGGATACTTGGCATAAGAGAGGGCAATATGCAATACATAAACATGGAACAGTTGATCAGCTACTCTGGTGTTCCCAATTTTTACCTCCAGAACCCCCCAAATTAGGATCCAGGAAAGAAGAAACCCCAGAATTTGAGGTAAAAAAAACAAAAAACAGACATGTGTACACGAAAATAACCATAACAGCCTTTGTTCCCCACTGTAAAATGTATTTTACAGATATAGCATAGAGTATGAACTATCCCCTTCTCTTAAGGCTTTGAAAAAGAGGTTGTAGCGGTCAAAGTGCGTGACTCAAAGTAGAGCGCTGATTCAACCATCAACTGTGCTTTATTTTGCCCCAGTCTGTCAGAGCCAGGCCTCTCCTGATCACAGAAACTGACATTTGGAAGGTTTCGTACAAGTCAAGAGTCATGGGGACAGATGCACACCAATTGTTTATATGAAGACATGACAGAAGTGTATTATGGTCTTAACCTATGTGAGAGGTTGTCATACTTGTACAGAAAAAAACACTCTTTCGAGGTACATTTCGGTTTTACTGCAGCACTGCAACATCACCACGTAAATGTCAATGTGTTATTACTCTTAACATTAAAGTTGTGACTCTAATCGACCTTCCACTGTGTGTGCAGCGATTTGTTGATTTGGCTTTAGTTTTACATCAGATGCCTTTGCAATGGAACTCTCTATAATAATAAGGCACATAAGACAAGAGCAGTCAATACAATGGCAAACCCCGATTTCACAATTCTCTTTACTACTGTTGTAAAATCCGAGATTTTAGCACGTTCCCACCGTTAACATATCATCGAAAAGCATTTAATTATTCCAAGCTGCACTAAACAACGTTCTAATATAATTTTAGCCTTGCAGGTAACACTATTGCCCCAGCGCTAATGCACTGTTCATCTTAGGGACTAATTACAAGCCCTCAGGTTTTACACTTGACTGGCTATAATCCCGCTCTAACAGAGAGTACAGGTTTTCTGCTCTCCCCAATGAATACACACATGCACAAAGGAGACACCCCTGCCTGTCACCTGCTAACACAGTTGGCATGCCTCCAATTATCCCGTGTTGACGGCATGACATTCAAAAAACCTCATTAGGCTTGACATGAGAACATTCCTGATAAGTCAGATTTTAATTTGATGGCAGTTTGAGGAGTGAAACTAAAGTAATCATAGGGCTTATGTCAGCCTCAGTATCAGGGTCAAGACAAACTCAGTGATGCAGTGGATGGGCATTTTACTTCAACCTGTGAAAAGGAACATTTACCCAACATAATTCATCAGAACTTAATTTTAATGTTGTGAAGTCTATGAAAGTTAAGGGTGCATTGAATGTGTTTATTATTATAGAAAACTTACAAGGAGTATGATTTTAATTGTATGTTTCTAAGGGAGTGTCGTGCCATGTGGTTGGCTGGTGGCTGTTCCCTGGGTTAGTGGGGTGGTAGGATGGGGTTATTGAGTGGCAGGTCTGATCAGGGCTTCTGCCCAGGCTGCATCCGCACAAAATAATGCTCGCCAAGCACAAGCAGACGGGGAAACGGGTCAGAGACACACAGTCAGAGTCACGTTTTTGAATAAATGTTGCTGGTTTGAGAAACTACATTCGGACTCAGTGGGCAGTCTTGTGTGACATTTTCATTTTATACTCTGATGAGTCATTCAGACACATTGACACAAATACTGAGGCAAAGTTACCTCTTAATCACCCTCAGATCATTTCCAAATGCTTTTAATTTGTGACAAACTGAATGACATCTACATCTGCATCAGTGCACACCTACTAATCGCACCTAGAAAGTTCATTTATGTCAAAATATATTACAGTGTTTTGGTAAATAACAGAAGAGGCGGAGAGCTTAATAGATACAATGGATGACTAAAAGACTAACTGGCCATTTGCTCATTGTTACACACTTGCATAATCACACTTTGTTTTCCACAGTTCCACTTGGACTACAAGCTCCACAGCAAACCCGTGGTCACACTGACTCGTCTCTGATCAACAGCTCCTCTCACACCTCTGAGACTAGCTCTCTGCAATATCTTCTGCTACATTTCACTGGGAAATATCTGTAATATTTGCAATCTGCAAAATACGAGTTTCAGAAAATCTGTAGGGCTTTTAAATGAAAATCTCTTAAACCAGCCTTTGGAGATAACTTCAACAGAAACTACTGAAAAGTCAGGGGAAAGACTTGCTGGAATCTTGAGCATCGGTCTTATCATTTTATATGCATATTTGCCTTGTGAAGACAAAAACTAGTGAAGGTTGGGTGCCTCCCAAATACTGATCATGTACTCTATAATATAGAGCCAAGTGACTAAAAGTCGCTTTCTGTGAGACATACCTGGTTTTCTTAAGTGTATTAGGCATATCATGGGGTAAAACTAGAATGTTTCAAGTATTGAAAAGTCCTGAAACACGGTTGGAAAAAAGTCATACGGGGCTCCAATTACTAGGGCTGAAACAACTAATCAATTAATCGACAACTAATCGATTATTGAAATAGTCGACAACTATTTTAGTAATCGATTAATCGTTTCTGGTTCACAGACTCAAACAAAGCAAAAATGACATGAAAATGTAGTATTTTTGATGAAAACCTACTTTGTTTTTATAGTTTGTGTATGTAGTGTTTTGTACGTTGGAAATTTCATGAATATCTGTCTGTGTCTCATCCAATCAGAAAGCAGAATAAGCACGAAGAGCCTCCAACAAACATTTACTTTACGTTTACTCCATCAACACGTCCTCAAGCGGCGCCACTTTAGCTTTATGTACATTTTTTAAATACAATTTTCCTACAACATTCACAGCCAAGCGATCGTAAAAATAATCGATAGATTAATAGATTATAAAATAATCGTTAGTTGCAACCCTACCAATTACATTGTAATTTTCTGTCATATTACAAACAAGTGGTAAACTAGCAATACGTTGGACATAGTTCCATTTAATCGTGCTACATTAATAGCCAAATTTAAAACAACCACTTAGCATTCCATTACCAGCAAATCCAATGCAGAGAGAAAGCTCTGAACCGTGGCCATTATCACAACACTATAGACAAAGAGCGACTCAAGTTGTTAAAATGCATTAAGTTATGTTGGATCAGGCTTCTAAACTGGCCATTAGCAGTTATAAAATTACACCTAATAAAATCTAAGAGAGACTTCAGATTACTCTTTTACCCTCAAGCACATGAAGATATTTTCCCTTTCTGTTAGGTGAGGTAGTGCTGTGATGGTGATGAATGAATAAAACGGCTGTACAACGAACATCATAACAGGCCAATACCAGTTTTTCCAGTATCAAAGTGAGAGCACTGCACAATTCAAAGAATACAGCGCTCACTCTGCAGTCTACATGTTGCTATTCTGCTCAGGCATATCCCATAAGGAAAACAACCTGACCAACCGGAAAATCTGAATTCAGGCAAGTCGAGGTTATTCACCTGCGATTAGAACGAAGCAAGCTGACGCAAAGGTTTTCATAACAAAGATCTGAAATAAAACAAATGCACAGCACAATTCCAATAAATCTCATGGAGGAAGACTATAATGAACAACACACTAAGCTCTTCATCCCTGACAATGATTATGGAGTACATTAGAGGACATGGAGAAAAGCCACATAAGAGGAAATCTTACCTTCCCAGTTCATCCCCAATTTCATAAAATTCTTCCACATGTTCTTGGTTGAAGACAGTCATGGTGCCCAGGCAATGCGTGCAGCGCTTGACCGCAGGCTCCTCTTCTTCCTTAGACCAGCAGCACCATCCCTACCAGCAGTAGCCTCCAGTTTGGGCGAGGTGACGGCCGACACTCCCCCTCATTTTAGAAGCTTCTGGATAGAAGAGTAAAATAGTACTATTAGACTTACTAATCTTGTGTGATATGAAGAAGAAGAAGAAAAAAAAAAAGGTAAGCGCCAGGCAGTCAACAAAAGGAACCTCGAAAGGCGGAGAGGGCGACGTCACGACTACCAAAAGCTGATCTGTCTTTTCACAACTGTCGCTGCTGCAGTTCCGTGGCCTTTCCTGGACTTAATAAGCGGACACTAAAGCGGCATGGGAAATGTTAAAGCCCTACGCCTGCCAATGCGGACTGAGAGTGAGTAATAAGAAGCCAGTGCAAAGCTTGGTGTAGCCATGGGAAACAGCTGCGCTCGCGCACTCTCCGCCTCTTCTTCTTCTTCTTCTTCTTCAGTGCGAGGCTGGGGAAGTCACATCGTTAGCCTGCCTTTTATTAATTTGACTGCCAGGACAGACCCGTGCAGGTGTTTAATCCAGATTGGCAGGACTCGACTCTGCATCTCACCTTTTTATTTTATTTATTTATTTATTTTTTCGGTGGCAGTTAACAATATAACGTTCTCAAGCTTTAGTTCGCTTATCCATTTTGTTTCTAGGCTAACTACTATGTTCAACGTGAGCGAATATGTGCACCGACTAAACGCGCTAGCCACCACTTTTAAGTTAACACGGGGACGAACATAAAAGACTGAAATATCTTACTACAGGATGTCGCTGTGTCCCCCGCTGCAATGTCCACCCGTGATTCGCGGGAGACTCCGGCTGGGACCGAGGTTTGTGTCTATCTTGTAGACAAAATACTGGCGTTAATGGGAGAAATCAGCGTTAACAATGTAAGGCAGTCTGGTGTACTGGGCACGTTCAAGATAATCAGAAATGTCTCGATTCACATGTCTTTCAATGCCACACATGTATGCTTGTTTTAAATAAACACTAAAAAACAATGTGCGCTAATAGGTATAATATGTGAGTAACACTCTGGATATCTTTAATATACATATGTGAAGCCTAAGCCTAATACTGTACAAATGAAGTATGTTCTCCTGCACTACCCTGAACGCATCACCATTGAACATGCATGTCCGCCTTGGTCGCGTGAGGGCTGTAAGCTTTCATCTTATGCACTTAAGAGCTATGGTTTGTTCATACATTTGGTGGGTTCATACCTGCTGTGTGGATGAAAGTACAATGTATTTATATCGTGATAAATTAGTCACCAAAGCTTAAACGTCAAATATGCTGTGACCAGAGCAAGTGTGTGTGTAGAAAAATTGGGATAATAATGTTATTCCTCCACCTGCCGTTAGAAATGTGCAATTACATTAACACGGACCTAATCCCACAGTATTTCTTTAGGAAATGTATATTTATTTATTTATTTATTGCAGTGGAAAAGATGTAAAAAATAATAATACAAACAAGCATGGCAGTGCCAAAATATATACATATATAAAAAGTAATTAGTATAAGCTCTTCAGTCCTTTTGAGATTGTCGTGCAACATATTCAGTATGAATATAAAATGTATCATGGCTTCAGTTTTGTTAGAAGTACCGGCAAGTTTTGAGAAAAATAGGTAGGCCCACTGTTCTAAAAAAATAATGAAGGTCCAAATACAAAAACTGGGCATTTAAACATGTGTAAGATTAATTAGATTGCTTAATGAAGTCAGTTTTCATCATGGATACCATGAAAGTTGGAATGTTTTGGGCAATTATCTTATTAAACTTAAAATCGTAAAACGTAAGTTCTTGAAGCTGTTAATAGTTATCTTAACTCAACCAAGTCAATTTGCCTTTATATTTAAATAATTTTGCTCTGGGCATTGCCAGCACATCATTTCAGATACAAAGAACGTGTGCAAATAAGTTGGTTATTTCCAAATACAAATACAATTTTCATGTTTGTGTGGCAAGTCTGTAAACTATGTGTTTAATTTAGGCATTGACAAATAAAATCCTTAAAGGTGAGGTTTTTCTGGAAACTCAAAGGCACAGAAAGGTCTGACTTTAGTTTTACAGTTCTGCCTGGCTCCATATTCAACATTTTAATTAATAAAAAAAAGCTATGGTCAAAGAGAGGGCTCTCCAATTGTCCTGTACATCTGCAGTGATGTCACCTCCACGTTATTGACCTTGCTGTTTTGAGGGCGTCCAGTGGGACTGTATCCAGCTGATCGGCCCATGGGGCTGAAACTTGTGGTGGTGCGACCCGCATGCGTAAACCCAGAGGAGCGGGACACGGCAGGCCGACGCAGGAACCTGTTGGAGGTGACCAGGTCACCATAGCCCTGTGCGTGTGAGAACGCATATCCAGACCGCCGAGTGCTGGTGCGGCGAATGCGAGTTCGCCGAGTGGGAGGAGGAAGTTTGGTTTTGGCCTGTCTCACCTTGAACATCACCTGCATATATAATTCAGGACATTAGTAACTCCAGACATAAAATGTCATCCATACAGTAACTTCATAAGAACCTTGTCATTGATAGTAGGGTAAAGTTGCACCATCAGGAAGCGGTGGGTAATCACAGGGAGGATACACAAGACGGATGTGAGGAGAATGGTCAGCCAAATGTTTGGCTGGTTTAGGGAGTTCCGCGCAGTTCCTACATAGATACACTGGTTACTTATTTTGAACAATTCTACCTAAGTAAGTACATCAGAATGCTAAAAGTATGACTGTTTTGTTTAGTATGTGTGTGCTCTGTGCTTACCAATAAAAGGAAAGGCTGATGGTAACGTGAGAAACAAACCATTGCTGTACATAGTGAAAGTAACAGCAAAGTACATAGCCAGGCTCCCCATCACAAAAAGTGTGTTTACGGCTGTCCAGTAAGCCATCTCAAATCCCAACTGCAAACATATTGTCCAAAGCATTTCAGTATAAACAAGATAAACTCAACGATCCTTTAGTCTTAAACTAAACTTAGTCCAGAAAACTAAACAACAAAATTCATGACAATAATATATTGTGTTTTACCTGAAGGGTGACAGCAAACATCAGGCAGGTTTGGGTTAGAACGGCAAATGACTGATAGTCAGCCACATCCTTCCCATCATGCCGCACTGTGTCAATTATGGAGAGGTAGGGGATGAAGAACAGCACCAAAGAGCTATAGCTGCTGTGGAGGACACACTTAAAGAAGGTCTTCTTGCTGAAGTACAGGTTGAGCTGACCAGGGACATAGAGCTGTGGGTGTTGAAAACTCCACGCGTCGTTCACATCCTAACCAGCAGGGGGTGTAAATGGTCAATTATTTTCTTCATTGATAGAGTCATTCCAATGTACGCCATTGTAATGTGTTGGAAAGTGTTTTGTGTTTGTTTATAGAACCAGTTAGAGCTTATGGTCACACACATAATGTACCTGTTCAAATAGGCTCATTCCAAGCACGGGTAGCGCAGTGTAGACCAGATTGTAAAGTGTGATGAACCACTCATCATAAACAGTCTGAAAGTCAACACAAAAGTTAACTTCATTACAAATCTGTATGGAGCACATTTATTTTTTGATCTTGTCTTTCTGTTTTTATTCTGTAACCACTTACATACCTGGGCGGAGAAGCCGCAGAAGAACGCATACCAGAAATGTACAAAAGTAAATGTGAAGTTCTTGAAGAAGAAGTAGCGCAGGAACTTGCACATTCTCAGATATGACCAGCGCCCGTGCACCAGCAGCAGGCGCTGCAGGAATCGGAATTGGGCAAAGGAGTAGTCACTGGACAACACAGCCTGCATGCCCTCCTGACCAGAGATGCCCACACCAATGTGAGCCGCTATGGACGCAATAACATGTTTTCAATTATTAGCTCCACAGCTAAATCATGTACTAGGAACACAGGTGCACCAGGACACAATTTAGGGCTAGACCCATATTAAGATAACTAGATTTCCTCCCCCAAACCAGGGACCTATACAATACAAGTATACACAAGAATACCTTTGATCATGCTAACATCATTGGCGCCATCTCCAATAGCAAGCGTAACCGCCTGTTTGTACTTTTTGACCAGCTCCACCACTTGAGCCTTTTGGAGAGGAGTGACCCTGCAACAGATCACTGCCTTACACATACAAGCTGTCCTCAGAAACTCCTGTTCCATGTGGCACTCCAGAGCATAGGCCTGACAAAAAATACAGTTAAAATTAAACGTTTTACAGCCATAATGAAACCATAGTAGAGCATAGAGGCTAAGTTGTACCAGGCTGTGTCCATTGATGACTAGTCCATACTCGCCATTGACCACCTCATCTGCCATCAGTTTAGCCCTTTTTCCATGAGTACTCGCTGGGAGAAACGCTGAATCTTCTAGTGCACTTGGTTTCATGGTGGTCCTTGCGTTTCTTTTGGAGAAAATAAACAAATACATGTATTTAAGAGGCACATGTGTTGCATGTTGTTCAACCATAAGAGTCGCGCTGAACTCTGACCTCAGCTCCAGCATGACTTCCTCAGGGGAATTGCCTGAGATTATGAAAACATCATTCATCTCTTCCCGCAGCAGGTTGCAAGAGTAGCCAATGTTTTCTGCCGTTTCTACACAAAAATGTTACAGAATCATATTAGATACATGACATTTCTTCTACAAGTTAGGAACAAAGGTTTTCCAGTTTAAAAGAAAAAGCAACTGTGCTGATCATACCCTGCTTATCTCCAGTCAAAACCCAGAACTTGATGTCTGCTTTAGTGAGTTGTTCAATGGTGTGAGGTACTCCATCCTGTAGTTTATCTTCTATTGCTGTTGCACCAAGCAGCTGTACAAAAACACCACAAAATAACCTGTATCTGTTTAAATAATAATGTCTTTGTTTTTGTTATTGCCATTGCTGTAGATGCCCACCAGGAGGTCCTTCTCTATCTCTTCATAGAGCTCGTCCAGTTTTTGTTCCCGCTCCTCCAGTGTAGTGCTGGCCTCATGGTGACGCCGCTGCCAATGGCTGAAGTATTCCTCATCTAAATCCTTGTAGGCCAAGGCAAGAGTCCGCAGCCCCTCCCCTGCAAACTCCTGTAGCCAACACGCAAGAACATACCGTACAGGGACGAACTCAGAACAGCTTGACACACAAGCTTTTTTTCATTTTTACTGAAAGATGTACATTCAATAAAAAAAAATTTAAAAATCTGTTTATCTTATATAAACTTTATTGCGATATTGTATTTGTAAGTATATGTTTCTGCACATTCTCTACAACCATCAGAGGGACAAGGACAGCCTGGAGGGGTTTGACCTCAAGATGATCCTTGCTCCTCTGACTGGCGTAAAATACCATGAAGCAAAATGGCAAAAAAAACAATTGTACACAAATTTAAATTTATATTATACTGAGGTTGCCTGGCCTGCCAAACGACATGCCTTTTCATAGATATTTCAAAGTCATATAGTCTGGGAGCATGATCTCAACAATTTCCCGGTGGGTGTGATTGACAGACGGCATCAACCAATTAGAGCAACGCCAGATACACTGCAGTAACAAGCGGCAGAAAGTCTTTCCAAAAATGTCCTTTTTTACGAGGAACGCTTCGAGTGCTGTTTCTTGTTCTGGTTTTAGGGATTTCATATTTTCCAAATGATTTAAAACAGACGAAAGAGCAGAAAAAACTGCGTATCGTCTTTAATGTTGTTGTTAACCATCTTTAATGTTTTGGAAGCGTGGTGGTGACAGGTGACGGCTTCCATCTCTTGTATGTCTTTCATTTTCTAATAATCGCTTCCACAGTTGATTTCTTCACACCAAGCTGCTTACCAGTTGCAGATTCAGTCCTCCTAGCCTGGTGCAGGTCTACAATTTAGTTTCTGGTGTCTTTCGACAGCTCTTTGGTCTTGACCATAGTGGAGTCTGGAGTGTGACTGTTTGAGGTTGTGGACAGGTGTCTTTTATACTGATAACAAGTTCAAACAGGGGCCATTACGAGTGGAGGACAGAGGAGCCTTTTAAAGAGGAAGTTACAGGTCTGTGAGAGCCAGAAATCTTGCTTGTTTGTAGGTGACCAAATACTTATTTTCCACCATAATTTGCAAATTAATTCATTAAAAATCAGACAATGTGATTTTCTGGATTATTTTTTCTCATTTTGTCTCTCATAGTTGAGGTATACCTATGATGAAACTTACAGGCCTCTTTCATCTTTTTAAGTGGGAGAACTTGCACAATTGTTGTTGTTGACTAAATACTTTTTCCCCCACTGTACATGCCAATGCCTTTATGCACTTTTCAATACTCACATTGAGGTGCTCCGTGGTGACATTCATTAGCTTGTTGCAGGACTGGTGCAATCTCTCATAGATGATTGTGTCTGCGCCTTTACAGTAAAGTGACAGTTTCCCTTTTGGACTTCGAACTGTTGAAACACATCCATTGAAACATTGTACATAAAATGTTTTCTTTTGTAAACGGTAAAACTCAAGCTTTATAACTATTCATGTTTGAATAATCACCTATGACGGACATTCTTTTGCGAACATTGTTGAAATCCAAGAGTGCCAATAGGTCATAAGTACATGGCTGTCCCATTTCCACAATGGACACACTCTCAGGTGTTCGTGAGCGGAAAACAAATCCGAAGTTTCGGGCAGCTGTTACCAGTGCTCCCTCGTCTGGAGACTGCGCCTGGTAGGTGAGCTCTCCTGACAGAACATTCAGATCATTTAGTGTGAGCAAGGGTGATGTGAATTATTATCTATTTCCCATTACAGTTCAATGTAATTAATTTAAATGTATTGTTCACCTTCCGTTTTTTCCTCAGCCATAACTGTGTGACAAAGGGCGAGCAGTCTGAAAAAGGCATGGGCTTCCGGGTTCTCCAACTTGACCACTTCCACCAAAGCGTGATCATGAAACTGAAACCGCGGATCAGCGAGTGGGTTAAAGGAGAAGTCCACTGTCTCTGTGTGCTGGAAAAGGGAAGAATGGTAAAAAAATGAAATACAATCATCGAATTTATCGTAATACAAGGCTCAGAAAGCAACAGGGTTACTTTATAGCACAGAAAAAAATGTATGGAAGAGGCACGGCCACTAGGGCTCATGAGAGATGATGAGATGATTTATGGATCCTTATTTCCATGTTATTAACAACAAAATTCTAGGTGTCTGTTCTGTGTCCATCCTATTGCCATTTATTACTGTGTTGTAAAGTGCTGCAGACAACAATATATCTGGTAACACTTTATAATAAGGTTACATGAAGTCATGCATTAATAACATGAAATGATGCATGATTTATTCATGTATGACGATATCATGACTCATCATGAGTTAACACGACTTCATGTTCTTTCATAGATGACTTCATGCATGAATTAATTAAGTAACTACTGTAATGAATACATTAGAAAATCTTGTTAATATATTATGATCTTAGAATCACGATGAATTCACTAAAACATTTAGATTTTTTTTAACAAAAACAACTAATCATAATTCATGAATATTATGATTCATCATGATTTTTGTTTCCAAGTTTTACCGTAATGCAACATTTATGGCTGTAATTAATTCATCATTAGCTAATCCTTAGTCCCCTATACGAAAGTGATGCACTTTTATGCTTTAGACAATAATCAAGGTGTTTATTGGACAAAACAAACTACATTTGCTTACTTGGCAGTGTTTATGTTGGAAATTAAATAAACCATAAAACATTAACTTAATTTAAATCAATAATGCATTGTGGACAGTTATAAATTGTCTTTGATGTTTGTGTTTGTTTTGTCCAATAAACACCTTGATTGTTTAAGCATAAAAGTGCGCCACTTTAGTATAGGGGACGCAATCATCATGGATTTATGAATGAACTAAGGATTAGCTAATAATGAGTTAATTATAGCAGTAAGTGGTATATTAAGGTATATCTTGCAAACTAATTATCATAATATAGTAACAAGATTTTCTCATGAATTCATTACAGTAGTTAATTCATGCATGAAGTCATCTATGAAATAACATGAAGTCATGTTAACTCATGATGAGTCATGCATGAATACATAATGAAATCATGCATAATTTCATGTTATTCACGCATGACTTCATGTAACCTTATTATAAAGTGTTCGATATATCTATTGTTTATGTTTTATGTTTGCTGTTTGCCTACCTCTGTAATTTCAAGTCTTTGGCCCATATAGTCAAAAACATCCCCTGCAAAAGGTAATGATACTGTCAATCTCAAATAAATCCTCCAGTTGACGTAATATCAGACAGATATTTCTCACCATATGTTTTGCCATTGATGGAGCACTTATTGAAGGTCATAATATTTTGGGTAAGTGTTCCTGTTTTGTCACTGAAGACATACTTGATTTGGCCAAGCTCTTCGTTTAGTGTGGTGGTTCGCGCCTCAGCTGGGGTGTCATTCCGCGAATTATACATCTTTCTGTCCCATTCGATGTAGAAGCTGTTACCCAGTCGAATGATCTCCACACTGTACAAACGCGGAAGGATTTCATTAGTACAAAAGACATTTTCAGAACTGAATTTGCTTGAGGAATTTACCTGACATAGAGAGAAATAGGCACAACCGTGTTGAGGATGATGACATAGGACCAGAAGGTGAGGAAGGCTGAGAAGGTTGCGCTGGTGCCCTCTTGACGCGAGAGAAAAATAGTAAATTCTGAGCCGTCATTCAGTTCCCAAATCCAGTTTCCAATAGCCAGGATGGTGCACATGAAAGCCAGGAAGCCAAATATCTAAATCAAGACAATGGTATTTTAATCAATGTTACACACTATATTCCCCCTTTCAAACTTCGAAATGTATGATTTTGTTTTGGGGTTGTCGTTGCATAACATACTAATGGTGCAAAAAACAAACTTACACATAAAACTAACACATTCATCAGTCGATCTATGCTGGTCCGCTTAAAAGTACTTTTCCCACAGTTTTGCATTAGCTTTGTCTCTGGACCTGTACATGAGAAAAGACAAATCATTATGAAATAGTTTATCACAATCAAGATTTGTAAATGATATGATGCTAACCAGTGTTAATTTTGACAACATATTTTAATTTAGTTTTAGTCTTAGTCTTTTGACGAAAATGTAATTCAATTTTAGTCGAGTTTTAGTCAAAAAAATATCTTCAATTTTAGTCGAGATTTAGTCGACTAAAATTAAGACAAATTTAGTCGACTTTGTATTTATAATATTCATTACAATCATATTTAATCGAGGTCCTGCTTCATAGAGCTGCTCCCTCATGAACAAAGCTCAGAGCTGTTCCTTTGGCAGTGAATTTACATTATATGAGGCTCTTTCAGACTGACAGTAGAAGTTTGGATGATTTTAGTCTCACCTTTTCATTTTTATTTAGTCTTATTTTAGTCGACTAAAATATCTGGACATTTTAGTCATAGTTTTAGTCGCATGAAAAACTTTTAATTTAGTTTTAGTCCAATTTTAGTCGTCAAAAAAATCACTTTGACTAAAATTAAGACTAAATATTTTAGTCTACGAAATTAACACTGATGCTAACATGACTTTTAAGTGTTTCCCAATAGTTTTAGATACAAATCCTGAAATGCCAATAGTTTAAGGTAATTTCTTTTTTAAAGTAAAGTCTTTCCTCGCACACCTCCAAAAAGCACCAAGCCAAAGCACCAGTTCGTATTCCTTAAGGTGCATCCTCGCAGCAAAATCTTCTCATTGTCAAGTGAATATTTTTGACTGGCAAATGTTAGTGTTCCTGTGAAGCGGTCGAGGCGGTTGTTGGGTGGCTCACAACGAACTTCACCTGAACACAGACAACATGTAGGTCAGAAACATGGACATGACTGCAGATAAACGAGCGCGAGAGTTGTTTACCATTAAAGTCTGCCAGTTTTTCAAAGTTATCTCCAAGGTCACCGGTCACAGGGAGAGCCTGTTTGACTTTTAAGTTGGTTTCTCTGAAGGAAGGACAAGAGCCTGATAAAATATTGTAATAAAACGTGTGTAATAATCTTGGTGGAGACAGACTTACCCGTCCAATTCAGCGGTTTCAATGTACACCAAGTTGAGTGGTTCGCTGCTGGAGAGTAATAAAAGATCTGCCTGAAAGCAACATGAAACAGAAAATAAGTTGACAGCTATGATTAAAATTCTTCCATGCTTCATGACATCGGCTCCCTGACGTGCCGCAATGAGCACTTACTGTGACAAACTGGTTGTTTTCTAACTTGATGATATCCCCCACCTGCACATTCATCCATTTTTCATTTTGCAATCTGGGAAAGAGGAGAAACAATTTAGACTTTTTTCCAACGGTTTGTGAGTTTACTCGACAACTTGTTATTCTTTCCTCCTCTTTTGGAATAACCTGCACTCAAGGCCGTGGGGACCCAGGGTGCTGAGGGCGCTGTAGCACCCCCTGGTGGATAGTTTACAAACTGCAGGCAATATTAATACATAGGAAATATCCACATGTTTTCCCGTAACTAAAATGTCTTCCCACAGCTCCTGCACTAGTCCTAAAAGGCCATAAAGAAGTGATAAAAGTCAAGGTTGTGACACATTTGCAGTTTGCCGGTTTTGAGGTGGTCATTTACCAAGTGTTTACTCATGTGCAGTGATATGTGCAAAAGTGGATCAGCAATTTTAAACACTTCGCACAAGAGATAAATGAATTAGAACAGCGATTAGTTCTGATCACAGAAGATCTCACATACAATACAACTCAATTGGCAATTGTGGTGTAACACTCTGCCAATTTTGTCTGTTGCTTTTAACCTCTTCACCCCCACCTGAACCAAGTACATTTTCTTCTTGAAAAAAGCGTAAAATAAGCGTAAAAAAAAAACCTTGAAGAAACGAGGATGAAAACACAACCAAAAAAGTGCCAAAATGAGCCGATCAGAGTGCGACAAAAAGGCAGCAAAAATGTGACAACAAAAGCGATGAAAGTGCAACAAAAAAGTGGCAAAAAATTAGATAGAAAAAGTGACAACAACACGTAGGTCTTAGCTTTCAAATGAGGCGTTACACTGGCCTATAGGCTGTAAGATCCATGCCAAGAAGCTTTGAGATTTAGGTAAAGCCAAACTGAATAAAACACGCTAAAAACAGTATCAAAACCAAATGCAGTAGTTCAAAGTTGATATATCGTGTTTTTTCAGGACAAAAATTTTAATTAATCATTGTGTTCACAGAAAACTCACTTTCTGTTGATGAGGACTTGCACTTTGCGGTTGTTGACTTGGTTGTCACTCCTATGGCGATTCTGGGAACACACAAAGGCAATTATTACACCAGATGTGTGTAATTACACAATGAAGTCACGGGATTTTCTGAAATGACTTTCTAACGGCCAAATTCTTAGAACAAGCTCTAGTTGGGAAATTGAGTTGTGTGTCCCTTTCCACCATTGCATTTTGTTAGGCAATCTTCTGACCAATCTTCTGACCAACGTGAACAGATGGGCAGCAGCAGGCACCTCTGCGCCTCACCAGACACCAGAACAAAAAGTCTCTTGTTTGAGGTAATGTTTTACCAATGACATCAATGTTTTCCTTGAATTAGCATGAACTATAAAAAACAGATAAGGCGTCGGGTAAAAAAGAAAAAGTCGATAAAACCCACTCGAGCAACTGTGATAATAACACTTCCATTGATCAAATAAGTAAATAAACCTGCAGTGACCTTCTTCCCTCTGCCATCTATGAAGTGTTTCATACTTACAATATCGTCGGTAGCATCTTTAGCAGCAGTGACTGTCAGCACGAGGACTAAAGGCACAACGGTGGTAAACCAGGACAGAGATGAGATGGAAGGAATGACCTGGAAAAATCAGGTTCAAACAGCTGTGACTTTTTATAGTTTATTATCAAATGCACACTGGCACTCATTTTGGCAGCACTCATATTGTTTCATTTAAAATAATGTCATGTTTATTTTTCAATCATGATAATGGAGATAGTCTGGTTCAACATAACGCTGTTGAAGTTACAGTGAGGCAATTTCCTGTCAGGTCAGAACACTTCCTCAATCGCACAGCACTTGATTCGTCTATATCCTGTTTGGTTAACGGACTGCACTTTTTAGAAATGGTTCCCACTGAAATTTGTGTTGATCTTTGAAAAAAAACAAAACCCTCATGCCACAGAAATGGCTTGCACAAGTAAAAGAACTAACGAGGAAATAGTTTACAAATCTGTAAATAAGTTGAAATCACTACATTCTACAGTGTTTTATTACTTTAGTAGAAGTACAAATACTTATGTTTATGTTTGCCTGGATACTTTACATTGTTGTTTTTACTGTTTTGTTTTATTGCCTTAATGCAGTGGTCCCCAACCACCGGGCCGGGGACCGGTACCGGGCCGCAGAGAAATGGGAAATAATTTATAAGGCAACGCATTATCTCCGATTTCTCTTTGGCCTGTCCACAAGCCAATAAGCTCGTCCATAGATATGAAACTCCTGATTGAAAGTCTCCCTAGAAATCATTTGGACTCGAGTTCATCTGGTTTTATTACAGACAGAATCCGCGCAGCTGAATGTGTTTACGCGCAGCTCCAACTACTTTCTGTCACCAGCGCCGCTGCGCGTCTGCTCTCACAAGTTTTTGTCACAACGTTTTATGCTTTCACAGGACAGAGATTATTTATCCCACTGCGAAGCGGACAGAAGAGGGAAATGGAGAGGAGAGATTGCGCCGCGGCCAATCTCTCTTGTCTGTGCACGTGTTTCTCAGCACGCTCCCCATCTAGCAAAGTGTAGGAGCCCCCTACACTTTGCAGTAAATTGTTTTGGTCCTGTACCGGTCCGCAGCAGGAAAAAGGTTGGGGACCCCTGCCTTAATGTTTAGTGCAGCCCTGTGGGGAAACTTCTGTTGTGATATTGGGCTATACAAAACCATTGATTGATTGATTGATTGAAATACTACTGGTCAGATATCACTCAATTAAAGGTAAAAGTAGCTCCGTCAAATTATTACTTAAGTGGGTATCGCTTTATACTAAGGGGTGCTCATTAAGTATAAGGCGTTAATAAGAATAATCTTAGGGTTACGGGCTCGGATTAAGGTTAGGGTTAGAGTCGGCCTTGAACAAGTGTTTAGTCATGGGCTATTAGCATGCTAGTTGGTAGTTGGTAGCTGATAATAGTATAATAACCAGCTTATTCGTTTCTTTACAAGCAAATTATTAATGACTTATTACTGATTCTTATTAATACCGAGCACCCTTTAATATAAAGCGTTTCCCTTAAGTAAAACACGGTGGCGCAGAGCTCGTGCTTCACAACAACAAGGTTTTTGATTTGATTTGATTTTTTTTATTTCAGGCAGGCAGGCAATGGGCAACAAAGAAATAATATATACAGTACAGTATGAAAACAGATGATCCAATTCTACCTGAAAGGGAGTGGGAAGAAGATAACTTAATTAATCCCACCCCCAGTTCCCCATTCAGAGCTTAATACATTCAGCTTCACTGTTAATTTGGCCGGTGTAACAGGCCAAATTAACCCCCCGCCCAGATTAAACCCCGGGGTATATTAGGGCCTAGGCCAAACTATACCCGGGGTATAAAATGGCCTAGGCCCCTTTAACCCCGGGTATAGTCCAGATCGGGGGTATACTCTGACCTGTTACACCTGGTTCGATCCCTGGCCGGGGCCTTTCTGTGTGGAGTTTGTATGTTTGTATGTGAAGCTGGGGTAGCAGATTTTTGCTGTTCAAACTGTGATTTTTTATTTTTTTTGTTTCGTGTGTACAGCTTTGAGCGGTGGCAAAGTGACCACCCCAAAATAGATTGCACAAATTTAAATTCTACTTCCATCGCTCAATTTGCACTCCAAAATATGGAGTGCAAATTAGTTTAAATAGTGGTGTAAAAAATTATAACTTTGGGGTTTCAGAAACATGAAAATTATGCCCATGTTAATTCTGTACAGTAACCGATGGCACGAAGATAAGAACAAATCTTTTTACTGAGTCATTGACATTGACAGTACAATTGCACAGCGCCACCTATGGTTCGGAAGTGTGCAATATAAGGCTTAAAATGGAACAAAGTCTCTGGCCAACTTGAACTTTTTACTGTGGAGTTTTCATAGAAACGTAGTGGAGTAGAAAGTGTCAAATTCATCTTTTAAATTTAGAGGAGTAAAAGTTATAAGTTCTCAACAAAAATAGTACTCAAAGGACAGATCCTCACAAACTCAGCCTAAGTACAGTACTGGTTGTGTTGTTTTCTCTCACCTGTAGCACAAGCAGAAACAGGAAGTAGGCATTGGCAATCCTCTGAAACTGCTCAAAAAGATTGAGAGGTAGAAATGTAATGAAGTTGTATTTGGAGGTCTTGATGGCGTTTGTCTGAAACAGAAGCAAAACACGTCATCAGCACAACTTAAACAAGGACAATTACTTAGCATTTTAGTGGTTAAATTTAGCCTCCTAACCCCCACCTGAACCGAGCACATTTTCCCCAGTTTGTCTTTACCCAAATCTAAAAAGCTTCTTGAAAAACACATCGAAATAGCAACAAAAATGAGACGAATACGTGGATGAAAATGCAACAAAAGAGTCACAAAAGAGAAACAGAAAAGTGACAGAAAAGTGATGAAAAAATTGTAAAAATGTGTGACGAAAATGCAACAAGAAAGTGACAAAAAAGGGGTGAAAATGCAACAGAAAATACTACAAAAGAGCAACAAAAAAATGACAGGAAAGTGAAAAAAAAAAAATGAAAATGTGTGATGAAAAGCAACAAAAAAGCCACAAAAGTGTAACAAAAAAGTACAAGTTTTTTCTAACTTTTTTTTTCTTTAATGTCAAGTGTATGAAACCAAATGGAGAAAAAGGTGTTGGCTGCTCATGTCCTGCAGAAATCTGCACATTGTCACATTAAGGCTTATTAAACACTTGGCAACAGAAAAAGGTGGATATTTTCGGAGTTATAAACAAAAGCCACCTCTAACCCTTACAGCACATGTATGTCAAACATTTAGGTTCATGGCTAGTATGTTGTGGGAGTCGTTTCCCCAGCACCAGGTGGACCTTATCAATTCAAACACTCAGACTCCCACCGCGCCGTATCTGTGGATTTGGTCACTAGCACCGCCCACTCTCGAGGCTTTCTGAGTGGGCAGCGTACGCGTGTGTGGTAAAATAAACACGCACAGGAAATAAGAGTATACACATAAGAAGGGAGGAAAATATTTAACAAAGAAATCTATTTCATGGATTATCAGTCATCAATACAAGAGAGCAAAGACCTGTAGATGTTATGTTATACAATTAAAAGATCAGATTAACACCATGGCGACCTTGAGCCAAAATCATTTCTAGCACAGTCCTTAGTGAAAAAATCCAGGAAATGCAGCTACTGTTCACATTTGTATAGTCTGCATAACACGTCCGCTGGATATCCCGGTTTCAATCACTCACAGAGGACAGCAGTAGATGTTGCTAAAATAATGAGTGCCGGTATGTAAAAATGTATGTAAGATCTATGAACAGTACTTACAGCGTACTTGAAAGGCAGGTTGTACTCTCTGTCATTGGCACGGAGTCTCCTCTCTAGCTCTGCAAAGGTTGACAAATGCTCAATAAATCAGTACTGAACATAAAGTGACAGAGCAACTGGAAAAAAATTATTTAAAACCTTTATTAAAAATAACCATGAAAGTCTGTTTCAGTGGGATTTACTCTCATAGAGCTGGTGTTACGTATACAGTATATCAAGTAAATATTCTCCTGTAATGTCCTATACATAACATTGAGACACAAGAAAGTCAATCCAAATGCATTTGACAGAAAATAATGTACCCCTCTCTTTCTTGGTTAAACAATCCAGCCCAAAGAACGTCATCGTCTTTCCCTCGTTCTGCTAGCTATCCATCATACTGCAACCTGAAAAAGAGAAAAATGACACTTACTTACCTATTTGCTTATTATGTATAACAACAAAACAACAAAGTAAAGTAAAGTTGTTTAACATAGACAACCGCCCTACATAAACTTATACATGTACATAAGGTGCCCCAGCACAGCCACAGCGTATGGGGAGCAAACTGAGCAGAAAGTTAAAGAGAATGTAATTAAGTCAGAGGGGAAGCTGTTGACAACACTGGCCCTTTAAAGGTGTCCAGTTACATAGTATTTCTCTACGTTTGCATCATTCTTGTGCCCACTAAAGGTTTATCCCAGTTTAGGGCACAATGAGTCAGAGGCTGTTACCCCTCCCAGATCTGACGCCGTAAGCTACTTTTAGTAATAAAGGCTGTAACTAAGTACCAAAGACCATCCCAATTTTAATAAATGGAAGGAAAAAAAATACTAATCTGGTATGACTTCATGTTATCCATCACGTTATGTGTCATTCAATACGGTTATTGATTAGTAGGAAAATCTCTCAGTCACTTTAAATCTGCCGTATAGTTAGGTAATTTTGTGGAGAACACGACTTATAGTACAACATCCCTGAGTAAATGTTGTGATGTCAAATTGAAGTAAACAATCATTAAGTGCATTTTTGTCTTACTTTAAAAGGACACTACGTTTTGTGGTGTTTATGCCTCCCCAAACAGGAAATCACTTCAATACAGGTCAGCGGTGGTTGCTTTCGTGACGTCAGACTTGAGGCTAAAATTTATCTGCCACATGTTACCAGTAAAGAATGTGTGTGTTTGGCTGCCCTGTCTTACACATGTGAATTCAAAGTTGTGAATTGAACAGCAAAGCAAACAGACTTCCTATTCATTCAGTGTTTAACTGACCACAGAGCTGAAAACCATGTCATATACTCTCCAACCTGGAGAGCACGGAAAAAGTGACATTTACAGGCTCTTGTCTTCCCAAGCACTTAAACACACGCGTGTAAATGTCAGTATAGAGCCGCAGAGCTAAACAGCCAAAAAAAAGGCGATGTTGTTTAGTTTTCGATAAAGCAACATTAACTAAACTTCAAGAGTTCCTCTAGCCTTTACGGTGAAACACAGTTTCTCTTGTTTGGTCACAAATAACAATTACAGCTGTTTGAAGCAAAGAAAAGTGTGTAACAGTATCCCGGGTCTCGGACACCTGTGACTGACCGAAGGTCAGAGGTCACATAAGTGAATGAGCGTCTTGTCTGATCCCTGATCTCTTGTTTCCCGTTGCCACAGTGCTCTATTAACAAAGTACCTATTATCAAAGCTAAACTCCTGTTTGGCTCCAGAGAAGCAGCTCCAGTCACTGCATGTGCGGTACTTATTTCAAAAACTTTTTTTGTGTGCAACTTTTGCGTGAAATAAACGTTCACTTTATTTTGTAACATAATAATGTTGTAATAAATCTCTTAAATTCAAAAGGTTTTCTCGAAGCATCTAGTCTGGGTCCTTATCAAGCTCCAAGTTAAAAATAATTCCCTCACACACTGTTGTGCAGCCAGTGCTTTAGTGACAACCCAGCGTTCACGTAAAAGTGTACTGTATATCAGAGGCATACGACAGCCTATGTGAAAATCAGAAATGATTCAGAACTGAGAATGTATCCTACTTAAGTGCAGCCACTCACTCAGACTCAGGTCCCTCAACAATTCCAGGAAGGATCATTGATAGGAGGTTCTTTCTAAAAACAACTGAAATCAGAGTCACTTTCACGCCCTTAACAAAGGGAGAGGGCCGAATGGGAGGAAATGACTGAGCAGTTTAAAACGTCCAACGAGAAATGCCGCGCCAAAGAGCAACTTATCCGAGACACTTCTGAATTTCATCTTCAAATATGTGCAGTATGATTTTATTACAATCATTATGCTACGGATTTAGCGAGGAGCTTATTATTATTATGCTATTTCATTTTTCTCATGCAAGATTAATCCCAAAAGGTTTTTACAGACACTATTGCCATTGCTTCTTCAACTGTGCCCTTACAGTTATAGTCGGTTACTGGCTTACCAGCTCTAAAACATTATGGTGAGAATGCACACTCTCAATCTGGACGTTTGACCTTCAAAAACAAACCAGTGCCTTTTCAAATCACTGCACAATAGTCACGCGTTTCAGAACATCTAAATGGTGCATTTCCATGTGTGTACTTAAAACCTTTTATGATGACAAAGGGCGGCACGGTAGCACAGCGGTTAGTGCTTGTGCTTCACAGCTAGAAGGTCCCCGGTTCGATTCCCACCTGGACGGGGCCTTTCTGTGTGGAGTTTGCATGTTCTCCCCGTGTCTGCGTAGGTTTCCTCCGGGTACTCCGGTTTCCCCTACCACCAAAAACATGTACAATAGGCCAGGATGAATGATGTGAGTGAGTGGTTGGTGGTGGTCGGAGGGGCCGATGGCGCAGATTGGCTGCCTCGCTTCCGTCAGTCTACCCCAGGGCAGCTGTGGCTACAACAGTAGCTTACCACCACCGAGTATGGAGTGAATGATTAATGACGACAGTGTGGCGCTTTGAGAAAAACTTGGTAATACAGACTTGTAAAGCGCAATACAAGTGTAAGGCATCATCATCATCATCATCATCATCAAAGGACGATTAGGAAAGGTAGGCATTTATGACGTACTGCCACAATATCATTAATGTTCGGTGGACTGAGTTCTGCTTGAAAAAGCACGGACAAACGGCCTTTCAATTATTCACCTGACCTCTCGGACGACAAAGCCCCTCTTATCCTGTTACAGATGAAGGGCTGACACTTTTATTGACCCATCAAAATTAGTATTTGCCTCGTAATGCCACAAAAGCTCAGTAAATGTCTAAATCAGTGTCAAATAGACAATTCAAATGGCGTACAGTAGTGTCTAGGTGTTAATGTATAAACCAAATGTATATTGCAAAATTCAAAGTGTCTCATTGTCTCAGAGGGATTCAAATGAAAATGTGTCTGAACATTGTATTAGACATGGACGTATTTTGATCAATAATACATTTGAACAACAGCTAGAAATGTCTCTGTTCCATTTGGTTTCCACTGGGAAACAGGGCTTTTGTTTACTCTGCTCCTGCTACAGGAACATGTTACAAAACAACTGGAAAATGACCTCTTTGTATTGTAAGTTTTTCCTCATTTGTGTCATTTTTTTTGGAGAATTGCAATCGAAATTGTCTGATCTGTGTATCTTTTGTTGCCTGTCAATGGGACGACTTTCCTGGTTAAATAAAGGTTGAATATAAAAAAATTAAATCAATGAGAAATCTTTCCCAGTAATAGGTTTTTAAGAGGTTTTTAATGGCCAAACATTGTGTAATGTGATCAAAGGCGACATGAATGAGAGCGTGAATGAGAGCGTGAATGGGTGAGTGGTTCCTCGATGTAAAGCGCTTTGCTAAATAAGTTGAGAACAGTTACATTTTCCAGTTTGTAAAAGTATAATCCATATTTTTTGTACAGCTGTAAAGAAATTCTTACCAGATTTCATGTGAGCTTAGGCCATCCAGAATGCTGGCCACCGGTCCCCCTCTAAATGTCATTAGATGATGATTCCTTCACATACCTGGGAAGTGAAGGAGATTATTCAGCACGTCACATGTTGTAGACAGGGTAATCAGACCAATAATGAGACAGATATATCAACCTTCTATCGAGTAAACATGACTCCAACATCACTACCATTAAACCACAGGAACAGTCGTCTTAGAAGTCAAGAATGGAGCAAAGATGTGAACTTACTCACCATCATGTGTGTTAAATAGTCAATGTGTATGTTGCAATAATGCAGTATCTGATTATTGTTGATAACAATCATTACTAAGCCCAAAACAGAGAGGAAATAATGTGTTGAACCGAAACCCTTTTAACTCTTTAGGCCTAACATTGAGCCATAGCCTAATATTAACTTGAGATAACAGCCAAAGGGTTATTGAAAGATCCAACGCTCTAAACATTGATCACAGGACACTACAATCATCTTAGTTCACAAGTTTGTTTCTGAACAAAGTGTACATTACTGAAGAAGAACGGGGACAGAGAAGTCTTTCAGCTTCCTTTCTCCAAAACCTCTGCATCTGGTATCTTTCACACACACGCCTTTCCTCGGAGCCCACGGTAAAGTCATCTCTCATTGTCCCGCCAAGGTCGGTCAAATAAAGGCGCGTCTTACCGTGAGACCTGACTTTTTCATTCAACCTCGTCAAAGATCAGGAAAAGAAGCCTCAGTCCTAAGGAGCAGGAGTAAAGGAGCGAAAGCTAGTGTTTTCCTCTTAGTTCAACAACACGACTCTCTACTACTGCTCTGTCTCCCCCCTCCTCTAGTTTTGGTAAACCCTCCCTCCTCTTTGGCTCTCGATCGCTTCACAAACACTGTACGAATTTTTTCGAGTTTTTCATTTTTTTACAATCAGTTTACTGCTTAGTAATAGCAGACATAAGAAATGCTCTGAGATACCAGAAAACGGCAACGTTTTGTTGTCCTCGACTCGCATTAACAACGTTACCTCGCATCTTCAAAACTTGGTGCTACCAGGCCGGCAGACAGGCAGACAGGCAGGCCGGCAGACAGGCAGGCAGGCAGGCAGACAGGCAGGCCGGCAGACAGGCAGGCAGGCAGGCAGGCAGACAGGCAGGGTGCTTCCCAAACTCTGAGCGGAACTTTAAGACTGTAGCTCCCTCTAGTGGACGCTTGAATAAGTGCTGCTGCAGCAGCAGCCGCTACAAGAACTGACTGATCCGGTCAAGCTATTTATTTTTTTAATGCTTGTGGCCTGTGTCGTTGCTTGATTTGTGCATGTAATGCAAGACTCCTATTACGTTTTGGATTGAAAGCAATGTTGTAATTATAATAAACCCATATCTTTTTGTTCAAGGAACATTTGTCTTGGTTTGACCTCAATCTCCTCATACAAGTGGAAAATCCACAAAAGTAAAATATTGGCGGAAAGTCTGTAACCTTAATGTTACCCACCAAGCAAGAACATTCCGTTTTTTATTTTTTGGTTTCTTTATTTCTTTGACTTTCTGGTCCATAGGACAGTAAATGGACAGGGAAGTCATCTTTAATTGTGGGCCTTAAAACAAGAAAAAACACTTTTGAATAGTGTAAAAGTAAAAAGTAAGCTACACTTGATTAAAAAAAAAAAAACGATCTCTTTACAACATTCTACTGATGCTTTGCAAGAGCACTCTTCATTCTCTACATTGAGTCAACCACACATGTGCCTATTTCCAGCCAGCTTTTCCTCCCACCAAGCTCCCAGGAAGGCACCCAGACGGATTTGGTATTGAAAGAGTAAATCTTGAAGATAGGACAGAAAAGTTATGAGTATGTTTGGATTTATGCAGTCCAGACCAGTGGAGAAGCAGGGTACAGAGAAGCAAAGGATATGATGACATGCAGTGGCACAACTGCTACGAAAATTACAGAAAAGAGCTCACCAAGACATTAATGGGGCATTTCTCACAAACTCTAAAGGCCTTTAAGGAATCTATCTGCCTTGTCTTTCCCACAGTTTCAATACTAACCAAGCATTCTGCTGGAGCTGTCAGATCACCACAGACTATAATATAATGTGGGTAACTCCCTGTCAGCTCAGTCACAGAGTATGTGACATTTTGCGTTGAGCGGGACACATTTCTTCTTCTAACTAAACATGCTGCTCCCAATGGGCTGTTCGCTGCTGAGCAACCTGCAGACCTCTTCTAGATCTAGAATGTCATCATTTCAGTTGGAGCAGGGGCCTAGACAACTCAATAGGAAACAGTCTTGAAAAGCAGTCAAACAGAAAATCTGCAAATGTTTTCTGATCATTATTTTGGAAGTGTTCACAAATCTGCCATATTAATGTGATAGTGGAAAGTCCTTTCATCTGATCATCATCAAGTACATAATTTTGATTATTGTCACAACTTTTGGACACCTTTATGAGACAGTAATTGGATGTGTTGAGTGAGAAGACATTGAACTTTGTGAGTTTTTGTTTCATATGGGTAGGCCGAGCATTACAGACATATTATTGTTTAGAATGTTGTGAGGGTTATTTCACCCCACGATCAGTGGGAACCAGATATTTACACATACAAAAAGAACTTTGAAAAATGAACTTTTACTTTTTCAGGTCAATTAAAATGCTCAAAATTATTTACATTTGCTAAATGCCAGAAGAATGAGAGATATAATTGTATACACGGTTTTATATTACTTTTTACAAAACCAAACATTTGCATACATTTCATTAATATTTGGTAGCATTGCCTTTAAACTGTGGGTCAACCGTTTTGGATATCCTTCCACAAGCTTCTCATAATAGTTGGCAGGAATTTTGGTCTAACTGAGCCAAATTTGTAGGTCATTTTGCGTGTACATGCCTTTTCAGCTCCGCCCAAACATTTTCAACTGGATGGAGATCAGGACATTATGATGTCTTCAAAACATTGACTTCGTTTTCCTTAAGCCACTTTGTAACCAGTATTGGCAGCTTGGCTTTGGGTCATTGTTCATATTGAAAGACCCATCTGCGCCCAAGCTTTAACTTCCTGGCTGATGTCTTGAGATGTTGCCCAATATTTCCACAGAGTGTTCTTTCTTCATGATGTCATCTATTTTGAGAACTGCACCAGTCCCTCCTGCAGCAAAACAACCCCACAGCATGATGCTGCCACCCCCGTATTTCACAGTTGGGATGGTGTTCTCAGGCTTGCAAGATTCCCCCTTTTTTCTCCAAACGTGACAATGGTCATTATGGCCAAACAATTCCTTTTTTTTCTCCGTCAGACCACAGGACGTGTCTCCAAATATGTAAGTCTTTATCCTTTTTTTCATCTGGCTTTTTAATGTTTTTTTTTGAGTAAGGGCTTCTTCCTGGCAGAGTTCCCTCTCAGCCCATGTCGGTACAGCACTTGTTTCACTTTGGATAATGACAAACTATTACAAGGTTCAGCATCTTCACCAGGTCTTATGTATTTGTTCTTGGGTTAATATTCACATTTCAGACACAGCACGTTGATCTCTGGGTCACAAAACCTGTCTTCTTTCTGATCTGTATGATGACTGGGCATTTCCATCATTGCTTGAACCAAAGAATGTGGCACCTTCAAGTGTATTGAAATTTCACACAAGGATGAACCAGACTTGTGCTTCCAAGGTCATGACAGAGTCTTCTGAACTTTCCCAAATTATTTAAAGGTAAAGTAATTTTAGTGTTAACTTCTGACTGTGTAAAAAGTAAAATTCTTCTGGCATTTAGCAAATAGAAATAATGTTTCTAGTTCTAATTGACGTAAAAAAAAAAGTAAAAGTTAATTCTGGTTTCATGTCAGACAGTGAGGAAAAAAATGCAAATGTGTCTTTTTATAAAGTGTATGTAAACATCTGGTTCCTGCTGTATATATATTGTATTTATACTGTATTTGCCTGGCCAACAGCTTTTTGTATCTGTTCAACATATTCTTTGTAGAGAATAGAGAAAGCATGTGTCCTTCAGCACAAGACACAGCGCTACCGCAGGTCCTTCATATGCACTGCTGTCAGAATGTAAAGTAATTAATGTGCAATAATGTATATGCAAAACCACGTGCAATAATCTCACTTTATCAATCGCCTAGACTTTGACTGTGAACTTTGCACTGCATAGTCACTTTGATACTTTTATATCTTATATTCTGTTATAATTTTTTATATTTTTTGTCCCCCCCCACACACACACACACACACACTTTCCTGTTATTTTGTGATTTCACATTTCCTGACTATTTGCACCCCCATGAGTGTTCTTGAAAGCTGTTGTAAGTGAATTTCTCCATTGTGAGATTAATGTTATCTTGTAGGCAAATATTGGCCTGTACATCAAATAGGCTGAATGAATTGACAATTAAAATGACAGCTCATACCCTCAGCTCTGGTTAAAAGCCAAGCCCTGCAGTGTTTTTGGAATAAAAAACTTCAAAAAAAAACAACTCTGATGAGAGGCATGAAGCAAAAGAGGAAGCCTGGAAGTTAGCTTAGCGGAATTAGAAAAAATCATGTTGTTACAGGACAGATTTACAATAAGCCAGTTGATGTTGTTTTAACCCCATCTACGTGATGCCACGACTTACAAAAGTGGATGAAGGCGTTTATTTCTTCCTATGCAACAAAAACAAAAAAGCACGTCAATCCCTGAATCTGTGGAGGGAAGGGGCGGGGCCAGGGAGGGGGACAGAGTGGAGGCGTCAAATGTCGGTGGGACGGCCCGTGAAAGAAACGAGGGAAGAACAGCGATCTGTAGCCAAATGGAGTGAGCTGTGGGGCACTGGGCTGACCGCGGAGAAAGACTTCTACAAAGACAAGTTCTCCAGCAACGTCCCGTAAGTTTTACTTTTTACATTAACCTTTAACAAACGCATGACGTGCGCCCTAACAGATGTTGGCTGTACGCGCTGAGTGGAACTTGTGCACGGGGACCCCCATTGTCTTGAAGTAAACTTTTTTTTTTTTTTTTTTTCCTTTCTCGAATGACAGTCCATCATCCAATAGCTTTACAATGACAGTTGCATTCTGGGTTTTCCGGAATTTTGAGAACTAGGGTTATAATAGATCCATGGTTATAAGTTATTGAAGCTACATAAAGTTGTTTGAAGAAAATGAAAAAATAATCATTATCAGAGGCACCACCTACTTTGTTGCTACGTTTTTAGTTTAGAGCAGGCTGTATTTTGAATGAGCAGACTCAGACTTCAGTTATTTTGTTATTTTCATGAATGTTATAAGCCTCGGCCCATCACATAGCAGTTCTTAAACATTTCACAATAACACCACCACCTATAGACTGTAGTACCGCCTCATAAAATATGTGTCTTAAGTACCACCAGGCCTAGATCAAGATCAAATCAAGACTGCAGTGAGTCTAAAAAAGAGGGATAGATACGGCCATGAGGAGGCTCACTTGATGAAGACTGAAACATTGGCATACCAAAAACGGCCAGTTGTCGTGTTTAATCTTCACAAGTTTGAGAAGTACTACTCAGTACAGTCTAGCCTCTGGTCCCCCATGTGAGACACCCAAAAAGCTGCACTATAGAGAACGGTGTCTGAGCCAAATAAAATCAAGAAACTATTCATCCAAACTGAATTCAACTGCCAGCAATTACATCATCTGTGTCAAGGCTATATCGGCGGGACGCATTTCAAATGGACTTGAATTACTTTTATGTATCCATAAATACATGTTTCATAAAAGGAGGAACAGCGAGTTTGAGTTCTGGCTGTATTGAGCGTATCCAAGGCCTAGTGAATAGTTCATCGTTGGAGCTCTCACAGACGGGCTGCAGAGGCAGCAGAATGAGGAGGGAGCAGTGCCTTTGTGTCAGTGAAATGTGGGGGTCACTGAGGGCTCTTGGGGGGCCTCCTCTGAGTCAGGCCTGTTAGATCTTTAGTCAGTATGTGCAGGGGTCTTTGGGAATGAAGAGGTGCATTCTGGGACGGCAGTGGCATGTCTTTGAGAGCTCAAGAGTGACTCAGAGAGGGGCCAGTCTTTTTGTGGGGTCTTGGTTGGTCTGGACTGAACCAGATGAGGTTGAGGCACTTTCATAGTGTGTCAAGGAATATAGCCTGATGCCTTTATGTGTAAGACTGTGTATGTGTGCGTGTTATGGACTTTATTGTTTCAGTATTGAAGGCTTCCCTGTGCTGAACTGTCATTTATAACTGTGTATGGATTCATTATATAATGATTTCTCCTTTTGCATGTTTCAAATGCTGTCTGGCACCTGTCAAAACAGCACAAATAAGCTGAAAATCTTTTGTTATTTGTGAACATTTAGAAATGGAATACAATTAAACCCAGTGTCTGTGTATAATAATCCCCCACGCACCCAACATAAAATTACCAACAACTGACCTGCACCCACTGCTGAATACAAACTTAGCAGCACCATTCATCAGATAAAGGTCAGAGACATGAGCTGTCACCAGACAGACCCACATGGCAATGATTAGAGAAAAAATGCAGCTGGTTCCTATCCTAAGCCAAGACCTTGTTGTCTTTCGAGGAGTAAGGTTTACACATCTTGTCATTAGGCTATCCTTCATAGCTGCATGCTTTTATTCAACATTTTACTTATACTTTTACATGCTGCTACATGGCTCCACCTGTGATTCTGCCGACAGGATTGGAGCTGCACAAATTCCAAGTTAGTTCTGCTCAAGGCTATGTTTATCTGCAGATAGTCAGTTTGTCCTAACAAGTGCAGATGAAATGTGGAAAAGACAAGGATACAGGACTCACTATCTGTCTGTTATGACTTGCATGATGTTGTCTCCATACTAAAGGTTTATGTTTTGCTATAAAAAATCTGGACACATTTTGCATACATAGAGACTACGGCAGCTCACTTTAGGGGCTACTACTAGTATTTACTGACATGATACAAAGTAATGTATGTTAAGCTCCATAATACAACTTGGGTCAAACTGTGATGAACACGAGCTAAATGAATTATAAATGAAATATAAACTGTATTTTCTCAAATGCCACATTCGCTCTAACTCTCAGGAAGGCTTGCATTCCTTTATGAATGAGGAATAGGTTAAGTCCTACCAGACTCGTATCACTGACAAGATGGACTCCGAGTATTGTTGATCTGTGGTGTTAACCTTATTAGTTTACACACTTATCAAACAGTTCAGATCCCAGCTTAGGCTTTGTTCGGTATGTTGCATTAAAAAATATTTGTGGACTGGTATATGAGTATTTTTGATTCATGAAGCTCATGGCTTACAACAAAATACATTTGTATCTTGTTGCCAAATGTATAATTAGATATATAATAAAATGTGTTATGTTGGGACCATGTTATACCATGGATTTTGTTCCTAAATGGTGCAGCAGGACCCAAAACTGGGTCGTGGAACCGTTATTGATGATAAGTAACATTACTTTGCCAAAACTGATTTGTGATTAAAGGAACAGGCCACCGTTTTTCCATACTGAGATACAGTGCCTTGCGAAAGTACTAATACACCTTGAACCTTTGCACATTTTGTCATGTTTACAACCCTAAACATAAAGATTTTAGTTTGATTTTTTTACTGAAAGTTCACACACAAGTAAGTAACAGACAACTGTGAAGTGAAAGCAAAATGATACATGTTATTTTATAAAAAAAAAGAAAGTGAAAAATGCCGTGTGCATAAGTATTCATACTGAATACTTTCTGAGTGCATTAAATTAACATTCCTAATGACTGCAGAAAGTTCACACCTTGCCCTAACCATTAAATAGAGTCTACATGTGTGTAATCTACTCTCAGTATAATTCCAGCTGTTCTGTGAGGGCCTCAGAGCTATGGTCGGAGTGTATTCGTCACTAAACAACATCACGAAGGCCAAGGAGCTCACCAGAGAGGTCAGGGATAAAGCTGTGGAGAAGTTTAAAGCAGCGTTAAGTTAAACAAAGATTTCCCAAGATTTGAACATCTCACGGAGCACTGTTCAATCCATCATTCGGAAATGGAAAGAGTATAGCACCACTGTGAACTTACCAAGACACGGTTGTCCGCCTAAACTAACAGACCGAACAAGGAGAGCACTGGTCAGAAATGCAACCAAGTGCCCCAAGATAACTCTGGAGGAGCTGCGACGTAGGAGCTGGGGGAATCTGTACATGGGACAACTATAAGTCGTACTCTACACAAATCTGGCCTTCATGGACGAGTGGCAAGAAGAAAGCCATTATTGAAAGGAGGCCATAAGAAATCCCGTTTGAAGTTTGCTAGAAGTCATATGGAGGACACGGCTACCATGTGGAAGAAGGTGCTTTGGTCAGATGAGACAAAAATTTAACCTTTTGGCCCAAATGCAAAAAGTTATGTATGGAGCAAACCTAACACTTCTCATCGTCCTGAGTGCACCATCCCCAGTGTCAAATATGGTGGGGGGAGCATCATGCTATGGGGATGCTTTTCCTCAGCGGGGACTGGGAAGATTGTAAGAATAGTTGGGAAGATGGATGGAACCAAATACAGGGACATTTTGGAGGAAAACCTGCTGGAGTCAGCAAGAGAATTGAGGCTGGGGCGGAGATTCACCTTCCAGCAGGACAATGACCCTAAACACAAAGCTAAATCTACAATGGAATGGTTTAAAAACAAACATATTAATGTGTTAGAATGGCCCAGTCAAAGTCCTGACCTAAATCCTATTGAAAATCTGTGGAAAGACCTGAAAACTGCTGTTAACAAACGCTCTCCTTCTAATGTGAGTTGTTTTGTAAAGAGGAATGGGCTAAAATGTCGGTCTCTATCTTGTAGAGTCATACCCCAAAAGACTTGCTCCTGTTATTGCAGAAAAAGGGGGTTCCACAAAGTATTAAGTCATGCTGTATGAATACTTATGCACGCCCCACTTTTCACTTTTCTATTTTTTGAAAAATAACAATCATGTACGTTTAGGGTTGTAAACATGACAAAATGTGCAAAAGTACAAGGTGTATTAGTACTTTCGCAAGGCACTGTATGTTCTTACTTGAGTTTAGACAAGTTGATACATACCTGTCTGGTCTTTGTGCGTGCCCTTGGAAGAGCTTGGCAGCTTCTAACTTCACCGGAATATGCTGGGAGAGGCCAAATGCTAATAACATCTTTGGTCGTTTTGCGTGGCTGAGGGCACGTACAAAGACCAGACAGGTACGCATCAACTCGTCTAAGCTCAGGTAAGAACATATCTCAGTATGTAAAAACGGTGGCCTGTTCCTTTGAGGTATTTATTAAGGGGTAATTTGTAATCTTATTTGGGTTGTTGCTTGTTTTGATATGTTGTATGTGGATGCCAAACTGACTGAGAACCACTGATATTTAACGCTGTTGTTTGTCTCATATTAGTTTGTAAGTTTGTTGATATTGACTCCACTTACAGTCCAATCATTTTGCACAATATGGTGGGTCAGGCCTCTCATAGATGCTCTGCCGCCCACTGTCAGTGCTTACTCATTTGCACTCATTACCTCAGCACCTTGGTATGCCATTGGCTTTGCCTTTTCTCATATCAAAGACCAATTACTCTAGATTTACTGCAGCACGGCCTCCTCCCAACTAATGGCCAACTGACCCACTTCTGCCTCCCGCGCTCTGCTTTGTCGGCACCTGGGCCCACAGCGAGGGGCTATACTTCATTAGACTGGGCTTTACAGGTTCACAGCCAAACACACACTGCCCACTCGCGCTGACTGCTGGCTTCCACGTTGCATTTTTGTTGTTTCATGGAAAAGGGATTGTCTCTTAGCAGCAAGGAGAATAAATTAGAAATTGGAAAGCTCTGTTTAAATTGGCTCTGGGCCTTTGGAACAAGCTCATAAGCCGCTATGGTGAAAGGGACTTTACCAGCAGAATGGTGTGGGAACAAGCAGGTAAATGTTAGATTTAGAAAGATCTGCAGCTCCACTCGGTACAAATAGACAAGGGCATGATTATAATGAATTGACTATAACTGGTAATCCAGATTAGCTAAAGCATTTTCTCATAGCAGTGAGAGTCTTTTACTAAAAAAATAATAATAATAATAATACATTTTTAATGAAATAAGAAGAAAATGTGGAAATCATTATAAATGTTTACTTCTACTGGAGTAAGTTTAGGCTTTACGGCACTAATCTTGAGTATTCCAAACAGATTTTCTACTTTTTATTTAAGTCCGACCATGGAGACATGTGGAAATGCTACAAAAAGTAATCCGCTTTCATCTGCCTTGAGGTCTTCCCTGTGACTAGTTATAATAATTGTGTAAACGTAATTCCCCATGTCTCACACTAATATGACCCTGCCATGAAATTGTTGTTCAAACGGAAAGCACTTAGTTTTTTCTATTGAGACTTTTTATTCCGTATTCTGATTATATCGACATTATATCTTAATTCAAAATGTTGCTATTTTGATTTGCTGTTTGCCATTAGCGACCACTATGATTTAATAATGATTAATTGTGTTTCTCAAATGCACTTTAGACTAATCACACTGTAACCTCTTAGCCCCCGCCTTGTGTAGTGCAGTTTTCCTCCAGTTCGGCTTTACCCAAATCTAAAAGGTTACAGCCTATAGGCCAGTGTAACGCCTCATTTGAAAGCTAAGGCCTACAAAACTCATCCAAATTAAATCTGGTGTGCCTGATTTTTCCCACACAAACTTTGACATCATTTTATTTGGCCCAAACTCATTTCTAGCACGCACAATCCCTCCTGCATGTACGAATTGTTCAAGCAAATTGTTTATGTGCACATTTTACGCCCGTGTGCAGCTTTGAGCAGTGGAAAAGTGGAAAAGGGGTGACCACCCCTAAAATTATCTTCTGTCACTCAATAAATAATTAGGCGAAGACAATTTAACAAGATCTGTTTTTTGCAGGGTTTACAACTCACTCTGAGGTGGTAAAAACAAATCTACTTTTCAACAACAAAAAGTCAGGTACACCAGCTTTAATCTTTTTCCTCGCGTTGTTGCCGCGTTGTCATTTTGCTTTCATTGCTTTTTGTTGCGTCTTCGTCACACATTTTTGTCACTTCTCTTTCACTCTTTTGTGGCTTTTTTTGGTACATTTTAGTCACTTTTTCATAATTTTCCCCCCCAACGTTTTCGTCTCATTTTTGTTGCTATTTTGACGCTTTTTTTTCCAAACTGGAAAAAATGTGCTCTGTTCAGGTGGGGGTTAAGAGGTTAAATACAACCCAACACCTCAGTCAAAAATAACTGTTTCAAAAGTTGCTAATTTGTGAGCGTGTAGACCTGAAATATGCACTACACAACTATGAGATATGAGTAAAAAGATGCACAACTTACTAATGTATCTGATGCGTTACAGGCAACAACTATGGGCCGTAAGACTGGTGTACCAGGTGGGTAGTTTGTAGACATAGAAATGATTATTAGCTCAAGACATTGTTACACAAGGATGTCATGCAACTCCACTTGGAAAAATTATGTGTTGGCTAGCTTTAGATTCAAACCCCTGTCCTACTTTCATGTGGGAGGGAGTAATAGTGCTATCCTCCTTGAAAAAAGGTAACCCCTTAAAAATTGTAAATGAGAACCTTAACAGACACTGGTATTTCCTGGTTGCTTCCTGTTTATTTGTGTGATTTTCTTTTAAACCAAACATGCATGGTTAGAAGTGTATCCGGCACAGAATAAACGAGTCCTGGATGCACATAGACCAATATTAGAAAACGTATTTTGTAGGAAAACAGAAAGTAATAATAATAGTGCCTATATTACTTGTACATTGCATAGGAGAATCATAATAGCATTCCCCGTGTGTGTCTCAGTATCCAAATGAGTCTTTGAGCTGAAAGCACCCCTTCATTTTTCCCTTTAGGTCTGCTTCTCAGGCGAGTAATTACAGTATTTACGATAGATTGCAGAGGTTTTGTGTAACCTCTAATTGTGATGCCAGTATAGAATGAGAATGCAACAAATACCATCTCGGTGACAGTGTTTAGGCCGTGGCAATGAGCTCAACACTCACAATCTGACGTACAATACAAACATTTTAAATTATGAAATTGATTTAAAAAAAAAAAAAAAAAAAAAAGAAAACACTCAGGAAAACATTTTCAAAACATGCTGTGAAGATGTGAAGAGTTTAACCAAACCACATCAGTCATACACTGCGGTTCAAATCTCATTTCTCCTGTTCATACCTGCTCTTTAGATACAGTCATGGCTGCAACTTAGTCATTATCAGCATTTCTGTGTTTTGAAGTCAGCCAACCTTAGCTAAATCAGCAACTACCTCAGGTCCCAAGATTGTATCAAACAATGTGCTCTGTTCCCTTTCAAAGCAGCGGGGTTATCAGTTCGTAATATAGGGGAATACCAATAAAGCTTTTCTGTGTTTCATTTGTATTTGTTTCTTATTGTTATTTTGTTTCATTTTGGTTTGGTTTTATATTCAACGGATTTATTTTTCATCAGTGAATATGTCTGTTGGAAAAAAGGCAGATTTTTACTTAGGCTGCATTCCCGTTTGCCACCAGACCTAGTGTGACCCGAGTTTGCAATGGATGTCTTAGTCAGGGGTAAAGAAGGTTGGGCAATAAAAAGTAAATTGTAATCCGAGCCCTGCGGTGTTGTGCCAATATGGAAAGATTGTCTTATCATGAGTCAGTGTTTATTTTTATTTTTTTCTGTTAAATACATATAGCGAAACTAAGCATACCCTAATTGTGATGCAATTTGAAATTGTGGCTTTTGGCTTATTGCAGTAAGACCTAGCCTGGTCTCACCATACCCTCGTACAGAGGGTTTGGAACTTCACAGTTGAGCTCCGTTTTCAGATGGGAGGGATGAACTCTTTTGAGATTGGATCTGTTTTCAAACTACAACCGGCAAATCCGGGGCAAATGTGTAACGTCACCTACAGCACCCGCCTCCCCCGCTCGCTGAATGGTAGATTGGAATTCAACCGATGTAACGCGGCCACAAGATCAGGCCCAGACGTACATGTAGGGAAATTATAATTGACCGGAGTTTACGATGGCAAAGGCCAGGCTAAGTAAGACCAGTATGCATCTTGAAATTTTAACTTGTGGCCTTGCAGTTCAAAGGTGCATCCGTTGACTAACAGCGCCACTGTCCAACCTACCATTCAGAGCCCTTTTATCCATTTTCACAAGATTACTTCATATCCGTTGTTTGAGTTAAAATACAGTTCTCATGTCATCCTTTATTCCCATGACAACACTGATCTGTTGACGTCTGCTCGGCGCATAAGGCTCCTATCATTACAGGCTTAGTATGACTAATGCCATGACAGTATAAACACGATTATTTACACTAGATTGGCGAGTGTGTGTGTGGCGTCATTCACCCTCACTGTTACAGACATCTGGAACTGTTGCTCATAGCACTAGCATTTGTCTGGGAAGTCTCTAGTATCCTTAGGGACATTCTTCTGAGGAGGGGCTCCCACCAATCACTCGTGAGCACTTCCAGTATGTTGACTCATACTGGATGGAAAGAAAAGCTTTGTATCTTCAAGCTTCAAAACCCTTGTTTACACTGACACAGACTACATTGAGTAATGAACACGATCTTCTATTCAACACAGTTTAGATAGTAATGCGATGGAGAAGAGACAGAAACAGAATTACAGTTTTGCTTTTGCAAATGGTAAATGTAAAGTTCCTTCTTATATAATATAAATGGCATTAGTGTCTATATTAAAAAAAAAATAATAATATATATATATATATATATATATATATATATGTGCATGTATATGTATATACTGTATATATAGTCTTTATTTGTTATAAGTTTGATTTGTATGGCTCAGCTTGTAAAAACCCCAAATTAAAAATCTCTATAAAATTGGACTTTAAGCCATAATCAACTAAAGGCTTGACATATGTCATTTTGCATTTGATGAGTCTATATCATATATTTTCACATTTTAAGTTGAATTACAGAAATAAATGAACTTTTTCATGATATTCTAATTATATGACAAGCGCCTGTAAATGAATAAATGATAGTTATGACTCATGACTGACTTGAGAGACATTCTTTAGCACAAAAGCTGCACTGGTTTTTCTGTTCTCCACACACATGTTCTGAAACTATTACTCTTGCAAAAGTTAATACCGTTGTTCATAAGCCAGCTTATGCAGCCAATAGGGGTTTAACAGTAAACAAACATTATTCTTACGACTGTACGTATGTCTATGACTTACAAGCATCCGTCTCAAAATCACCAACTGTTTTTCTATTATGTCATAGCCATAACAGATAGCCTGTATTTTACCTTTGATTTGTATATGATGTTTTACAGATGCTGCAATGGCTGAAGGAAGCTGTTTTGGTGCATTATAGCTGGATACACAAATTCTCTGGGACTGAAGACTGAGACATCAGTATCTGGATATAACCAACCTTGCACACAGACCCTTTTCGGAGACTCTTTGGAGACAGTGAGCACCATGTGCCATGTTATAGTAACGTGCCGCTCCCTGCTGTGGACCCTGCTCAGTATTATCGTGGCCTTCGCTGAGCTTGTAGCCTTTATGAGTCCTGATTGGCTGCTGGGTTTCCCTCGTTCAGACCCAAGTGTAAATGGTGAGGGCGTGGACTCTGGCCAGTATAGGCCATCTCTGGGCCTATACAGCCGCTGCCTCCGGATAGGGACTCAGGGGGTGGGGGTCATCTGTGGGCCTTATGCAGCCACATTTGGAGAGGTGGCCAGTGGCTTCTGGCAGACAACCATGTTGTTCCTTTCAGCTGGGACCTTAGTGCTGGGATGTGTGGCCTGTATCTCCATCTTCAGCTTGTGCTTCCAGAGTATCCTCAAGAAGAGCATCTTCAACATTTGTGGACTGCTGCAGGCTATTGGAGGTTAGACATAACACATCCACATCACCATGCCCTATAAAGTAATGTTAAATGTTATTTTAGTGAACAGTTTAGTTTGAGGATTATCTTGTAGTCATATTCGCCCTTCCAGTGTTAGAGCACAAACCCAAATCTTTGAGCGCCCAACCGAATGTGCCCTGATTACAATATAATTAAATAGATATAACACATCACATCAGTCCATTACATTAATATATGTAACTGCGGCGGCAGTGCAGATGTACCACTTGTTTTTAAATAGGTTGTGAGATTGAGCCTGACACTATTTCTTTGGTGGTCATTTGACTGGGCACCCACTTTTTGCTATTGTTTAAACTTAAATAAAAGAAAATATTTATTGAACGTAAAAACAATATCGTCTTGTAACACACAACTTTCCATTTACTAAACCAGAATGATAGCTCCAAACCTAAGACAGAACATAATGAAGTGCTGATTGTTGGTACATGCCACTACAAGTGGATTGACATCAGCAGATCCCTCAGGACTGATTTTACATGTTGTAACATCTGCATTCTCATTCTCTGTTTTATAACTGTGATTATCGAACATTTTCTCTGTAGGAGCAAAACAAATGCCCTTCAGCCAAGAATATTTCAGACGTTGGGTAATGGAGCTGCCAGCTGCACATTGACCATGGCTGTTGTTGACTTGTTTTTCTCTCATCCAGGGCTGCTTCTGATGGTGGGGCTCATGCTGTACCCCGCTGGTTGGGGCTCCGATAAAGTGAAGAGCTATTGTGGCTCGGAGGCGTTGCCCTTCAGACCTGCGGCCTGCTCACTAGGGTGGGCCTTCTACGCGGCTATAGGAGGAACACTGGCCACCTTCCTGTGTGCTGTTCTATCAGCACAGGCAGAGATCGCCACCTCGAGTGATAAAGTGCAAGAAGAGATAGAGGAAGGGAAGAGCCTCATTTGCCTGCTCTGAGCCAGAGGACAATTGAATAGAACATTTTTGGATTGGTTCTGGCATGTATTTATAGAAGGTAAACAGGTTCAGAAAGGTAGGGAAAGCTGTTGTATGTACTTCCTTTCATACAATAGGAATCAGGCTACAGTTTAGCAGATAATCTCTCCTTAGTCAAGAATTATTAACTCTGACAATTGCCTCTCATACTTTTAACTTACTTTGAGCTAACAGTACAATTACTAGGTATCATTTTTAATGTTTAGTATGCATTTCTATCAACATGTGATTTTTATTGTTCTGTCACTTATTGTTAAAGTGCATATGACAGGTTAGACTACACCTTTTACCAGAATATAGTTGATGAAATTATAAATAAAGAATAAAGTGGGGAAAAGTACAATTACGCAACCATGATTTGACATTTTTGGACATTATATGTAAACAATCCACTCATTGTCGCTGTGCGGTCATACTGTACTGCAAACAGCGAGTATTTCCTTGTAAAACTGAATTCTCCCGCTTCCCATGTCAGCACTGGCACGTCACCACCCACATCTACTGTATATTTGGCATGGCAGTCACCAAACCAGGCCAGCCATGAGGAAGCTTCGTAGATGGGGAGTGAAACGTCAGCTTCTTGTTTAAATGTAAGTCCAGCTGTTTTGTTTCATGTTTAAAAACTAAAATAAACACCTGGATGACTGGGAATCTACAGCATTATTTTTCAACTTAAAAAATAAATAAATAAATCATCAGTTCAAACACCAAAACATAAAAACCTGCCATATGCACTTTAAAGGATTTGTCCCACAACCTACTGGTCAAATCAGTTTTAAGACTTTCATGGTGTGTGCATGTAAAGTTGCACTGTTATCAGAGCAGTTCTATTAATTCTCAATTATCCCCAAGGTTGGGTTTTGCACTTGGTCTCTTTGTATTGCTTGTATTTTTCTACCATGCTGTTCATTTCCATGATATTGCTTGTAGTATAATTGCATTTGTGCAATAACTCGGTTCCTGTGTTTTGCTGTGAGACTGTGAAGATTATTAAAACCAGGCCAGAAAACACATTTTGGAAATGTACCATCAAAATGGTGTTTGACATTGACATTAGAAAGTGCTACTTTGTGGCGTGTATGAAGGTGCATACATGTGGTTCGATTGTAAAATAAACTGATTTTGTTCATGTCTGTTTTCTGTAATATTCCCCTGCAAAGTCAGTGGACATAGGCAAAGAATTGCAAGTAGACTTGTTTTAAATTTTATTTCATGTTAATACCATAAATATACAAAACTCAAAACTATTTCACATGCGACAAAGGCCAGACAAAGTGTGTTACTTTCCTTTTTTACATATGATTGATAGCGTGGATCAAATTTTCCAGTTTACAAAATATACAGGTGTCCCTTTTAGACCAACATCTTCTCTGATTCAGTGAATAATATAATCACATATCAAAACACAGTCCTATTCCGAGCAATTCTGGTTTCATAAATAGATCCAAGACACACCGTCTCACATGGCTTCAAAACACATCAGTGAAAATGACAGGCGTGAAATAGTGAGGAAAAAGTTGTAATTTCAAAAGTAAAAACAAACAACACATAAAAACAAATATGGACATTTGGTAGATTTCTCACAGCTTTTACGTACATAGAATTACACTTGAGGGATATTTACCTCAGTCAGTCGGGCATTCATTCTACACAAGCATTCTTAAAGTGGGACAAATTAGTTCTCATTGGCTAACGTTTGCTATGAAACAGTCGTTACAAGAGCACAGACATGGAGTTGTAAATCCAAAAAAATAATTGAAATGCAGTTTAAATTAAAACATAAATAGAAAATAAACAGCTTGCTCTAAGACGACAACAATGTGCAATGATTCAAACACAGAATTCTCAAAATCGAAAATACTGTGTACAACACTGATACCACTGATAATAAATGGACAAATCATTTTGATATCACTCGTCTTAAAAAGCTTCTGCCTGGCTTCCATCTTTTGCCACTTTTAATAAAATATTGACTATAATCTGCAGGAAAAAAAAAAACTTGATTGAGAAATTAAATGTTTACTGAAAACCATTTCTTATACAATTACGGTTAGTAATATTACTAATAAAGCCAATCCAGTCAAAGAACAGTGAGGACATGCAGAAGCTTCACTTCTTACAAAACCCAACAATATCATGGAGCCTGACAATCCTCAAAGCCTGCTACACCAGTAACTACAGCTAAAGGTAAGTTTGTTGTGGGCACAATGACCTGGTCGAAGAGATGTTTTTTTTTTAGATGAACATGCATGTCTTCATCATGCTGTCAAATTATAGTTCACTACAGCAATGCTGAATCCAGTCTAGTTTCCCAATAATAGTGATGCATGACAGATAATTGAGTTTTTAGGAGTTACGTTCTCACAAGAACACAATCGTTTTCTGTTCTGATGACTTCTTTAAACTAGGTAACAATTTCTGAAAAAGGCAATATACAGTGCAGTAAAAGATACATTTCATTTACATTTCAGAAACATAGTCAGAGCCATGTTTATAATGAAAAATACTGACTCATTCATTGCACTGTCCAAATACAGTAGGTATGTGCAAATCATCAAACAAAAGCTCCTCACAAATGTTTAAACAAGGTTCAGCTTAACCACTGTAATTGCAGTCGAGAACAAAACATAAAACTGACGTGTACTGTTATTTTCTGGTAGTTAATGATGAGCTAATTGTTGTTGTCAACATTGTTTATATGGGGCCATTTGCTTTCCTCTGGCTTCTGTTTTATCGCACATTACAAATGGTAGTTACCATCTGTTATTACAAGTCCAATAAATCATCCAACTGGATTATAGTGTCAATGTTTTGCCACAAAACATGAAACTTCTTCACAAGTTTGGAATAAGGTTTTATAACTGAGTGTTTTATATTGTGTGATTAAATCATAATTTGTTTGAGATTTCTGTGTGACTGAAAATCTCAAATCTCACTTGTCATGTGCAACCGCCCACCGTCAGATCTTGTGGGACACGGTCGGTCACGCACTTTTAAGTCAAGATAATCCAGTCTGGTCAATTTATTGAACTTATAATTGATATTCCTCTGTCTTAGCGTTCCATATTGATCAACCTGTTGTAACGCTGTTATTCAATTGCAGTACTAGGAGCCATGCTGCCCTTGACTCTGTGGATGTCTGTGTGTGTGTTTGACCATGTACATTGTATGCATGTTTGAACCTTTACGGATGAGCTTTGAAGGCTCCACGGGTAGCATTGGTCGCAGCATTAGCAGCAGCGTTGGCGGCTGCAGTTTGAACAGTCTTGTTTGACATGACCCCAGTGGCAAACTCCTGCTGAGCCTTTTCAAAACTTGCCCCAGTGGTGCGGTACAACGCATGTACCTGGAAATAGAACATACAGATATGACAAAACTCAACTTTACACGCATTATAATGCAATATAAGAGCAAATGTCACCTTTTTAAACATGATGAGAGATCCCACAGAAAGGGCAGTGAACAGAGCTGCAATAAGTAACATGATGATGCCAACTGGGATGCTGGTGTTCAGACCTGTTAGTGCTGCAATCCACCCACTATAACAAACACACGAGCAATCAGTGCAAAACACTAAATATTATGATGACACACAGCATTGCAAACTGATCTTACCAAGTTCCCCAACTAGTTATGCCAATACTTTGCAGAACGTGAACTCCGAATTGGCAAATATAGACAAAAAAGAAGACAAAAAATCTGAAAGAGCTGTCACTCCTGAAGGGAGAAAAGAACAGAGTATTAGGTCGTGTGTCACTCTCATACAAAAAGGTTTTAGGAATACTGGTTTGCAGTATTATCAGATATTATTTAGTTTGTCTTTTAATTATTTTTTATCGATTGTCGAATTGATTGTGGGATTTTTTTTGTTTCAAACTAATAATAATAAACTGAAATAATAAAACTAGTATGTCAAAGTGCAGGTAAAAAATACTATATTTTTGAGACTCAGCAGTGTTGTAGGCACTAACAAAAAATAACTATACTAACTGTATACAAAACATGTAAGAATTGTGTGTTTTTTGTTTGTTTCTTACCTAAAAGCTCCATAAAGTGGTCTGTACCAGCAGATAAACGAACAAGGTGTAAAAAGTAGAAACCATAGCATAGCCAGACCAAAATCAACCCCACGAGATGGATCCACACAGAACCAGGCCAGGCAGCCAAACATGTTCACAAATAGAGTCGCCGCATGAACTGCATGAAGAAGAAAATCACATAAACCACATAAATTAATCTTATGTGATTTTCTTACATTCTTATAAAGTATCTTGACAGTAAAAGTGATTTCTATCAATGATGAAAAATAGTACTTACACATCCACAAATTGTACATGATTTTGACAGTCTTTTGATATTCTATAGGAATATCCACTGCTATGTCATGGTAGAAGCATGGCCCAACAGGAAACTTTTCAGGCAAAGGCGGCCAATTGTTCTTCCGACCTGGATAGATGTAATATTAGCTCTTTTCCTGTATATTTATGAGATGATTTTGGTACAATGCTAACCTCCCACTCCATGAGACTGTAATTCTCTCTCTCGACGATCGAGCTCTGCTGCTTTTTTCTCCAACTCTTCCTGCCTCCTCAACAACTCAGCCTGGGCACGTGCCTGATCCTGATGGATACAGATCAATAAATGGCACACAGAGTGAAATTAAGCAGAAAATGAGAGAATCATATACAGGTCAGAAAAATACGCCATGTAAAAGCATAAAACTACATACAGTACTGTATATATCAGAGGACTATCAGAGTAGAGACTGAGAAGGAGCTTCTTCCACAGGGTGGTGAAGGCCCTGCTGGAAGTTAAACTGGACACGTCATGAGGCCAGTGTGTAAATCACTGGTGAGCACTTGAAATGACTTTTATGATATTTATAATTGATGTTTTATGTATTTCATGCTGCTATGCGAGGGAGTGCTCTCAAAAAGAATTTTGTTGTGATTAATTTTGCAATGACAATAAAGACCAATCCTATCCTATCCTTTGGAGGAGTAAAAAAAATATATATATGTGTTTTGCAATTCAAAAGTGTTAAAAAAGATTGGATTTTTATTAATATATACAATACAAGATGGAAATAAAATAAAATGAAAATCAGTATGAAATAATGAAAATATTACAAACTATAGAATATACATTATAGTAATGATAATTTGTACCCAAGCGTAAGGTATACTTTTTACCTGAGTTTGTTGCTGTGAATAAGCAGGTGGCTCTTCTGTTGGCTTCATTATGGCAGGTTGTGTGTTCTGAGAAGGGGCAGGGGTAGATTTGGTGGCATTTCCCGACTGAAAGAAAAAGACATATATGTTGCAATTAGTACACTAGATATAAAAGAAACATGTCGCGTTTAAGTAATGTTTGTGGGCCTCCCCCAAAGATCAACTCACCGGTCTGCCATCCGTAAATGGGTTATACTCCTCCAAACCACCAGGAGGGGCAGACCGTGTCACCTGTGTCACTGAAGGGTCCTGTACGACAGGGCAACATGTTAATTATAAACACACTATAGCTAAACTTGTGTAGTGTTAGTGAATGAACAGGTAGCAGCTGCAATCGGTCTTTGTTCACAAGAACAGCCGTGAGGCTCAAATGGAGTGACTATAAAATGCAAGATTAACACAGTTTACACTGTTAACATCGTCAATGACTCTGCAATTTTACATGAAATTAAAAATGAGGCAATAGATGAACGTAGTTAGAGTCAACAAAGAACAGTGGGATCTCTAGCATCTTGTTTATTGACAAGAGTCATAGCTAGCTAACTAGCTAACGATAACACTAGCTATCTGTGTTCTGGTCCTTATCACACCAGTATACCTTATTAACAATATGGAACAACTATCAAACGTAATTGGAATGGAAACTAAGACTGTGAGTATCATATCAAGTCCTAAATGGTTGGTTTCTGTAAAGGTGCAGCGTGTTGAAGAAAGCATAGCCCATCGGCCTAGCTTCACTGTGTTAGCTAACGCTACCTGAAAGGGATTGCTGAAGTCCGGATCTGCAAAAGGGTTGCTGTCAAAATCGGACATTGTTCAGCTTTGAAATTACGGTTGTATGTAATGGGGCTCTCCGACAGTCCAGAAGAAATGTAATCTCTTAAATCGACTGCCTTTCTTCTCAGCCTGCAGTCCCTTCCAGCTGATGGAGAGCCCTCTCGCCTAGCCTAGCCAGGAGCCGTACAAAGATGGCACAGAGGATGCGTGATCATGACGCGTAACTGTTTCAGCACCGCGGACAGCATGACGCTCGACCACAGGGACCACAGGGACCACAGCAGGTACCCGGGCAAAGTGCAGGTTCAGGAGGTATTGGAGAGGGAAATAGGTTAATAGGACCCGTTCCAAACTGAACAAAACTTTTGTTAAATAAATTAAATAAATACAATAGAATAAATATAAAATAGAATAAAAAAATAAAAAATATATTTTCTTTGAGTGTCCAGAAAAGCGCTATATAAAACTGATGCATTATTATTATTATTATTATTATTATTATTATTATTAAATATAAGCCTATTCAAGCCGACTCATACCAAGCTATGTCTCTTGTGTCACTATGGCTTTGTTACATGAAACGATCCTTTAAATAACCAAGTGACTTGATAATTGAGAGTAAAGTATCATATTAAAATAAGACAGCGCGGCAGCTGTAGTTTGGATTGTGAACGTCTCAGAATATTTAACCTATTTTATCACAAAAACAATAATCTTGACACTATTAACTCATTGCGCAATGTGTCCACTTGGTGGCGCTATGGTTCAAGAGGTCTCCTATAGCATCTTTCTTTGAATCCTCTTATTTTGCACCAATTTATTTTCATTCAAACGAAGGGTGGCCATGTGAAGAACATCAGAACAGCTGACAGCCTGTAAATGTGATTTAAACATTTAAGCACCATTTACTCAGATTAACGTTCAATTGAAGAACAAATGCTATTAGGTGGAAATCTTTCCCAATGTGACAGATTTTGAGGCATAAGATTCATATTTTCTTTCTTACTCTTGTTGTGTTTGGTAGGCCTATTAAGCTACTTTCCTGTGACAAAACACAACATGCTTGAGACTCTATAAGAGTTTAATCACTGCAGACCTACATATACTATAAGCCATAATATGCACTATTCACATTTTTAGAACATGTCTAATCTCAAAATAGGTAATATATTTTGAACCAAGCTTTGTGATGACAGAAATGTCCTTGTCTAGGTTTCTCTACAATGCCATCCTCCACAGATGACTTTGTGTGGAAACAACCACTTTATCTTATAGCTGCAACATTAGTTCTCCAAGCAGTTGGTCATGGCCATTTAGAAATGTTCATTAGGTCACTAACCAGAGTGAATTGGCGCTCTCTTTACACAGTTGATTCTAAAAGGGCAGGAGTGTAGGGCAGTGCTGGACAAAACGGAGACAGTAGCCCATCACGGGCGACATGGCAACCGAGTGTTAAAAGCCACCATTGTAATTATCATCATATTGCCTTGAATAAGAACCTTGTGCATAATTAGATCTCATTAAGGAATATGAGTGTTATTTTAGGGTCCTGAAATGTTGGGCAAGCAGCACGTGATATTATGGGCCATTAATGCAGCGACATCTGGTATTCTGGCACGAGGCTGTGGCTCATAGCTCTCCTGACAGACTCAACGAAACTAAACCCGCAAGCCCAGTGTTGACTTTAGAAGTTAGTACAATAAATTATAACTTCTGTGGGTGTGCATCAAAATATACAGTCTATACGGGGTGTGAATTTGTTTGTGCTGATGACCAGTCAGATTACATTACACTCTGAGAGGGAAACAGCCCTCCGTCACCGGAAAAGCGATTGATTCTCCATTACCATATTAATGAGCAGATTTGTTAAGAGGTTTGCAGGAGAGAGAGAAAATAACTGGGTCTTCATAGGGCACGACATTTATAAATAAAGCTGATGCGGAGAAAAATGGAAATTAAACCTTTTAGTTTAATAAATTTGAGGCGTCCGCAGCAAAGCGAGCTATTTGCATTTCCATTTGTGGCCCAATAATGAAAGAGCAGGTCTATGATGAGGCTGCTAGTGCTGCATTTGGGTCTTAAACAGTCACACAATTACTCCAGCGTGCAGCTCTGCATATCAACATCATTAGCTAAGGCCAGTTAACTTTGCTTCTTGGCCTTCCAATATGAGATGCCAACCTGAGGTATTTACTTGGACGGTGACTATGTGGTTTGAATAATTCTTTCGAACACGTGCTATTTTCACATTAAACTGTATTTTCACCGTCTAAAATGTTTAGGCTTTACCGTATAAATTATATAGTAATTTAAGATTAATGTTTGAAATACTTTTCTGCTCAGATGAATAAATAAATAAAATGAAAATGAATGAATGTGCCATCAGTCCATGCACACCCTCTTGTGTTTATTATAATTGTAACTGTTTTGTGTTTGCTAAAGAGGCGTTTTAGCAAACATTATTTAGAATGTTTTCTGTCTGTTGAACTATAATGATGATATTCACAACTGTTAATGAATTATCAAAAGAACAGCTGATATTGTATTTATACAGCACATTTTGTAACAATCTTTTTGTGTTAATACTATTATGTAAAAAAGATGCCTTTTTCTTTCCTAAAACACTCAACACCCACCACCATTTGTCACACAAACGCACACAAAGCTTCACTGATTGAATTTATAGGGGAATGGATGTTGACTAGACCACTCCAAGTAGGCTAGATTGTTGTTGTTTCCAGATTGACAGACAGACCCAGTGCGGCTGATTGAAAGTGCCTTTTAGCTTGCTCTCACTGTATATGTGATTTGGCAAAATGGAAGGGGAGTCCAGTCTTTTCCCAGGATGCAAACACAGCTCTCTGTTTGTCTGGGAGTTTGTGTGCATTCGTATGTTTGTGTGCAGCAGTGGCTGCTTTAGTAAATGCTGAATAAATTGTAGCCCTTTTAGGTATTAATTGAATAATGCAGCACTCCACTTGGCAGCCATCAAATGGGCCACTTTCTCAGTGGCCTGCACTGCTCTCCTCGCCACTGAATTGTCTAGATTTATCTGTGTTGTTCCAACCAAAGGAGGCCATTTGTTCCAAACGTTTGAAATAAACATGCAAAGAGCAGTGGCATGCACTCATAAAATAAGCCTTGAGGTAGTCCTTATGGGTTATAAAACTACTAATACTGTCTCTCAACCTCTCAAATCATGTTGGACTAGCGAAATCAATGGTGTGGTTAAAAGCAATGCAAAGAGGGGATGTAGAAACCGCCATCATAAAGAATTGAAAGACAGGAGTGTGAAGAGGAGGATAAAGTGCAGTGTTGTGCTACTCTTATTTTCCATTGCTTTAATGGGTCACATCTCATTGAGTGCCTTATGTCTGCTTCTAAACTGTCAGAGATCTGGTTTTCCCACCTGCCGTAAGGTTCCTATCATTAAGTTTATATTGAAATATGGATTTCATTTTTTAAATTTTTTTTTGCAGAATTGGTGCCATCTTAGAAATGTTAGTTAGCACTTTGCGACAACTTGAATTAATAAAATGGGTTACTGAATTGCTCCTGGTTTTGCGGTTAAATGCGCTTGTTGCTTTTCTCTAATGAAGTTTTTAATACAGTCTCATAGGATTGTGCCCTCCTGTCACAGAACTACTACCTTAAATACTTTGTTGGGGTGTTCTGTAGAGTTTTACTGGTTTATGAAATGAGTTGTATGGATCCATGCACTGTGTTGTGTGTAGCACACACAGAAGTTCGATTTGCTGATTGAGCACATCTCTAATTTTCCACAGGCTAATATTTGCCTCCCCTTGTGCCATCTGTTTTGATTATCCGGGTGAATATGTTTGCCTAAGGATATCAATAATCATAAACAAAGCCATGACTCTTTCCTCTTCAGTACAGTGTGTGTAGCTCCCCAACATCTCATTACACACGGCTCTTGTCAGCTAGCTCAACATATCTTCCAGCACTGGCAAAAACAAATATGATGCTGCATTTCTGTAAAGACTGCATACAGTGTGCAGTCTGATTCGACATAAATTCCCTGTGAGTGTGCCGACTGTGCAGGGCTTTGTGTCCTATTACACACAGTAATTACCGTCAGTCACCCTGTGTGTCCATAACAAGCCAGCATAATGCCCTAATCAGGACTGGATTAATCCAAGCCTCACTCTAATCATTCTAAAAGTGATTTATATTGTTTTTCCTGTTCAGAACAAATGAGATCTGTTGCCCAAATTAATACTGGCTTTTCATCACTAGAAATTTAAAGAGTCAGTCAGCATCGCATTCTTGTCATCACGGCTCTGTCTGGAGAGGCACACAAGCATGCAAGGACCTGTGCATTTTCTTTTTTATGCAATTCACTGTAAAAATCACTGCTGACCAAGTCCACATTGATTTAATTACAATTCCACATTGATTTAATTACAATTCCACATTGATTTAATTACAATTCCACATTGATTTAATTACAATTCCACATTGATTTAATTACAATTCCACATTGATTTAATTACAATTCCACATTGACTGTATTACTGATTTTATGAAATTGTTATAATGGGCAAATATTTGTTAAGATTGTACCATTTTACATTATATCAGAAACAACATCGACCAATTTACCAATTATGATAGGTTTGAAAAATGGGCTTTATTATTTCATACAAGCCATTTGTAAATGTATCAGCTTCAATCTTTGCAATTTCTTGGTCTCGAGTTTTCACTTAGCGTGGTAGGGCTCCTATTTCTGCTTCTGCCTCCTACTTTGTTTCATTTCCATTGTTAAACAAATCAATTCCAACCCCGACACACTTCCCACTGTTTCTCATTACGAGGAACGACCGATGGACACGAATTGCAACAGAACCTTGAAATTTCCTGCTCACTCTTCGGTTTGTGCTCGGCATACAAACCCACTCACCAGGCGCCAGTTTAATACATGCAAATTGTGAGCCAATCTTGTGGAGCTATCTGAGCTCCTGGTCGTACGTACACTCATATCCTCTATCCCACTGTTTGCTGACTCCAAAAAAAAAAACAATTCCAGGGTTAACAAATAGCGAATAGGAAACGGAAAATTGACAGTGTCCAGAATCTCCTTTTACTTTTTCTTGCTGGTTCCTCGTCTTCCTCTGGTTCTTTCACCTTTGCTCTGTCTACCTTGACGCCCTCCGTGGACCCCGTTCTTTCCCATTTCTGCGCCCTGCACCCTGTTCTCTTCATGCTGTGTAATTCTCATCTTACACACTCTGTTGCCCTGGACTATGAATAATGCATGGTGTGTGAGAAATCCTCAATCTCATGCTTGGCTCCCGGTGAGCATTACAGCGCTTGCATCTCTATTACAGGGATAAAGGGGGAGCTGTGGAATATTGCAGAAGATACGGCCTAACTTCATTGTTTGTTTTTAGGAGTTGGAAAATTCAACAAAATATCAATGAATAAAAGTTACAAAGAGAAGCTTCTGTAAGATTTTTATCATGTGGCGTGTGAAATTATTATTTTTGTTCTTTTTTTCGCCAGTCTAACTAAATGTATAAACAGAACATTCATCAAGAAGGCAACTCAGAGAAAATTTGATAAAGAACTGTTTTGAATTAACGTGTCTAATGATAATATGTACAACAAACACACAGTTATTCAGTTGTTCAAATTATTTCAAATCCAGACACTGGCGTTTTTAATTTGTCGAATTACTTTTTGCATTGCATTTTTTGTCGTATGAACTTTCATTTGTTTGTGATTTCACTTCTGAGCGTGGTAGAATTGTCTTATATGTGAATCTGTGTGTCTTAAAACTTTCTTAATGGTATTTTCACACTACAAACTTAGACGCTCTGCCAATCACATTCATAATAAATCCCAAAATGAATTGTTTGGTATTATTGCTGTAATTAGATTTTTTTTGACAGCCCATCTCTTCCCAAGCCTGTCTTTACCCGGCAGTTTCCTATAGTTTGTCTATAAGAGCGGCGTGACACTGAACCATGCTTTATGGAGTGTTATAAAAGCAGTGAAGAGTTAAAGTGCTTTTCTACCCCACTCAAAGCCATGTGTCAGCATTAGAGCACTAAATCCATACACTTCTCCTTGGAGCGGTTTCCTTTCCTCTCATGCTCCTTCATTGCTGTGTTTCAGGTGGCTGGACACGGCGGCTGACGGCGCCGAGTCCTTGAGGAGATCATGTGTCTGTGGAAAGTACAGGCAAGTACTCATGTCACACTCAACACCGCTGTCAAAGAGGCATTCTGTGGGGTGCTCCGATTAGGGTTGCACATTACAAATTGCAGGTTTTTATGATGAGGAAATGCAATATGGAAGTTGCTCCAGTGCTCAATGTTGTGACTGAAATTTCCAAAATAAACGTATGGAGCCCTTTTAAAAGGTTTAGCTTCAGTCTATTTACTTGAACATATTTGTTTTTGTTGTGCTGATTTTATTTAAATAAGAGATTGATAAATAAAACCTTGGTAAAATGTATTTGAATCCAACATTATTATTTTTTTGTCATTTATACATTTTATTCAGATTATTATTATTTTTTTCTGACTCTATTGGGTACTGCAAAGAATTACTTTTCGGATAAAAAATTTAGACTTTTTCATGGTTAGTTTACAAAACAAAATGATTTTCCAACATTGTAGACACTTTTTTTAAGTGTATTAGACCAATAATACGGTAGAACTGCAGCAGCAACTTAAATGTAAGAAACAATTATAACCTATAAAAAAATAACGTATTTGATAAAAACCCTACACATTTACAGCTCACATTTTGTAAGCAACGACAGCCTATATTCTGTCTCGACATGGCGTTTTGGATGATGTCCAAATGAATCATACTAACGACCGGCCCAGCTTGGCGGCACGGCTCTCAAATTAATATCTAAGAAATGGAGATATAGGGCAAATAGATGAGAATAGGAAGGCCGCACTCACTCTGGGGGCTCCGTGCTCGAGCACACACACGTGCACTCTCATACGCGGCACACAGCCCCTGACAGGCAGGCTATTATCCAGCAGCCTGGGCCTCCGTAATTGGCTATCGCTTTTTACAAATGTGACTCCGTCTGACTCGCATATCAGCTCCAGTCTCATCAAGCGTGTAGGGGTCACCATGTCCGCGCTGTGTGTCTGTATAAAAAGGGGTATATGTGTCTGCTTGTGTGTCTGTATGTAAGGGGTCACCGGTGCTCCCATCTCACTCATGGCTCTATCACACCACTCTCTCACGGCCATGCTAAACGAGCCGGCTGATGCACACGGTGACGGGATAGCGGCTGCCACTGGAGCACCAAAGAAGTATTTAGCCATTAGCTGGCTAATAGCATCCAGATCATTCCAACAGTAGCGTGCTGATGATGAAATATTAGCTAAGCACATTCCGCCATTAGTTATTCTGAGCTCGCCTTTGAGGTCAGGTATATACTACCTTATGTATACAAGACCAACCCTATAGACTCCTATATTTATAAAATAGACAAATATGAATTAATCAATATCAATAAAAAAGGAGCTAGAAATGGAGTAGGTTACATACAATTTGAAAATAGTTTAATAAAGACTTACATTATTAATATCCAGTTATGTTTTGCTAATAGGCCAATCATACAAAATATTACACATTTAAATGATAATGCAAAGTAACAACAAACATTATTGAATAAACAATTAAATTCTCTTGAAGAGGGATTTCTCCACTGGCAGCATTAATGAATTTCCCGTCAGCGGGGCTCTGGAGCTGAGTTACATCAGCTGTAATGAGGTTGATTTAAACTTATATTCCAGCAGGTAACTGCTTGCCTATCATACTCTTGCTCCTTGTTAATCCTTAACCACTGATTAACCCTCATTACCTGAGAGAATATATAGATGCGGCGCCCTGGATCGTCTCCCTCCTCTCGGTGTCTCTCTGATGGGGACGTCTGGGGTCAGTGCCTCTGTCCTGTTTTCGCCCTCGCAGTTCCTGCACATTCAGATGATTCTGACCCCAGATCAGTCCCATCCACTGACCACTAAAACACTTCAGCCCGAGCCGCCAGCTGCTCCCGGCACGCTGGAAATTGGCTGAAATTTTGGACACGACCACCGGCTTTGCTACAAAAATTAAACATGAGTAAAAGCATTGAATTTCAAATAAAAAATAATCTTAATATAAGAAAAATTATGAGAAACAAAATAGAACACCTGGGGCAGCACAATATATCGCCAGCTTAACGTTTTTGCAATATTAGGTCATACAATATTCATATCCCAAAAAGCCACAATGTACCACGAAATCACTGAGGTCTTCCATCTGACAATCTAAAACAAAAACACATGGTGACGTAAAAATGAGCAAAACGTTTTTAGTCATGATTTCAGTCTAGTTCACTGTTAGCCTTGTCCTGATGTATAAGTCTTATTTTGAGTTTGATGAATTGTTTCAGACTTTTGTTTGAATTCAATTGAACATACTGTCTCAAAAGGATTTAGTAAAACAAATTGCTCACATTTCCTCACATTGTGCAGTAGTAACAATTTTGGAAAAATCTATATATGTGATTACATTTGGATTTGGATTTGTGATTTACATAAGGTACTTTATACATGTTTTAAACACTACAATTCCCATTTTAAAGGAGACTGGATATGAACCTAAACTAGTAGAGTTCAGGACTGTGATGTCATCATTAAGCATCATAGGATTAGCAGCAATAATAAACTAGTGGAGATCTTAAAGGTTAAATACTGGAGTTCTTGTTCATATTAAAAACAATGGAACACCACAGTGTGTTAGCTGTATTTACCAGCTGTGACTCAACAGCTAAGGGATCTGTTCCATGGTTTTCTTCCTTCACTTTTTATACTGTTTTTAGCTAATGTTAGTCTATGGAAAATGTATGCTAACAGCCACAAACATGGCGGATCTCCATGGTGACAATGGATTTTCCGCTATACAAAAGAATCACATACATTTCAGAACATGTTTGACATGGTAGATTTGCTAATTGCAGTAATTCAAATTGGATTTTCTATGTGATTGTGATTATATAAATGAAATATAATATAGTTCAATTGTCATGTGAATGAGTCGAGCAAGTTTGAGCCTTGTACACACAGTGAGTGAAAACATACTAACAGTCAGTTGGATCTGGTCAGTGTGGCTTTGCTGTCGTTTAGATGCAAAAGGCATCTCTCTGGCATTTTATTCTGATGAACTTTATTGTGTGTGACCTCTGTCTTTGTGCCAGTCCCATCTCAGCTAACATTTTGACATTCTGGTCTCTTTACTGAGGCGCTGCAATCCGCGGGATCGACGGCGAACGGGGGGCCCAATGATAAGGCTTCACTCACAATTAGCAGGCAGCAGCAGGGAGGCGAGAGGGGAAATTGAACTGTCACAGAGAGAGGAGAGGAGAGGAGGCGAGCAGGCGGGAGGGTGACCCCATCCGGCAAAATGGATCCCGTCATAATTTGTTCATTTGGTGCCCATCAGACTCGAGCTTCTCGTTCTAACGCCGCTTGGCTGACCTCCTCTACTGTTTTCAGCGTTCTCTTACACGGCCATTCTGCTCGCGTGTTATACGTCTTTATCTGATTGTGTGGCAATTTTGACATTATGGGGATTAATTCTTCTTTGATGAAAAAAAAATCACTGCAATGTAATTTTAGTTAAACTCCACTTTGAATCCAGCAGCCACTCTCGGACAGCTAAATGCTCACATGCCCCTCTTTCAGGGCACGCGAACACTAATGATAGTTGAGGTATCGCGCTGGGATTGCAAAACAGGGTTCTCCTCCTGTGAAACGTCATTGTAAACAGTGTAACTGAACGCTCGTGTTTTATTGTGTCTAATAGTTTAATAGTTAAAGTGTCAGGTTCACCCGACTGCAGAAAACAAATTAGCTTTTTTCATGCATATTTCTTTCTTTACACATATTTATTATTTGGAAAATAATAATAGAAACTTTGCATTGGGTCGACCCTCATGAAGAATCAGATGCTACTGCTATAAGGCTCACCCTGGGCACCGAGAGATGTGCTGTTTGTTGTCCGAATAAATTAGTTCACGACAAAGAAAGGAAATAAAGAACAATGTGAAAAGACATCAGACGCAGAAGCTTTTAGTGGCTCCAAATTTAAATAGTGAATGTAGATGGGCCGTAATTTTGTAAGACAACTAAGAGCTATTAACCTGCTGAATAATAACACTCAGCATTAGTACAGTCATAACAGCGGCAAGAGCAGGAAGCAATTTGGTGATTTCTGTATGTTACTGTAGCCCCAAACACAGGTAATAAAAAGATGAATGGCCTGATTATCTAAATTGATCGTAACAAAAAATTGCCTTTAAAGACGCCTATTATAAGAGGCGGATTGTGTGACTAATGTTTAGAATGGAAAATATTCCGACAAATAAATATGCGCAAAGTGTGATTTCATCGAGTTGTAGTTAAATATAGGTTTTAAAATATATATATATAATCTAATATTAAAACAAGTCGGCATTGATTTCTCCAAACCGGTTTCTCATCCAGAGCAAACTACTCCACCCCGCCATCGTTTGTGCACTTTTTGATATGTCAGCGCAGTGTGGCGAATGTGTGGGAGACCAAGAGGATACAGGTGTTGTTAGCGAGCTCTGAAGGTGACTGCTGGTCTCATCCATCACGGCAGCTTTCCTCAGGCTGATCCCTAATGGATCCCCTCAATCAGAGCCGCTCACTGTCAGTCGCTCTAAACTAAATGAGGACCCAGGCAACTGGTCGCTCCGCCAAGGTTGGGAGTCATATGAAAGGGACAAAGTGATAAAGACCAGCTTGTGTCCAGCCTGTTGATGAGTATTGAGTGGTCTCGGTCGTTACGGTTGAGAAGGACAATATCTGAGCAAGTAAGACAACAGCTATCTGTGTAACTCCTTCACAGCTACAGACATGGTGATAATCAGAAACTTTGAGTGTAATTTGGCTTCCGATTATAGTTATTTTTAATGCCAATTTATATCTGGTCTATCAATCGGTCAAACCATGTTTATTTATAGAGCACTTTTACAACAACACCAACGATCCAAGTCTCTCGCCAAGAAGATTGGAAGAAGTTACCATGAATGAACACATACACATACAGTGCATGCACCTTAAAGGAATAGGCCACCGTTTTTGCATACTGAGAGATGTTCTTACCTGTTGTTAGCATTTAGCCTCTCCTCCTCTCCTCCATGGACCCAAACGGGGGTGAAGTTGGAAGCGACCAAGTTCTTCCATATTTTCCCTATTTAAATACGGTTACGTGAGCGGTTACACGATCCAAGTCTAGTCACACAATATTAAACATGTCGATTTTTAGTAATAAAGTGAAGATATTACTGTGCAGACGTCGAAGTGTTCTTAAGGTGTTATAAGTCCTTACAATCTACTCACGTAACCGTATTTAAGTAAGGAAAAAATGTGGAAGAGATTGGTCGCTTCCAACTTCACCCCCGTTTGGGTCCATAGAGGAGAGGAGGAGAGGCTAAATGCTAACAACATCTTTGGTCTTTTTGCGTGTAAAGACCAGGCAGGTACGCATCAACTCGTCAAAGCTCAGGTAAGAACATATATCAGGATGCAATAACGGTGGCCTGTTCCTTTAAGACACAAGTCATTCTGAATGAGTGAGTCTTTGGTCTGGTGCTGTAGTGATCACTGCATGTATCAAGATTATGGTTACGTCCAAAACTGCGACGGCCAGGGGCTCTGCCGGGGCGGTGAAGGGTCCAAACCTCAAGTAAAAATATAGTGGCGCAGAGCCATTATGTGCTAATGTTTTAATTGAGTTATTGCAGTAGAATATGAGAAACAATTGCGATATTCTCCAGCTAATTGTCAGTGACTTTGCAATACACTGTGGCTTGTTGCGATATGAATATTGCATCACCAAATATCGCAATATCAATCATTTGACAATGATATGGTCAAGCAGCCTTAAAGAATAGACGGACGAAATTTTATACCCAGTCCCTTTTCTCCAACTACTTCAGCACTGTGTGATTTAATGGGATGATGGGTTTGTGAGGGTAATGTGCTTCCTCTGTGTAACCTAATAACAAGCCGAGAGTCTGAATCCACTGAGACCTAATGAAAATGGTAACCGCTAATTAAGCTTTTTGCTCACTTAAATGCCATGTTATAGGTTGTTATTGGAATAGCACATTTTATCCACCTTGGACACTATAATCCACGAGAGATTCAAATGAGGAATCCGCTCGTGGCCAGTGTTAAAAGCGGGTTGTGCCTTCACTTCACAGCGATTTGATTTGAGAAGCTAATACTCTGAAAGCCTCCTCCGGCTGTTCGCTGGCGGTTCATCATTCTGTCTGATTTAAAAAGCCTACATCTTTTATTATTGCAAAGACCTCTATTGTATTTTTTTGGGTGCGAGACATTTGCAGCGTGCATTTTCCCCATGTGAAGGCAGAATAGAAAGGTTTTTAGAGGGTGGCCAGTTTCATTATGCAGTGTGTCTGTACATACGCCCTAAATGAAACAGAAAGGTGCTATAGGGTTCGCTAGTGTAATTACCTAAAAAGCTTTTTGTTGGGCTCTGCTGTCACCCTCATTGTGGTCAATAGGAAGATAGGCTGGGAAATAAATGAAAACAAAAATGAGAAACAGTAAATGTACAAATGAGTCCACAAGAAACACACAGAGGCACAAATGAGCTGTTGAATATGTTACAATAACTGGAGCAAATTGATTATTGTCTATTTTATCTGATGCTACAATTATTTCAAAATACAAATGTGTACAAATACAGAAATAAATTAAAACAGAAATGTAAAATATGAAAACATTTCATTTTTGAGACTTGAATATTATTTCTTTGCTATGTTTTATACATACAACATCTAGAAACGCCAAATTGTACAGGATAAAAACAATACTATCAGGATCACACTTATAAGAGAAATTAATGTACTTTATGAAACAAAATTTATTTGTAACATGCAGTAGGTCTGCAAAGATTAATCATTTAATTGTTTTGGTCAGAATTTGCAAATCACAAGAACTGCAGCCCAAACATACAGCAACATTCTTTGCTCTCGTATGTTTTATGCTGCTGCGGTATCGACGCTGATGCTGGGTATTGATCTGGAGGCCTGCTCACAGTCATACATACAGCTGTCTGCTGGTGGCCTAACTAATCACAGTAAGTCACTGTCTGCTGGGAACACCGGGGTTGTGGTAGAAACTCATCAGCAATTCATCAGAGGAAATGCTGCACCTTTCACATGCCTTGTTACATTTTCCAGCTGTGTTTGAATAAAGTCCAGATAGATGAAAACAATTAATGAATGTGGGGCAAACGACTAAAGCGCTTTAATGAAAAACTAAGTAACTTGTTTACCTTAATAAATCCTTTTCGTAGTCCCTCTGGGGTAATGCAAGTGTTAATAGGATGATTGGGGGGTTTTCATCTCCACCTGATGTCTCTGGTCAGAAAACCACACTTGCAACCTTGTTTGCACCGGCTTGGAGGCGCAATACACACTAATGGCATCACGAAGAAGCAGCTAACAGGCTAAGGGGCAAAGCTAACTGCAGGCTAGCGCCACTTCAGCAGTGTTTACAGCCAAAAAATATCTCCATTGTGTAATTGGGTTGTGGCACAATGTACAATATCCCTCTCTCCCTTTGTCTTTTCTGTCAGCGAAGTATTTACTCTCACAGGCAATAAATGAGTAAAAAAATACGCAACATGCTACGACACCTGCAGTGGCCTTTTAGGGGCATGAGTTACATGATCTGAGCTGCAGTTATTTAGTCACATGTAGTTGAAGTCGTCTTTGTGTATTTTTATTCCTCTATTATGCTCATTTTTTCAGAAGAACCTGTGCTGCAAAGTAAACAGAGTAGTCATCTTATTCTATGATTTTGTCTTTTTCATTTATTGTTGTATTGATCTGACTGAACTTATTTCGACAAAACCTTATTCAAAGGTAACCAGAGCCACAGTCAAAGGTCTAAAATAGCATTGCCCCGTATCTAGCACCGCTCTTCTCCGTGGCGTTAATGAGGGCCGTTTGAATACAGTCCACCATTATCATACAGATAGGATCATATCCCATTGATTTTATGCAGATGATCACCTTTGTGTGTGCGCAGGTCTGATAGGGCTGGTAATTTACAGAAGAAAATCAATTACCCTTCTCGTCTGCCGGAGTAATTGTTTATTATTTTCCTATTAAACAAAGAGTGTAGATCAATGTTATGGAGAGATAGCCCATGAATACCATCAACATAAACAGATTTGCCTTTGACATTAGCAAGTTTTCCTTTGCTGTCATACAATGTCAAACAATGGGGGACAAAAGGAGGGAGCGTGGCTTGTTTGCTGTGACATGTCGCTCTGTGTACGGGACGAGTGAAGGCGTAGCAGAGTGAGAAGCCTTGGATTTTCCATCAAAACAACATTGCATTGTTTTAAGGAGGTTTGATTGTACAATAAAACAATTGGCAGCAAGCGGGAGTCCGCATCGACACTTGTTGTTGCTTCACAAATGTGCAGTTGATGTAAATAGTCAGAGGATCCCCAGGCCCTGTCGGCTCACCCTCTCACTGAATCAGTTCGGATTGATCTAGACACAAACTAATCACTTTTACTCACTGAAGTAATTGGCCCAGCCCAGATCAGAAGAAGCAGTCCATTGACCACTGCTGGGATCAATACCCCGATCAGAAGAGCAGGAGGAGCAGAGCAGAGGTGCAGTGGGAGAAGGAGGGATGGCCGTAATGTGGCAGATCAATCTGAGCAACCGAACAAGATCTGGGTGTGAGCAGGGTCACCCATCAACTCCTGTGGTCCTTAGCAAAAGGTTCAACTTTTTACTATTGGAAATATGTGTCTGTCTGTTGCATGAGCAGACTTTTTGTAGGTCAAAGATATTGATATGAAAAGCTTGAAATACAGAAAGCAAACCAGTGATTGTGATTGTAAAATTCTGTAATATATATATAAAAAAAACACATTTAGTTTGTTGTAAATGTATAGCAGTATAATTTTTTTATGTCACCGCATTGGTGACTGGAAGCTAAAGTGCTGGTTGTTTTCAGCCAAAGTAAAACCCAAGTGTAATAGCCATATCGGAAAAAATTGGCCAAAAGCCAGTATTTCTGTCAGAGTTTCTGTCCAGTTTAGGTGCTTTAACCGCCTTAACCGAGCACATTTTCTCCAGTTTGACTTTACCCAAATTTGCGACAAAAACGCAACAACAATGTGACAAAATAGCACTTGTACTATTCTTTGTCCACTTTAAACCAGGGATGGCGAAAGTGCAGCCCGGGGGCCAAAAGCGGCCCCTCAGGCCAATTTTTGGTGGCCCTCAGGCTTCTTATTGATTTGGCACACATGGCAGTGGAGATGGTACTTTTTACTGCAAGTTCAATAATTAAAAAATGTTTTATGGAGACAGAGCTGTATTAAGGTTCCAAGCCTAAATAAAGCTGTGGAGACCGTTTTAAAGCTCTCTTGAACAGACCGGTTGAATATTTGACTGCACTGATCACCAACCTGTGGCCCTCCACGCTGTGTACACTTCGACATGCGGCCCTCGATGGAAAAAGTTTGGACACCGCTGCTTTAGACAGTACCTTCTTGGCGCCAATAGGTTCTGCACAGACCAATTGTAAAGGGCTGTGTCCTCATTGTCTTCCTTTTCATTCAAAATCAAACTTTTAATGTAGTAACCCTTATTATAGTCGACAGGTTTATATTTGTATCAGAGTTTTTTTTAATGCACTCAATTTTTTTTCCCTCTTGTTCTTGACTGGAGCCATTCTTCCAGTTTCTAATGGTCTGAGCACACAAATAACCATTCACTCTCCCTTCATTTCCATATTCACCTGAATGCCGGAAGGAAGCGCCATATTGTGTCCCAGCAGTCAGGGATTGATCATTAAAACGGCTTGCATTCATTTCTTTTGGACAGTTTTTGTGTTGACATAAAAACAAGACCTCAGCAAGCACCCCCTCGACCTACGTGTTGAAAAGAGCAGGTGTTCCTAATATTTGGCGCTTTGAGCGTGTTTACGGCCCGCAGCCTCTGCCGCTCCCTCCAGACCCTGTCCTCTTTCATCCTGCCGGTGCTTTTAGGCGCTTCCTGCTCGGCCAGACATAACGCTGAGCAGAGATCCGGAGCGCTGGCCCTCTTCTCCACGGCCTCATCTCCCGAGACGCTTTCCTCGCCCGCTCCTCTTTACTCTTTCTTCACCTTCAACACCTCTCCTCCCCCCCCCCCGCGCTTCCCTCGCTCCCTGTGTTGTTGATTGGGTGTCTGAGTGCTTGTGGCAGCTGTGTGTTGAGTGTAATAGAGCAGAGAGGCTAGTCTGAATACAGCAATGGGGAGAATTTGTTTATGTGAAAGATGCAGAGACCGAAGACGGGCCCCTGGGTGCCGCCGCCTGCCTCTCCTCCCCTGTCATTCCGCATTCGGCCCGTGACAGCAGATCTGAGATGGTCCAAATATTCCAGGCGCGGTTCAGATCCCCCCCACACCCCCCCGGGTGCACCTCGCGAACCAAGCCCTTGTGTGTTTGTGTTTATTCAGATTTGACAGAATGATTTGCAGGGGGTGTGTGTCAGGGATAGCATGCTTGATCAGATCCTCTTTTTTTTTTTTTTTGCCACCGACCCGGGCCTATAGGCTTCATTACCCCCCCCCCCCCCCCCCCTCCCTCCCTCCCCCTCCTCCCCAGTTCTATTCCCTTTTCATCCCACCCCAGTGATCTAGTTCCCTGTGCCTGATATGTTAAGTTCAGAGGTGCCAGGGATGCGGGCTTGCTCTGTAATGTGTGTCCAGCCTCAAACAGCTCATTTAGCCGCGCCGCAACGCTAGCCCCTCGGCGGATTGCTATAGTGGTATTTGTATTTGAATGTTCACAGCAGTTTGTCCAACTTAGGCCTGTCACTTTGGCCTTGTGTCTTCTGGGAGTCCGCGCTTTGTGCTGGTGTCACCATGATGTGCAGTGATGTCCTATTTAAATTAGGCCTGGCAATTGAATAACCACGGCCTCTTCTTCTTGTTTGAATTTGGTTACAAACTCTGTTTTTATAGGATTCAGGGTAGACGCTGATGTTGAGGCCTAAACAGCCTGTAGTCCTGGGTTGGTGTCAGTCAAACCGACAGTGTTATAAAGCTTCAAAACTACTGGTCAAGGGGGAAAATAATCAGCTCCGAAGTATTTTGACCAAATCTACTGAATTGTCTTGCATTGACTGCTGTGGCTTTGGGCTTTACATCGAGCTCATTTTTACATCCTGCAAGTCAGGCGTTCTATCCAATTTAACTGCATTCTTACATTAAAAAACAATATGCGTGAAAAATTAATCAACTGCACATACATACTATACATACTGACTTGATACTATTCTGTTTGCCGTGTTTGCTATCACACGGAAATGTTGCCTTACATTTTGGTAAATTTAATTACAGAATCGTGTTTATTCAGAGTGGAGTTTCATCTCAGGAAGCTTTCAACATATGTATCAACACATTTGCAAACTGATGATATAATAGATGTCTGCAGCGATGCAAGTCCGCCGGCTGCGGTTTGGCATGTTGTGGCCTATTTCCAGCAATCATTTCCGATGCCCTTTAATTACACTTTGTCCCGGGGCCCGGCTGCCTTCCTCGTTTTCAGCCTGGGGAGACGCCGCGCTTGCTTACCACTCTACCTTCCCTAAGTGTTCGCCTGCATGTAAATTAATCTTGATTCACTTTAGCCTGCCCTACTGAGTGCTACAAATTACCCTACGGCAGTGCAACAGCGCCAGTGAAAAAAGCCAAATCGCAGCACTTGATGGGCTGTTGCTCCCCGTGCTTTATGCCATTACATTAGGGCAATAATGAATGCTCTTCGGTGAAAAGTAGTGTATTGTAGGTTTTTTTAATTCATCCTTTTTTTTTTCTTTCTTTGCATCTCCGTGCTTCTGTAATGAGGCTCTCTCCGGGTAACCACGTGGCGCGCATCCACTCAAAGCCAAGTCCCCCACTCCCCGAACGCCCGCATCCATCTTTCCATTTACAGAGGCCTGACAAAATGATCTGCCTTTGTGTTGTCTAATTGGAGGAGGGGGAAAAAAAGGCTTTTGACACAAACACAGTCAACACATTCACTTACTGCGCCACTTGTCTCTTGGCAAATGTTAAGGGCTTTAAGTTTTATTTCGGCCCACCACAATCAGCTGTGGTTAAGTGCCGCCTTCTCTGCCTCAAATGCCCTTTGCAACGAAAGAAAGGTTTTTGTTTTTTTCTTTGCATCTGCCTGGTTTACGGTGGCTAATCTTTGTTGTACTCACTCAGGAGTTATGTTTACCAAGCACGCTTAATGGGAAAATGTGTTTAAACTGGCTTTCTGCTTTGTTAAATATTGAGATTGAAATTGAGAAAATCAGGCCATAGCTTTCCACTTGCCTTCAAAATTGTGTCTAAACTTATATTATATCAAACTAACTAACTATTTATCACTCACCCATTTTACAAGTGTATAGTTGTCATTTCCAGAGGTGTGGTGTAAGTCATGTATGGGGTGGTGTTGCTGTTTTTATGAATATCCCCGTCATTTCCACGCAGATATGACTAGACAGAGGGTTATATTTAAGTCTGTCGACAGATGGGCTGAGTAAAGTTAAACATTATCAGTCTGGTATCGGAAAAAAAAAGGTTATGGTTCTACTGGAATCGAAAAAATCAGAGTATGGAAAGCAGGAACCGAAAAGAAGTATAAAATCTTTATATCATCAAGTTTTGATGCTTTTGAACATCAACATTTAAGATTGAAACAATTGGAAATAACAAGTGAAAAAAATTTGATAAATTGTGGAAATGTTGGGCAAAATTGGGCAAACGTAAAAAAAAATATATATATTATAAAAAATCGGGGGAAGAACATTTTGTGGGGGTGAAAAACATGTTAAAAAATAGGGAAAAATGTTGAGGAAAAAAATGTGTTAAAAATGGGTTGTTTCACCTAAAAACAAATTATGCAAATGTAAATAATTAAATGGAAGGAAAAGGAATAAGTTAACATTATTAATCTGTTTTATGGTTTTATATGACAAATAATTTGTTCAGGTATCGGTATTGAAAACCAAGAATCGTTAAAGTACCGGTATTGAAAATAATTAACGGTACCCAGCCCTAGTCGTCAGCTGTTCTGAGCCTGTAACATACAACCACCTGGAAAGAATAGATTCTTCTGCCCGGGCTATAGTTTGGTTTTGTTCTGTGAGAAATGTGGACGTGTGTTGTAGATCATCGTTAAATTCTGCATAGTGTGCCTTCGTCAAGTCAAATGCTGTCGCTGTCAAGAGAAAACAAAACATTATTTATTGTTTACTCACCAAATATTAGTGCAGAAATCCATATAAAACAACCTTGAGTATTGACAGAGCAAGGGCGCCGAGTGTGGGCATGTTTACATGTGTGCGTGCAAATCAATGGCAGTGAATGGGAGGAACCCCCTGAACAAACCCTCATCTTTCATCCTGAATAGCCAATATGATAAAGAGATGCCGCTCATCAATCTCACCTGTGTTCTCCGCAGAGGGACGGGAGGCAGGCCTATTTCCCCCGCTCCCCGCTCACCTGATGGCATTTACTGAGTGACCCTACGGCTGCGCAAATGCAACCGTGTTTAGACACAGAGATAGTTGATCAATTTGTCAGCTAAGTGGAAAGTTTTATTTGTTGTTGTGCTGATGTTTTGTTATTTCCCTGCGAAGTATAGGCGGGGAAAGTTGCAGCTCTGCCAGGATCCACCGAGGGGCAGTGCAGTAGTTTCCCCGCTTGGAGCCAAGAAGAGTGGGAGACTAAAATAAAAGTGGGGATAAATCAGGAAAAGCTGCTCACATGAGGTAGAGGTAAAGACTGAATTATGTTTAATGGTGTCATTTGCAAGGGAGTGTTCTTTATTATAACAAATGATAAAAGTGTGTGTTTTAATGGGAGCTCGTAAAGACTCGGTAGACAACCTTATCCCACAGCTTTGCCATTGTTTTGCACGGTTCTCAGGGTTAAAGAAGGAGCGGAGTGACTTTCAAACAGACCTATTTACCATCATTCGCCAAATTAGGGAGTGCGGCCTCAAGGTCAAAACAAACACAGCACTTAGCTTAAGTCAGCGGTCATAATCCCCCTGTAAATATCAGGAGGTGTCTATAAATCTATTAGCCCAGACAAGGGTGATAAAGACACGGATCCTTCATGGGGGGATTACCAAACAAAAACCCTGCATGCGTCTGGGGCGAAGGTCCCCGCACCGCGCTGCTTTAAATACATGACAGGATTAGCCTGTGTTTCGGGCTGGAGCTCAGGGTTTGAATGGATGGCGGTGGATTTACTTTTTTTTTTTCTTTTTTTTTTTGCCTAAACCTCCAGTAAAACGTATCGCAACACTTTTAAATTCAATTCACCTTTCCTTACACATTATTAGTCAGTGTTTTATGACCCATTTCTAATTTCAGCAAACACTCTCATCGGGTTGCAGGATTTTTTTTAAATACCTAACTGTGATATCTGTAAACGTGCATTGGAGCATCAACATTTGAGAGGAGACTGAAATGTTAAACTGATCAGATTCTCTCGAACATTTCAGAACAGGTTTGTGAAGATCTAAACAACTAAAAAGAGCCCATAGAGAAGGGGTCTTATTAGTACCCCTGCAATTTTCCAACTGTGGCCCTTCATAATTAAGTTGCGTTCACATGGCATCACAATATTCTTAAGAGCCGTTAAGAAAAATGTTTAATGAAAAACGGAGGTGGTAGACAAGCAAGAATTGTATGGTGGTTACTATGGTAACTGTCAAAATGCACTTTATGATGGGTAATATCTCTGTAATTACTGGGCCTAACCACATGACACAAACACTGGCACAGTGTTCATTATCTCCTCTGTTAACATATGTGAACTAAGGTCAAGTTATTTTCTTAGAAAGATGTTCAAAAGTGGTAACAATATTAAAAATGAAAAGGCCTTTCAGGCAAAAGATTAATGTGGCAGGTTTGGGAATCCAGATAATCCAAATAATGATCAGGTTTAACATTTATTGATTTTCTACTTGGAGATATCTCACAAAAAAACTGTCTCTCCCGTAGATTTATATTGGTCCCTGCCCTGTACTTTCTATTACAAGGCTGTGGACAAAATCTCATTGTTTTTTTATAGCACTTCACACAAGTAAAGTGGGATTATTCATTCACTTCATACTCGGTAGTGGCTGCGCGCGCACACCATTCACACGACAAATATTGCAATCGTTAATTCATACATGCTCCAGAAATTGTTTTATTTTTTTCATACCAAACTCGACCCTAAACAAAGTCCCGACATCTGCAAAACAAAGAGTGAAACACAATCAAACATAACAATTAAACATCATTAACCATTCATTAACTGCTAATTCCGTATTAAAATAGAGCGAGAAGTGCATCAATATCGGGCTTTAATCAGCGGTGATTGACAGCATGTTAAGGAGTCGCAGTGTTTGACATGCCCTGAGTGTGCGGATTATCCAAGTAGGTAAAGATAAACTCCCCTCTGTCTGTTTATGGTAATTAGCCTCGGTCCCAGTGGATTTCCCCGTGTGACCAGGGCTCGGACCTGCTAATTGTTGTACACGGGAGTCAGTTTTGGCCCCTGATTGGAACAGTGGGGGCCCTCGATGTGTTGAAAAGGTTCAGGGTGTGCGAGTGAATGGAGCCATATGACTACAGGTCACAGCCGGAGTGCTGTTGCTAGGATATGGTGTTTGGGGAGCGTGACGCGGGGGTGGCACCAGGACGGTCCATCTTGAGACTGCCCCCCCCCCCCCTGTACATACTCCACCCCCCCACCCGCTCGAACCGCCACCACCACCATCCCGTCCCCTGGTGCTCTCCCTGGGGCTTTGGCTCAATGGGCTGTGCTGACAGAGGCTGAATGGTACGGGTGACAGGGGGTGGTGTCCTATTTGTCCCTAAATGCTTTTCTATAGACCCCTGATAATAGACTGGCTGGCTGTCCTCCCCTCCCAGAGCTGCGCAGCCTCCTCAGCCACCTTCACCCACTCTGTCTCTGTCTGCTGGGCCTCTTCACCCCCACTGTCCCGCTTTCCTCCCTATCATGTCTCCTTCTCTTCTCATCTGGCCCTCCGTCTCTCTCATCTTTTTTTGTTGTCCTCCGCCGTAAGTACTAAGGGCTGGGTTCACGCGACATCATAACATTTTTAAAGAGCCCATACGTATTGTTTAACATTGACGTGAAAGCACATGTTTTGACCAGGTTCATGGTTAACACTTCAACAATTAATGGCAAATTTACCGAAGGGGCTTTTTTTTCTTCATGGTCGCAATCAGCAAAAAGCAAAGCCTGCACCTACTTTTTGTTGCTCTGAAAACAAAGACAAAAAATAAGTCGTCCATGAGAATTGGCTATGTCTGAAAGCTGTTGAAACCCTGCAGTTTAGACCTCTGCAAACATGTTCTGAAATGCATGGGATTCTTGTATTAGTGAAGCGCAAAACATTTCATTGTGCAGATGCTTTAGCTTCAAAACTTTAAAACGTAAAAGGCAAATCCAATTTCCTCAAATCATGCTAGTGCTCATCGATACAAAAACTGACATATAAAGTTTCATAAGCCTTCAAGCATATAGGGCTTGCCGGAGAAAAAATCCCATTCATAATCTCCATAGACTTTTCTAAAAATCCAAATAAGAGTTTAAATGCACGTCGGAGGCTAACCAGCTATATGCTAACTACTGACCATCGCCGGCATATGTTACGAGAAAGAAAAACTAAATATTAGAGAGAAAAAATGGTAAATGCTTTCAGAACTTTTCGGTTTTATATGTTTTGAATAAAGATTTGTGGATGCCTTCTACTCTCCAAACAATGCTAGAGGCTTTGCTATCACTAGAAGGCTTACTTCATTTAAATAAATGCATTGTAAACCTGAAAGGCACACTGCATCGGTGTTAATTTATAATATTTCATCATCATTTTAGTCAATTATATTTTTGCTGACTAAAGTGACTGAATTAAAAATTGAGTAAAACGGTGACTAAAATATGTCTAAAATGGAAAGAAGAGACTAAAATCATCCAAACGTCCAATGTTGAAAGTACCACATATCATTTACATTCATATCATTGTATCATTTACTTTTCATGTGGAGAACAAACAGGAAACACAGAATCTCAATTAAATATGCCTATTATAAATATTATTAACACACAACTAAAATTGTATGTAAATTTAGCTGACAAAATTTACATGCAATTGTAAAACTAGACTCATATTTTTAGATACTTTTTTGACAAAGTTTTGGCAAAAAAGGTAATGGCTAAAACTACATCAAAACGTGTCAAAATTAACACTGCACTGCATAACATGTTATTGTTGCCACCAATATAAAACATGCTCCTCATCACCAGTACGACACAGAAAAGGCTGTTTTTGCAGTGGGTAATCAAAGAATGGATTTGGATGAGGACCATTTAAAACTCTTATTTGGCTGCTTTTAGTTAACATCACCATGGAGACGAGCTGGAGTTGTCCCCTTTCCCAGTAAAGTTACAATCAGGACTTGGGAGACGTGAGTAACTCATGCTCGTTTGGTTATATTTAAGGTACTTTTCCACAATAAAAGTATCTGCAATTAAGTAAATACTGTATATACTGTAAAACTTGTATTTCATTCTATTTTCTGGGTGAAATAATAGACAAAACAAAGGCAATAATGCCAGGACGCTGAAGGTTTAATGTCTTCCCTGCAATGCAGAACACAAAAAGTGTCGGCTGTGCGTGTGGCTGATAGTCTAGTGGTTAAGGCGTCTGCACATACGGCAGAATGCTGCTCAGTCTTGGGTTCAATTCCTGGCTCTGACTAGTTGCTGGGTGTCTCTCCCTGCTCTCTCTCCCAACCTGAACTGGCCAAAACCCTTTGCTGTCTTGAGTCACTCCTGCACGACTGCTTATTTGAAAGGAATTTAGGCCACAAGAAGCACATTTCTGAACTTAATCCCCAACAAAAATCACAATGTTTGTGGATGTTCTTTTACGTTATCTCTCTCCAAAACAGTGAACTGACCATGGGCTATTATCAGCATCGTGAACTCTACCTACATACCGCTCTCTGTCCTGCATTGTCCATACGCTGGGTGCCCTAATAGGTGTTCTGTTTGATGTGACTCTTGGATCTCTTTGCGCACACATCTCCAGGACTTGCTTTTGATGGCTGCAGCTTGTTAGAGATGCTGTGAAGGCTTGACAGAGGAAGGCTCTTTTAATGACACATTAGTGATCAAATAAAAACTAACAAAGCCATGAAAGCCTCTGGAGTTGTGGCGCTGAGGAGAATACGGATTGTAATTCTTCACCAGTGCCGTGACTGGAATATAAATATTGTCTTTGAGCCCTGTGTAAACCATGAATATGTATCGTGTCCAGAAAAGGAGAGTGAAGTGAAAGTGAAATATTAGTTGTACTGTGGTTCATAAGCTATGAAGTTATTTTCAAACCAGTTCACATTGGATATTATGTTGAGTGGAAAGGAAATGAGAAGCAGAGCGACGTTACTTTGTTAATAGCTAGCCTTAAATGTACTGCGCTTCGGACTGTATCCTTACGAGGCGTGTGCTTTCATGGTGAAAAAGTCTGTTTACTAACTTGACTGCGTGCATGAGTGCGTTTGTGTGCGCGAGAGGCAGCATGCGCGGCAGCTTAGGGGTCAGAAGTGAAGATGTTAGCCTCTGGTCATTTATCACAGGTATGACACGCTCTTCCCCGCGCTCCTCTACGCACAGGCAATGTTTTATAAAAGAATAACACGTCAGCGGCCGCACACTGGCCATCCATTACCCCAGCACAGCCTGCACTGCGGGCGCTCTGGCCTCGCCGCACCCGCCGTACACATCTGCATATGTATCACACTGTCATTATTTCTCATTTGAGCAGTGGCTCGACTGAAAAATAAAGTCTATACTAACTGCAAAAGGAGGAGACGAATGCCTCTGGGTGCGATGTGACGAACCACTCTTTGTAAGCTGGTAAATAAACAAGAACTCGGCACTAGACAGTTTCTCTGGGTGTCACAAAACGTATTGATTTGTCACACAATACGTTTTCATTGAATCAGTAGAGGTTGCAAATAACAGGAACATATGAGCTTTACAGGCTCTTTACAGACACTTTTAGCTGTGCCAAATGGACAAATCACAAAATTAGAGAATAAAACATGACAAAAACATAAATATCCCGTCACCCACCCACAAGCTTAAGTCTTCTGTGGCATTTCATCAGTATTTTGTTTTTTTGGCTCGGTTGTGGCCGGGCAGTGAAGGCACAGCGAGCGTAGGACGTCGTGAATTATTGAGCTCTTAGAAGAGTTTACGAGGACTATTATCTCCCAGTTAGTCTCAGTTTTATGTGCATTTTCTCTGGGCTGGTCTGGAACCATCAATTTAATGCTTTCATAAAGCTCAGTGGTTAGACGGCACTGAATCAAACAGGAGGCTCTGTTCTGTTTTTCTGCTGAGCGCGAAGTCGCAAAGAGGATAGACGTGTCAGATGCAAATGCAAGCAGTTTTATGGCATCTTTCAAAAACAATTCAGAGGCAAAGTTTAGCTTCGTGCTGGAATAACAATTTGAAAGTTCTTCACAGTAAACTTTCCAGCTGAGTGCATAGATGGCTTCATAGAATGCACACAATTGTGGCGTATGTCCCGCTCCTTCCTCAGCATCAACTGTCCCCAATGGCTGCAGCAGGGGGGAATGACAAAGGACTAGAGTTTGTACCATTCCCTTTGAAACAAGTAACAAGTAGGAATCAATAGTGTTGGAATCGAGAAGTGCTTGTGGACATAGCAACATTTCTAAAGCAGCCATTCAATAAAAGTCTGATTCCATTTAACTTCTTGCCTGTGACTGTGGGTGAGTGTGGGTGAGTGTGGGTGAGTGTGGATGAGTGTGTTGAGTGTGTTGAGTGTGTTGAGTGTTTTGAGTGTGGGTAAGGAACTGTGGGTGAGTGTGTTGATAGTGATTATACACCATTTAAGTGACTGGGATGATACAGTCATTGCAATACGTTTGTCAGAACCAGAGAATGACGTGTAATTTTCTTTAGTGTTACGTTAGTGTATATCACACCTTTTGCTGAAAACAGACCCTCACATGTGTATTTTTATTTCCCTTGGTTATATGACTTTGTGAGAGTGGACTTTACACAAATCCAGGTTGCACCACTTTATTTAGTGTGTGCACTTGCATAGAGAACAGTGGAGAATCGAAAAGATAGACCGAAACAAGCTCAATAGTGTTTCTCATTTGAATGAGAAAGTCGCTTAATAAAAGAGCCATCAGAAGGAGACAAGCAAAAAGGTTTTAGCTCTAACAAGCTTGCTGTGCACTAAAACAACTCTGAACCTGGAGAGGTGGGCTCTGAAAGGCTGGATAAAGCTTTTTGTCATTGTGTGTGCGTTTTCGGGCCATGCCACATCCACACTGAGCGGAGCAGTGATTTATTCGGGGCTCAGGCAGGTAAATTGAAGCGGTCTTTCAGGTTGGTTTTCAGCTGCAGGTCTAATGAGAGCAGCGCTTGCTCTGCTCCGGCACACGCTCCTGTCTCTTAAGAGCTCTTCCCCGTGCACCCGGCCCACTCCACATTAGATCTGTGGCCTGCCGCACCACAGTGAAAGGCCTCCACTCTGAAATGGCTGTTTGATTCTGTCCCTGCTTTGCCTCTAAATGAATGATTTATTGGCTGTCAATGAGGAGGCCAAGCGTAATGGACAAAAGCTGCACGGCAGAGCCCCAGTCAAGAGGATGTTGTTGTGGATGTTCTCTTTGAGGGTCTCCCTCCTCTGTCTGAAGCTGTGATGAAAAGTAAACAGGGCTATGGTGCCACTCTAAACACAGTTGGGCTCAATTAGGAACCAGACTGTATGACTTCATATGTTTTCCTTGAAACCTATTTGTAAGAAATGATGATGAGATACTCTATTAAACATTTCAAATTTGACATTATTTCTATTAAGACAATTCTGTAAAGAATGGGATGTAATGGAATCGTATTACCAGCAACCAATTTTTGTGTTTACCGCATTGAAGCCATGTGGATTATATTTGAAATGTAGAACCTTTTTATCTTATAATATAGCATACTTAATAATGACAAGTTAATAATAATCATAATGGTATTTGAGAGGAATTCAGTCTATAATATGGACTGAAACTGAAGGTTGTAAATCCCAAAAGGCTATCATTAAGAATTTGGCCATTGCACAATTTACCGGGTATTGATGATATTTTCCTCTCCTTTTTCTCCTTTTTGTAATTCTGTTGATGCAAAACTCCAATAAGTCAATAATTAATATTGTCTGCTGGCATTGTTTGATAGTGGACACATTTCATGGACCAACAACCAAAGCGAAGGATCACACAGCCTGTGCAACTAACCAAAACTGTATTTCTTCCCCATACTTTTCAGAATTATAAATACTTTATTACTTTAGTTGTAGTGTGAATTATACATCTTTCACTGTATAATTACAACCCAACAGACATATAAAATCCCCACTGCTTTTATCCTGTAAACTGGGGTATTATCGGGCTCTTCTGCTTGGGCCCTAATCCCCAGGAGACAGGGGTAGTGTGAGCCAGCCGTCCTGAGCCACAGAGGCAGAGCCAGTCAATGGGCACTTTTGGAGCTGACACTCTAAACGGGCCATTGTTTGCATGCTGCTCCCCTGTGTCCTCCTTTCAGCAGCGCTAATGATAAGTGACAGGCCATTAATTGAAACTCTTTAGGAAGCCATCATCAGACACACGTGTCCACTGAGACCACTAACACTACAAGCTGCGCCAGCCGCACCCTCGGTCTGATCTGTCCGCTTTTATTGATGCTTGTAAATCTTTCTTCTTTTTAAGCACAAGACATAACATAAGTGACAGATAATATTTCATGTTGGCTCATAATCGAATCTAATGAAAATAGTGTTGTTAGTTACAAATTGACTGCAATGCTTTTATACATATTTAGTAAATACAGTATATCGAAAAGGGCTATTAAGTTGTGTTTAGTTCAGCTTTATTATCGGCATTACCATTGATGCAATAAAAAACTAAATATGAACTCTATAGTCAAAAATAGGTTCACTGTGGTGTTCAGCCTTCTTCATAGATTAAGTTGCCCGACAGTCAGTTGGACATGGCACGGATTGAGACTCTGCTTTCTTCTCCCATGATGGCAGGGCTGATGATTGAAAAATAGTGATTTTGAAAGTAAAAACTGTACATTTTAGCAACAAAAATGTTAATTATAATAATAATAGAACAAAATATTTACACATGAACCAACATTTTTCAATATATATATATATATTTATTTCTAACTGACTGAGGACAAAAAGTGACATACGAGTAGAGACAGAGCATAATACTATACTATATGAAGATACAGTAATATGGATGTAAACTTTAACTAACCATTTTTAAAACTGACAATATTCACAAAATTAGCTCTGTTAGCCCCAGTTTAGACGAGATTTAGATTTTCATATAATATTTCTGTCGAACGATAATAGAGCTATCACTGAAGGTCAGAACAGTCACTAGCCACAATAAGTGACCTGGGTCTATGACCCGAGTCCGTTTGAGAGAGGAAATCTTCTCTGGCTTCACCCTATATGCGCAAGTCCAGTCACTGTGCTGAGCTTCATTCCCCTGCAGCCAATTTACCATCTGTGCATCTCTCATCTTGTGCCTAAACCAGGGAAGGAAACAGTTGTCCCGGTTCGGATTTTAGAGGCTAAATGATGTCGCTAATCACTGGCTTTTACTGGGCTGATTTATGGAAGGCACATGAATGGTTATAGGCTGCGCTCTATGATTGTGTGTGTGTGTGTGTGTGTTTGTGTATAGGTGTCACAGAGGCAGCCTGCGGGGTAGCCTAAGTAGCCCTATTATTTATCGCCTCCGAGCGGCCTCTCTGAACGGAAGAGCGCCTCTCCAAATTGAAATATAGCTGAGTTTACCCTTCTGATTACCGCAGTAGTTTACTCCCCGAGCCCAAGGAGATCATTAAACAATAGACGCCACCAGCAACTCAGCACCATTATGTGCTGGATAAATGCGCACAGCCAGACATCCAACACTGCTGACGGGCTATAAGTGGGCCTTCAAGGCATTGTTCCCCCTCCTTTCTCCCCAGCTCTGTTGTGTCGTCAGGCCAGGTGCACAGCAAAACCATAACTGGGCTCTGACTTATGTGGCACGCGGTCACAAAGATGTTTTCTTTTACTGCAAAACACTTAAGCACTCAAACTGTGGCTAATGGCCGTGTTTTTTTTATTGTACAACTACTAATGCTGTGTGGAGCGCTGGTTGAAAATAATTCATTATTCACTCAAATATTGTAATAGGTTTTTAACACAGGACACCTAAGTGCCTTCTTGGACTCTTGTTTAGCTGTGTTCATCTAATGATGGTAAAAAGACAATTACATTTGACTCACTCACACAGTCAAAATAAAGGCCTTTAAATACAGTATTTAAATGTGATTAGTCTTGAGCGATGAAGCTTTGCCTAAAATAGCACTCTATGTACTTATATACTGTAGTTTGTGTCAATACCACATTAGACGTGCACAGTCACACATTTAACCTGAACAGTATGGAGATACACTATTGCAGGATTTCTGCCAGAACAAAGCTAAAATACATAATATATAATAATAAATTACTGCCATGACTTTTATTTGCATAGAAATAATTTTATAATTTATTATGCACTTACTGTAGTGTACTAGTTTTACCGTCTACTGAATCAGATACTGCTTTTTTAATTTAGGTTAACAACGCAAATCTGAAAAGCATGCACCAACCTTTAAAATGATGCATGTTTTAGATTTCCTGATTGGTCTGCTCAGTGACCAGTTTGTCAGATAGCCCATAGTGACCTTTGCTGACAGTGAGTCCTGAGTTCTGGTTGAGCCCTTCACACACTGCTGCTCTGCTCATCTGTAACATCAGCACTAACAGCCATAGCGCTGACATGTGTCTGCACACTGAAGACAGCGGCCGAGATGTCCACTGTTGTTGTGGAGCGGCTCTGGGTAAACATGGGACTGATTTAGTGTCACCAACGCCTGACCTGTGATTACTTGTGTGATTAATAGCAACCTCACTAAGTAATCCTTATTGGGCTGTGGCACAGTCGGCTTTGTGCTGCAACATGTTACCCCCAGAGAAGCCTCGGGCTTATTACAAATTAGTATGTATGTCCGCACTCACGGCAGCCCAGACCGGCTGGAGAATCGCCACCAGTAATAATCAGCCTTATTCGATAATGGCAGCAGAAGAGAAAAAGAGGCGCATACTGGCCAAACAGGAGCTAATATGATGAGCTGACTCTAGAGAGGAATTTTACTGAAATAAAAGCTTTGAGTCTTTCAGTAATGACTAAAGAAGTTTAATGTGAAGGAAACAGTCTAGAAAAAAACATTTCCCTGATTAATTTATTAGTTACTTAGTTTTAATGTTTGCACAATTTTTTAGTCAATTAGATTTGTATTTCTTTGCATCGTTCCTTTTGTGCTATTATAAGATGTTTTATTTCTGGATTTGGAGATTAGGCTTGACTATGAAGTTCAAATGTTGTTGGTATGACTGTCCAAAAATCTGTTGAAATGACTGATGGTACATGTTTAAATTCTCATGCAGTGGTGTGTAAAGGAGGAAGATTAGTGCTTTGTGCCCCTCTCCATCTCTCCATATTGCAGCCTGTTTTTGCGGCTGCTGTTGCTGTCTGTCCTAACACATTTACCTTAAAGCATCAGCTCTCATTAAATGCCTGCTGGTGCAGGGAAACAAAAGGCGCCTGGCGAGCGCGTGTGCGCCTCTGACATGTCAGCCAATCCCCAGACACTCCTCGAGCCGGGCTGTGCCGCTGAATTCTCCAACATATTTTTCTAATTTATGGATGGATAATAAATCAACATTAAGGTTTGGACAACGAGTTATACATCAGAGGAAGATGGCTGCAAACTGGGCCAGTGCTGCGGAGTCGGGCCACATCTGCACTAAAGTCACGCTGCGCTCCATCATTATGTGTAAATACTGTGTCCTTTGGCCAAACTCACTTTAATTTCACCCTCCAACTTGGTGGAGATGCAAACATTTTTAATGTGGCCGCTTAGAGGTGGTGAGTGTGAGTATTATGAACAGGAAATAAGACCATTAGGATTTACTACTGGAGGGAAGGAGCTTTAAATGCTTCATAAAACTTATCACTATGAAATATGTGCACGTTTGCATTTTAATGTTCATGGACTGGCCTTTCACTGATGTGGTAGGTCACTGCTTCTATCATGTGCCTGCGCTCAGGGCCAGAGGAAACGATTCAAGTGGTACATGCCATTAAAGGTTTTTTTCTTCATAGAAACTGATGTAATGTGTTATGGTTTTCCTTTCAAAACAATCATAAAAAACAGATTATTCATTCTTCAACAAACACACATACATACAATCAACATACACACATACATATAATTAACATACATATAATTAACATACACACATACATATAATTAACAAACACACATACATATAATTAACATACACACATACATATAATTAACATACATATAATTAACATACACACATACATATAATTAACATACACACACATATTTAACCTACACACATACACATATTTAACATACACACACACACACATATAATTAACCTACACACATACACATTTAACATACACACATACACATTTAACATACACACACACATATAATTAACATACACACACACATATAATTAACATACACACATACATATAATTAACATACACACATACATATAATTAACATACATATAATTAACATACACACATACATATAATTAACATACACACATACATATAATTAACATACATATAATTAACATACACACATACATATAATTAACAAACACACATACATATAATTAACATACATATAATTAACATACACACATACATATAATTAACATACACACATACATATAATTAACAAACACACATACATATAATTAACATACACACATACATATAATTAACATACATATAATTAACATACACACATACATATAATTAACATACATATAATTAACATACACACATACATATAATTAACATACACACACATATTTAACCTACACACATACACATATTTAACATACACACACATATAATTAACATACACACATACATATAATTAACATACACACATACATATAATTAACCTACACACATACACATTTAACATACACACATACACATTTAACATACACACACACATATAATTAACATACACACACACATATAATTAACATACACACATACATATAATTAACACACACATACATATAATTAACACACACATACATATAATTAACATACACACATACATATAATTAACATACACACATACATATAATTAACACACACATACATATAATTAACATACACACATACATATAATTAACATACACACTTACATATAATTAACATACACACATACACATATTTAACATACACACATACATATAATTAACATACATATAAATAACATACACACATACACATATTTAACATACACACATACACGTATTTAACATACACACATACATATAATTAACATACACACATACATATAATTAACATACACATATTTAACCTACACACATACATATAATTCCGAATAATGGTAACATAATAGTGTCCACATCGATTTTTCTTGAATTGGTGTCTGCCATTTATAGTCATTCCTTTACAGCAGAGGCTCTCACTGTTCAGGATTTGATGCATTGTGTGGTTAAGCGGGAGCTCCACTCTAAAATTATTAGGCCTAATCATTCATTAACCTCCATTAGACTGATAGGAGGGTAAAGCTAACGCCTGATTACGCTCCTACTCTGTCTGAGTGTGTAGATGTTGTGTGAGGTGAAGACGCGTCCTTTGCATTTCTGCACGTCTTCATACCGTATTTGTGTGCACACGGAGGCTTTGTCATTCATTAGTCTGGTGCACAATCAGAGCTAAACTAGCCATGGCGGCCTGACTCATTATAAGCCGCAGGTTTATTCAGAAGCTCGCTCCAATCTCCACTGCACCATATGCGTACAGTAATTACACAAGTGAGGAGGAGGAGAAGGTTAGCGCGCTGTGTGTGTATGTGATTATTTTTCATTCCATGTTTCGCCTGAGTTCTGCCCCTATAACTGAGGATCTAATCAATCTGCCGGCTATTAAGTTTGTTAATTGATAATGCATACTAATTAGGCCTGGCTCCGTTGCCACAGTGACGGCGAGAAGGTGATTCTAGGCAGAGGTCCAAATGGACTTTTAAAGTGGCGAGCGTGAGGTGGGAGCCAATGAGTGGGCGCATACTCACGTCTAGATGCCAAAATGTATAGAAACAAAAGATGACCGTGATTTTTTGTTTTGTTTCATGACTTTTTTCTTCTTCTTTTTTTTTACCTAGTGTTACTAAGAAAATCATACTGAGATTCAGAGTTGTTTTCAGAAGAGTCCGGCGAGGCTTTTGTTTAGAGTGAGAGGTAACACACTTTACATGTACGTGTCCAGAAGTCATTTACATCCTTGTCTACGGTATATTAGATGATTTTAATCCACATGTATGTAGCTTATAAGTGTATTTCATGTAAAGAAATCAATGTTTATAGTACATTGGGCACTTTTTAGCACCTTATAGTCTTGTATTTGAGAAAATTCACATTTATTGGGCGGACGCAACTTTTTATTAACTTTGTTAGATCAAATCTGTTCTGTCATATCCCATTATTGTATCAAGGTGTCACAGTTCACATTCCTGGACACACTTGGAATTATGAGTTCTTCTAGACCTTTATGTGCTGCTTTTCACAGAGAAGCCGCTGAATAAAAAGAAATTCAAAAAGCTATCACTGCCTTTGTCTCAGTTTGACCAATTCATTGTCCTTTTATTTTTATCCTCCGCACACAAGCACACACACACACACCCTCTCACACACAGTCGGGTGCGCACAATCCATTCATCACCGGGGACCTGACTTATTATCTGCGCCGCTCAAGGTCAAGGAGATGCAGCAGGTAAATGGAAGTGTGCGAGGTCAGCCGGTTTGATCTCTCTGTTACTTTGTTCCAGCTGAGGAAGGCAGCGCTATGACAGTCATGATAGAGACATTGCTCTGACAGTGCATGTTGCTGCGATGTGTTTGACCCGCTGACACTCTGCTGTCCAACAGGAAGTAGCCCTGCGCTAACACCCGTCTCCACACACAATGAGTATGTCACATCTGCTCTCTTGTGTGGCTGACGGGAGCTCTGCTGCTGTCAGCTCAGGCCTCCGCACTTGTCGGCATATTGTGTCCAGTATACATCATGGTCGTCAACACCAGCTTTTTGTCTGTGAAGAACACCTTGGACAGACTTTCCTTTATTAAGTTTGACAGTTTATAATGTATCTAAAATGGTTGATATGTTTATTAACATTTTAATATTGTGCTCTAATCCCCCTCCCCCACTCCCACCCCTATCTTTCCTTTTTTTTTTTTTGTTAAATAGTTGCAAACCTAGTGTGTCCGAGGAGCACATGGCTGCAGCGTGTATTTAGTTTGACTCCCAGAGTGCAGTGACTGCATGTGTGCCGGAGTGTGCCGGTGTGAGGGGTGTGTGAGGGGGTAGAGCAGCCAGCTGGGCTGAGGGGTAATAAAGAAGGAGAATCAATAGGCCATGCAGTAGAGCCAAGGTGCTGCCATTTATCACAGCGCCTCTCTGACTTCCATCATTCATCATGCCCAATGAGGCAGCAAATAGGAAAATGACTATTTGTATCAAACACATCTGCACTCATCCACCGAGGTATTTTATTCCCATTAACTCCAAGAGTAGAATAGGCCAGTTTCAGTGGTGCTGCCTCTATGTTCGCCAGTGTTTATGTGTGTGTGAGATTGTATTTGTTCAGCCTTGTACCTGCACAGTCATTGGAAACACACTCAGGCTACTGTTGTTCTTTTCCTTGGAAAACAAAAACAATGCTGTCCTGATGCTCACTCTGTTTGGCTATTTCATCTCACCAGTCTAGTCCTGCTACAGAAAGATTCCAACACAGTAGATTTAATAAAAACACACCATTTTAGCTGTTTAGTTCTTCACTCATTGCTAATTGCTAACACACATGCAAACTTTTTTTGTTAGATGAAAACATGTTTGTAGTCTGTTCTTGATACTAACAATTTATAAACTCCATGAAATTACGGTAAGGGACTGTAAAGTCACAATAGGCAATAAAATCTTTTGACCCACAGTTTATTATCAAGATGTTGTCAACTGCCCTTTACCTATGTTTGGTCTGATTATTTGAGCTGGAGGATTTAGCTTCGTGTGCACATTTTTGTGTTAATCAGGGAACCCAAAGCCGAGGAAACCCAAACTCCTCTCAGACAGACCCACACAGTCTGGAAATCAAACCCGAGTCTTCCTTATTGTGAGGTAGGAGTACTAACCAGTATAAACTCGACCACTTGCTTATGTTTATTTATTTAATTTAATCAAGAGCTGCCTGACCATAAAAATATTAACTCTTTACCCTCTGTATGGAGGATTATAAGATAGGTCACGTTTGGTAGAAGTCGCTCAGCCATTAACATTCCAGCTCCCACTGCTGTTTTGTCTGTAATTTTGACAATAACTGTGTAAAGTGCTGTGTTTGTGGAAAAATACATGTTAAAATTCTTATCAGATAGCAAAATAGTCTAATGAATACAAACCTAGACTATTTTATGCACGTCCTTAAAATGTCAAGCTAAAAATAAAACGTTCACAAGATTGTAAATAACGTGTGAAGCACAAACCTATATCGAATGACCAGGACTTGATGGCTTCAAACCTTTTTTAATGTACAAGAGGATACGGAAAGTATTGCAGGTATTTATTTATTTTTACACACACTGACTTGCTAATTTGGTTGCATATATTTTTTATTACACAATACAACAAACTGCGGTGCATAAGGTTGGTCCTATTGAAGTGCAACTTTTAGATTTAAAACTAAAGCTTACACATTTTATCATTATTTCTCTGGTTAAAGCTTTACACCTCTGACAGCTTGTTAAATGCACTGCTCATAAGGATCCTGTTTTCTCCACTAAAAGCGAGAGCCGGTGCAGATAATGGCTGTAGGAGTCGTTACATTAAGCTTGCCTTTCATTTTCATCTATAAATTAGGCCGACACAGCTCTGCCCAGGGGCTGAAGTGTATATCTGCTGGCTCTAGTGCTATGGGCTGTAGAGGGGTGGACTATGCTCATTATGCTCTAATATCCCATGAAAGAGCGAAATCATTATGCACTGGTTTTATGAGCTGCCCGCTTCTACATTTTTTTTTGTTAGATGTTCATAAATTGTTCAGGTGAGTGTGTTGGCCTCTTTTTAGTCTTTGTTTTAAGGACAAGTAAACCGTATACAAGTTCACTTAACATCTATCTGGAAGATGTCCATCAGTGCTGATATGGCCTGCACATGTTTAATGCAAACCAGGACACTTTACTCCAATAATTAAGACTCAGCCTCAGTTTACATTGTTGTATAAATCGACTTCTAGGTGGTGAATGGGGTTAATATGATTTTCTGCTGAGTGTCATATCATTACTAATAGGACAAATTTGTAAAATTACCTTCTTTATTACCAATTACACAGAACACTTAGTTTTTTTCAATATATTCTAAGACACTGCAATAATGTATAATTAAGTCTCTCACACCAATCTAAATCTATTTAATACAAATTTAATAAATCAAAGGTTTCTTGATAAAACATATCCACACATTTATTGGCTAAATGGTGCGAATTGAGCACGATAATAAATCAATGAATGTGCAACTATAGAGCTGTAAACAGTGCTGTAAAAAAGTTATGCTTATGTTACGCTTTTATACTCATTTAAGTGCGCATTGCCTCACAATGATTCCCCCACATATCCTGGCTCTCCCAAGTGCACGCACATACACGTGCCCGCGCTCTGGGAAAGTCACCCAGCGTAAGAGGTCGGCTTCACATTCATAAAATTCATAGTATTTTTCACAAACGAGTGAACACAATTTCTTACCAATTTCCCCATTATGCAAATATGCAAAATATCAAATCTGGCGCAATTAGAGGAAGCCACTGCTTCAAATTTGCCGCTTTGAGCCGTAATTGCAGAAACCTTCAAATAATTACGCAACTAATTGGAAATATTTTTGACAGATACAACAAATTCTCTCCACAAATTACATTTCATTCGCTGAAGCTGCGTGCCCCACGAGGTCTCATTTTTGCTACATAATGAAGGGAAGTGGAAGCTTGTTATCGCATTTGAGCATTACGTAGCTTTGTAATGTGGAATGATCAAATAAATTAAGCTGAAATTCATACATATTTCTCTAATCCCCTTCAAAGGCACTTTATTGAGGCAGGAAGTGTGGTTTTGCTGATTTAGCCTTGCCATAATAACGCGCAGTTTCAGAGGCAGCCCCGGGGGGACGCACGCTTTAGGACGTCACCTTCAAAGCTGCACACGGTGTGCACACATCCGGGCCTCTCTTTGACCACGTCCTCCTCGTGACCCCCACCAAGGTCAGCGGCCCTTCCCCTGAGCCTCCAGATATTTCCATTGTTTCTCTGCGCGGACGGGTCGGGAACAAGTGCACAAACACCAGGCCAGACTGTACTCTTTCATTTTGTGTTATGTAAGACTGAACTATTCAGGTCATTGTTGAGTCTGACATGTCACTGTGGGATGGGGGTGGTTCATAAACGTGTCTGTGCATCTTATCAATGGTCTTGCTTGGTGCATTTCTCTGAAACATTTACCAGCTGTTCTAGCTGTTTGAAATAACCATATTTTCATGTTTTTTATTTGATTAGCCTATTGTATCAAGGCCCACCACAAGCTTAAAAAGCTGTAACATTTTTCAATGCAGCCTTTGTTTATTTTGTCGCGTTGCTTTAAGACGTTTGTTTCTCCAAAGTCGATCGCTGACTTTTCATTCCCCCTTCTCTCGTCAAAACTTTATTTAAATTAATTTTTATTTCTGTTGGGGGGCGGGCTCTTCAGCTCTATGGCAGAACTTGGTTTAAACTAAACGTGCTTACACACACACAGACCCTGTTATTTATGGACACAAATATCACTGTTGTATGTCCAGCAGGTGTGATTGATGAACAGACAGATCGGGATCCAGAGGGACAGGATGTGGCTCCAACTACAGGACAGTCACGTGTGCTCGGTGGCTGCCACTGCACCGCAATCCATCCTTCCAGCCACATTCCCAGTTCCACAATCTGTTTCCGCCAGCACACTGCAAAAAACAAGAGATCCTGATGATATCAAATGGCTGGAATTAGGCTATTTGACTATCATTTGAGTAATTCTGACTTGAAAAAGTAAAAATAAAAAATAAATGAAATGGGCCATCGCTTTTATTTTGCATTTCAAATAAAAATATCCCTCTCCTGGAACCGCCACCTTAATGTGGTGGAGGGGTTTGAGCGCCCAAATGATCCTGGGAGCTCTGTTGTCGGGGGCTTCGTGCCCCTGGTAGGGTCTCCCATGGCAAACAGGTCCTTGGTGACGGGTCAGACAAAGAGCGGTTCAGAAGCCCCTTATGAGAGACCAACAGGCCCGGTTAGAACCATGAGGCCGTCCTTCTGTGGACCCCCACCCACCCCCCCCCCCCCCCCCCCACCTGCAGGAGGAGCCATAGGGGCTGGTGCAATGTGATTTGGGCAGCTCCAACAGCTGCCCCCACGACCCGGCAACGGACAAGTGGAAGAAAATGGATGGATGGAAATAAAAATATCAAATTTTCATTTTTTTATTTTAGTCTCAATAATACACTTTCCCCCCCCCCCCCCCCTTATTTTAAGTGCAAAAAGGCTATGTATCCATTCAAGATCAGAAAATGTTGCTTTTAATTAATAGATTAGATTTTGTACTGTAGAAATCAGCTGGAATCTGGAGCTGATTGTGTAGGTCACAAACGTGCCATTTTTTTATTTATGTCATTGGTGCGCGTGCATGAGGCCTGCTTTGTATCAATTAGTCGACTGTGTCCTTACACATTTTTTGCTTCCTATATCATTAGCCTATACGCTGTCCCCTTGCATATCTTTGCCAACTCGCACTAATAATCGCCTCGAGTAAGGCAAGCCTGTATTCGTGAACGGCTGCACGTCACGGTACCTGCGGAACATAGAACTTTGAGCACCATGGACAGCGCCTCAGCCCCACTGGTGCTGAAGGACAGCGCCATTAACTCGCCCACTCCCTGAATCTCAAAAGCCAACGTCTAATGGCGACAATTAGAGGCTATATTTTCCCACGGAGGCTGACAGACGTTACTTGTAAGTCTCTTTCCGTGTGCGTGCCGCCACTCTCATTACACGCGCTGATTAAAGCATAGATTAGCCAGCAGTGGCCCCTTGCGCTTCTCACCACCAGCGCGCTCAATATCTATTAGCGGCTGCGCCAAAAGCAGCGTGTCCACAGTGGTCCCTAGTCGGGTTAAGCCGATTCACCGTCAAACCGATAATAGTGACTATCAGAAGAGGAGATCACATAGGCCAATAGACAAAACCCATATAGGGGTTCACGCCACGGCGAGGGTGATTTAGGCCGGATCACATTTCCCTTTAACTAAGGGAAATACGGAAGATCTCTGCGGGCCGCACAACACTGCATTTTGAATCAAGCCATATAGGCACAGCACACGCCTTCCTCTTGGTCCTCCCATGCAAAACGGTGACCTTTTGAACTTGCGAATACACCCATTATAAAGTAAACTCTTGGTCCCATGAGCGAGCGCTAAATGAAGTTCCCCTTGCCTTTTCCGCGGCTCTCGAACAGGCAGCCTGTCCAATTAAAAGTAGCCATTGATTATAGATAGCTGCTCGTCTGTATAAGGCAGACGAGGCTGGGTGTTTCGCCTCTGCCAATACAGGCCTGGAGAGCGCGCGCTAACCAGAGCTGACACGAGCATATCAAATGCGGACTGGGTTAATTCGCGCGCACTTGGCCCCTGTGTTTGCTTCTACCTGCCCAGCTTAAATGCTCATCATCTGTGCGCTTCCAGCGCCTGCCGACGAGCTGCAGCCATTGATCAAGGGAGAGGCGTGCCGTAGGGGAGATTGTGTGTAGCCTATATTGGCAATATAATTGTATTATTATTATTATTATTAGTATTACAATTATTGAAAGCTTTCAGAAACACTAAAGTCACATCCATCTGTAAGACCTACCAGGACATTTAAAAGAGCATTTAATATATAAAAAAGAGATCTGAGATTGTATCATTTTATAAGCCTAAATCGTCATACATTCGTTTTTTTTTCTCCTTGCACCCCAGACCCGAAATCCTGTCCCACATGTGTGCAGCTAAATAAAAGCTGAGAATCACAGTTGGTTAATAGCATGAAGAGATGACAGCACTAATTTGTATGTGTGGAAATAGGCTCGTGGCTCATAGTTATCCCCTGTTATCGTGTGTGAAAGCCCCTGAACCTAATTCCAATTGTTCCCTCGCCTATTTTCCAGCGAGCTGCTTTTCCATTTACTCTGGGAAAACACGGTGGCAGGTTCATTTAAAAGCGCGCGCTCCACCCTCGCCATAAGCGCTGCAGCCGAGGAGGAGCGCAAATTAAGAGCGGGGCCCGTTTCATCACGAGCCCCGTGCGCGGAGGGTGGGACAGACACACGGCTTTACCTTAGCATATGTTAACTATTACAACGCGAAGTGATGGAACACAACGGGATCGCCGCTAATTGACGTAAAAGATGACAAAGCGTCGCCGAGTTAGTGAGAAAGTGTTGCGTATTATGCCGTATCAGCCCCGTAATGCGACTGATTAATGAAAGATCGGCCCCTACTCACTCAACTGATCCGGTGAAAAATGACTTTTGTGTTGTCTTTCCGACAAGCCGGCAACCACGGCCGGAAAAGACTATTAGCTGGAATCATTATCAATAGCCATATTTTCAAACTCTATTATGGCAATCAGGCTTGAATTTATTCAATAGATTTAGTTCATTTGGCTGTAATTGATAAATAATCAAAATTTATCAATGTACTTGCACACATTTCACTAACAATCAGGGAAAACTGGCCCATTTACCAGCTGACTTGGTCCAAATTAGAGCTAAATTGATGATCAATTAATCTTGGGAGGGTAGAATGGTGTTCAGCAGGAAGCGGCAGAAATGTGTGGAATGGGAGGGGACGCACGACGTAAAAAGGATGGATGAGTGTCAAAGCCAGGTGTTTTGTGCCGCACGTCTACTGTGTGTCTGTTTTGGAGACGTGAATACAACTTACTCCACGGGTGAGAGCAAGTAAACAGGCATGGACAGTCACAGGGGCGAGGTTAAAACCAAGGCGTTAGGCAGCTTTACTCTGGATTGGATCAGAACGGCACATATTGTACGCCACAAGAGATACAGTTAATGTGCTCGATTCAATAACGACCATCAGTGAAATTATAGAAATAGGCCTAAATGCACTTCATTTTTAGCACAAGTGAAAGAGGCTACTGGACTTTTGAAACGCAATCCTGTCAATCAACAAGCATTTGTGCATGGTCAAAGAGATTTTATTTTGTAGAAATCCTGAAATAAATTGTCCTGTTCGTGATTAAAAAAAGAAAATAAATAAAGTGCTTCAGTAATGTGCACATTTTGCAAAGGAAATAATCAAAGGTTTTAGGAGAATGTATCAGAAAATGAGAGATTGCTCCTTCACTGAGTCACGGTGCCTAAATAATTCTGTACTGTATTGTGAGTGTGTGAATAAATGTATTTTTAAAACATATTGGTATACGCATCATGATGCAGTAGTGCGATGAAATAAATGGCAATACCATGAATACAGACAGTGGCCTGAGCAGTGTCTGCGACTCACTGGCACCTGTAATATAGCACTCATTACCTCCAATGATGCATTACAGCCTCATAATGACAGAGCCACTTTAATGGGGCTAACTAATGAGCAGACTTAAGAAAGAACATATTCTAACAGCTGGAGCAGAACTGGAGGGGAAGTCAAGGTGCCAGAGAGGAGAAGAGATTATCCACAAGAAACCGTTTTCTCCATGGGAAATACATATTCCCATTGATCAAATGAAAAAAGAACATCTAACAAAAAATATAGCATTGAACATGAATAATTCAGAGATATAGCCGTATCCATGATGTTTTGGTAACACCCAATAGACATTGTGTAATAAGAGGCTTAGGGGTCTTGTTACATTACGTACCTCCAAACTCCGTAGGTGACACTTCATTTTACACCCTTGTTCGTGCCTGCCAGACTTGGTACAATGTATTGTGCTGTGTAACAATAACTTCCACCTATGGGTTAGATACACAATTAAATAATGTATATAAGTAGTTTGGAGGTAAAGTGTAAGACCCTAACTCTAACCCTAAACTTAGACCCTAACTCTAATACATTATTTACCTCCAAACATTATGGCATTGTGTAGGTACAAGTTATTACACATTATTACAAAGCAGATGACATTGTACTAAATTTAGTTAAGTACAATGTTTGTGTAAAGTAAAGTGTGGCTTAATATTTATTTTTACGTCCATTAAATCGTTTTGTGCATTGATTAAATGTGTACTTTGTAGCAGTTTATCAGAGCCCACACCTCTGAATTGTAACTCTTTTTTTTTAGAGGATAAACCTATTTTACGCACCTTCAATCACTGGCAAGAGAAAACCGGCGTTCAATGGCACATAGGTGCAAGCTAGTTCCTCAGCCCCTTCTGCTCACCCTGTGACTCTCATTGCCAATTTAATAAGCTTTTACTGGTACCATTGCACGCACGCGCACTCACGCTGCCACCACATAGCACTATCCGTGACGCACCCCTCTGCTACCCCATTAAGGAAATGGCCCTTGTTTGCTTATTATTTTATTTGAGACCATAATTAAAGCGTTGCGCAGCACATCACGCAGTGGCGAGAAGCGCACACAGAGCAGGCGCATAATCAGGCCGTGATATGAGCGCGAGCGCAGCAGCGGCAACTGACCCGCGCGTGCGTCACTGGGCCACTGACACTATTCCTCCCCACTGGTTTCTTGCATTGTACCAGCTGCCACAGATGGATCTTGGTATATCTAAAACGACGGATTTCCTTCTTTATTGCTCCGACTGTAGCTTCTGTTGGCTGTTTCCCCCCTTCCATTTTGTTGTTGTTGACATTTTGTATATTCGGGTATAATACAGAGGAGAGCCTTGAGAAACAGATTTAACGCAGTTTGATTACTAAAAACCGCGAAAACAGTGGACGCGGAATTCTTGATCTCTGAAATTGCTCTACAAAATTGCATTTGTTTTTTGTGCGCTTCCATTAAAAGTGTCTCCTCGCGTGTAAACAGGCGATGCGCTGCATTAACCCGAAAGGATTGTGCGTGAGAGCTATTTTACAGGGACAAGATTGATGTGGTCCACTTAGAAGGTTGAATGAGACATGGAACAATTCAGCGTTTCTTTTTTTTTTTCCAGCAGGACGCGAGGACAACCTCCCTCTGGGTTAGAGAATCACACCCAAACACATGAACCCTGTTGGTGTCTCATACACCTTCAAACCAAAGTTGGACTTTTTAATCGACTTAACGTCCTCCTTGTGTGTCCGTTTGTGGCTATGTTCGGTTCGGTTCTCCCAGAGGTAATGAGTAAGCCCTTGGCTCTTTGGGGTATAGTATTTAATGTGGGGTAACCCGTGAGATGATGAAATAGTGACCCCAGTGGTTCTACAACTTTTCACTCCAAGTACCACCTCTAAGATATTTGACCCTCCAAGCACCTGGCCTATTTCAAGATCAAATCAGGACTAAAGCGTGTCTTGGATAAAATACACCTAACTTAAATGGATTACCAAAGCATCACTGAAATGATATGCAATGTCAAATAAAGTGTCAAATGCAATTGCAAAGGACAATTGCGTGAATAAAGAAGCCTACTGCCGTAACGCAATTTATGGACTACTGCTGTAACCTCTTGCAACTGTCTGACATCTGGCAGCAGCGAGCTCCGATCGGCTCACCCTGGATACGCACTGATCAATGTCTAATTGTATAATAGACCTACTGATTGTACGCTGCTACTGGGGCGCAATCGTTTAGCAGTGTGATTTTGTTGCACCTAACAGGCCTGAATACCATTAATTGCTCGGGCACTTAAAGGTCGATGGCAGTTAAAGCACCGATCACTAACATGACTCGGTCGTCCATCTGTGTTCGTTTATTATTGTTATTTATTGTGTTTCTTCATCAGGTTTACATGTCTTTGAGACGCCGGCTTTTTGGCCATGTAAGTCAAGCTTCACATGGAATTCCCTAAAAAAAAGTGATAACACCGAATTAACATTGAAAGAAAGGTTTTGTTTGCAATCAAAGTAGGATCAATGTATGTGTTTGCAAACAACCTCAATACAAGTACAGAGATGTTACACAGAGAACAATTTAACCATGAAACGACAATAAATCAGAGGATGGAATGGCACAGGTTTAAATTCAATTGCAGCGCTTCGTTCATGCGCGTGATGGCGTGTGCCTGCACTTTGAGTTGCATAGAGGGGCGAGTGTGTGACATGCGGAGGAGGGGGCGCACGTCTCTCTGACTTTCGCGAAGCTGCACTCTGATTGGCTCTTATTTGAGGAAGCGCAACACTCTTTGAACTAATAAGCGCCTCCCCGTCGCTCTAAAGGACATTATAATGCAACGGACCCCCTTTTTAACCACACACCGAATTTTCCTTCATTTAGAGCATATATATTTTGTAAATTGCTTCAAAGTTGCAGTGTAGATTTTGAAACGGTTCGCCCTGGAGCGTTACGCTATGCTTTCTCATGCCGACCTCCTGGATGCTCGGCTCGGTGAGTTATCGGCTCTAAACACCGGCCCTAAACTCCACTGTAAGATTTCAACTTCTTATTTCATATTTCAATTGATTGTTATTATTTGTTGTTATTGATGTTTGTGTCTAACTGCAGTAGCTTTAGTGGGATTTTTAGCAGATAAAGCTGATGATAAATATATTGTTTGCCTCTAACAGCTTTTCCTTGAGCAGCGTTTAAAGGGCGTGCGTTTCACTGTGCTGTTGTCCTTCTCAGGGATGAAAGATGCTGCAGAGCTGCTGGGACACAGAGAACCGCTCAAGTGTCGCCTGGGGATGTCAGAGCCAGGCCACCCGGGAGACATGGCCCCTGGAACTGACTCTGTGGAAGGCACCACAATGCTCCCCAGCGAAGACATCGCCACGGTGGGCTCCAATTCGGGGAACCTGACTGTGAATGGAAAGGAGCAAGAAAAACAGGCGCCTCCGCCGCAGAGCTCCAGCCAATCTGCCAGCCAACAACAGAAACAGAAGCGGCACCGGACTCGCTTCACACCCGCACAGCTCAACGAGCTGGAGCGCAGCTTCGCCAAGACGCACTATCCTGATATTTTTATGCGCGAGGAACTGGCTCTGCGCATCGGCCTTACTGAGTCCCGTGTCCAGGTAAGCCCCACAGTTCATATTTTTAATGCATTCATCTTTTATTTTGTAGTATAAAAAAATAAGACATGTTTTGCTTTGCATATTATGAGGACTCGCCCTAAGCACCGCCATTAGCCTAAACAAAGTGAGAATGTTATGGAAAAATGTAAACTGTAAATTATATGTGACTTTATTTTTTAAAAGAAAAAATACTCTTGCTCTTTTTAGTAACCATTTTAAAGAACCTGTAAAATTGTAAAACCTAAGCTCGAGGTATAACAGCGTAATTTCCTTTAAATACATAAAAAGTAAATAATAATCCTAAATATCCTATATATCTGTCAGTGCAATTTTAAAAATGAGTCAAATCATAAGATTGTGTCTCTTCACAACATCAGGCTGCGGACTGAATGCGCCTAGTCTTGAATCTCTTATTTGCCGCTGATGGGACATTGATGCAAATGATTTCATTGAAAGCAATCAAAGCTACGCCACCATTAGTCACATTCACAATAGCTGCTGTTGCTGAGATTGTGGAGAAAATGGCTGTCAGTTTTAGAGGACTAGATGTTAGTAAACACTGAGCTGCTCGGAGTGCGCGTGGACGACCGCCTGTATCTCGCTCTTCTTCTAAAAAAAAAAAAAAAAAGCTCCATCAGCGACGTCTTAATAGGACTCCAGAATATATTGTACTTTTTTTTTTTTAATGGAATGAGAAATTGCATTTTCTTTCCATGGGTGTAATGGCTTTGCAACGTTTCACGGATGGCTGAACGAAATGAGAGCGAGATCTCACTTTTAATACAGGCGCTGTTCACAGCCTCCCGTGCGCATTAATCACACTGAAATCTCTATAAAAGCTCGATGGCTGCGCGTGTTGGTATTTCTATTGAGCGTGCTCATGGTTTTATTATTATATTGCACATTAGTAGCCTACACGTTATTTGTTTTTAGCATATTTCAAATGACGGGGTTTTATAGCCTGTCGGAAAAGTTGAAATCACGAGCGTACACATTTACACACACGAGCATACCGAATTGAAATGATGTGTGCGCGTGCTTAATATTTAAACTCGAGATATAACAAATATTGCGTTCCTGTGAACACCAGTTGACGGAGGACGTGAACGTTCAACTTGTGTTTGTTTTGCAGGTGTGGTTTCAGAACAGACGCGCGAAGTGGAAGAAGCGGAAGAAGACCACCAATGTGTTCCGCGCGCCAGGCACGTTGTTACCTACACCAGGCTTGCCCCAGTTTTCAGCTGCAGCCATGGAGAACAGCTTGTGCTCGTTCCACGCAAATGACTCCCGTTGGGCAACGGGCATGCCGGGCGTATCCCAGCTGCAGTTGTCGCCAGCGCTGGGCCGTCAACCCTCTATGGCACAGTCTCTGTCCCAGTGCAGCTTGGGCCCTGGCCCCCCACCTAATATGGGCCTGTCCAACGGTCTATCCTCAAACGGCTCAGGCTTGCAGTCCCATCTCTATCAGTCACATTTCCCTGGCATGTCGGCGTCTCTTTCTGGCCCCACAAACGTCTCGGGATCGCCACAGCTGTGCAGCTCCCCGGACAGTGACATGTGGAGAGGGACGAGCATCGCGTCGTTGCGGCGCAAAGCACTGGAGCACACAGTATCTATGAGCTTTACTTAGTGACTCCTTAAGCCTCCATGACCCGGTTCTCTTCTGCTTCTGGACGGTCATGAGAGAGAACACGGCCTAAAACCATCAAAACTGACGCACGGACTGAAGCAGCTGTGGTTTGGGGCTATTAATCTTGTAATTCAAATGGATTTTAACAATTACTGATGATGAATACTATTGTAATGACATAGACTATAGGCGGTTTTTGCGAAGAGCCAAACAGTCGTTGTATTTGCGTTTTTGGTGCGTCATGACGCACACAAGTTATTGTGTTCAGGTGAAGTTGTGTTATGTCAAACGGTTTCTTATCATGGTGACAGTAGGTTACATACTGCACACGCTGCACCGGCCGTGCACGTGTAATTATGCTCTGGTTATTTGGACGAAGTCAGCCGGGAGGCGCGTCTCAAGAAGGAAAAAAATAAATTGAGCGGATGTTGTGTGTACATAAGACATTCTGACTGTGTTCTTCTGGTCTTTTTGTGACATGTTTAACTTATTGTATGTGCTATTATTGAGACATTTCCTAAATGTTTGTTCTCATATCAAAATGCACCACTGACGGGTTTGTACAAATTTAAAATGACAAACAATAAAAGTAATTTTCAAGATTGTCAAATCGAGAATGATTTTTCTACACGTCTGTGACAGCTTGCTGGTAGACTCTGTCGAGCGTAGTTCCCAGTTTTCTTAAAGACCAAATTGAGCCAACACCAATTGCCTGACCAGCCACGGCCCTCCTCACTCCACGATGCCTGCTTTAAAATCACATAACAGGGGTCATCGTGCCGCCGTGTCTCATCTTACCTTTATCCATTTGGAGAGTTTGACTATTTTCATATTGGTTGTCCTGAATGTCAAAAATAAGTGCTGCCTCTGCAACAATGTAAAAACAAGGACTATTAAAAAGTCAATCACTTAAAATGAATCCTCTATAGGCCCGAACGTTTCATCATAACAACTTTCAGGCTCACCTCGTCAAAATACAATAATTAGTGAGAGCTTGATGGTGGTTCTTGTTTCCATTGTGTGTAAACTGGACCATTTTTCGACCACACAGGAACACAAGAAATCTTGGAAATAGATTTGAACGTATCTTTTATAGCATTCTACGCAAAAACTACATTGATGGTTTATTGTCCGAAGTTCCGTTCAAAGCGCGGCCTCGTATAGCTATACAATTTTCCATTATGAAAGTGAGCGTCCCTCGCTGTCTGTGTCAAAGATTATAAGTGTCAACTTGAGGCTGAAATCACAGCAGCTCGGATTAATCAGCGTGTTAACCTCATCTCGTTGTCAGCGCGAGGCCAATTTATGGTCACGCAATGGTAATTGATGGGATACGGCTTAGAGCAAGCAGCTCGGCTGCCTGTAAACTTATAATTAGACTTTCTGTAACAAAGCAGCGGGTTAAACAAAGAATTAATCACAATTAACAAAAGTGTATTACTTTTCTCATATTTAACAGTCGGCTCCCACCTTTATTAGCAGAAAATGTTTGCAGTAATTTACTGAATTATTGAAAATACCAGCCTAAATCGAGACCACGGAATAATTCATTTATTCCTCACAGTTTTCTCAGTCTTTACGAGCACTGTGTTTCTGTTGTACCCAATTAGCCAGGGAGAATGCAATTGCAAACAGAAAATCTATTTCTGATAAGTTTCTGTTTACAGATGCACAGGTCAGTCGGATAGTTAATGATCACGCGCCATTATTTTTACAAACAAAATGAAAAGTCCCATGTGCATGTTATTGTTGAATACCACGATAGTTCTTTAGCTTATAGGTCTTATAAAAGTATTATTATTATTATTATTATTATTAACCCGTGGGCCTAACAAATGGAGATTTTAATCAAAGATTAAGTGTGAAAGTAATGTTAATTTGGTGACAGATCAGGGAATCCATAAACATTAACAGAGAGTTTAAAACAATTTGGCCAATAAGTGCGCACGTGACACTCGTGTATAGGCCTACTGCAGTGCAGCCTATACCTCACCTGTCTCTGTTAGCTGTTGTACCCACCACATTCTGCCCAGTGCTGCTTACTGTGTCCTGGGCTGCAGTAACAGATGTGAAATCACATTACCCAAACGCTGCAATTAGTTTCACTCGCTTGTGGGTTAATGAGTTTGTGGAAATGTGCGACCCATTCCTCATTAGGTAATTTCTCATGCACTGACGAGAGAAGGAAAGAGACACATGGATGTAAAACTCTGTAGTTCACACAGGCAAATGCAGGCGTCTATATACAAGGGGTGAACCTGGACCATTTGGCCATGCAGTGGAAGTCTTGTATCTGAAGTAAATGTGAAATTCCAGTACTCTTTAGACGGAGCGATGTTGTCAGTCATTAGTGAGGCTTCAGTGTTGTCTGTGAGGCCGGTGAATAAGGCCCAGGGCAGACCTCTGTCAAGACACAGTGGAGAAGTACAAAGGAACCAATTAGCAATCAATTAGCGACATGTTTTGTCCTGCACCCTTTATGAGCGGGGACTTGAGCGCAGGTTACCACTGAGCATGTCCCATTGAACACACCAGCTGCTAGCCCTGCGCATGCTTCTCTCTGAATCAGGATAGCCCCGTGATACTGTCGCTTCACCCTGATATATGTACCATTCCTGCTTGAAATGCGAGGGGAGAAATTATGATTTAGTTTAGTTTGAAGCAATTATAAACAGGAACTGTTTTTGTTGCTGTACAAACACAATGGATGCTTTTGATTAAAGTCTAATAACTTCAAGCAGGTTTAATACATTTGAAAACCTAAACAATTATGTGATTAAAAACAATGTATGACAACAACGTGCGATATTAGCCGTATCTTGTTTGCATTCAGTGGATTCTTATTCTATAATTTTGTGGCATAGTTCATGTTCTGATTACGCATTTCAACATGATGTGGATATTTCTATAGTACAATCAGGGTTTGTATAATGTTTTTCATTTATAATATGGAGGGTAATTTATAAGAAATCAACAATAGGCACATTTGTGGATAATTTATTGGTTTGATTCTGCTCTTTCTGCTACATTATATGACTAAATGTCCTGCCTGTATTGCCATCCATTCTCTTAAAAGGTATAAAATAAACAAACTAAGGTTAAGAAGATCAAAACATGAATGATATATTGCTGATGCTTGAAACGGTGTTACGTCTGATACCAGTGGTCAGCTCTTATAACCATGTAGGTGATTCCAGCATAACGTTTTGTTTGTCTTTGTTGGTTTTTCGCAATAGTTGAGTAAATAAAGCACAAGTGTATATGGCGCGCACACACACACACACACACACACACACACACACACACTACAACGCTGAGAGATTGAAGGAAAGCACAAGCACAGTGACATCTGGAGGAGAAGTACCAAGAGAAGCCAGCGATGCCTCTCATGATAACAAGTCTGCATCTCAACCAGCTCCATCCATCATCATCAGGACCAACATCTGCTCTGAGCCTCTGCCCCCTTAAATCTCTCCCTAGCCCACCTGCACCCCACACCCCCTCGCTCTCCCCCTTCTGCACTTCTGTACCCTCCTTTCCCCTCCATTCTTCCTATAACACTCCTTCTCACCCACATCCCCGCGCAACAATCCCTGACTCACATCCAAAGTAGCTCCATTACAATCAGTGGCATGTGTGTGTGTGTGTGTGCGTAGATTTGTTTTGCTTGCAACCATCCTTAAAATCAATATTTAATGATGATGTTATCAGTGCTTTTATGTGTAATTTAGCCCAAGTGTCAGTATGAATGAGACACTGTCAGCTTTATGGCGGCGAACATTTATTTTCTGTTAATGGCTGCGCCTGCTGCTACACAAAGCGAAGCCCAGTGGAAGTTTGATGGATCTGTCTATTTGATCTGCTCATGCATGCATACACAGCCATGCTGGAATAGACTGCATATTCCCATATTTCTTCAAGTATAGACTTTTAGATAGGATTGTACAGCATATGATGGAGACTTTAGAGTAGGCGTTTATTAGTGGTGATGCTACAAAACAAACAACAGACAAACAACTTGCTTACACATAATCGTTATCGGAAGTACTTTAAGCTATTTCAAGTGGCACTAGGGTCATCTGTAATTTTCAACTTTTTTAATTTCAATTATAGATAATTTCATTAATGCAATAGTGATGTATTGAAGTGAGGTGTTTTTTCTGATATGATTTACACCAAGTTTAGTGCACTTTATATCTGCTTTAAACTCCTTTTAAATTTGATCAGGATTTAGGCCTGCTGGTGTTTGGAAGGTCAAATATTTTTTTTAGGAGGTAGTTAAGCTTGAAAAGTTTGAGAATCATTGTTATATAGTAGACAAACCGCTGTTGGTTTATTTTTTGGTCATTTGACTATGTATCGGTTCAGTATTGGATATTTGGAATCAATACCCAATATCGTATTTTTCATTACCGGCTTCAATGTCCGATACTAGTAACGGCTCGGTGCATCAAACATAATTAAATAAATAAATCCATCCATCCATTTTCTCCCACTTGTCCGTTGCCGGGTCGTGGGGGCAGCTGTTGGAGCTGCCCAAGTCACATAGCACCTGTCCCCTATGGCTCCTCCTACAGGTGGTGGGTCCACGGGAGGAAATAAATAAATACATTTTAAAAATGGAAAATTGTTGCTGAAGTGGTGAGTCTGAATGGCCTTGAAAGATTGTGAGAGTGACTGTGTCTGTGTGCATGAAAAATAATGTGTCAAAAACCTACATTCTTGAGTTGTAATTTTCTGCCTTGGGCACAGTGACATGTTTGGATGGGACGGCAGATTAATCTTAATTGTATATGTGAATATCCAATGTATTCCATATCCAATTTGAAACATTTGCAGGGAAGCTGGCTTTTTTTTTCCAAATCTACTGCAATTACTTTTCCAGCTCCAGAGGTGCTGGCCAACACTGTTGAGAGGCAATAATCATGATAGTTTTCTCAGTCATTTTTCTCCCAATAACAAGCCATTTTTAATCCAATTAGGAGCAGTAGCGTGAGAGGCATAATACCACAGCCCTTGGGACAGATGAGAGAATATGCAGGACATTTATCCCGACAGTCAATATTGAATTTCTCACCAAGCAGCTGTGCCTGACATTCTGTACCTCTGCACCGTGATCCGTCCTGATTAGAGCAGCTTTTCTACTTTATCAACATTCATTATGGGAGGTGCTCATGCACAACCACAAAAGCAGCAAAGTCAGACCTGTCATACACACACACACACACATATATATACATATGTGTGTGTATATATATGGTTGTGCTCAAAAGTTTGCATACCAGAGAACAGGAATGATGAAACAAAAACTTTATTATTATTATTATTATTTTTTACATTTCATTTAACCTTTATTTAACCAGGAAAGTCCCACTGAGATTAAGAATCTCTTTTTTCAGGGGAGTCCTGGCCCTACATACCCAAGTTCCTAATACTGTGTATTGCCCCCTTTAACATCAATGGCAGCTTGGATTCCTTTGTGGTAGCTGTGGATGGGCCTCTTTATTTCCTCGGATGGTAAAGCTTTTTTTGCAACAAGCATCCAGTTCCTGTAAATTCCTCGGCTGTCTAGCAAGAACTGCACATTTGAGATCTCCCCAGAGTGGCTCAATGATATTGAGGTCAGGAGACTGAGACGACCACTCCAGAACCTTTATCAACTTTAATCTGCTGTAGCCAATGAGAGGTCGACATGGCCTTGTGCTTTGGATTGTTGTCACGTTGGAACGTCCCAGAGCGTCTCATGCTCAGCTCCCAGGCTGATGAGTGACACTTTTCCTCCAGTATTCTGTAATAACATGCTGCATTCATCATGAAATCAATGTGGACCAAGTTAATATCTCCAAAACATCAGTGATCCACCTTTGTGTTTCACTGTAGGAATGGTGCACGGTTTATCACAGGCCTTGTTGACTCGTCCAAATGTAACGTTTATGGTTATGGCCAAAAAGTTTAATTTTGTTTTCATCATTCCAAATGACTTTGTTTCAGAAATGTTGAGGCTTGTCTCTGTGCTGTTTGGCATATTGTAAGTGTATACTTTGTGGCATTTGTGAAGTAATGGCTTTCTTCTGACTTGAACATGCAGCCCAATTTTCATCAAGTGCCTCCTTATTGTGCATCTTGAAACAGCTACACCAGTTTTGTTTACACCAGAGTCCTGTATTTCAGCTGAAGTTATTTCTTGGTATTTATTTGCATCCACAATTTTCCTGCCAGTTGTTCCTTTTGATGGTAGACCTGACCGTGGTTTGGTTTCAACAGAATTCTGCATTTTCCACTTAGAGTTTAAACGCTGCTGATTGATATACTCTCTGTACCTTGGATACCTTTTTTTTTTTCATAACCCTTTCCCATTTTATAGAGTTCAACTACCTTTTCTTGCAGATCTTTTGACAATTGTTTTGCTTTCCTCATGACTCAGAAGCCAGAAACTCCAGGGCAGCACTGGATGACCGATGCAAGGGTCTGTCAAGGAGCCCAAAAACTCACTGACCTTTTATACACACACAATAATTACAAACACAGATCACAGGTGAAGACGCTTACCTGTAGTTGCCAATCAAATCCGTTTGTGTCAACTTGTTGTGCGCATATCATCAGGCCAAGATCCTTTTTTTTTTCCTAAAAAGTGAAACAACAAATTGAACAAAAGCACCGTTTTAAGTCTAACGCGCACCAAAGCTCAACACTGCCATCGCGCGGTCACTTTGTGTCTGTGTGGAACTGTTTAATATTCATAAGTATGCATTATTCTCCTTTTTATTCATACACGAGACAGATGATCAATAGATTTGATTCCATCTCGGCTCCCACTTAATGAAATGTGTCTGTTATCCTAGTAGAGAGTGCTACAATTATGTCCCATCAGAATAAAGCTAATAAACTAGAAACTGTATGGAAAAAGAGCCTTCTGTTTATAGCTGCCTGTGGTCAATACATTTATGCAGCGCACTGAATCAGTGTCATTGAGCGCATTGATTAAGTGCGTTAATCAATGTTTTTTTTATAGAGGCCAGGACTCGGTGTAGGCTGAATGATGAAAATCACATTTAAAACAGGTCAAAGGCCCACCCACCTAAAACTGCTTTTACTCAAGCTACATAAATTATGATTAGTTCAACAGCTTTTCTTTGCAAAGTTTAGGGTATTGTTTTGCGACATATGCCCACACACAAGATACACATAAACCTAACGTAGAAGTGTTTGGAATTACGTTGAATTGTCCTTAACCAACTTGGAGAGAAAAGCTCAGTTTGTGCCCGATTGAAGAAAATGTTTTACTTCAGCATTTAAGATTTAAACCTTAATCTACACAAGAGCATTGTCCTTTTATATGTATGCAGGCCCTATATAATATTTGCGAAATCAGTGTCTGTTCACACATCGGTTAATGTTGGCTTGTTGATTCTTAATAGCCTATAGACTATTCATAAAAAGTTGATTCAGCTTGTGCCTGTACAATTGGCCTGTGCAAGAGGTCAGAAAATGGTCTGCTTGATTGGAGCCTGAGCCTGACTTGGAAGGTAATTAAAAGTAGAGTGTGTTATCCATCGCTCCTCATTAATATATCTGAATTAGGCACATTCTGGGGGGGAAGAGACGTGGAAGAAAATCTATGCCGCTTTTACACTCATCTCTCTTTGTCAGCTCGGCCCAAACGGGGAGTGTCGGCTCATTATCCCCCGCAGGAGATGAATGGGTCAGTCAGTCAGTGCACGGGTCTCTGCGTTGCTGGACGAGAGCTCTGGCAGTGATTCCTCTTCTTTCTCCTCTCGCCTAGCACGTGCGAGGCGGTAAACACGTAGAATGAGAACCAAACACTCGCGATAGTGTACGTGTTCATGGGGAGCAGGTGTCGACCATGGTGTGGACTGAACTGGCTGCATGCTGAGAAGGCCGGGAGGCAGATGATGAAGACGACGGACACAGGCGGCACTCACTTCCCGTGGCTGATACCAGTAACCAGCACGTGCATACAAAAAGCACATCAGTGTCTGACACTCCGGATCAGCAACAGTCTATATCCGGGATAAGTTGTTTTACAGACTAAACAAAAACAATTTGTGTTGGCATTTGTTTTCATTGATTTCCAAAACAGATACCGAACCTTTGAAACAATACGATGACGAATGTATCTGATCTGATCTGATCCAATACACCTTACATTTGTTTTAGTAGTTTTTCTTCTTCACCGCCAGAGGGAGCCCACGATCTGTTTTCAAATACTATTGACAACAGCAGTAGACTGGGTTCTCATGCTGCAACCAGATTAAAATACTGCCCTACAAAGGAAAAAAACAGTAATTACACTCTGGGTGAAACTGAGAAAACTGTCGTTTTAGTTTTTTTGATGCCCTGTCAAAATGGTTTGATCTTTATCATTTATTTCTTTTTTATTTTGTAGCTTTTTATGGTAGAATTATTATGGGTATAAAACACAAACTCTAAATTTACTCTAGTCCCTAAAAATGCACATACTGCACTTTTCCCTTGTACGAGCCTACATTCCACATATGGTTATACAAAGGAAACGTGCAGTATGTGCGTGTTTGTTGTGTCAAATGCAGATTTTTTGCTTTCTGGTATTTTATATATATATAGTATATATATAGTAAATGATCTGCGTCAGTATCAATCATCATTTGAGATGTAAAGTAGTTCATGTAAAGCATTACTTTCTAATGGTAAGTGGAATCCATATACTGTATTAAGTGTATGTATAATGTATATTAAGTACCTAATTTTTTTAAGAACCCAACCAATTTTGACTTGAATCAAAGTTATTCAACAAACAAACAAATCTAATTTGAATTTAAATGTTAAACTTTCTACAAAAATAATATATAAAAACTAAATATATAAAAATATTCCATGAACCATATCATTGTTTTTACTTTGATTAAACTTCTCCATGGATAGTTCCGTTATGTGGCTTTTTCGACCATCATCTGGTCCTGGGACAGAGCAATAATCGCTTTTTTGACCATTCGAAATCCACCGCAGTGACGGCTGATGAAGCCAAGACGGGTTTGCTGGAGAGGAGTCCTGGTTACCACGGCAACCTTAGTGGAATGCGCAGTAACTGTGTTCCCCCTGGTTTTTGTGTCAATTTTGTAGTTACTGCAAATTAAATTATGGATTTTCTCTAAAACAGAATAGTTTTGAAACAAACCACGTTGGTACAAGATAGTACAGATGAGAAGAAGTTCAAATCTGCTCTTAACTCAATTTTGACAAACTATGCAGTTACTGCCTTTTTCCTTTGTAGGGCAGAATAGTGAACTGCAGGCTTTGAGTATATGGATCAAGCCTATATATATATATATATATATATATATGACAAAATACTGTGCTATCTATAACAAAATAAAAACAATATATGTAGTTAAATATAACATTGCTTTTACCTAAAGAAGATTTAGACTGTAATGTTATGTTGTCTTTATTCAACCTATTGAGAGACAACCTATCAAGGAGTCCTGCATAGTGGGCGGCGGATTAGATGTAAACTTAACTCCATTAAATGTGCAAATGTGGTAAACCGTTACTGAACTAATCCCCTCCGACATCTTGTGCTGAGCATTGGTCTTAACAAATCTAACGCAGCTTGAATAGGTCATAATTGTTGTTAGCCCTCATCAGTCGAGGAGGTTGTTCAAATGAATATAGCACAGCCCATTCAGAAGTGTGGCCTTTTTGCATATGACGTCACAGGCCTGCATCATGTGGGAGAAGTGTCCGCAGTCATTACCTCAAGCACATCTCACAGCGAGCATTGAGCGCAGCCTCTCCACATGGTTCCAGATCGATGGGAGCGGGCGCAGGTGATCAGAAGCAGCATCATCACGGCCAGCTGCAGCGCGTGACCTTTAACAGGGGCACCTCGGACATCAATTATTAGCATCTCTGTAATGAATACACAGCAAACAACATTACATCACAGCAGTGCACCTCCACAAGCACGGTTTCCTCAATTAGACCAGCTCCACCAGAGACTAAACAAACCCCATTCAACATATTCATTCATGAGGTACAGCCTTAGTGTTACAACAGTTGTGAACATGACTGGTAAAATAAATGTATGAGTAAATAATGATACAGAGGCAATCAGACTGGTAATAATATGGTGGCTGAAGTGAATTGGACCTGGGTTTTTGAAAAGCTGACCTTGGGATCTGGGGTCAAATGCTCCAAACAACTGAGCCACTGTTGTACTGTAGCCCTCCCGTCCCAAGCCCGTCTGGTGATGTCTGACTCTCTTTTACAAATGGTGTGTTGTGCCGCTCACTTAACAACGCGCACGATCTTAAAATGATCTCACTCACGTCGCAAAACTTTAAAAACGGTCCCATTTTCCAACAGTAAAATAAAACAACTTGATTTTCTTCTTTGCCCCTCGGCTTTATTAGACAGGATGGGTGATAAAGGGTGAGACATTTAGCATAATGTGCCATGGCACCGAGGTTGAAGCAGGGTTCCTTGTACATGGCCTTAAACCACTTGACTTCGCCAGACTTGCATTGTTTTCATGATAAAGATTGGATTCATCATGAGGATCTACATTGTTTTAATAACGCCTCTAGTGTTGCAATATTATACATCCTTGTTAAATTATGTTGGCGCTACATTTGAACTTTAGCTAAAACAAAAAACAATCATATATCAGTTGTTGATCTCACCACCATACTCTCAGACCAAATCAAAAAAGGACTAAACCTGGTCTAAAAACAGCTAAATACAGATCTAAATTGGACTGAGTTATGTTGAAACTGAGTGTGAGCCAAGTAGAAAACACTTTAATGAAGTAAATAAGTTAGTGCTGAAGCATAAATGAAAATATCACCTGAAGAATCCCAAGTACCAGTGGTACTTCTACCACAGTTTGATGACAGCGGATCAACAGAATATTACAGACAATCAGACATGCCCATGAAACCTGCAGATTAAAGATACAAAAGAAAAAACGACAGTTCCCTACAGGCCCTTTACGTGCGCTTTCGCTCTGTCTTTCCCTGCCCCTCTTCTGCCCCCCGTCCACTGTCCTCCCCAGTCTCTTGTTAGTGTAGTAGCTTGTGATCCCAGTGTCCCTTGTCCTGTGTGTCTTCCGGTTGTATTGTTTTGTGACCTTGTTGGGTCCTAATGTTAAATGTGAATTTTCACATCAGCCTGTCTATGGACAACAGATGGAAATTAGCCTATAGCTAAAATCTAAGTAAGTAAGTAAGTAAGTGCTTTATTGTCATTGTACAAGTGTACAACGAAATAGTGTTTAAGTGTCAGTCCTGAGCTGCTGCGGCTGAGCCGCGCTGCCACTGTGTGTCAACCTGACCCGCATGACCTTGGAGGTCGGGGGAACTGTAGCACTCGGAAGAAACCTGGCTGACTGCCCTCTGTCTCCTCTGATCTTCTGAAACAGTGAACCGCCTCCTGGATTTGTTACTGTTTCAGTGCGTGGTGTCCTGCACTGGTCAGCTTCTCCACCTCCTCCTTCCTCTTCCTCCTGCAGCTCCCTCCGCTCCAACAGTCTTTCACCATCTCCTTGTTTGTCTCTTTTTTGTTTCCTGTAGCTCCTCTTGTGACGCCTCGACTGTGCTGCAGCTGTGGGGGCTCTTGGTGTCTCTTCAGTGTCTCAGAAGAAGACATTTGTAGGTCTCAAATGGGTTTAGCTGATAAGCTGGCTGTTTACTTTTAAAAAGCTGCTTTCTTCAGGACCATTATGGACTCTCAAAATAAACAAATCCACCAGACCGTCACAAAACACAGCAAAGATGAACAAAAGTCTTCAGAAAAACAATGTGGAACATAGAAACCACAAATGCAGTTCGCAGAAAAAGCAAAAACATTAAGCTGTACCAGGAGAGAGGGAGGTTGCCTCGTGTTTTCACATCGCCATGACAATTAATCTGACATGTTTACATATTTTAAATAGTATTTAATCTGTACTGTTCCTAGTTAAAGGGACTAGACGGAGTTTAAAAATGTTAAAATGATGTATTTTCCTCCCCCTACATGTTCCTGTCATGTCCTCGTGTAGAATGAGCCCAGACCTGTTCACCAACTGCCTCTAAAATCCTGCACTGTCAAAAAGGTGTTAATTCGGGTCGAAGTCATGCACGAGCTCGATATAGAGACTGCAGTTACGCGGAAGACCTGAGGTGGCATTAGTGCGTATAAAATGACCAACTTGCATCCTTTAACTCTTTGTGAAGTTGTATTTTGTTTCATTTATGCATGATCAGTCCGTCTCCTTGGGAGCAACATCTGCTGCCCACCTGCTGATGTCATGAGGTAGTTCAGGCAGCTACACCAAACATATTTTTGATGATTAAAATAACCAATATATTAATGATAGTTACAAGTCCTGTGATTTGCTTTGGTATTTGGTATATGTTTTATATCTGCCTCCAATGTGTTCTAAAGGACACACTAACATTGCACAGCAACGTCTCCAGATGTTCATGACAAATGTGTAACTAATTGTTACTTATTATTGTTGGTTGTTGAATGTTCATTGTGTCTGTAGATTTAGTTTGTAAAGAATTTTATGTCCTTGCATGCAGGGTCATTTTTGCACGATAGCAATGAAAAGTTAGGTCTGTTGAGCAAACACAAACACCAACATTTTGAGTTTAAAAGTTTGTTTACATGTTTCTCCCCATGAATATGAATAAATTATACCAGGTCTGTAGTGGAATTAGCTTCACATTAATCATCATGCTATCTGCACTGATAAACAAATAAATGACAGGATGCAATAGGGGAAATGCTGCAGCCCTGATCCAAGAGCCTGGAGCAGGTGGGAGAAATATCTAAGGTGCAACTAAGCACTGACAGACCATAGCGTGGGCTTTTTCAATACCTTAGTAGTAGGCAGTGTTGGGTAGTAAGTGAATACTTGTATTTAGAATACTCATTTAGAGCACATGTTTCAGGACATTTAGAATACAGTTACTTACCTAATATCAAAGGAATACCTCACAGTACTCAATCATTAAATTTCAGTTTCATATTCATAACAATAAGATTAAGAAGATCTAAACAGCTGGTGTAGCAAGTCTAGCTGCATGTTTTTAATCATAGACCGCTTTTATGCAAGATTATGATGCTAATCAACGTGCAAGTATTGAGAATACAGTACTATGATTGGTCAAAGTAACAGAATACGTTACAAAGTACACTTTAAGATAAGTATTCAGTATACTGTAACTAAATACAATTGTAAAGTATTCTCCACAACACTGGTAGTTGCTTTTTCACATGTTATAAAAATGACAAAAGTTAACAGAAATGCTATTAGACCTTCAACTATCAAGATATGTAGGTGAGAGCTGCCCTCCTCATGACATCAGACTTTAGGAGTTGAGTTCTTCTAGAGAAGGATTACTCAAATATGAATGAAACGAAACAGGTCCAGCTCAGCTTTACAATATTACACTATAACGTGGCTCAAAGAAATTTTAGCGTAAAATGGGCCTCATTTTCCACTGGTTTAGACCAGTGGAGTGTGTAAGAGGTCAGTTCAAGCTGTATGAATGTGTGGAAAAGTGACAAACTCGTTGTGTGATAGGAGTTTTAGCAAAAATAAAACAAAATAAAAATAAAAACTGGTGCTTGTTATAGGCTAAGGCTGCACATGCAAATGTTATCCAGCAGCACATAGCTATTCAAGAGAGTATACCACTATCATAATGGCATGATAGTTCACTTGTTCCCCCAAAACTGGACATCAATATTTATTCATATGCACATGCCTAAAGATCAACTGGAGTATGTGCCTAAACAAAACAGAAAGCATTGTGCGCAATGTAGAGCACACTTTATGATGGTTAGGGAGTAACTTGTGCGTCCAAATGTTTGATCCAGATTCATACGGTTCGGTTGAGGAGCCTGGAGCTGGCGCGTCTTTGTTACGCTCATTATGCGCTGGCTCGGTGCCTCTCGTTGACCCTGTGATGCGGCCTGCCACAGCGCGGCTATAAAAGCCGCAGCTCTCAGGCTGCGCTGTATTCTCTTCAAACTCACTTCATGATGATGGTAGCTCCGCGCGCACAGCTGCTCCTCTTCCTCGTGTCCCTCTCTTCACGGACGGGTCTCAGCCGATACATAGAGGTAAGGCTTGGCCACGTGACGGTAGCATCCTGTCATTGAACTGTAAACTTTTCTCTGATGTTACTCCGCAGGAGAACGATGCCTCTGACGGACTGTACTCCTTGTTGAATCTGGAGCAGAAAAGGGGAGCAGAGGACTTCATTTTTCGTCGACCTCTCAGTAAGTGGTTTACAACATATTATTTAACGGGCTTGAAACTGGAGTCTTTAATTCCCCTTCCCCCCTAAAAAAAATACAAAAAACTAAACTATAAATGTTTTATTATTATTTAAATGTAATGTGCCAATCTATAAACCAAAAATGGGTGTTAAATGTAGTAATTTACATATTAGGCCTATTCCCCCAAAGTAGAATTATCGCAGCTTGATTGAAGTGTGTGTTTTTGTTGGCTTTTTGAAAGTATGTTTTAATTTAAAAAAATATTTACTCTTCATCTGACTGAGATAACACTTTTTTTTTTGCCAACACAACCTACAAACAAAAACTCATGGACACTTGTGCAAATGTGCAAACGCTCTGTTTTAGATTTAAAAAAGTTATATTTTAGAGTTGTTTTGGTCCTGATTTTAAGTCATGTTTTGACACAATTTGTTGAAAAAAACAAGTTGCTTCAGATTTGTGTTTCACATTTAGAATGACAATTTTGCAATAGTTATCAAATAATGTTTTTTCCCCCCTTATACTGGGCAGTTGTAATTTGTGGTCTTTCTGTAAGAGTGTAATCTCATGTTTTGTAGGGTGCTTGGACATGCTGGCCAGTGAAGGCTCCTTCACCTTCATGGCGTCCCATCCACAGCTGGCGTGTGCCACCTTCGTGATTGCTGAGCCCAGTGAGGTCATCAGTCTGGAGCTGTCTGACGTCAACATTGACTGCAGTGCCGGAGACTTCATTAAGGTCACACAAAACACCCCCACACCAGCATCCCAAATTGGTCTTTACCACAGTCAGACGAAGCCTGAAGTCTTTTCTGTTTCACTGATATGTTGCCGATCGTGTCTAAGGCAGTGTTTGAGGCATGTCTTCCTTCTGCATTTGTTTATGACTCAGGGTCAGAGTGGGATGAAAAGTCTTTGCGATGAGGCCAAGTTTGTGTGGGTTCAACAAGTGCCATAAGGTTTTTTTTTTTTTTTTTTTTACCACAAAACCGGAAACAGGTCTCCTAAATGTGGGATGTTCTGAAAACTCAAACTCATCAACAACGCTCTGGGCATCTTCATTCAGCAGGGAAACCATGGCGCATCGTTTCTCCTGAACCGCTAATACTTCAAAGATTACCAGTGTATTTATAGAAGAGAATTTGCATGGATTTAGGATGGTTTTATTTCAGAGTGTCTAAGAGCCCTGCACAGATGATGATGCTGTAAACCTGGAATTGACTGTTCAACATTAATTTATTTTACATTTGTGTTTCTCTCCAAAATTGCTCTTCACAAGTGTTTCAACTCAGGAATTGTCTTAAATTGTCAAAAATGCTGCTTTGTTTTTTCTATTTAAGTATGTAACATATTGTATTTCAATAGAAAACTATATGACATTCATTATTTAAACAGTAACATAATGTAAAGACGTGTATTCTACTCCTGGTTAGATGTTTGATGGCTGGGTGCTGAAAGGGGAGAAGTTCCCGAGCAGTCAGGACCACCCTCTGCCCTCGCACCAGCGCTACACAGACTACTGTGCGTCCAGCGCAGCCGGCTCTGCTGCCCGCTCCTCTCAGAACGTCGCCATGGTCTTCTTCCGTATCCAAGGGGCCGACAGTGGCTTCACCCTCACCGTTAAAAAACTGCACAACCCTTTCCGTAAGTCCTGTTTTTTACACCAGAGTTTGATTTGCAGAAAATTCTGATAAACATGCACCGAGGACATGGCCAGAGTGAGGTGTACATTGGGTTTAGTGTTTAGAGCGGGCTGGAGGTCGTGTGCGCGCATGTGTATCCTTCCTGAACATTTGCGCTTGGCCAAGCATTAATCAAGGCCCAGGGCGACAGCAGGAGATTGAATGAGAGGCATGCACCTGTTTTCCAGCTGCCTGACAAACATGGTGTGAACACTGTGTCAAGCAACGTAACAATCAGAGCAGACACAGAAGACTGGCACAGTCACCAAGTCTGAATGGGCTGTGTATAAGTAAACAGTATAAATCACATTGTATCTGTCCGCGAGCAGAAGCTGCCCTCTGGCCTCGCTGCTGTGGCGTCATATGTTTCATTTGCGTCATAAGCTCAATAAGAAACAAACAGGACGGACTATTATGTTCACTGTATCCATTACACAGAGACACACATCCAAACTACACAAGAGCAAATTACGACAAATTGAAGTCTACAATTTTGTGCAATCAAAGGATTATTATGGGAAAGTAGTGTTTTTGTGCTTACTTGGTATGCATGCCCCATAACAAGATGTTATTCATATCTTTCAGCGTGCCATAATAAAACTGGAGCTTAGTAATTGCTTCATTGAGTGATTGGCATTTCATTCACAACTGACAAAATGACAATCTCTTGAATAATGTCTTGTTTCAGTCAGTGTAACTAAAGAGCTTTCAGTTCACATTGCATTATTTCCATTTCTTCATTGTCTGAAGTGAAATTGGATTTTCATGCTTAGTGCTAATTGTGCCTCCCCCACAGTCACTTCTGATCAGGTCTAATCTGTACCGCTGGGTGTCAATAATGAGTTTGTGGGGTGAAGGGAAGTGTTAATTTGACGTGGGTTGTTCTTGTGTGTGTGCAGCTTGTAACATCATGTCTCAGAGTCCAGAGGGCAGCTTCACCATGGTGATGCCACATCAGCGCAGGAACTGCAGCTTCTCCATCATCTACCCTGTGGAGATCCGATTGACAGAGCTCAGCTTGGGGCAGGCCAAAAGCAATGAGCTCATCCCACAAGTGAGACACTCACACGTGCACACGCACAGATGTGTCCATTCAGTCAGCGCTGCACAGACACTTGCACGCGCATTGCGCACATACAGAGAGATGTGCTCAATACTAGCCATTTAGAGGATTCAGCAGAATGTCCAGTATTTTTGAATATTATTAGTATAAGTGCTCACTTTAGCACTCTTATAACCACACTTACACAGACACCTTTTTTATTATTATTTTATGATAAAACTATGTGGAGGTTATATTAAAATATATTTCTCTGCTTCATAGAGGTCATAGTTAAAGACACAGACACATGTGTGGCGCAGAATAATACAAAGTGTTGATAAACCAGGCAGAAGAAAGAGTCCTGGCAGTGACTCTGACATTCGCTGCCAGACTCTGACATTATGATAAAGTGCACTAACACAGCCAAATACAACAGGCTGACATTTCCTCTCTCAAATGTTAGGGGCAGTTATCCAAGGGATCCAAGCCAAGTGTCAGAACAAAATGTTTGTGTTATCTAATTCAAAGCAAATGTGTTATAATCTGCAAGAAAAGGGCAAACCCTCTCTCCATGGTGTCTGTGGGAACTACATATTACTGCTGTGCATACATTTACGTCAGTGCAGTGTGTAGGCAGAGGCTAACTGAGAATTAAGGCACTTCAAACACCACCTTCTTACAATATCTTTATTGTGAGAAAAACATCTTAACTGGATTATGGTGTGATTATCTTTTTCATTATTATAGCAAATTGTAGTAATAGACATGCATGGCTACAGGGGTACAGTAATGATGCCACTGAGAGGGAACAACTGCAGACAAACTTTTACTTAATCGGCATTTAGCACTAGTTAACTGGGTTCTACACATTACTAGAATCATCTGCGTTCCAGCCGTAGTTGTAAAAACAATACAGTAAAGAAAATAGTTAATTGTGTCTGTGACAAAGGATTGTGTGATGTGTGCAGCGGCAGGTGTGGTCAGGCTGCTCACGGTCAGGTGACTATGTGGAGCTGTTGGGGGGAAACGGAGTGGACACGTCCCACATGTTTCCTGTGGCTGACCTCTGCTTCTCCCTCAGTGGACTTGGTAAGTTTTAATGCATATGTGGAGAGCACAGTATATAGACAAAGCTATACAACATTAAGACAGAGGTGATATATTTCCCACTGCCAATCAGTATTTTGAAAGAAGTGTCCCAATCAGTCAAAAGTGTTTCTCTTTCTGTTTCAGCTCAGATGAAGATTGGCTGTGATAACTCGGTGGTGCGACTGGTGTCCAGTGGTAACTACGTAAACCGTGTCTCATTCCAGTATCGGGTTCTGGAACAAAACGAGCTGCCCAAAGCTGCCGAGAACAGCTTGGACAACTTCTGCTCTGTGGAGTGAGGGCGCTCTGCGCACACGCACTGACTTTGTATTTGGTTTTTCACCGTGTAAACACCGACTTCACATGCATTCAACAAACAACATACAGTTTCTTTGCCTGCATTTACATTACCAAAATGTGTTGTGTAAGTTATATTTATTCAGTTATTTTATTATACCGTATGACTTAATTAAGCATTTTCTGTTGTTTTATAAAAAGTACAATGCCTTCAAAGCCAGAGACATGTATTATTCTCATTTCAGATGTCACCTCTGTTTATAATATTATGACAATTAAAAATAAACACTCGCATGTTAAAGCACATTTTCTGTGATGTTAAAAATGAGTTTGGGAGGAGTATATTTTAATGCTTCATGTTCTGAATCGTCTTTATTGGCATTCAGCAGAAAGAAAAAATGCTCCATAGAGGATATAAATATGTCAACAAGTTTTCTATCATCTCAGTGTTTGAGAGGTTCCTGATCTTAGAAGTAAATCAAATCAAAGTGAGCATAAACTGGCAGTGCTTTATGTTTTGGGTAAAGTGAAGAATCATTTTTTTGGCAATATGCAATGATATACTGTAGTTATAGCAAATCAAACAATTGAAACAATTGCGGATAAAAATGTTATTGTTTTGAAGATGTTGCTCTGCGGCGATTCTGGTTCTGGTTTCCTCAGCAATACACCGCACATTTAAGTGCCTTACAACTACAGTTTTACAATTAAAGTCAGTCATATGTAACCAATCAACTAATATACATAAATAAGAAGTGAAAAATAATTATTTGTTGTGAGCATGTGACGCACATACTGTATTTGTCTTTTTTTTCTCATAATCCCATCATAATCCCTTGTTGCATTAAAAATACCCTCAGGGTAGTTAATAAATTCGCCACAATAATTGAAACATGCAGTGATTAACAGGTTTACACAGCTCTCTTGTTACTGGTCACCCCTCCCTCTCTCTGCAACAGGAGAGCTCTGAATGAACGCAGCTCTTAATGGGATTACAGCCTCAGTGCTTTTATTCAGCTCGACATATTTCTAAATGCGTCTTGCCTTTGAACTCCTCTTTACATGGGATTAATCTCAAACCTGCTCAACCGCAATGATTTAGTTAAGCAGCGGATGTCTATTCACTCCATGCAGTGCAATGTTCTGTTCCACAACATGTCTATGAGGCCATCGCAACAACTATATTTTAGAATAGTTTGTGTTCTAAACTAAATCTATAATGTGTGCGCTTTAAATGGATTTGTGAGAAGCCAAATTTGAAATGCCCAATTAAAGGGGCTGGATGGAAGTAGTTTTTACTCGCCACTGCCACCTCAGGTCTTACGCGTAACTGCAGTCTCTTTGTTAAGCTCATGCATGACGATGGAGATAGTTGGTTTTTCGCCCGAAATACCAACTCTTTGAGTGTCAGTGCAGGATTTTAGCAGCAGTTGTAGGTCTGGGCTCCTTCTACACATTAGGACATTACTGGAGCATGTAGGGGGTGGAAAATACATAATTTCAACATTTTTAAATTCCGTCTAGTCCCTTTATCATAGGCCCCCAAATACTCCACTGAGTAGTCGGGGATTCTTCTAACATTTAACATCGCACCCTTCACGGGACAATGCAAAACACATGTATAAACCATCACTTTTATTTATCTGCATCAATGCACCTTTTCTATTGACCTTTAGCTGCCAACACATCATCATCACATCATCACGTCTTGGAGACAGAACATATAAACAAATTTGCTTCCAAGCAGAACTACGCAAGAGCATATTTTGAGTTCATCAATTTTACCATGTGTGTGATCTTTCATAAACTACTTTTCTATACTTTGTGGAGATGACTTGTTTACGTGGACCTTCTAGCTGCACTAAGCCACCATTACTTTGCATGCTTTAGGGACATTAGTTACACTGGTTTATCCCAAAGTACTTTAGACATACAATAATTGCATATCAATAAACAAGTCCATGTATAAACAAGTTGGAAGAAACATAGTCATGAAAATACCAATATCGGTCTCAAAGTGAACATTTCCAGGTAATGAGTGTCTCAATTGGGAAACATAGCATAGCTAGAAAGAAAACTACCAGCAGACCAGAATAAGCTGATCTCAGGGGCCTACAGAGTTCATAGAGGGGTTATAGAGGGCTCTATAGGTCACACCTCTACCATTAAGAGACTTATGAACTAGTCCTGACCATGGTCCTTGCTCAAGATCTGAAAATGATTCCCATGTGCTGCTCCTGACGGAGAGCTCCACTGGAAAGAAAGAAGAAAAAAAGAAACATTACAGAGAACAGGTTTTCATGGAAACTAGCGCATTGTGACGTAAGACGATGAAGCAATGATAGAGCTTGTGTTTTGAACTAACTTCTAATAAACATACAGTATAACCTTAGCTGACATTAGAATCATTTCCAAACGTTTTCATTGGGGTGGCCCAGAGGTGGGGCACTTGGTTTAGGGTGGCACCAGGACTGGAACAAGACTTTGTGGCCTTAAACTAGATTGGAATTGAGAACACTTTCACTTCTGCATTCTAGCACATTTAAATACATAAGCTAGTTCTCATTTGTAGCCAAGTCTCTATATATTACCTATTGTTTGGTGATATAGGCCCCCACAGAAACAAATTTCTCCATCATTCTCCGACCCGCATCCACCAATTCCTCTGTGAAGTTACCTTCAGAAGTTCCTTCATATCAGTAGAACACTGGCTTTCAGATGGACGTTCCCTCATTCAACAGAACAGACACATGTCTTTTCCTGGACAGCACAGCCCACTTACGTCACAAGAATCACAAGTTTCCCTTAGGGTCTACTATTAAAACCCTTCATATTTACAGCATTTACAGCGGGAACCATATGTTTACATACACTTTATGAAAATATAATTTGTTTTCTCATTGTCTGACATGAAACCAGAATTAACTTAGAATTCAATTAGATTTGTTTTTATTATTAATTTTTGCTAAATGCCAGAAGAATGAGAGATAGATTTTTTTTAGAAACATTGTTGTTACTTTTTACAAAGTCAGACGTTTACACTAAAATTACTTTACCGTTAAACATTTTGGGAAAGCCCAGATGACTGTCATGACCTTGGAAGCACAAGTCTGGTTCATCCTTGGGTGTAATTTACAGACACTTGAAGGTGCCAGGTTCATTGGTTCAAACAATGATGGAAATGACCAGTTATCATACAGATCAAAAAGAAGGCAGGTTTGGTGTCCCAGAGATGAACGTGCTGTGTCTGAAATGTGAATATTAACCCAAGAACAAAAGCAAAAGACCTGGTGAAGATGCTGAACCTGGTAAGAGTTTGTCATTATCCAGAGTGAAACAAGTCCATGGGCTGAGAGGGAACTCTGCCAGGAAGAAGCCCTTACTCAAAAAGAAAAAAGCCAGGTTGGAGTTTGCAAATAAAAAAAAAAAGAAAAGACTTTAATTTTTGGAGACATGTCCTGTGCTATTAAAAATAAAATAGATAAAAAGGTTTTGGTCATAATGATCATTGGAGGAAAAAGGGGGAATCTTGCAAGCCTAAGAAAACCATCCCAACTGTGAAATACGGGGGTGGCAGCATCATGCTGTGGGGCTGTTTTGCTGCAGGAGGGACTGGTGCACTTCACAAAATAGATGACATCATGAAGAAAGAACTATGTGGAAATATTGGAGCTACATCTCAAGACATCAGCCAGGAAGTTAAGGCTTGGGCGCAGATGGGTCTTCCAAATGGACAATGACCCAAAGCCAAGTTGTCAATACTGGTTACAAAGTGGCTTAAGGATAACAAAGTCAATGTTTTGAAGTCGTCATCACAAAGTCCTGATCTCAATCCACTTGAAAATGTTTGGGCAGAGCTGAAAAGGCATGCAAAATGGCCTACAAATTGGTTTCAATTACACCAGTTCTGTTTGCAGGAATGAACCAAAATTAACTATTGTGAGAAGCTTGTAGAAGGATATCCAAAAGGTTTTACCCAAGTTATACAGTTTAAAGGCAATGCTACCAAATATTGATGAAATGTATGTAAACGTTTGGTTTTGTAAAAATAATATAAACCCGTGTAGAAAATGTTATCGCTCATTCTTCCAGAATAATAAAGTCTGTATGATGCTATTATGTTCTTATAGCCAGACCTTTATGTTGATTTCATACCTGACAGTTTTGGCTACAACAGTGGCTTTCCTCAGAGGTTGTCACGCGGTGTTGCTGTGACGTGTCTGGTCAGCTGATTTATACAGTTATTGGCTCTGTCTTCCTGCTTGTAGTAGCAGGTTGACATCACCATCCACAGTCCAACTTCTTCAGTACTGTGTCCCAGGTGTGGGAAAGTTGGTACACCCCCTCGTCCCGGTTCACAGTATGGGCACGCTTCCGGATCTCGATGGCTTCTCTGATCCAATGGTGCTATTCGTTGCTCTTGGTGCCGATAACACTGCCGCTGCTCACTGCTCCCCACGGGTTAGTTCAGTGGCGTTGAGGGATGGCTTAAATGCAGAGGACACATTTCGTTGTACAGTTTATGTATAATGACAAGTAAAGCAACAAACAAACATTGTCCCAATCCATGAGGTGGTTCTCCCTCTTGCAGTGGTCTGATATGGCAGACTTCAGCTGTTCCTGTTCTGCTTGTCGTCTGGTGGCTCGTGTGTACGCCTCTGATGTTTCCATTTAAATTCTGTTCTATGCTTTTTCTTCCTGACGTTGAACGCTGTACCAGCATCAAACATGGATCTGCAGTTTTGCTGTTTTAAATGTGATGTCAATTTGATATTCAGCAGTTAAGACATGTACATTTTATATTAGCTGCTCGTCCTGAACCAACAGTTCATAACTAATTTAAATATTTACACCACATTATCACCCTGCACCCAGTTTATTAGTCATGTTTGATCTAATCAACTCAGCGCTTGATATGGTGCACCGCAAATTATGTTTTTATCAGTGTCAATTCACCTTTATGTCATGACTCACACAGATTAAAAGTGTTGAATGCCACAATCACTAAAGGACTCTTGGCCAGATACAAACACTGACTGTGGAACATACAATAGTGCAGCAGACTGCAGCACACCCTGTAAGTTATAGGCCAAACCACAGATGTTTCATTTTTTATTGTACAGTTTATTTGCTGTTGTCCCGGATAAAGCGGAAGAAAATTGATGGATTTATTTGCTGTTGCATTAGAAGCTATTGATGTATAGCCATTTAGGTTTGGTTTTCACCATGTTTGCATTTCTTCAGTTGTTCAATTTTTTCAGTATATTATTATGATAATTTAACAGCAGCAGCAACAACAACGACTACAATTCTCCAAATATTGATGAGATATATTCAGCAAAATGGATCAGTTTGTGGATCAGGCTGGGATATTATATTTTCTCTCTGGTGCCCTCTACTGATCAACTTTAGCTACTGCAATTTACAGTGTTCATCAAAATGTCCCTACCTGATTTTTTTTTTTTTTTAGAAACATTTAAAATCTTGCCAGAAAAGAGTCAAAGTCAAGAACATTTTGGGACAGCAGCTACATATTAATTTGTCTTACAGCACACTGGCTGTTGCGAGTCAGTGCAGATGTTTTGTGTGTGTCAGATATGTGTTATGACAATAGCCATCATGGGAAATCCTAACAACAGAGGGGAGTATATCCCATAATGCTGTGCCCCATTACACAGCTCTCCAGAGCAGCAGCTCACTCCCACAGAAAATACATTGTTGCAAATATCACTCCTCGTGTACTCTTTGGTGATCAGGTTATCTGCAACTGAGAAAAAAAAGTAAATAAAGTTACTTCACAATATTGTTAGGATAAGGCAGTTACAGGTGCATTACACAACTTTTTATTTGAAAAGAAAAGTTGATATTTGTGCATATTTGACCATGTAGTGACCCATGGCTGTGTGAGTGGTCAGCATGGCGCTTTTACTTTCTGTCACAGTGTTCTCTAGGATGCTCCAGGATCAATTGTTTGGAAGGTTTTCACTGCTGACGGACCCTCAAACCCGAAAACCTACAAAACAATTGATCCTGGAGCGTTGTAGAGACCACTGTTATTGAAAGTAAAAGCGCCATGCTGACCACTCATACAGCTGCTGGGTCACTAAGGTCAAATACACATAAATATCAACTCTTTTCTTTCAGCATAAAAAGGTGCAGAATGCATCTTTAAATAAATGTTACTTGTGATTGAATAAATGTTTGGCTTTTTCGTGTGTGAAATTATCTCTTCATCTTATCTATATCTTTTTTCTTTCTTTCTTTGTTTGACTGTATTTAACAAGAAAAGCCCTACCGATTATTCAGAATCAGTTGCCAATGAACTTACTTATTGAAGTGCCACAGCGGTCATAATGACGAGGACAGTTCCATATCCGTGTACAGGAGCCGGGGTTCACACTAAAACATGTATAACACTGCAAACCCATGGCTGAAATGGAAGTAAAATTCGAGCACACAACATAAAACTTGGAACATAAATATTTGGAAATGTTTATGATGTAGCAAGTACTTACCCCCTGACAGGGTCGTGCATATTATAGCTAGAATTGCACACGGCCTCATGTTAAATCGCTTAGGCACAGCTCCAGACATAAAACAAAATATTGAAATGGTATGACATTTGACAAGTGTCCTTGAAGTTAGGGGGGTAGCTCTACAGTGGGTTACCAGTTACTTAAAAAAAAGAAAACAATGTGTGAAAATCGGTGATTATCAGTCGAGTTGTCGACAAATTGTCTGTGGTTTACCTCAAGGTTCCATTCTGGGCCCAAAATTGTTTAATATGTATATTAACGACATTTGTAAAACGTCTCAAGTACTTAAATTTATCTTGTTTGCTGACGATACAAATAGTTTTGCATCAGGAGACGACTTACAACAACTGTGTCGGATTGTTAACTTGGAACTCAAAAGTGTCAACAAGTGGTTCAAACTAAATAAATTATCTCTAAATCTGAGTAAAAGTAAAATGATGATATTTGGCAACTGTAATTCCAATGCTCAGGAAGTAATTCAGATAGAGGGTGTTGTTATCGAGCGAGTGCATGAAATCAAATTCCTTGGTGTGATTATTGATTGAATTACTTGGAAATCTCATATTAAATATATATCTACGAACATTTCTAAAAGCATTTCAGTAATTGCAAAAGCACATTTTAAACATCAAAGCTCTACATACCTTATACTGTTCTCTGATTTTGCCCTATTTATATTATTGTACTGTGGTTTACTTATAAAAACACAGTTAAACCAATAGTATTGTTGCAAAAAAGAGTTATCCGAGTAATTCATAAAGTTGGGTTTTTGGACCACACAAACTCATTATTTTTAAATTCAAAGATCATGAAGTTTTGTGACATTGTTGAGTTCCAAACTGTACAGATGTTATACAAAGCAAGGTATACCAAGCCAAATACAGAGAAGGTTCCAAGAACGTACTGGTTGTTATGGATTACGTGATGAATTAAACTTTAGGATTCAGAAACATAGCACAACTCTGAAAAGTTTTAGTCCAACAGTTAATGGTGTACAACTGGAGATGGAATTGAAACGATGTCCAAACATCAACCTGTTCAAATATAAATACAAACAAAAGACTTTTGAAATATACAGACAAGAAGAAATACGTTGCCACTAGGGGGAGCTGTAGGATCAATTATGTGTATTTTTTCCTCTATAATCACGGAAGAGTGTTGCTGCTTGGAACGGTTGTCATTCTATTGCTCAAATTTACCAATGGAGAATTAGTGTTGGCAGGTTATGGATCTGTTGAGAAGAATCCTCCCAACGGGCTCAAAACCTTGTCTGTTGATGCACCACTCAACATAGGAACATCATCTACAAAATCATTTGTTAGGGCAGCTGTGTGGGGGTTTGTTGATGGGGAGTTACTGCCCTCTTCAACTGGCCCGCTCTACACTCTGGCTTTTTAATGCACCACACTATGCAAGGCTACATCATACTTCACACATAACTCAATTAAATAAATATATAATAATAATAATGATAATGATAATAGTAATAATTAAAGCCGCTCGCGGCGATAAAGGCCCTCGCCCCCTTGCGACCGCCCCCCCTTGCGACCGCCCCCCCTTGCGACCGCCCCCCCTTGCGACCGCTCCCCCTTGCGAATGCTCCCACTTGTGACCGCCCGCTCTCGCCCAAACCTGCTCTGGCCTCGGCCTTACACCCAACCTGGCCTCACCCTTGCCCCGGCCAGTTGTGTTATTTGTGCGATAGGAAGCAGGTTCATCGAGAGGAAGGAGCCTACAGCAGAGAGGAGTGCAATGGCGTTCCGGGTAATTAGGAGAGTGGGGGCGTTGTTGCGGCAAACTGCCCATCACCCCGCCTCCCTCTGCAGAGCCCAGGTGGAACCAATTCTGAAATTAGCAGAGCACACCTGGGCTGCTTTAAATGACGCACCCATTCACCTGTGGTGTCATTCACAGGGAGCAACAGGGACACCCCGGCAGTAAAAACCCCAGCAAACTGCTGCCTAACAAAGGGCAAGAAAAACTTTAAATCTTAAACGCAGTGCAGGACCGGGCACCCGCAAAAGAGACTCTGGAGGGACAGCCGGTAAGAATCTGGACTGCTTGTGAAGCTGAACTTTATCAATGCACTCTATGCCACGTGCTTTGCTGTTTACTATTTCTACTTTCTACACTGTTGTTGAGCGCACATGTATGGTTTTGTACTTACACTGGGATATTTTGTGTTAAGGTTTTTCACCTACCACTATTCATCAATAAATTGATTTGGAATAAAGAGAGTCGAGTGGATTCCAGTTTATAATTCTCCAGAAGCGTTGCCCACCCTACTCAAGCATAGGAACCCGCACAGTTACATATACAGCTTGACAGGCGTTTCCCGGTGAGCCGCGCAGTTGCGGTGCTTCTGGGCTGAAGGAATGAAATAATGAATTAATAACAGACGCACAGTTGCGCCATTCCTGGTAGAAAGGCTTTAACTGGGCCGTAGCAGAAGCCTGTGCTGCTGTTCCAGATATAAAGTAAGTAACACAAGCGTAACTGTCAGGTAAATATCTAAAAAATAACGACTGATATATCAAAATCCAAAAAAAATTGCATCAAACTTTTAATTCTTGTGGCAGGAAGATACTATTTGACGTTGAACTAACCAGAGGGGTGTTTTAGTGGAACACCCCTCTGCTTTAGTTGAAGTTGGTGCAGTCCAATCCAGCAGAGAATAGTGTCTGCAATGGTCTGGACGAGTAAACAGGGAAAAAGCAGTAAAAGGTAGAAAAGTGGACAAATACATAATTGTGTCCACATAACTTGGTGCTCATCCTGGAGTTGTATCAGTCTCAGACAATGTGTGCAGCGGCCTATGCGAAAAGAGAAAGCATTAGAAAAGTGTCCAAGCTGTGTTTGAACTGGCAACCTACTGCACCAAAGACCTGCACTCTATCACTGAGCTATAACTCTGTGTCACAATGGTACAAATATGCTCTAAATTAGGTCCTAGCACGCCACTGGAGGAGAGAGGTCATTTCCAGTCCCCCCCCCCCCTCCCCCCTCCATTGTTTCATTTATGTTCTTTCCTGTAGGTGGCCACTAAAAACATAAATACAAAAAAAAAGTACAAAAGGTCAAGGTTGAAATTGATCCAGCAAACTTGTGATTGTGAGTCCAGAACTCTACCCATGGAGCTAAGGCAGGTACAGATGAGATACCTTGAATTACTCTTATAAAGATCACTAAGCTCACGTATATGCAGAAAACGGAGAGCCAAGATGATTTGAATCATTTTATAATTAGAACAAACTTGCCTGGGGGACAAATATTTGAGAGGATGCCTCGGACATTCAGCATACTTGATAGGTGAAACAATATTTTGTTGAGAGGGGTTATTTACGCAGTTTTTAATGAGGGTGGGACCATGGGCGCCGATTCATGTTCTTCCCAGTAGGTACTGCTTAAAAAAAAAAAAAAAAAGTCATGGTGGGAATTGAACCGGCAAAATGGCAGTGCAAACCCTGCACTCTACCAATGGAGCTACACAGGCTTACACAACAACACAGCGATTTATATATAAATCTTACGAAAGTTTAGCACTTGAGCGTTCACAAGACGAAATTGCAGTTCAGGCAATATTTACTGAAACATTTTTAATTAGGGCTAATTCCCCGGGTGGCCAACGATCTGAAAAGGTGCTCCAGCCCCGCAGAACTCTCGATAGATGAAGGAATACTTTGGTGAGAGCCACATAGTACGAGGAACACGCAGAGACGGACAGGAAACAGCCTAAGTGAACTTCCTATGACTGTAAAGTCCAAAAAAGCTCAATTTGGAGGCAAACACGCCCAAATTAAAGCTTCTTTCTGTCACAGAGGAGTATTATATCTACGTATGAGTCTAAAAGTGTGGCTTTTGTGAATAAAGGGGGTATTTGGGAAAATTGACGATTTTCATGAGAAACTCTGACAGTGGCAACTCTGACAGAGGCCAACATGCTGCCAGAAGAAGAACTCTGGCTATAGTCACGGAGGATGGGCGGGCCACTTACAGGCCACTGAAAACACATCTTAAAACAGCAGGTGGCGCTATACTGCCACTTGATCAGGCTGTATAAGTGGCCTGCTTGCCTTAACCCCCACATGTTATACATTTTCGGAAAGCTCACACTAAGGCGGACGCGTTCCCTATGACGGGGAAGGCCTGTGTGATTATTTTCACAACTCCATACCATCCGGATTTTTTGATTGGAATTTTTCAAGAAAAAACCTTGAAGGGGGCGCCAGTGGGTCATTTTTGGCCATAGTGGCTGCGTTTGCACATGGTTAGGTCCAGCTCGAGAAGGTGCACGTGCGCCGTATTGGGGCCGTTGCAATCCCACAAAGTCTGTGAAAGATATGAGACTTTGAATTTGGTTGAAAATGGCCTCTGAGTTGCGGCCTTGTCATGACCACGCCCAATAATATTTCCAAAATTGAAATGAGGATTTGGAAAGCCACATGGGTCTGGGACATTTTGGCCAAAAATTGAAGCTTTTGATTGAAAACTCGGGGATCAGGGGTCACAAGTTCAACAGGTACGATTTTGACGGTGCGAGGTTTGGGCCAAGATGGCCGACTTCCTGTAGAGTTTAGGCCGGGCTCATAATATATTTTTTTACATGTCCTGATGTGGTCTATGTCCCTGGCCAGTGTCACCTTTGTACGATGACATTTTTTGCCACCGGGCTCTCATTGACTCAATGTAAACTGCCTGTTTGAGGGGGCGCCACTGAGCCATCTTTTATTATTTTCTCTTGCGAACGCCACCCAAAATTAGACCTCCCGGAGCACTAATTCCTGATACCTGTTACTTGTGTATCGGTCCACGTTTGCTATTTGAATTCTTGCGTTTTCCCTTTTTTTTACGATTTTAATTAGTCCCTCGCCGGGCACTTCGTGTCCGTTGCTCGGGCCTAATAATGATGATAATGATGATAATGATAATTAAACCCAAATTAAAATTAAACTGAGAATGGTAATGACAACTGGTATGTACGTAGCAAGATCTCGGAGTATAATATCTATTAATGTACCTTTATAACATAAAAGTAACTCTCGGTAATCACGGGTAACAATCTGAAAGAAATATATTAAGGATCACATTTTTTTACTTGCTTTGTACTAGACATCGTACATGAAACGAGATCATTGTTGTAGCTGTGCTTTGTTTCAATTAATTATATAAACAGTTTATATATTTTGTTGTACGTTTGTAAGTTGGTCTGTGCTAATGTAGCTGCTTGAAATGTTTTGAAATGTTCTTTTTTTATTTATTGCACTTGGGGGTGAAGCTTTTTGCTTCAGCCCACTCCTTTTGAGCACAATGTCTACTGCTCAAATAAACAAATAACTAAACTAAACAAAGTGGTCAGTGTGCATTCTCCCTCAATTCATCATAGGTCTCAGTTTTTGAAGCACACAATCTTACTCTACGCTGCTATTGCCAGAGCTGTTGTTTTTTGTCTTATTGTTTGTCTCGGCCAGAACAAGCATAATCCGGTGCAAACCTGTTCAGTTACTAATAGGCTAAGAAACAAAGAACAAGGTTTTAGTCCAGATCCTGACCACCACTGAGCAACAGGAATGCCACAAATAATTCAACACCACCGCAAAGCAGAGCTATAGTGGATAAACATCTGTATCTGCGATGTGTACTTTTGTCATCATTTACTACTAAGATGGAGGTTCACTGCATAGGTTTGCTTATGTAATGCTTCCAGTTTAATTTAAATTGAGTGTACACTGTGAAAATAACCACAGTCTTTGAATAAAAAATATCAACCATATCAGTGATACGGTACAATGAGCTTAATCGCACGGTACAAGGTTTTCACTTTACTTTGGATAAAATCAGGTATAGGAGCCTGAGCTCTGAATGCCTGATAACCAGTTTCTGCTCCTGCGGCTTGTAAAAAACCCAAATTAAAAATCTCATAAAATTAGAATATTTTGAAAATGGACTGTAAGCCATAATCATCAAAATTATAACAACTAAAGGCTTGGCATATGTCACTTTGCATGTAATGAGTCTATATCATATGTTAGTTTCATATTTTAAGTTGAATTACAGAAATAAATGAACTTTTCATGATATTCTAATTCTATGACGAGTACCTGTATCTTAATATGTAATAAATTGCATATTATTTTTATTTATATCTCAATAAGTAACACTTTAAAGATGACTATGAGTTTGGTTTTATTGGTTTCAGACAAAGACCACCACGACAGGTTACATTGCAATAAATGCTATTCAGTATTTTAAGACCAACTACAGCAGAGAGCAGTTGGAGTCTGATCCAAATAATCCCAGATCACTTCCTAAACTGGGAAAGTGGGGCAGGGATCTTGATGTCTTGTCCTCTCTCCAGCCTCTTCTCACATTCAATCAGGTAGTTCACACCATCAACAACTAACTGTACCAGCTCCACCTGCAAACAGAGTTACAATGTCATAATAACATAACCAGCTGAAAAACTGGTTTTGAAATGTGTATAACTTTGCCAAAATTGTATCTGTTTTTATTGACATGTTTGAATTCCAACTAGATAACCAAGTGGTGCTTTTTTACGTGAAGAAATTGAGTAAAATTATTTAAAGGTAGTACTTAAGGCGCTGTTGACCCTTGAATGGTAGTTACTCTCGCTGACCGCTGACAGATTAGCGATAAGGCACATTGTGGCTGCTCCACACTAACGGGTCATTTGAGAGCAGAGGAGAGATTAAAAACCAGCAGGGGACTGAGTTTGTCACAGCCTACACCTGTTGACTTGTCTATGCTCTCTCTGTGCTCTTATATGCTCTTCTCTGTCGCTTCACAGGACATGTACCTCAGACCGGCCCAGGCGGTCCAGGTTTGAAATGTCGACAGTGTCTCCAGTGGCCGCTGTGTCCACGCCTCCAGTGCCCCGCCTCTGTAGCCTGAGGTTTTCCAAGATCTTCTTAAAGCGAGGGTCCTAAACCATTTTTATGATTAAATGTATGAACAATAATAAATAATGATTACTTCTTTACCTTGCAGAGCAATGGGAGGCGGATGTGTACTCCCGCCCTGAGACCTGTACCCAGATTAGAGGGGCAGGTTAGAATGTAACCCAGGCGCTCGTTCCACATAAACTCCCAGCCGCGCTCCAGGATCAGATGCTCCACCTGTAGCAAGCACCATGTGACTACAAAGATAACCTACAGAGGAGGAAATGCTCAAAGGAGAGCATACCTGCTTAAGACCTCTGCAGAAGCGCTCAAACACACTCTTCATGTTCCCTCCTTTCTCCATGGAGATGATCCGAGTGTGGTCCTCCTCATTGATCCAGATCAGAAAGTTCTTTGCATTGTTATGCCTGAAACAAAAAACAGTCAAAAGTTAAATGATAAAAATATATATAATAAAAAAAGAAACATTTACATGTCAGTCAATGGGGGAATTGTGTGTTAATGAAAAGCAGCAAACCATACTGATGTGTTTTCAAATTGACTCAGGTATGACATTTTCTTACTGACATAAAAACATCAGTTCAACTAGACCAAACTCACCAGATCCCTCGAGCATCAGGCCAGTCTCTGGCCATGCCTGCTGCTGTGAGCAGAGGGGACACAGGTTTGTCGAAGAGAAAGTGCTCCTATAATGTGAAGGACATCAAGAAATCATTCAATATATCACTCCGCACAACCGGTTATAGTCATACACCATCACTGAACATACATCAATGAGCTGCTGCTGCTCTCGCTCACTCATTTCTCCAAGGCTGTAGTAACGTCCTGCAAGGTCTCCCTTCAGACCAGACAGTGCAGTCACCGCCACACGCTCCACTTCGCGTCGTTCTGAGCGGGTGCAGGCCGGGGGCAGGCTCAGGCCGCGAATGCTGCGGCCAGTGCGCACGCGGGACGACAGCACATAGCGTTCATCAAACATGCCAGAGGTCAGCTGTAGAGAGGAATAGTCTGTGAACCTGTGTTCTGCAAATGTAATGAACTCAAAATGCCGTGTCAAACCTTGCTTGCATCCAGGTCAGTGGGATGTTTCATAGTCCGAGGGTCATAGCCATTGTGTCTGTCTTTAATGACAGGGTCAAAGAGCTCGGCGAACACCTGTATAAAGTAATAAAAACATACATTTTAAATGATCAAGAATCAGTGGTTCGGATTACAGTGTAGTATAATGCAGGTACAAGGAACCACTCTCCCACCCAATACCCTTCCCAGAAAGTTGTGCCACCTCTGAGCCTCATCCTTATTCAGACAAATTAAATCATTTAGTAAAGAAAGCAACTTTCCTTGAATCCTTGTATCCCATATGATTAAAGTTCCCTGCAGTGTAAACTCTACCTCATAGCTCTCCTCATCTCCCGCCACCATGCCCACAGTCTTGATGAAGGGGTGTCCTGGGTTGTCCACTCCGGTCTGGATACACTGGTCCAGTGTCCAGTTGTTTGGGGTCACCTTGTCCCTCAGATGGGCGTACATTGAGGGTGTCAGGGTTGATGCCATACAATTGTTGTGCTTCCTCAGGTCAGGAAAATCAGCGCTGCACATCAACAAATAAGTGCTTATACATTCATCTACTACATGGGGGAAGAAGACTTACTTTCTGAAACTGACATAGCCTATGACTACAAAGCACAGTGGTGCTACACTGTGAGTCTATACTGGGACACACCTGGGTGGGTAGAGCTTCCTCCTCTCTGCAGCAGCTGCAGCACTGCCCTCAGTGAACATGTATCCAGACGCCAGAGCTCCAGCTCCCACACTGGCCAACATTAGCGCAGTGTTTCGGCCTGACATCACGCGAGTGAATGGGTTTGCCATGGTTACAGTGGGATGAGTATTTCCTGTGGATAAAGTGGAAAGGTGAGCTCTCTTCTGCTGTGATCCAGCAGACAGTGATGGAAAGGTAATTAGCATAAGTGGTTCAGTTGGCAAGAGTATTCATTCATGGATCCAAAGGTCAATGGTTTAAATCCCTTTGCTTAGGTACAGTGCCTTGCGAAAGTACTAATACACCTTGAACCTTTGCACATTTTGTCATGTTTACGACCCTAAACGTAAAGATTTTATTTTGAATTTTTTACTGAAAGTTCACACACAAGTAACAGACAACTGTGAAGTGAAGGCAAAATGATACATGATTCTGTTATTTTTCAAAAAATAGAAAAGTGAAAAGTGGGGTGTGCATAAGTATTCATACAGCATGACTTAATACTTTGTGGAACCCCCTTTTGCTGCAATAACAGCAGTAAGTCTTCTGGGGTTTGACTCTACAAGGTTTGCACATCTAGAGACCAACATTTTAGCCCATTCCTCTTTACAAAACAACTCACATTAGAAGGAGAGCGTTTGTTAACAGCAGTTTTCAGGTCTTTCCACAGATTTTCAATAGGATTTAGGTCAGGACTTTGACTGGGCCATTCTAACACATTAATATGTTTGTTTTTAAACCATTCAATTGTAGTTTCAGCTTTGTGTTTAGGGTCATTGTCCTGCTGGAAGGTGAATCTCCGCCCCAGCCTCAATTCTCTTGCTGACTCCAGCAGGTTTTCCTCCAAAATGTCCCTGTATTTGTTTCCATCCATCTTCCCAACTATTCTTACAATCTTCCCAGTCCCCGCTGAGGAAAAGCAGCCCCATAGCATGATGCTCCCCCACCATATTTGACACTGGGGATGGTGCACTCAGGACGATGAGCAGTGTTAGGTCTGTGTCTTAGTTTAGTTTAGTTTATTTGTTTATTTGAGCAGTACACATAGTGCTCAAAAGGAGTGGGCTGAAGCAAAAGCTTATGAGTGCCCACCCCCAAGTGCAATAAAATAAATAAAAAAAGAACATTTAAAACATTTCAAGCAGCTACATTCATACAGACCAACTTACAAACTTACCAAAAAAAAATAATAATATATGAACTGTTTATACAATTAATTGAAGCAACGCACAGCTACAACAACAATCTTGTTTCATGTACGATGTCTAGAACAAAGCAGTCAAAAAAAAAAAAAAAATGTGATCCTTAATATATTTCTTTCAGATTTTTACCCTTGATAACCGAGAGTTACTTTTATGTTATGAAGGTACATTAATAGATATTATAATCTGAGATCTTGATACTTTCCAGTTGTCATTACCATTCTCAGTATAATTTTAATTTGGGTGTAATTTCCATAATCATTATTATTATATATTTATTTAATTGAGTTATATGGGAAGTATGCTGCAAGCCCTGCATAGTGTGGTGCATTAAAAAGCCAAAGTGTAGAGCGGGCCAGATGAAGAGGGCAGTAACTCCCAATCAACAAACCCCCACATGGCTGCCCTAACAGCTGATTTTGTAGAATATGTTCCTATGCTGAGTGGTGCATTAAAAGACAAGGTTTAGAGCCCGTTGGGAGGATTCCTCTCAACAGATCCATAACCTGCCAACCCTAATTCTCCATTTGTGAATTTGAGCAATAGAATGACCACCGTTCCAAGCAGCAACACTCTTCCAGATTATAGAGGAACAATACACATAATCCATCCTACTGCTCCCCCTAGTGGCAACACATTTCTTCTTGTCTGTATATTTCAAAAGTCTTTTGTTTGTATTTAAATTTGAACAGGTTGATGTTTGGACATCGTTTCAATTCCATCTCCAGTTTATTCCACAATTGTACACCATTAACTGTTGGACTAAAACTTTTCAAAGTTGTGCTATGTTTCTGAATCCTAAAGTTTAATTCATCACGTAATTCATAACGACCAGTACGTTCTTGGAACCTTCTTTGTAATTGGTTTGGTAACAATTTATACCTTGCTTTGAATAACATTTGAACAGTTTGGAACTCAACAATGTCACAAAACTTCATAATCTTTGATTTTAAAAATAATGAGTTTGTGTGGTCCAAAAACCCAACTTTATGAATTACTCGGATAGCTCTTTTTTGCAACAATATTATTGGTTTAACTGTGTTTTTGTAAGTACTACCCCAAACCACAGTACAATAATATAAGTAGGGCAAAATCAGAGAACAGTATAAGGTATGTAGAGCTTTGATGTTTAAAATGTGCTTTGCTTTTGCAATTACTGAAATGCTTCTAGAAATTTTCGTAGATATATATTTAATATGAGATTTCCAAGTAATTCTGTCATCAATAATCACACCAAGGAATTTGATTTCATGCACTCGCTCGATAACAACACCTTCTATCTGAATTGCTTCCTGAGCATTGGAGTTACAGTTGCCAAATATCATAATTTTGCTTTTACTCAGATTTAAAGATAATTTATTTTGTTTGAACCACTTGTTGACACTTTTGAGTTCCAAGTTAACAATCCGACACAGCTGCTGTAAGTCGTCTCCTGATGCAAAAATATTTGTATCGTCAGCAAACAAGATAAATTTAAGTATTTCAGACGTTTTACAAATGTCGTTAATATACATATTAAACAATTTTGGGCCCAGAATAGAACCTTGAGGTAAACCACAGACAATTTGTCGACAACTCGACTGATAATCACCGATTTTCACACATTGTTTTCTATTTTTTAAGTAACTGGTAACCCACTGTAGAGCTACCCCCCTAATTCCATAAAGTTCTAGTTTATTAATTAATATATCATAGTTTATTGTATCAAACGCTTTACTCAGGTCAATAAATAACCCTATTGCACATTTCTTGTTATCTACAGCATTAGTTATTTCTTCAGTTATATCAAAGAGCGCGTGTGAGGTTGAGTGATTGTTCCTGAAACCAAACTGATTGTCCGAGAGTAAATTACACTTTTCGATAAAGCTGTCAAGTCTAGAGTTAAAAACCTTTTCTAAGATTTTAGAGAATTGCGGTAAAAGGGAAACAGGCCTATAGTTTGTAAAGAGATGTTTATCTCCTGCTTTGAACAGAGGAATCACTTTTGCTACTTTCATACTATCAGGAAATTGTCCAGTTTGCAACGATAAGTTACAGATGTATGTTAACTGCTTAGAGATACTTTCAATAACAGTTTTTAAAGTTTTCATGTCCATGTCATGGTAATCGGTCGAAGTTTTATTTTTACACCCTTTAACAATGTCCAGTATCTCCTTTTCCTCCACAGGTTTGAGGAACAGGGACATAGGATTTGCTTCTATCAGATCACAATTATAATTCTCAACGTTTGTAATTTTTGCAGCAAGGTTCGGTCCAACATCTACAAAGAATTTATTAAATGTTTCGACTACTTCATTCATATTATTTAAAGTGTTATCCTCATCTTTGAAATATTTTGGATAATTAATCGTTCTTGGTTTATTTCTAATTATACTATTTAAGATGTTCCATAAACCTTTAATATTATTCTTATTAGTATCTAACAATGTATTATAATAATCCTGTTTACATTTTCTAATGATACCTGTCAGTTTATTTTTATATTTCTTATATTTATCCTCAGCTTCTTTTGTTCGGTTACTTATAAAGTTTTTGTAAAGATTTTTTTTTTTCTTGCAAGCATTTAGTAAACCTTTAGACATCCATGGTGTTTCTTTACACTTTCTGTTTTTACTGTATTTCTTCATTGGGCAGTTTTTGTCGTATACCTTTTGAAATACTCGCGTAAACTCATCATATGCCATATTCGTGTCATTCTCTCTGTACACAATACTCCAGTCTTGAGCTAAAAGCTCCTTTTTAAATGCATCAATAGTTTTCTCTGTTTTTACCCTTCTAAACCAATACTTGTTTTCCTCTTCATCTTTTACATATCCATTTTTATACATAACGAAAACTGGAAGGTGATCACTAATATCATTTATAATTAACCCGCTGACTGTATCACTTTCAATTTCATTTGAGAAAATGTTATCAATCAAGGTTGCACTATGGGTTGTTATTCTACTTGGTTTAGTGATTAGAGGAAACAGACCTATACTGAATAAAGTATTTATAAATTCGTCCGTCTTTTTATGTTTATATGGGTTTAACAGATCGATGTTGAGGTCTCCCCCCACAAACATGACTTTATGATTTAATCCTGAAAAGTGCTCCTCCATCCAGTTAGAAAAAACATCTACATCAGAGCCAGGTGTTCTATAGATAGAACTCACAATAATATTTTTCTTTTTTTGTCTTGTAATCTCTACAGTAAGGCATTCAAGTGTATCATCCACCACCATTGTCTTATTTTGCATTACTTTGTAACTATAGTTGGAGTCTATAAACATAGCTACGCCCCCTCCATGCTTGTTCTTTCTGTTCATACTTATAAATTCATAACCATCAATAGAAAACTCAAATTCTCTGTCATTATTAATCCATGTTTCTGTGATTAGAATGACACTGAATGGTGTGGAAAACTGTTTTAAGAAGCTTTTGATGTGGTCAAAGTTTGCATAGAGGCTTCGACTATTGAAGTGGATTACAGTGAATGCCTTAATGTTCTTAAGTTTACTATTGTACAGATCCTCTGTGTAGTATTGACAGTCATTGGTAGCTCTAGTAAAAAAGTTATTTTCCGGGTCGATGTCGATCTCAGTGTTCTGTAGGTCGTATTGAGAGAATGTAAAATCCTGGGAGTTTGCTTCAGCAATTCTCCTTATTGAAAAATCCAAGTCGGTGCTTCCTATAGAACTATATGTATTACTGGACATGTGAAATTATGTGCTTTTACATACCAAAGTCCATACGCTTTTCCCGGTGTTTATACTGGATGTGGTGTACTGCTGCGTGGACGTATAATGAGTTTGTCATATCTCAAGAAGGCGATCTCCCCCCTTTCTCGTGCAGCTCTCAGCTCCGGCATCAGTTCTTTGCGTTTTCTTTTTATTGATTCGGTGTAGTCCTCGTTAATGAAGATTTTTGTTCCTTTGAGTCGTTTGGCGCGCTGCAAGATTTCCTCGCGATCCTTCCACCTCAGTAGTCTGGCGATGATGGGTCTCGGCCAGTCTCTCCCGCCGTCGTGTTTCCCTACGCGGTGAGCCCTCTCCACCTCCACCGCGTGATTTAGCTGTAGCTTCTCCTTCAGTATCTCCTTAACTTTTACCTCGGCGTCGGCCCAGGTCTCCCCAGGCGACTCCAACACTCCCTCAAATACCAGGTTGTTTCTGCGGCTCTGCCCCTCCAGATACTCCAGTTTGTCCGTGATGATGTGTAAATTGTCACATACTTTGTAAAAATCCGTTTGTAAAGTGTTTGTGCGCTCCGTGAGTTTCAGATTATGTTCTTTCAAAGTGTCCACCTCACCTTGCGTGAACTGCAGGCTTGTTTTTAGTTCTTGAATGTCCTTAGTCTGTAAATCCATGCGGGTGTTTGTTGATTCCATGATGAGTTTTATAAATCCTTTGAAGTTCTCCTGTTGTTGTTGAATTAATTCCCTGAACATGACCCTCTGCTGCTCCATGAGCTCCGTGACTCGACTGAGGCTTACGTATTCCTCTTCCACCGCCGAATCTGCCTGTTGCTTCGCCTCTATTTTCGGCGGTTTAGGCATTTTGCTCCCTCTCAGCAGGCCTGAATTTTCTTAATATTCTTAACGAATATTTTGATATTCTTAAAAACTTTTTTTTCGCGTTGGTCTAGCTTTGTCCGTCCCTGAAATCGGTCCGACCGGAAACAACCACCTCGAATCAAGGACTATCATAGGACTTCTGTGTCATACATAACGTTTTGCATTTGGGCCAAAAAGTTAAATTTTTGTCTCATCTGACCAAAGCACCTTCTTCCACATGGTAGCTGTGTCCTCCATATGACTTCTAGCAAACTTCAAATGGGATTTCTTATGGCCTCCTTCAATAATAGTTTTCTTCTTGCCACTCGTCCATGAAGGCCAGATTTGTGTAGAGTACGACTTATAGTTGTCCCATGTACAGATTCCCCCAGCTCAGTGGCAGTACGTCGCAGCTCCTCCAGAGTTATCTTAGGGCACTTGGTTACATTTCTGACCAGTGCTCTCCTTGTTCGGTCTGTTAGTTTAGGTGGATGCCCTTGTCTTGGTAAGTTCGCAGTGGTGCTATACTCTTTTCATTTCCGAATGATGGATTGAACAGTGCTCCGTGAGATGTTCAAATCTTAGGAAATCTTTGTATAACTTAACACTGCTTTCAACTTCTCCACAGATTTATCCCTGACCTCTCTGGTGTGCTCCTTGGCCTTCATGATGTTGTTTAGTGACCAATACACTCTGACCATAGCTCTGAGGCCCTCACAGAACAGCTGGAATTATACTGAGAGTAGATTACACACACAGGTGGCCTCCATTGAATGGTTAGGGCAAGGTGTGAACTTTCTGCAGTCATTAGGAATGTTATTAAGACGATTTAATGCACCCCGAAAATGCTGTATGAATACTTATGCACGCCCCACTTTTCTATTGTTTGTAAAATAACAGAATCATGTATCATTTTGCCTTCACTTCACAGTTGTCTGTTACTTGTGTGTGAACTTTCAGTAAAAAAAATCTAAATAAAATCTTTATGTTTAGGGTTGTGAACATGACAATATGTGCAAATGTTCAAGGTGTATTAGTACTTTCGCAAGGCGCTGTATGAATGTGGTGTGTGAGTGAATGACTGGTCGTGGTCAGAGAGATAGTGGTGCAGATTGGCAGCCTCATCATCATCAGTCTACCCTAGGACATCTGTTGCAACAGTAGGAGCTCACCACCACCAAGAAAAGTGTGAAGGAATACAATGTAATATTCACGTAATAGCTGAAAATGTCCAGCAACTCCTCACAGCACTAAAAAAACAAAAATATTCACTTGGATGCAAACAGACTTTTATTTTATTTTAAATAATTACACGTTGCAAAAATGTGCACTAATTGTAAAGCTGCCAAACACTTAAGGAACACATGAGGAATGAGATTATTCCTAAAACAGTCAGCCTTCTTATTGGTCACCTGTCCATCGGGTGACTTAATACAGAGTTGTCTTACTATAATACCCTGAGTTCAACTGGCTTTGTAAATAAATATTACTTGGACAAGGCAGAAGTATCTTTAGTTGTAGCTTGTGGTCGAGCTATATAAAATTGGCCAGACTTTGTAGTTAGACCCGCCATAAGGTCCATGCATATGCTGCAGTTAGAGTTTAGTTTTTCACTGCAGTGTTATTTTTGACAGCATTTTAATTTACTTTTAGTCTGAGTCTTTTGACGAAAATGTAATTTAATTTTAGTCGAGATTTAGTTGAATCATTTTCTTCAATTTTAGTCTAGTTTTAGTCTACTAAAATTGCCAGTAAATTTAGACGACTAAATTGAAAACAAATGTAGTCAACTTTACATTTATAATATTTATAACATTATATTTATAATCATATATAATCAAGGTCTCTGCTTTGTGGAGCTTGCCCCGCATGAAAAAAACTCTTTTACATGATATAAGGCTCTTTCAGACTCGACTAAAATATCTGGGCATTTTAGTCATAGTTTTAGTCTCATTAAAAACTTTTATTTAGTTTTAGTCCAATTTTAGTCGGAGAAATATAATTTTGACAAAAATTATGACAAAATATTTTAGTCGACGAAATTAACACTGTTTCGCCGCACTAGACGTTCTCTTCGGTCACGTCGAAAGACAAATGTCATGCGTCTAAGTTGCTTTGGAAGTTTTCCTTTTATAGGGTGAGATGAAAGTGAATACTGAATCAGAAAGGCAGGCTGAAGTATAACTGAAGCAATATAACTCACCTGTTTGAAGCCTGGAGCGTCCACAGAGAGCGCACGGAGACCAGCAGACTCAGAGGAAGTGTCCACAGACGCGGATTAGTCTCTCATACGGTCAACTATTCTAAATCCTCTTACTGTAAATCAGCAGGTCTGTATTCCCTTTACACTACACTATATCCGTGCAATTAAACGTGCTATAGGTAATTCAGGAGGAGTGAGGCAGTTCATGGGTCGAGGCAGAAGCATAGCAGGGTGCCTGAATATGCACATTAGGCCTATCTGGAGCAGCAATGATCTTATAAATAAACACATAGGCTACATATAAAGTTTAGTAATTACCTTACTTTACTTTTGTATTGTATTACTTTGTTTTAATATACGTGCTATTGTTTCCTGGGCCCATGTGTCTCTGTAGGCAGCCTTAACATGTCTACTGTTGCACATTTGACATCCATCTGCTGTTTTCGTGTTCCCGAACTCAGAGTCGCCGTCAGCCCCTGGCGCGAGACATAAATGTCCATCGGCCCACAAGCAGCAGTGGGACCGAGCCCTCACAGTGCCGTCATCACCTCCAAACTGCCCCCTCTCACTCTCACTGTCTGCATCTCATGCTGGAGCCGCCTCTTCACAGCATATGGGGCCTAATAGAATATGCATTCGTTATCATGCATTGCAATCAATAGCCTATAATAAAGACCATAGCCTCCAAAGCTGATCTGCTACCAGCAGAGGGCGGGCTAGACTAGAGGTTGTCTCATGTGAAGCACAGCCCTCTCTATACCACAAAGCACACACACATATTTCACGGAAAAAATAACAGTTCCCCACAAAGGCATAAGGCATGTTGAGTTTATTTCCCCTGCTCCAAAATAAAAATGTAATCACTTAAATAAACAAATAAATAACGCACATTCAACAGATGTTATACAGTACAAACAAAGCATTTTGTAAACGAAACAGACATGATGTTGAGTACACACTGTGAAAGCAACAATTCACATTATTCCCCTCTAAGCCTGGGTACATGGTTTGATTTAGAACAGTACTCTGAGGAAATCATGCTAAAGCTTCAGGCATTTAATAGGGGGTGAAAGCTACAGAGGCGAGGAAAGAATAGAGCAGTGTCCAGGCACACATGCACAACATGCCACAGGTGTGTGCATGCAGGACAAGTAAAATCTATCAAATATTTCAAATGCTACATATTTCTCAATGTTCAAAACAGCTTTTTTATTTTAAGATTGTTATTCAACAAGTGTCTTGCCATAAAAGTAACTGGGATGCAAAATTCAACCTAAACACAAAAAGATAAAAGCAATCAATATAGGCAGTGCAACATTTTCACCACTTACAAAAATAGCATAATAATAACAACAGTAATCTTCACTTTAGCAAAGCTATATGTGAAAAAGTGCAGGACTGGTCCAGAATAAGTCTAGTCCTCTTCACTGAGCACACTGTGCCGCACGAAAACTACACAATGAACTGACCAAACACCAGAGGAATATTGGTTGCTGTGTTTCACTGAATAGACACTAACATGCTACTGTTACCTATGACCTGTTTAACTGTGTCATTAACGAAAGGCTTCTACCGAAATTACAACTAAGAGCATACAATTTAGATGGGGTCGTGGATTCTAAAGGTGTGTTGCAAAGTTAAATGTTTATACTGCACAATTTGAAGGCACAAAAATGTATTATATTAAACATCATTCACATGGACATAACTTATTTTTTTAAACTGAGCAATCTTAGGTAAAAACAAATCAGACTGTTTCACTTTTTTTCTTTTTATCTGTTTGAATGTCACAGAAGCATATCCAACATCAAGGGTGCAGTAGACCTTTCTGAGTGTGAGGCGTGTAAACTCAGGGTCAGGATGAAGGCCATTTCCACGGTAATATCTCGAGCTTAAATCATGCAAGTTCATCTAAGCGCATCATGAAAACAAAGCGCGTTGGGACTCTGAAGTCGTGAAACAGAAAAGCACAGGCAGCAGAACAAAGACTACAGACACTATCCAAAACTGCTCTGGCACGCAATCTGTATACGCTACATCTCTGAAAAAATCCATAGTGTTGATCAATTCACACCCCGCGCTCAGCCTCTCCAGCGCTCTCTGACAGGCCTTTCCCACCAATCACACGCTGCGCCTGCGAATGATGAGAGCGCAGCAGCATGTCATTAGCTCCAAACCATTTACCAGTGCTATAGCATCAGTCACGTTTCCCCTCTCAAAGTGTCATGGCTCTGAAACTCCTTACTCAGCCCAGATCTCAAAAAACACCAGTCTCTCATAATGTCCCGTGCACAAAGCCGTCATTACTTTTCATTGCTCTTTCGTCTGCACCGATGAGATGATATGGGCGTGTTGCCGTAGGGTCTTTGTTCGGTCGGCACTCGACTGACCAATAACAGCCCCCACCCCCTCGGTCAAGCAGGAAGCCTGGGCTCGATCTTCAGAGAGAGGTCATACAGCGTGTCTTCATCCATGATCAAAGTCTTATCCAGCAGGTACTGGGTCACCTGCAGAGAAACAGAGATTTTTAAAAGCACTTTCAGAAAATTGCAGATTGGAAGGAACGCTAGCAAAGGGCCAAATGGTAATGGTAAATGCCAAATCCCATAATGTATTCTACTTATTGTAAACAGGTACCTTGACCTGGTGCTCTATTCTGTAAGGAGTCTGCTGAAACTGTCGAATCTCTCTTATGATGTGGGAAATCTGGGGGGAGTAAGCGGATCGTTGTAAGTTATATATGAATGCATTTTTTTTTTCATTATTATTTTTGACATTCAGTTCGTTTGCTTACCATTCTCATCTTGGAGAAGTTGACAAGCCCCTCTTCAGTGAAGTTGGGTGTCCCCTCTTCTATGAAGGCCAGGTCTGTCAAATACATTCCCAGATATGGCACACAGGGAGGGTTGCAGCTGAGAAGACACGGACAGAATCAGAACAGACACAGTTTTGCAATGGTCCGACTTGACGGGCTAACATTCATTCCGGCAATTACTTTTTCAGCGTTTCCCTCAGGTTTTTGAAGCGGCCTTCGGATGACACCGTCTTCTGCAGTTTGTCCATTAGTGCTTTAGTCTAAGAGAGCACAGGAAAATATACACTTTTAATAACATAATTATATTTACTGTGGGTATGGATTTACAAAACATGCTATTGTGTGATTAGACGCTTTGACTGTAACTAAACCAAATCTATTCTGTCAAATATGCCTTTTTTTATTTATTGTTTCTTCCATCGTTCCAGTTCAGGAGAACGTCTAAAAGTTAAAACTCTTTACCGGTTACGGCTTGCTAAGGCTGGAATAGTCACCCTGTGCGGATTTAAGAACATGGCACTTTTTCTACCTTAAAATGGTTGATAGCCTATTAATTATGTGACGACGTATAAAGTGTGTCATACTGTCAGCATTCTGGAGATCGTTTGCTTGGCCTTTTATGATATTTTCTTATTAATGTATTATATATTTGTATTACTTACACTGAGGACTGCGGATGGAAATTAACTTTAAAATAAATACGGTTTATTTACACTGAAATCTGTTTTTGTTTTTTTTATGTTCATGCATATTTTAGTACTGGCGCATATTTAGTCTTCTTCACAAGACCTCAAAATGCTTACCCCCGCCTGCTGATGTCAGGACGGGGTGGCTTTGTGATTTTGAAGTCGAGCCTGCTGTAACAAACTCATTCAGATTGCGCCAGTTTTTTAATTGTTTCTCAATATAAAGCATATCGATCGAGCTGGCAGACGTGTTTTAGCCTGATTTAAACTGCTTCAGTCGTGAACTTGAGCAGATTTCCATGACTTGCCTCTACATTTACATGAAGCATACAGTACCTGCTTACTGACTTTGGCCCAGGTTTTCTTCAGGCGGTAAATGGCACTGCGGTTAAGTGCAGACGTGATCTCCAGAACCCCGTTGTAGTTGTTGAGACAGCGGCAAATGTCGGCCACAGCCACCCACTTCTCTATGGAGCTGGCCCGGGAGCCTACGTCAGTGTGGGTCATGATCTGAGAAGCCACCAGGTTGCTCATCTATACATGCAGAAAACGCAAAGGGCTAAGATTTGGCTCACAGAAAAGGTCAAGTCAGAAAGGGTAGCAGTCCAAAAGCTCACGTCATTAAAGTGTTTGCTAGTTTTCATGATGTAAGGCGTGCGCTCAGTCTTATCAACTTTCATCCAGCCCTGGCCCAGGAACTCTCTGCAGATGAGAAAGAGGACCATGTTAAACATTGATGACGTTTGCAGGGTTTGATATTCTCAATGTGGCCTCTCAAATACTAATGCTCCAAGATGTGGTGAAAATACAACACAATGAATCTTGTCCTTTAGAAATGAAATGGACTAAATTGACTTTGCAAACGTCACAATTCCAATAGCTTACACAAAATATAAGAAATACTGTCTTTGAAATGTCCAACTCAAAGAAGACGTGCTGCCTATAGAAGAAAAATGAGGAGACTGACTCATAGGGGATGCTTCTGAAGACAATATGGTCCAACAGAGTGATCTGCTCAGCTAGCTCCATTGCTGACAGAGACTCGAAGCACTCAACCTTTGGACAGTCCGCCTAGACACACAAAGGCAGAGAGTATATACTAACAACCAAGCATGGCATGAATCACGTAGAAGCAGCTCAAACCATGGCTCAGGCCTGGGGACAACTGACCATCGCTATGGGGTCAGGAGACTGCCAAGATTTGGACACAGACAATATTTTCTTTTGTATATTTTTTAAGATGTTGCATTTAGATTTGTGTGTCAGTATCAAAAGCATCACAGCAGATTATTACAGGTTAAAGTATGTCATAAGAGCAACTACTGTTTTGAAGGCCGGATAAACAAACAAAACTCATAATGTTCAGCCAGACACTGCCAATGCTTTTTACAGTGTAATTGAGAAAAACAAATACATTATTTCTAACCCTCATGGTTGGGTGCATGTAGTAAAACTAATGGAAACATGCTAGTGATGTCCCACTCCCAGCAAAGTTATGAGTCAGGTCTGAGACCAGATTTTAAGATGTATGTTTGCTATGGTTTTTTTTTGCCAAGAAAAACACTCGTAACAATGTACATGGTACAGTCTTGTATTTTGTTTTATTTACTAGCTAAAATGTTGCGCAGTATGGCTTTACAAAATGTATGTTCCATTTATATCATTAATTAACTATTGGTTGAGTTTTATTTTGTCTGCACAAAGGGAAAGACTCTCACCATCTGTAAAATGTCCTCAATCTTTAGCTGCACCTCCTCCATCTCGTCCTGGGAAAGGCCACTGAAAGGATCAGTATAGAATTAAGTCTTTTAATCTTTGTGTCGAGATGTATTTTTTATTGCTAGTAGCGTGTGCAGGCACTGTACCTCAGAATGTTAGCAGTGGCTTTCCTCTCCTGAGGCAGCAGGTCTGGGTCTCGAAGAACCTCTTCCAGGAGACAAACCACAGACATCTTCAACTCTGCGTTCATCTCAAAGTCCTAACACAAAATAGACCCCAATATTAATACCACACCAATAAATGGTGGCCCAAAAGTAGGCTCACAGTTGTTCAAACATTTCTGATTTTTCTGATTTTTCTCAAGAGTCCATTGTGTTATATTGTGAGATGTCAACATGTATGTGCTCCAGTTTCTCTTAAAACATAAATGCATATGTGTTTGTGAGTGGGGGACAATGGACGGAAACAGTGTGGTGTGTTTACATGCACAGTTCCGTGTGTGTTCACATGCACTGTCCTGACCAAAGTAGACAAATAAATAAAAAAACAACTAGCAGCTTACACAAGACAATTCCAGGTAGCTTTGCTCCGTAAAAGTTATGAAAGGTGAATTAAACTCCTCTGCAAGAATTGAAATGTTAGGAAAGTTAGGATGGCGTTTTGACCACCCCCAACAATTTAAGCAAAAAGCCTGGGGCGACCTTGGGATTCCCCCGAACAGCTAGAGGAACTGTGCGTCCTAGGGAAGTCTGGGCATCTCTGCTCAGACTGCTGCCTCCGCGACCCGGCTCCAGATGAAGCAGAAGAAAATGGATTATTGTTAATCATTTGTAAGCACACAAGTAGATGGTGTATGTGTTGCCGTAGTAACACTGGCTCCCCTCACCCTCAACGCATCCAGTTCAAGGTCCTCCTCATCACTTTCAAAGCCCTCCATACTTCACTGACCTACTCCACCACCACACTCCATCTCGATCCCTCCGCTTCTCCAATGCCAACCTACTGTCCCTCTCCTGTAAGACCAAGCGCCGAACCTGGGGAGACAGAACCTTCTCCATCGCCGCCCCCACACTCTGGAACTCACTGCCCCAAAACGCTCTGTGCCTGTTCCGTCCTCCCCACCTTCAAGAAAGAACTCAAAACCCACCTCTTCAAAAAGGCTTTTAATGTCCAGTAATTTCCCTCTAGTTTTAATGTGCTGTTTTTATGTGATTCAGATTCAAGTTTATTTTTATTCAGACATTTTAACATTTAACAGATGACGACATAAATAAACACAAAGTCTGAAATGGAATAGGCAGAAGCTAAAGCTTATTGCACTGTATCCCAGTGTATTTACAAAACATAAACCGTAAAAGCTGTCCTATGCAAGCAGTTATACAATTTTTTGTTTTTAGATTGTCACAAAGAAAAAAAAAATCTATCATCTTAATTTTGCATCCTTAGCATCCATTCTCAATGTATTTTTTTATATTTGATTTCTTCAAAAAAAATGTATGTGTGATTTTATTATTATTATTATTATTATTATTATTATTATTATTATTATTAATATTATTATTATTAACACTGACTGCGCACCGACCCTGTGTCTGGGTAAGTTTAGGCACAAGGAATGACTGAGGTTGGTAAAAGGGTTTGGGCAGGTTGTGTAAGTTCTATTTGTAATAGACTCTAGATAGGACATTTCAACCATTGCAGTGGCAGCCATCTTGCAATTGTACTTGAAATAGAGCTCTGTTTTACATAATTTAAATGTTTTTGCATGTCAGTACAGGGTGTGCATACTTAGATATCATGGATACTTCCATGATTAATGTATACATTTAGTTTCCACAAAAATGCTGGTTTCAATGGGCAACTTCAAAATATTTTTTCCCAAAATATTTTTATAGTAATATGATTGAATCATTGGATTGAATATAAACATTTCAATTGGGAACACATAAATAAAATTAATTAATATTTTTATAATAGCTCTGTGTGTGTAACATTCTTAGTTTGAGCAATGACATTTATGGATGTTATTTGCCTGGCCTGCCAGACACTCCTCCTTTCTGTTCAAAAGAAGAACCCTCTGGGCGGCTGCTCGCAGCCAATCATTTCACGATTTTACCCACATCGGTCCAATCATTAAATATGGCACTGTTTTCTGCTATTTTGTCTGTTTTAAATCATTTGGAAAATATGAAATCCCTAAAACTAGAGCAAGAAACAGTGTTTGAAGCGTTCCTCGTAAAAAAAGACGTTTTTGGAAAGGCTTTCTGCCGCTTGTTACTGCAACGTATCTAGCGTTGCTCTAATTGGTTGATGCCGTCTGTTAATCACGCCCACCGGGATATCGTTGAGATCATGCTTGCTTCCAGACTATGTCTTTGAAATATCTATGAAAAAGCATGTCGTTTGGCAGGCCAGGCAATGATGTTATGCTAATAAATTATTAACAAATTATCCCAAATGCTTTACAAAATTTGGGATAATTTGTTAATGTTTGATAAATGTTGGATTAGTATGTAGTTATTATAGTGTCACTGAATCTAGTTCAGTGGTTCAAATCAATAAGAAAAAACTGTCAATTACATATTGTACCATAAATCTAATGAGCCCACTGGCTCCTGAATTTGCATAGAGCAGTTTAGATAAAACCACTTGCTTTTACATGAAGTCTTTTTCCTGCTCCCTTTTCACTCCGTTCAAAGGTTGGTTTAACAAGCTCTTTGTTCCTCAAGTGAGTGGGTGCACATATTTGCGCCATGGCCTTTGTGAGTGTTAATAGGCCAATTAAAGTGGACCTGTCAACACAGTGTTTTGAAAAATTGAAGAAAGCGCATAAACCTAATCAATACAGTTGGACTATAGTAGCAGCGCCCCTGGACAGGAGTCAGGCAATTATCTCCTTGTTCAATTCATTAAAGGCAACACTGGCCGTTTAGTACAGCTGGGAGGTAGCTGTACTCTTTGGCACTGGGCAGTAATTGTGTGTGTGCGTGCAATGAGAAGACCAGAGCAGCAGAGCAAGAAGAAAGGCTTTCTAATGAGACCACAGCCCTACTCTCTCTCTCACACACACACACGCACACACACACACACACACACACACACACACATACGTGTTTTTATGGTTTATGTTGACCTTTTGGAAAAACCAACCCTGGTGTGGTTTAAGAGGACTATGGTTTCCCAAGGTCCTAGAGAGATAAGCTCTGGATAGACTAACTGTAAAAAATCTGAAAAAAATGTAGGTCTATTTAACATCCTTGTATCAGCTACGGTTGTCTATACACAGCCACCGACCAGAAGGTGGTTCATGAGGACCAAAGATGAATTATGAGGACTTTAAACATAACTGAACCACAATTCCCCTATGAGAGACCAACAGGCCCGTTTGGAACCATGAGGCCGTCCTTCCGTGGACCCACCACCTGCAGGAGGAGCCATAGGGGACTGGTGCTATGTGATTTGGGCAGCTCCAACGGCTGCCTCCACGACCCGGCAACGGACAAGTGGGAGAAAATGGATGGATGGATGAACCACAATTAGAGGCTGGAAAAGTTTTAATGTTCTTCATACATACACTCCATGCTTATCCATCTTTTACCTTTAGTTGTCTTTTACGTGCTAGTCCACGATTTCTCACAAAGTCTCTTATATTCTGCAGTGTTCTCTGACTTAAGGCCATTTCTGCTTGCTTACACTGAGTTACTTCATTTTTTGTGGCCAGTTTTCCTCTCTTGATGTGTTTTTTAAAATGCCGCATTACAGCTGCTTCTTCAGTCTTTGACCATGCTCTTTTTGTCACTCTGCGTTTTGGTCCAGGTTGCTTTGCAGGCCTCTGTGCTGCCTCTGAAAAGGAAAATTAGGAATTAATTTAAACAAAACAATGTGAATAAGTCAGAGCAAGACTACTACAGGAGTAAACAGAAGAACTTGCCTTCAAAATCAGAGGTATCTCCATCAGCTATGTCGATCGGGTCATCATCTATAACCACAGTTGCCGCTTGTTTCTCAGCAGAGTCCCCCGAGTCACTGTGACTCTCCTCTTCGGCCTCATCTGCACTGATGGGAATTTCATCTAAAAACAAAAGGGGGATTCAATTCAATCAGCCCGCTCCTAAAGCCACCAGGCCTGGGAAAACTCACCAAGGCTGGGGCTAAGATCCCCAGCCGGCTCCTAAAGCTACCAGCCCCGCACCAACATCCACCACAATGACCCACCCTCTCCTCCACTAACACTACCCGGCTCAGGGCACTCCTACCCCGGCCCTACACGCACACCCTCGCCCCCCTGACTCCTCTGGACCTTCTCTGACCAGCCTGCTCCTAAAGCTACCAGCCCCGCACCAACATCCACCACAATGACCCACCCTCTCCTCCACTTACACTACCCGGCTCAGGGCACTCCTACCCCGGCCTACACGCACACCCTCGCCCCCCTGACTCCTCTGGACCTCCTCTGACCAGCCTGCTCCTAAAGCTACCAGCCCCGCACCAACATCCACCACAATGACCCACCCTCTCCTCCACTTACACTACCCGGCTCAGGGCACTCCTACCCCGGCCCTACACGCACACCCTCGCCCCCCTGACTCCTCTGGACCTTCTCTGACCAGCCTGCTCCTAAAGCTACCAGCCCCGCACCAACATCCACCACAATGACCCACCCTCTCCTCCACTAACACTACCCGGCTCAGGGCACTCCTACCCCGGCCCTACACGCACACCCTCGCCCCCCTGACTCCTCTGGACCTTCTCTGACCAGCCTGCTCCTAAAGCTACCAGCCCCGCACCAACATCCACCACAATGACCCACCCTCTCCTCCACTAACACTACCCGGCTCAGGGCACTCCTACCCCGGCCTACATGCACACCCAGATAAGAGATACATTTAACAAACCTTCAAGTTCAATCTCCTCCAGCGTCTTTCCTTTTAGCGAGGAAATGGATCCCTTCTCCATTAAAAGCAATACTTTGGATATCTTTGCAAGTTGTGTTGTTGGAACAGGCAGTCTGTAGAATTCCCTGTGTACGCGGATATCATGTCCAAGGAAGTCTGCCACCTGATCCAGCTCATTCTCCTGGAGGTTTAAGACTTGAGATAGCGTGGCCACATGTTTCCTGAGACCGGTCGACCGGAGGTGCTCGGGGTACTTTGTGTCGCACTGTGTGGAGAAACGTCTCAGGCAGTCACTTCCTCTATAATGGGTTGGTGCTTTGGGTCGTGCAAATAAGAATGGGTTTGAGGGAGACACACCACATTCTTTCCTCTAATTTGTGAGTAGTGTAAGACCATTGACAACAGGTCGGGGGAGAAGAACTGCAACTTTTCTCCCTCTTTTACCCATAATTTCCACGCGACTTAGATACCGGCAGAGCTTCTTTTCTGTGTCCGATAAACCAAGGCTTACATCCGCATGAAGTTGTTGATTATCCCTCTCCAGAAAATGTTTCAGAGGCATTTTGGAAACCTCTCCAGCTCGCCGACGGTTGAACACAATGATTTGTGTGAGCAACACCATGGCAAGACGGGCATAAGTTTGAGCATCATCTGTTTCTTGCAGTTTGCTTGTGGCCTCTTCTGCTGCCTTTTCCAAAAACTTGTGAAGTTTCACAACATCTTCAGTGAATGGTAAGGTTAACGGTTTATTAAACTTGGCATCGCTCAGTGTGTTAAGGGCATTGTGAGATACATATTCTTTCCACTTGGTACTGAGCAACTTCTTAAATGTTTCAGTATACTTCACCAGCTTCTCATCTTCTGCCATCAAGCTCCGGCAGTGGATGATGTCGCAGATCTTATTCAGTGTGTGGCCGAGTTTAAGAGCAAGGCTCGGGGTTTTGTACGAAAGATTGTCATCATTAAAACCTGCTACCTTTTTGACCGCTTGTACCACTTTCTCAAAGTTTGCAGGCCTAACAGCATCTTCCAGGGTCGGCACAGAGAAATCTGTCCGCAAGCACAGCAGCAGACGTCCCACTTCTCTCAGTTTTTGTCTTATGTATTCATACTTTGTTGTATCTTGTCCATGAATGTTGTAAAGTGACTGGGCAAACTGGAGAATACAGAAGTCATTTCGCACAACTGATCCAACTTCATCCACGTTCATAACACTGAGAAGCTTCCAAACCCCACCCGAGATTTGCGCACATAAGGCGGCATCCTGAGCTGATGCAGAGCCGAGGATCCTTCTCCTTCCAGACGTCTCTTCTTGGTTTGCATCTTCGGGTTTGTGAGGGCACCTGCGAGTATGCCTCCATAGTTCTTTGCGGAGAAACATGCCTTGACAATACATGCAGTGAATAAACTTTCCATCCAAAGCTTTTTTTTTGCATCGTCGCTTCACTTTCAATTGCCCTTTCCCACTTTGTAATACTGCTTGATTATGTAAAAAGTTCCCTTTATTCCTAATTTTTTCAATCCGTTTGTTGCGCTCCTTGACATCAGTAAGGGAAAAGACTTGTACAATCTCTGCATTGGTCTTGTGTGTTTTAAGATGTCTCGATATTTTCTTCTGGGGCTTACCGCAGACAAAGCAGTAATTTATGGAACTTGTCCGCTGTGGGTCTCCTCTTTGTGGACCATTCTCTGAATGCAACTCTGAGGTGTATGAAGAACTACCTTGCTGGCTGGTTCCCGGTGCACTAGAAGCAGGAGCAAGACTTGTATCCGAGTTTTGTGTCAGCCATATATTTGGATGGGGGAGCTCATCTAAATCTTCATCACCCACATAGTCTGGGTCTGAGTCTGGGTTGTTTTTTTCTTGTGCCATCTCCTGCCTTTGGTCCTTCCCAGTGTCACTCTGAAAGATAAACAGACAATACTTGAACCTACAAAGAACCACCCAGGCTGGGGCTAAGTTCCACAGCCAGCTCCTAAACCCAATACCCCGGTCCCCAACTCATCAGGGCCGGGGAAAACTCACCAAGGCTGGGGCTAAGTTCCACAGCCTGCTCCTAAAGCTACCAGCCCCGCACCAACATCCACCACAATGACCCACCCTCTCCTCCACTTTCACTACCCGGCTCAGGGCACTCCTACCCCGGCCCTACACGCACACCCTCGCCCCCCTGACTCCTCTGGACCTCCTCTGACCAGCCTGCTCCTAAAGCTACCAGCCCCGCACCAACATCCACCACAATGACCCACCCTCTCCTCCACTTACACTACCCGGCTCAGGGCACTCCTACCCCGGCCCTACACGCACACCCTCGCCCCCCTGACTCCTCTGGACCTCCTCTGACCAGCCTGCTCCTAAAGCTACCAGCCCCGCACCAACATCCACCACAATGACCCACCCTCTCCTCCACTTTCACTACCCGGCTCAGGGCACTCCAAACCCGGCCTACATGCACACCCTCGCCCCCCTGACTCCTCTGGACCTCCTCTGACCAGCCTGCTCCTAAAGCTACCAGCCCCGCACCAACATCCACCACAATGACCCACCCTCTCCTCCACTAACACTACCCGGCTCAGGGCAATCCAACCCCGGCCTACACGCACACCCTCGCCCCCCTGACTCCTCTGGACCTCCTCTGACCAGCCTGCTCCTAAAGCTACCAGCCCCGCACCAACATCCACCACAATGACCCACCCTCTCCTCCACTTTCACTACCCGGCTCAGGGCACTCCTACCCCGGCCCTACACGCACACCCTCGCCCCCCTGACTCCTCTGGACCTCCTCTGACCAGCCTGCTCCTAAAGCTACCAGCCCCGCACCAACATCCACCACAATGACCCACCCTCTCCTCCACTTACACTACCCGGCTCAGGGCACTCCTACCCCGGCCTACACGCACACCGTCGCCCCCCTGACTCCTCTGGACCTCCTCTGACCAGCCTGCTCCTAAAGCTACCAGCCCCGCACCAACATCCACCACAATGACCCACCCTCTCCTCCACTTTCACTACCCGGCTCAGGGCACTCCTACCCCGGCCCTACACGCACACCCTCGCCCCCCTGACTCCTCTGGACCTCCTCTGACCAGCCTGCTCCTAAAGCTACCAGCCCCGCACCAACATCCACCACAATGACCCACCCTCTCCTCCACTTACACTACCCGGCTCAGGGCACTCCTACCCCGGCCTACACGCACACCCTCGCCCCCCTGACTCCTCTGGACCTCCTCTGACCAGCCTGCTCCTAAAGCTACCAGCCCCGCACCAACATCCACCACAATGACCCACCCTCTCCTCCACTTTCACTACCCGGCTCAGGGCACTCCTACCCCGGCCCTACACGCACACCCTCGCCCCCCTGACTCCTCTGGACCTCCTCTGACCAGCCTGCTCCTAAAGCTACCAGCCCCGCACCAACATCCACCACAATGACCCACCCTCTCCTCCACTTACACTACCCGGCTCAGGGCACTCCTACCCCGGCCTACACGCACACCGTCGCCCCCCTGACTCCTCTGGACCTCCTCTGACCAGCCTGCTCCTAAAGCTACCAGCCCCGCACCAACATCCACCACAATGACCCACCCTCTCCTCCACTTTCACTACCCGGCTCAGGGCACTCCTACCCCGGCCCTACACGCACACCCTCGCCCCCCTGACTCCTCTGGACCTCCTCTGACCAGCCTGCTCCTAAAGCTACCAGCCCCGCACCAACATCCACCACAATGACCCACCCTCTCCTCCACTTTCACTACCCGGCTCAGGGCACTCCAAACCCGGCCTACACGCACACCCTCGCCCCCCTGACTCCTCTGGACCTCCTCTGACCAGCCTGCTCCTAAAGCTACCAGCCCCGCACCAACATCCACCACAATGACCCACCCTCTCCTCCACTAACACTACCCGGCTCAGGGCACTCCAACCCCGGCCTACACGCACACCCTCGCCCCCCTGACTCCTCTGGACCTCCTCTGACCAGCCTGCTCCTAAAGCTACCAGCCCCGCACCAACATCCACCACAATGACCCACCCTCTCCTCCACTTACACTACCCAGCTCAGGGCACTCCTACCCCGGCCCTACACCCACACCCTCGCCCCCCTGACTCCTCTGGACCTCCTCTGACCAGCCTGCTCCTAAAGCTACCAGCCCCGCACCAACATCCACCACAATGACCCACCCTCTCCTCCACTTACACTACCCGGCTCAGGGCACTCCTACCCCGGCCCTACACGCACACCCTCGCCCCCCTGACTCCTCTGGACCTCCGGGGACACACAGCCCACATCTCGGACCCACTCTTAAGCACCCCTCCTCGGACTACACCCCCCAACTCATCCAGGCCGGGGAAAACTCACCAAGGCTGGGGCTAAGTTCCACAGCCAGCTCCAAAACCCAATAGCCCGGTCCCCAAATCATCCAGCCCGGGGATAAATCCTCCAGGCCGGGGCTAAGTTCCATTCAGAAAATACTTGATAACGTATATTTAACAAGGACTAGATACTTACCAATATATTTTCTTGTCTTCTTTGGAGTGAACTTTCTCTTGGTCCTTCTTCTTCGCATTACCATTAGATGTCTTCCGAAATCACTCAACATGCCCGGACACATATCCCGCACGTGTCCCCATAAAGAACCAATCACAATGGAGCCTTCAATACCGCCAGAGTAGGGTAGGGGAGCACATCATACACTCCATACACAAGAAGTCAGGTTGGGGTATTATATGGACGTCAAATAAACTTTCAATTTATGGTCTTTAAAAGCTAAGAATTTAAAAAAACTTGATATGTGCATGATATATTATCATTGAGCATTAAAAGGACTTCAGAAAAACAATGAAATTATGCTCTTTATATGCTAAAAATGAAAATACAAAATCTTGGTTTATGAGGACCGTAGCATAGTCCTGCTAATCCCCTTAGGTTCTCGTAGTGCTGGTGAGTAGTCAGGTCAATTGGCTCCATAAACCATATATACAGACACACACACACACACACACACACACACACACACATACACACACACACACACACACACTCAAATATATGGTACAGTGCATACAGTAGAAGGAGCAGGCTGTAGACCGACCTGTGAATGCTTGGAAACCCAGTGGCGCAGCACATTAAGGACTCTGTTAGTCGCAGCTCGGCGGATGATGAACTCTTTATCACATGTCCTTTCAGAGTTTGTAAATACTGTAAGGAATATGAATGTAAAGTGATAAATTACTTTCTGATTTCTTTTCGAGTACAAATGTACAGCACTGTTCAACAAATGACACAATGTTTTATTTAATTGAAGTTTTGCAATATCTTATAAATCAGGTTCAGGTTTAATTGTGGCTGACCTGGTGGAGTCCCATGTCCCGCGGCCGCTGTGGCAATAGCAAAGGCCGATGCTGGAGACACTGAGTGGCGGGAGTTTTCTGCTGACTGGACTGTAAATCCACAAAAACATTATCAGCGACTGCACAAATTGATACACATAATAAGGCCAGCTTAAAAGAACTATATCAGAGCAGAAACTAACGATAATAACTGTGCATAGCTGGAGGTCTTCCCAATCGTAGCTACGCTGCATAAATGGCATACTAATTATCACTTACAATTCAGCCCCAAAATAGATCCAATTAGTCACACCATGAATTGCACTAGACCAGTGTTGCACCACCAACATTTACAGCTCATTCTTTGAGGCTTGTATCTTAAAAGGATCTCTGGTGACTGCTAGTCCATTTCGTAAACTCGCTTGGTCAGCGGAAACTGTGTTGCAATAGGGAGCAAGATTGTTGTGAGAAATCAATGTGTAGAAAAGTCCGATTAGAGACTGTGGAGATGGAATCAGAATCAAAGCCTAACCGAGAAATCATATCTTTGTGACTACAACTAGTATTTTAGTTGGCGCTAAGACTGCATAAACTCATGGAAACGCTTGTAGAGCTGTGTTGTCTCTGATTATGTTGTTTCATGTTGACGGCACACAGTAATAGAGCAACCACGAAATGTTTACAATCCTGATAAAAAATAATAAAAAAGTTAATTTCCTCATTACTTCAATTGCAATTTTTATGTGTAGTTGATATTCTAGCGGTTAGGGCTGCTGCACATGTGGAAGAACATGGTTATGACCCTAGCGTCATAGGTTTAGGTCCAGGCTTCTACGGTTTGCTGGATGTCTCTGCCTGCTCTTCGTCCCCTTTCACCCTGAGCTGTCAATTTTTTAGTAAGGTTTTCTAAGTTGGTACTATGTGCTTTTCCAGCAAATTACAGTGCACCCCTGACTCAGAAAATACTGCTATGTGTGTAATCTAACCTCCTGGCTGGCGGTAGCGGAGGTGGCGAGGCGTGGAAGGGGAGCGGCATGGAGACATGTCTCCTGCTTCACTGCTCTGCGGGGACTCAGGGAGGATTTTCTCCAGTGACACAGACTCCAGCACCGCTATAGCACAGATCAAGGACAAGAGTAATGATTATGCTGTTGCAAGCTTCACTGAAGCCATCCTATTTTTGCACTACAGCACAACGTCAGACATCTTTATTCAGTCAATTTAAAGAATGTTCTTTCAAAATCAAAATTTTGAAAAAAAAAAGAGTGAACTTTGCTTTTTCTAAAAGGTATTTTCAAATCACTGTATCTATTTGAAGAATACAGCGATCATATATGGACTCCAAATGCCATTCTTGAAACAAACCTCAAATTTTACTGCACTTGAGAGTTCCACGAATGCAACACTTATGCTTGTGATCCAAATTGAAGTTTCTTTTCTGCCCAAATGCACAGTCTTTACAGCTACAATAATAAACACTTTTTTGCTGTAAGACATGTACAATGGCTGGTAGAATAAAGATTGTTGCTGCACAAATGTGGGAGCAAGAGGATGTAGAGGAGGTTAGGTGAAAATACGTAGCTCTAATGGCTCTGTTTTACTGAATGCTACTGAAGCGCACACACCGCTGTTCTGTGTGTTTGTCCATGTAATGAAGGTCTAACAATGGCATGCCCTCGATGTGCAGCTTGAGATGGACAATGTAGAAAGGCGCCATAACAGCACGTGTGATCTGAGCAAGACCTCATCATAGTGGACCGAGAGCAGCAGCACAGGGAGATAATGATGTCCTCTGAGGCTGTTTGCTGAGAATACTGTTAATGTTCTGGGTTAACGTATCAACTACGATTGCAGAGTGCAATGAGGGAATTAAAAATGCATTGCTTTTGCACTTTAGGTTGAAAAAGGGTTTAGGATAACATTTTGTATGGCACATTACTTAACCCAGCAGTTTCTCTGTTACACGAAAATACGTTTAACTAAATATTTAAATGCAATTTGTCACATCAAATAGCGTCATTTGATGTGTATTTTTATGCTTTCAACAGGTCCCAAAATCGTGGGTAAATATATTCTGCATTTTACAAATTTTCATGTGTCTTTTTACAAGGAAATCTGCTAGCTTACTTCTACGGATGCTGCGACGCAGTTTGCCACCAAAGGGTTCGACCCTGGGCACTTCATCCCCCTCTGCACTGGGGCTAGTGCTCTGGTCTGGAGAGGACGGTGTGGGAGGGGCTTGGTCAAGGGGCAGCCTGCCGTTGCTATGGGGAGGGGAAGTGGAGGTGGACGGAGGGGGAGAGACAGCGCTCAGAGTGGGCGTCTGGGGCGTGGGCGTCTGAGGAGAGCAGGCGGAAGTGGGACTGCTGGCCGCGGACTGTGAGCTGTTGTAGTTTATGGCTGAGTTGGACAGAGGGCTGGTCAGGTCTAGGCCTCCCACCTTCGGTGTGATCGGAGAGTGGAGAGACAGCTTACGCATTCGCACAGGGGACGAGGTATGGGGCGAAATGGACAGAGGAGGCGGGGAGGAGAACTTGCGGCAAAGACGAGGCGATTTATCACTGACGTGGTCCCCACCTCTGTTGTTTTGACTGGTAGCCATGAACAACTCCAAAGACCTGAAAAGTGAAGAAATGATTACCTTTAAATACTGTTGCCATTTTGTGCATGAAGGAAGTAGTTAGTTAGTGACACTTTCTATACCATACTTGTAATTAGATCATCATTAAGTTTCTGTGTCACATGAAAAAAAACATGTGATAATATTACTTAGTAAACATTCATGCTTGTCCTCCAACCACTAGTGCAACAAAGTCTCTAATGTTTCTTAGTGCAAAACGTCATTTGTATACATGGAGTAGTCATACAAAAGCAGAGAAATATTTAATATTTGATACGCTCATACAATAATTAAATAAAGCGGGAAGGAGACTTTGCGGAAAGAAACATTGAGGGCCCAGAGAAAAATCTATATGCAGGAAACACAGGAAAAAATTGATGGGAACATAAAGAGCATTGATTATGTGATTACCAGCCGAGAAAGTATCAATGTAGCCATAGGTTCCTGGATAAAGACTTGTAATCTTTCTACCGCTGAGAGAGCTAACAACTCTTCCACGGCACACAATATGAATTCATGCATCAAGGACAGGAAAGAGGGAAAAGAGAGAGAGTGTTACTTTGACTGGTCGATGGATATCTTCTTGATCCGGGCGCTGTAGTCGGGACAGATGGATGAGATGGACAGACGGTCAAATGAGTGATACTGCGTTCTGTAGCTGCGGGAACATGAGGATGAACCATATAAACACGGTGCATGAGACACTCAGAAGCTTTTGACATGACTGTGATTAACATGTGAAATGAAGGAAACAGATAACAGTGTTTATGTCTGAGGGTGACACAGGAGGCTGTAAAAATAATCACTTTGCCTATTAACATTGGGATCGTAATGCAGTCATTATGAACGACTGGATAAACAACAGAACACAGCTTAAAGCGTGAGCTGCCAACTTCAAAGCTTGAGTGCATGCATCAGGCATTTAAGCTGTAGTGGTTTCTAACAATAAATGGCTCTGCACCACTTTTAAACCAGGGTTGGACAGAATGAGCAGCCTGACTCCTCTGACTGCAGAACATCTATTATGTGCATATTGTCCATATTTTTCATAGAGGATAGGATTAAAATGACTATTTATATTTAGTGCATAACCGGAACAGTCAGGTTCCCTTTGTCTGTTAGAGGAGTGTAAAGCAATGACCTGATGGGAATAGAGGAGAAGGGCTTCTTGTATATGTCCGCCAGCTTGTCCATGACCACAGCAGCAGTGGTGAAGATTCTGTACGTGTGCAGGAAAGTGTTGAGGAAGTCGATGGACAGGAAGCGCAGGTCTGTGAGCCTCTCGAGGAGGCGCTCCACACTGGCGTATCGGATCTGCGGGACCTTGCAGGAGTTGAGCGTCTTACTGAAGCAAATGTCAACATCATCTTTATGGAGACGGACATCGGATCTAATAAATCATGTACACACATACAGACACAAGCAAGCATGGGTGACTGTCGGGCAGGAAAATATAAGAACATATCAGAGCAAAAGATTATTTAAAAAGAGCAAAACAAGTGATACATTTTCTGAAAAATAATAAGTGCAAAAGTATATACAAAAGTACAGTAAATTCACTAATAAATAAAGGTTGAACAATGTGAACTTAACGTGCTTGGCATGAATACACACAAACTTACTTGATCATATGAGGCACGGTAACTTTAGAATTCTCTTCAAAGACACTTGTCATCAAGCCATTACAACGGATGTTATCAATGCACTGCAAGCAGAGAGACAATAAGGGAAAACATTATCCCAGTGTTTACTTAACAGTGACTAATAATTAGGCAGGTCTTTATCTGGCTGTTATGTTTGGTATGCATGTATGTATACATTCTCGACTTTGTGGATTAACAGGATATGCCAATTGTTATGACAAAGACATTTTGTGCATTTTAAACAAGATGCAGTCTCCGAAGAGAGCTTACCCACTACATTGTTTTCAAAAACACTACGCCTCTCAATGCCCAAAGGAGCTACTATTTGTAGCTTCTTGCCATCGCATGTTGTCTGGGTCTACGCAAGTGTGGGTGAGTGGGACAGGTATTACCTGGCTAATGTCACTAGTCCATGCAGCCTTTTCTTGCTGTGATGGTGCCAGGAGGACCACAGTGAACGAAGGCAAATCTGGAGGCTCTATAACAAGTTTAAAGTCCAGCTGACCAAATCCCTGGCAAGCTTTGGCTGAAATATTGAACACATTCAAAGAGCACTGTTACCTTTTGCAACAAGTGAAAAGGAGAAGCAATTTCCAGATTGTGTTTCTGTGGAAAAATAATGTGTGCGAAGTGAATGTTTCAGTGTTGGGTGAGTGCGTGTGAATTACTGTGAGGCGTGCTCCATTTAATTCCTGAAGCAATAGAAAATTAATGCAGCGGTAATGTCAAAATGCATCTGATATTTAGAGAGAGGCAATTTGTGGACAGTCATTGTGAGACTTCCAATTAACCTCTATAAAAGGTAAAGTCTAAATGAGCATGACGCTTTGGAGGGGCCGACTTACTCTCCTCTTCACTGGCATCTGGCTCCTCGATCAGAGTGCAGTCAATCAGGGACAACACACCACCTTGCTGTGGAGTTAAAGGGAGAACAATTGAGAGTGCCACAGACTTCATTACTGGGATTATCCTGTGTTGTCAAAAGTGGATGCTTATGCACTGAACACATAGCTCATTGAAATTACTGTAATACAATTTAAATTAGCCTGTGTTGTGTTGTGTTGTGTACAGTAATGTTTCATTTATAGTTAGTTTACTTTATGGCAAGTGAATGAAGAGAAATGACGTGGAGGATTTAAAATAATTTAATTTCAGAGTTTGAGGCAGTGTCATTTAGAACTGTTAATTATTGATCTTTACCTAAAATAGACACAAGATATACATTTCTTGAGTCGAAATACACACACTTTGACTCCACACATGTATTTGTGGTAAGACAGCAGTAAACAAATTCTTGTAGTAGCACGTTGGTATTAAAAAAAGCGAATTAAAAGACAGAAAGGCTACAAAGGTTGTGAGTAAAAGTGGCCATCTGGAAGAAGCTTAATGCTGTATGTGCCAGAACTATGTTGGATATTTTATGAGTAAATGTAAACATACAATCAATGTTACAACATACTTTTCTGATGTTGTATGTTTAAGTTTTCGCAATGAATTCATTGAAGAAACAATAGTTAATTATGAATGAGGATAAGTTCATCCACTTTTGAGTAACCGGTTGGCAATGACCTATTTTCTTGTGTAACAGCACAAGTTCAACGGGTAGCGTCTTAAGCCCTTTTAGAAAAGTGTCCATGTGACTGAACATGCAAGTGTTTGAACAAATGAATAAACGCATTGCTTAATGTTCGATTTAAATGAGAGCAAAATAACTAAATGTTGAGCATGTCCAAATAATTGCCAATTAGGCGAGTGCTGTGTGGTGTTGCTGTGGTTTCTCACCTTGAGCAGGTGCAGTTTTCCTCCGGAGCTGCGTGTGCAGATGAGGAAGTGCTTGGTGAAGAGAAAGCACTGTCGCTCTCCTTCCTTTTTCAGGGACAGCGAGCCCAGACGAACTTTACTGAGTTTTCCTCTCTCGACCGAGGGCAGCTGGATCAGTGAGCCTGTATCGGATTATGTTTTATTCCATTAAGCCGACACTAAGCTCAGGCATGTGCCTGAGGCATGTCAATGGTTGTTTACAGCCATTGACATGTGTGTTAGCCAGAAATTTAACATTGTGACATATTTAAAGAGATTATGAGGAAAGTACATATAATGAGGGCTAACAGTCTGCCTAAAGTAGTATTTTTTTCTCTCTCCATTGGTGCAGTATGTGATGCATGCATGTTCTTTAACATTTTACCCCTCGCCTTAACTTTACCCAAATCTAAAAGCTTCTCGACATGAGAGCAACAGTGTAATGCCTCATTGGAAAGTTATGGCCTACAAAAGTAATCAGAACTGTTTGTCACGTTTTTGTCACTTTTTTTTTAAGCGCTTTTGTTGCTTTTTTGTTGTGTTTTTGTCACGTTTCTTGTCACTTTTTGTTGCTTTTTTATTTATTTTTTTGCCGTGTTTTCATCTCTTTATTGTCATTTTTTGTTACTTTTTCATCGCTTTTTTGACGCCTTTTGGTTGTGTTTTTGTCCTCATTTTCATCGCTATTTTTTTATTTTTTATTTGGGTAAAGCCAAGTGCTTGGTTCAGGCGGAGAGTAAGTTGTTAATTTTTCAATCTTTCCAAGTTGAATCTTGCATCCGATATGTTTCAGACGTAAACTAATGTACTAACTACGTGGATAAATGGAGACACTCACCCTGTCTCACAAAAGTCTGACTCGTGTCCAGCAGAATGTCACAGCCCTCCACAATCATCCGCTCTATAGCCAAGTTCTTCCTGATGTTTTCTGTGTCGCTCACCTCATCGTGCATCACCCTAAAAATACATGCCTATATTACACGTGTGCTCCACATATGAAGAGGTTTATGAGCCATACCTTGATAATTCTTCCAGCTTGGATTTGGCAAACTCCAGACTTTTCCGCTCCACATGTTCATGAGGTGTGTGTGCCAGTAGTTCATGCAGAGTGATGATGTAGCGGGGGATCTTAGGGGGGAAAAGGCATATGTTGTTGGGTTTTTTTGTAAACAAGAGATTATACATTTGTTTTACTGACTTGGAACATTGGGTAGGTGAGGAAAGTCTCCAGCATGCGGCCTTCACACGCAGCATTGGACTCGTACTGTTTGAGGAGCTTGTCGAAGTCGCGGTTCTGTTTGCAGTTGGCCAGGACTTGCAGGCTGTACTGGTGGTTACGCACAAACTCCTGGTATATGTTCAGCATGGGCAGCAGGATGTCAAAAAGATCAGCTGGAAAGACACATTTACAATCAAGGTGGCGGTCCTGTTATTTTGTTTAGGTTAAGTTAATCGAAGCACTGTACTTTTGAGTGAGTGTACTGACTTTTTGAGGATCTGTACTTTACTTGAGTAATATCTTTGTTGAGAAACTACAACTTTGACTCCACTACAAGTTGAATATAGTACTTTCTTCTTCACTATATTTCCATAAATGCCCCAAACAAAAAAATAATATTTGTCCATGTGTTTTGTTCATTTCTAAAGTATTATAATTCACACTCCTGAGCAGTTGGTGACACTGAGCAGATCTACTGTCAAATGTCACTGACTCACTCAAAAAGAAGGTTTGTCCCCATTGTGCTGCTGTACAGGTGGATAGTTCAGGCTTTTGAGTAATACATTGGACTAATATTTGAGCAGCAGTATCTGTGCTTTTACTCAAGTAATGAGAGCAACTACCTTTTCAACTACTGCACTTTGACCACCACAAAGAATATGACTACCTGAGAATAGAGGAAATGCAAGTGATGTCACAGCGTAGCAACAGCAGCTACAGAAGCCAAATGAGTGGCATTATGTCTGCATTTTTACAGTTTGATTTTACTTTCAGTACAGAACTTCAGGCGTTCTGTTTAGAATTAAACTTATGCGTGTACTCTCTGTTTTAGACACGCCTAAACAGCAGCCCTCAGACCAGTTTTTGTTGGCCCTTGTGTTTTTTGTTGAGGTGGCATTCATTGCCAGAGACGATTAATTTTTCAACAAATCCAGCAGTTTAGTGCGAAACAGACAGAATAAACCACGGCCTGTGGATCTCCATGCTGCACACACTTTGATCCCAGCTCCATATGAATGAATTATTGGCTTTTTTTTTTCTACACGTTCATATTTCTGAATGTCAGTGCCAAGATTCATGGAGAATGACACGGCCAGACCTTAACGTAATTTTTGGATTATGAAAGAGAAGACTTTGCACAGTGACTCTCCCATCATGACAACAAGATCTAGCTGACAACATTAATGCAACATTAGCCGTAAATAAATTGTGTTTGACAAGCAGATAAACTATCAGAGATTGTCTATCCATATCAAAATATAAAATATAATATAAAAATAGAAAAGCATGATGGTTCACTTGAGTATGAAGATATGGTTGAAATAGGACCAAATCAACATATTCAAAGACCCAAGAATCAACAGGCGAAGAACTAATCAAGCCTTATTTCGCATTTGTGAGACACTACAACTAAATGGCTGTGATTGGGCCATTGTAAAATCTGATGGTGGAACAATTTTCTGTGAAAGGGTTCCTGGCGCCTCTGCATGAAAAGTATGAGCAGCTGGCACCCTGTGTATCCCACAGCCAATCTAAAATCATTTATTTTAAGAAAAATAAATTATTTAAATAAAGGACATTCATTAATCTTCTTAGCACAGTAACATCAAGTTTTATAATTTTCTTAATCAAAATTCCAACAACAAATGCTTGAATTCCATTTCGAACTGTCACTGTGCACAATCGCCTCTGTGTTTCCTAAAAAGCTTGAAATGGGACACAGTATCCACTCATGCTGAGATTTAAGATAATTAAAAATCCTCCTCGTTCAAAAGTCATTTACTGCCTCTGAGCTGTGGTCTCCTTGGTGATGTTTGTCTGACAAGAGGTTTCTGGGAGGTGAAATTATGGGCTGCCTTCTGGCCCAGCCACTCATTGTCTGTCGGACAATGTGCGTGTGCAGACAGAGATAGGCAAATGACTCAGTGAGCGAATGGTGCAGTGACGCGAGTGCCATTTCACCACAGACCCTGACCTTGATCTACCAGAAAAGGATGGGTTCACTGCAGAGAACCGGATTATCACAGTCTTTGAAAGAAATGTCCAAACAGAGAGTTCCTTTTTTTTTTTTATCCCTTATCAATGCTTGTTATTATGGAGGTCATCTACCAAGCATTTGCTCAGGTGCAAAATAAGTAGCACATGCAAAAGGGGAAAAGCAGCTGAGTAATTAACACGTTATTCTAGTCGTGCAGCATTCTCTCATTTACATATCAGATTTGGGCCCCTAAAATGACCCCTAGGTCTTCAAACTTACCATGTCTAAAGCTTATAAGCTCCTTTCAACTCTTACAGAGGCGGTGACATCAACAATATGCTTCTGGATTCATACTCTCGACTCACAAATCATTTAAATTCTTTTAGTGATTACTTTTATTTTATTAACTGGTGGAGCTACATTGAGATATTTTTTGTGTAATTTTTATGTTATTTTCTTTTTTGTGCAGCACTTTGGAACTGTAATGTTGTTTAAATGTGCTATAGAAATAAAATGGATTGGATTGATCGACATACGAAGCTCAAACGGTCTCGATGAACAGTTCTATCTATGACTTGTACTTCTGTGATCACACTCATAGTCTAGTGCCTGTGTATTTGTTTATGTCATACCTTCACTGCGGTAGTGTAGTCAAGGTTGTAAATGTCTTACCCCGGGGTAAAATAAATCTTTGACTGCATTTACTACTTACTGTTACAAAAGTAACAGAAAGTAGTGTAACTCAGCTACATTTCTGAAACAGTAATATGTGATACAAACATATTAAATTTTTTAAAGCTGTAACTACTAATATACAATAATATTACCATATTAAAGTAACTTATGTCACAGCAGTTTTACATTTTTTGACATGAAAATGTTACCGCTTTTTTTTTTTTTTTTTTACTGCAAGTAATTAAGCCCAGAAATTGCAGCAAATGTATCTATATATCAGATCAAAGCTTCACCAATACAGCAATTAAAAAGTAAACAGTTAACCTCTTTGGCATCCATTTGAAACTCATGAATATCTGAGATTACTGTTTGGAGAAAGACAGAGCCTCTGTTTACCCAGCACTAGGGTGGGCCAGTTGGCGATCCTGGCCTTGAGTCCTTGGTGAAAGATCTCGTGGAGGAACATGATGGTCTCGCTGAAGACACAGAGTAGGCACATGTCAGAAACACTGTGTCGGAGGCGCTGCCCCTGTACTCAGTCTGCACTACCTGCCTCTGTTACAGTGGAAAAAGCATTAGAGAAACACCTGTTGAGGAAAATGCTGCTGACGTCGTCATGGCTGATGGGAGGTTTCTTGGAGCTAGCGGCCATCCTCAACGGCCTGAGGAAACAGTTGACCAGGATGTAGAGCTGGTGCACGTATCTGGAAAAAGACATTTGAAACAGGTGACACAAACCTCATCACATATTAAACACGGCCTGGTGGGCGAGTCACTATTATGGTATAGTAGATACTTTCTAGATAACAATGATCAGAGATATTTTTGGTAGACCGTATATCAAGAGTACCTAACTTAACTTAAAGGTGCATTTATGCAACTTTTTATGCAGCAGGATGTTTTCAGCTTCCATTACTTGCAACATGGGGCATGAGGTGATGGTCGTGGATGGTCAGGATCTCATCATCCCTCATCAATGGTATCAATAAAATGCACCTGTGTTCGTTGTCCAAAACATAAACCCAGCCAACATAAACTCAAGGCACTGAGGTGCCATGTGTGCGAAACAGGTGGTATAAATAAACATGTCTTGCCTCTGGTGGGTATTCCTGCAGTCAGTATGCCAATTGCACAGTCCGACATCTGTGGCATTGTGCTATGCATAAAACTGAACATTTAAGAGTGGACTTTTATTGTAGACAGCCAAAGACACACCTGTGCAATTCATGCGGTCTAATGAGCATGTTGATATACCAAACTTTAATGTGACAAAAGAGAAGTGCTCACTAACAGAGATTTTTTCGACAGATTTGTGAACAATATTTGAGAGAAATGGGTCGATTGTGTACAAAGAAAAGGTTTCATATCTTTGAGTTCATCCCATGTCAAAAACAAAAATGTTGCATTTAAATTTTTGTTTTGAATGTATTTGAATGACTTCTTTTAGTTTACTAAAATAGAAATATTAAATGTTTGGCTACATAACATACTCTGTCTCAGCCTCCACCATGTTGAAGACAATCTGGTTCCTCTTCCTCATGCTCTCAGCGTGAGGAGAGCAGATGTAGTCCTGGACAATGATCTTCCACTTCCTCCGGCAGAGCCATCCCCGCATAAAACTTTGCACCTGAGCACAAAACATCTTTATTAAAACAAAAACTAAAGCTTTCTGCCATAATACCTACAAAGCATGTTTACCTTTTTGATCTTTTTAATATCTGGGTCTTCATTGTTGTGAGGGAAGTGGTAGGGACGCATCCGTTCCTTAGTTTTGTTCAAAGCGATGATCTGCAACGACATCCGATACGTTGTTAAAGTAAAAAGAGTATAATTTCAAGACTAAAATGTTCCTGGAGGCAGTACATTTCCATTCACCGGCTGTTTTCTGCTTTTTCAGTGGACTGTGAACATTAATCACATTTCTACAGATAACTTACTATTGCACACACAGAAGTTGAATAAATTCAACTGGATATTTATCATCCCTGGATGATATCAATCTCTATTGGACTTACTATTGCATATCTTTCATTCAGACATTATCAATGGGGTAGGGATAGGTCACAATGTTGAATTGCAGCTGGTGCCGGAATAAGCACAATCCTGCAACAAATTTCAGGATACAACTTTTAAGGGAATTACAAAACGGGTTACAAAACAACAACAACTTGTGACTGGTTAGCAGGTATCAAAACAGAACCTCTTCTGTTTGTTGGACATCACATGATTAACTGTAAACATGGGCTGCATACAATGTGACTGAGTAGTCCAAATAGTACCTTATTACACCATGTTCTCACCAAATGCCACCTCAGAAAATATTTAACCTCAAAGTACCTCCAATCTCATATCGACACAAAACTAAAAAGGGTCTAGACGTTGGACTACATTCGGTGTAAACTAGGTGTAAGCAAAACCTAACTTAAATGCATAACTAATTGAAATTATGTCGAATTAAAAAGGGATAAGTTTACAATTGCATATGACCCTGAATACCACCCGAAGAAGCCCGAGTACCACACAATACAGAGCTACTCAAAAGAATTGTCAGAGCGTTATTTGTTTGGTTTGACTATAATTATTTCCACCATATTTGCTAAGTTGGATAAAGGTTTTTGACTTTAAATGTTAATAAGCAGTGAAAATACTTCTTTTCGCTGCACATAATGGGTTGTACTTGACAACACAAAGCCTACAAAGTGGCTGCACTGATTGGGGTTCTTATTTTTTTCCATAGCTATAAATGAGATTGCTTCAGTGGGGACTATTCATCACAGGTGGGAACACACAAAATGTAAGCTACATTCTTTTATCTTAAGTTTCCCCACAGTGCGGCAATAGCTGGTAAGTGTTTACGGTCAGAGATGCAATTTTAATTATTCATAGACGCAGAGCTGCACATGCAAAAAAATAAATAATGGGGCCATGTTTTAATGAGAAAGAGCATTGGCTTTACAGCAGCTCTCACAGCCTTTCTTTTTATTTTATCATTTTCAGTGGCATCGCACGAGCAGATGCCGACTCTCAAAACTGCCAGTGTCAAACTACAAGGCAATGATGTGATCACAGCAAGGAACTGAAACGCACTTGTTGCTTCTGGGTAGACACAAAACAAAAGCTTCATAAAGCATTTGACAAAACATTTTCCCCCTAATGCAAAAATAAGCTCTTCTGCAAGCTGTTTTTGCCAAGTTCTTATTACACAGATGATGAGAGACATTTCTGCACGCACAATAATGTCAGCAGCTGGGCCAATGAACAAATAACTTGCACCTGGGGACGGCTGTTATGCAAACAGTCCATTTTATTTGAGAACCTAGAATTGTATCACTGCAATGATTCAGTTTTATAGTTCAGCAAATGATGATGTACTCATTCATATTATATGATCGATTGTCATTTAGTTAGGCTACTCCCTCCAACCAATTCCAGTAGTTTTGATTTTCTATCTTCCTCCAGTCATCCATGTATGTACAGTACTATGTGTATGTAGTTGGTAGGGCTGCAGGGTGAGAAACTACTACTATTACTGCTAAACTAGCACAAAAATCACATGCATTCGCGAACCAGTATAAATATGTCTAAACTATAAGGTTTATACATAAAGAATTCATATGGAATATTGTGTGCATTATACCTGAATATTTATAATATTGCATACAGTGGGAACCAGATGTTTGCATATACTATATAAATAGACACATATGCTTTTTGTTCTCAGATTCCTATATCTTTAAACTATTTGGGAAAGCCCAGATGACAATGTAATGTCCTTGGAAGCACAAGTCTGTTTCATCCTTGGGTGCAATTTTAAGACACCTGAAGGTGCCACGTTCATTCGTTCAAACAATTATACGCAAGAATAACAATGATGCAAATATCCAGTCATCATACAGATCAGAAAGAAGATGTGTTCTGTGTCCCAGAAATGAACGTGTTGTGGTCTGAAATTGTCATCATCCAGAGTGAAATAAGTGCTGTACCGACATGGACTGAGAGAGTACTCTACCAGGAAGAAGCCTTTACTCAAAAAGAAACATTATAAACCTAAACCTAGATTGGAGTTTGCAAATGCACGCAAGGATAAAGACTTTAATCTTTTAAGACATATCCTGTTGTCTGATAAAAAAAAAAAAGATTTTTTGGCCATAATGAACATGATGGAGGAGGAAAAAGGGGGAATCTTGCAAGCCTAAGAAAACCATCCCAACTGTGAAATACGGGGGTGGCAGCATCATGCTGAGGGATTGTTTTGCTGCGGGAGGGACTGGCACACTTCACAAAATAGATGACATCATGAAGAAAGAACTATGTGGAAATATTGGAGCAACATCTCAAGACATCAGCCAGGAAGTTAAAGCTTGGGCGCAGATGGGTCTTTCAAATGGACAATGACCCAAAGCCAAGCTGCCAATACTGGTTATAAAATGGCTTACGGATAACAAACTCAATGTTGTGAAGAGGTCATCATAATGTCCTGATCTCCATCCAGTTGAAAATGTATGGGCAAAGCTGAAAAGGCATGTGCATGCAAGGCGGCGTACAAATGCGGCTCAGTTACACCTGTTCTGTTATGAACAAATGTACATAAAGTTTTGTAAAAAGTAATTAAAAAAAAAAACTTGTAGAAATGTATCACTCATTCTTCTGCCATTTAGCACAATTCTAATAGACCTAAAACGTAAAAGTTAACTCTGGTTTCATGTCAGACAGTGAAAAAAATGCATATGTGTCTTATAGTAAACATCTGGTTCCCACTGTATATTTGCTCAATGCAACGTACAGGCGTACAGTGTTTGCAGAACGCCTTTCCCTAGTAACTAAGCTACATGTACTCATTATCAACATAATGTTTAGGCTAATAATGGTGAAAAAGCACAACATAATCTTATTCCATTGATTAGTATTCTTGTTTTTATTAGCGTAGGATTGTGCTAAAATTGTGTACGGACTCAGGAAGCCAAAGGAAGAACAGTGTGATGTATTAGCCGATTGTCTGTTCTGTTTCTGGAAAGCAGTGGGCTTCTCCCACGCACAGTCACTGCTTACTCCCACTCACCATTTTTACAGAGAACACACAGGCGCACAAACCCATAGGCTTATGACATCTTTCACCAGAATCAGCGTTTAGAGAAACAAGAAAAACATGAGCATTTTACAGCACAACAGTATTTAACTAAGCCTTATAGTACACGTTGCATTTTTAAACCTTCCTTTTTTACACTTTTTCAACTCACAAACATTCACCTAAATGAAGCCAAAGTGATAAATAATTAATATTAAGTGATTAATGTTAATGCGCTGACCAATGGTTTATGCGCCAAGGCATTTTATACAACCTTCAAACATTTTTGTCCTGGAGATGCAACGGGCACCAACTGTTGTCCACTGGGTTACAAAAGATATGCAAATGTAAGTGTGTGACGCAAATACATGGTGCTCTGGTGAAATGAAAATTCAGGCTTTGTGTGCAGTGTGTACCTCAGATTTAAGCCTTTCGATCTCTGTGTCCTGGTCCTCTAACTGGGTGCGCAGCTGATTGGCTGCTACCTTCTCGGTCTCCACAATCTGAACGAGGTGGATGTACTTCTGCATCAGCACCTCACGCTCAATGATGATGTCAGAGTAACTGGAAAGTGCAAACAAATCAAAGGAATGAAAATAACATTATGCAATGAAAGACTGACCCATAAGTTTGATTTTAAGAGCAACTCAAAGGGCTCGCGAGTACACTGCGTTCCAAATTATTATGCAAATTGTATTTCAGTGTTATAAAGGTAGAAACAAATATTTTTTCAATGAAACTCATGGATGGTATTGTGTCTCAGGGCTCTTTGAATCACTGACATAAATCTCAGACGCCTGGGATTATTAGTTATCAGCTGAGCCCAGTTATGGGAAAAACTACTCAAATCAAATCAAATCAAACTTTATTTATGAAGCCCATTTCATACCGAGAGGTATCACAAAGTGCTTTACAGATGCGCACGCACACACACACACACAATATATCATTAGGACTAAATAAATAGATGTGAGTTAAAAGCGAAGCTAAAAAGGTGGGTCTTGAGCCTGCTCTTAAAAACATGAGCGTTCTCTGCGGTCCTGAGCTCCTCCGGCAGGTCGTTCCAGAGGCGAGGGCCATATTGGAAAGACGCCTCGCCGTGAGTCTTTCTGTTGACCTTAGGAATAAATAGGAGACCCCTGCCAGAGGAGCGAAGGGGCCGTGAAGGTTCATAAGGTAAAAGCAGTTCTGAAAGATAAGAAGGACCAAGACCATTAAGACATTTAAAAACTATTAAAAGAACTTTAAAATCGATCCTGAAACACACGGGGAGCCAATGCAGCGACTCTAAAACCGGTGTAATGTGGTCCCGCCTCCTGGTCTTCGTCAGGACACGAGCTGCTGAATTTTGTAAAAGTTGTAAACCTGAGATACTCTTTTTGGGAAGACCAGAAAGCAGGGCATTACAGTAGTCGATACGACTGGTGATAAAAGCATGCATTAGCGTCTCCGTGTTGGCCCGAGAGAGAATGGGGCGGACTCTGGCTATGTTCTTTAGATGGTAAAAACCTATTTTTGTGATATTCTTAATGTGTGGAATTAAAGTGCATCCATTTGCCTGGTGTCATCAGGAGACATGGAGATGTACAACTGTGTATCATCAGCGTAACTATGAAAGTTGACTCCATAGTATCGCCTGCTGGCAGGCTCTGCCACGTACATTGTTTTTATTATAGGCTACGTGTTATCGCGTCGCCCTATAAATAGTGCGTTGCGTCGGTTATACGCCCTCTGACCTCTCACTTCCGCCCCTGGTCTCTGGGCCATCCGGTTCGAGCGCTCCGTCATGTCTGCGCAGGTAACGTCAATCCGTCAAAACTTGATGAGTTAATGTTGAGTCCTAATACGGAGTTTTCCACCTACTTCAGCATGTCAGCGCCGCTGGTACCGGATGCGCGGTTAAGCTTTCCGATGCTTGTGTTGGGAGGTAAGAGTGGCAGCTAGCCCTTTAGCTTGGCGCAACTTTTAAACTTATTCACACCGTATTCTTGTCACAGTTGCTGTCTTGTCTTGTGCTGTTTTGTCCTTACCATGGAGCAACGAACGGAGACTACAACATCGTGTACTGAAATACTGGACATTTTGTAATGGAAATATCTAGAACTTAAAGAAACGCAAACTAATTGTGCCAACTTGAAAATGAAACGTAAATCTAAACTGATACCTTTTTGTTTATACTAGAACGTAAAATAAAAGAACGCACACAGGGTAAAAAGCACTGGGCCTAAAATCGAACCCTGGGGCACACCACATGTAATGTTATGGACAGTGTGGACAGTATCCACACTTACCATGAATGTCCTGTCTGTGAGATAGGATGTAAACAGCGGACCATGGCAGACATTTACCATGCCCACCATGATCTGTTCCAGAGGCTTCCCTCAGATCTCTCAGGAGAAACACTGAGAGATTCCCCAGACCATATGCCTTATCTGAACACCAAGGAGTTGTAGGTTTTCTTGCCATGTTTACGTTTGCTGTCTAAAATTGCCCAGCTATGACTGAATGCAGGTACTTGTCATTTCTCTACATGTTATCAAATCTGTGTCTACATTGTATGAGACGAATAAAGTAAAAATATCTGCAACATGACGACAAATTCTACCCAACATTTCTTAGCTACACTTCACCCCAATTTAATCTGTAGGCCTTTTAAAGAATGTTAACCTGCATTGGGCCACAGTTGGTCTGAGTTAACTTATTTGCTGAGCAGTTTGATGCCATGTTATTTACCTGGCTTGCTGTATAGCCTCCACCCATTCATCGCACTCATTCTCCTCCTCTGTCCGCAGCTCCAGGGCCTTCTGACCGTCGTGTCCAAAAGGGATCTGGAAGTAGTGCTGTAAAATTCACAAACGCACACACACAAACACATTAATTTTGAACGGCTCACGTACATAATTTGCATCAGTAAAGACGCGTTAAAGATCCAACTTGTGAGTGCCAGATATCCACTTTCAAAATGGACTGTCAAAGCCTGTTGATGACTGTTTTTCTGAGAGAAACACCTGCTCTTTCCGTGTGCAATTAATGTTTCAAGATATATCCTCTGACCGTAGGATGTCGTGTTGTATAAAACAACACACTGACTGAGTTACAACAGTGTATCTGAGATTTGATGAGGGTGGATTTTAAACTTTTTTAGAACATAAAACAAGTGCGCCCACAAAGAGCCGGGGACAGGAGGGGGACTGTGGGCGGCTCGAAGACACATGACAGTCGTTAAAATAAAGTCTTATCCGAGGCTTCCTTTTCCATCAGCCATTATCCCCTCCATCAATTAGGCTGGTCTGTTCCTGGCGACTGACTTCTCCACAAGTGAGCACAAATTTGGGCAACATAACATCTACCTACGCACAGGTTATCAAGTGTTGGAAAACGTTTTTTTTAGCATTTTTTCCCAGTAACAGTACTTTAACTTGAGAGTACATACAATACTTCAATACTTCTTCCACCTCGTTTTTGTGCAGTGATGGCTTGTAGGGCTTATATTCAAACCACCATGTCCTGGGGCACTGGGTTAAATCAGAGCTCCTATTCAGGGAACATCACATACATGGATTGCGGGGTTTTCAGCAGCCCACTCCGCCTCCTCCGCCGCTCTTTGGCTTTGGCCTCCTCGCATCTCTGTGTAAGTCACTCCCCCCATTGCTCCACTCTGTACGTGTCTGCTTCAGTGAATTCTGTCAAGCACTCCAAACGATAGCCCTATAGAGCCTGCAGGACAGGACCAGGAACCCGCCGCTGTCCCAATGCTTTTAAGTGATTTCCATTGAGTGCCCTGTGATGTGAAAACCCCTGACATGAGAGAAGGATCGTGTTTACATAATAATCCTGACCCAAGTACATCTTTCCAAATTGTGTCATCAACATGTAAAGGATTTAGTTTCCATGGTGAGAGAAAATGTGACACTTCTGTTGTCTCTTGCGCGATACACTTTCATTAGCAGCATATTGGCTTTGGACGCATCCTGCTGTTTCACAAATTAAAGGAAAAGTTCTGTAATTAGGTAAAGAACAAGAGTGGAGCCGCTACCCACCCCAGTCAGAACTAATAGGCCATTTAACAAGATGAGAGATGCGCCTAACAGGCCCCAATTTACAACCAGAGGAATAGTTGGAGAATCTTTTTTTTTATTAATTATGTATTTATTTTTTAAGCCAGCAAGCACATGCTTTATTTGTCATTGTACAACCGTACAACAAAATAGTGTTCAGGTGTTAGTTCTGAGCGGTTGAGTGCGCAACCACTGTGGGTCAACCTGACCAGCATGTTTATGGAGGTCGGGAAACCGTAGCATCCGGAAGAAACCTGGCTGGCTGCCTTCAGTGCTCCTTTGAAACGGTGCAGCGCCTCCTGGGTTTTTTCCCCGTTTCAGAGCGTGGTGTCCTGCACTGGTCAGCTCAACCTCCTCCTTCCTCTTCCTCCTCCCTCAGCTCCACAACAGTCTTTCACCATCCTCTGGGAAAAGCTCAACAGGTAATCTGTTTCATTCTCCAGTGAACGTTCATTAGCCAGAACACTAGGGATAGAAGGCATGTGTGACTTAGCTGTGAGTCTTGCTCGGATACCTCCTCGTTTGTCCCTTTTTTGCGCCTCTTGTGACGCCTCCACTGTGCTGCAGGTGTGAGGAGCTCTTGGTGCCTCTTCAGTGTTTCAGAGGAAGAAATGTGTAGCTCTCAAATGCCTTAAGCTCATAAACTAGCTGTTTGTTTACTTTTAAAAAGCTGCTTTCTTCAGGGCCATTATGGACTCTCTGCAGTAAAAAAAAAAAAAAATCCACCGAACCTCACAAAAACACAGCACATAAAAAGACATAAAAAAGCAAAAAATAAATAAAAGATAAATAAATCGCAGCTGTTTAAGAGAAAATGCTAACATATAATTTCTAAGTTTTCTTTTTCTGTTTTTTTATCTGGGCGAAAGTGGCACAGAAAGCAATAAGGATGATCAATGTTGTTTTCAACGAAAACAGGTAATGGTCAAATCATAGCTTGATTTCCAACAATATGCAATGCTACGTCCGATCTAGTTACACCTTGATACAATTTGCCTGTAATATCATGTGTTCTCTAGTTCAGTGCACCAAGGTCACGATGCCACACAAAGCATCCTAATTTTATGTGGTAGCACAAGAAATTACTTTGGCCTCGTTGTGTTCAGCTACAGAGTTGCACACTTCATCTGAACATTTCACTATGTTACGTGTGCTTTGGTGCATGGGAAGAAAGACAATGTGTGGATGAATGATTTAAGTTGTACTACCATGGTTCAAGACACATGCCCACAATGAAGACAACAACACAGCCGCCATTGCTTCCGAATACATCTCCTAGTCCCTGGTTTTGGCAGCATTAGAATACAGACACATTGCCTAAGCCTTGGTTGAAGTATAAATTGGTGCTGATTCATGTGGCCAATTTAATCAATAAATCATTTGATCAGTTCTCTTTTACAAGTGCCAAAAATCTAAAGTATCAAAGGTCAATCTGAACAGACAGGGGTTTAGCCTGGACTTAATCAGAGGCAGAGAGTTTGGGCCCAGTCACTGTGAAGGCACGATTGCACCTCGACCGCGGGACAACCAGGGGTGGTTCAGAAGAGCGCAGGGCTCTGCTGGGGTGGTGAGGGGTCAGAATGTCACAAATTCGCAATGCCATGGATTGAACTGAAAACAAAAAGCAGGGTTTTGAACTGCATTCTGCACTAAACCAGGAGCCAACAGAAGAAGTAAACAACTGAAGTCAAGTGGTCATGTTTACGGGTGTTAAAGACGAGCCCCGCAGCTGCTTTCAGTGGTGCCGACGGTGTAAAGAGGCTTGATAAAGGCCAGCATTCAAGGCATTACAATAGTCCTGACGTGAAGTGATGAAGAATTGGATGGAGATTTTTGTTTTGCTTTAGCTAGTAAGCAAAGCTGAAAAAACTTTGCCTTGACCACAGTATCAATATAGTATCAATATTAATTGCTTTCAAAGGTCATTTATGCCAAAATATGCAGTGATTATTGCATAGTATCACTGTGAAGTTCAATCTCTAGGATTCTAGGAAAGATTAATGCGTGGGGTTGAGTAAAACTTAATATGAGAATGATCTCTGAGGTGAAATACGTACATCCATTATTTATGGAAACAATTCAACTTTCCTTCTTAGTCTTTTTTTTTTAGATGTAACCAGTGTTGGGAATACAGTTTATACCCTTCCTTGTTCCATTTCCATCTAAACCATAGTTAACAACATTTCTAATACGCAACATCTTGGATTATAATATACAACACAGTGGCTCAGTGGTCCTCTTACAGCAAGAAGGTCCCTGGTTCGATTCCCGGCCCACGCAGTCCTTTCTGTGTGGAGTTTGCATGTTTCTCTCCCTGTGTCTGGAAGGGTTTCGTCCACGTGCACCGGTTTTCACCCATCCATCCATCCATCCATCCATTTTCTCCCACTTGTCCGTTGCCGGGTCGTGGGGGCAGCTATTGGAGCTGCCCAAGTCACATTGCACCAGTCCCCTATGGCTCCTCCTGCAGGTGGTGGGTCCACGGGAGGACGGCCTCATGGTTCCAAACGGTTCCAAACGGGCCTGTTGGTCTCTCATAGGGGGCCCATTCACACTCTCATTCATACACCAGTGTACGCAGACACTGGAGGCAAGGAGGGTGAAGTGTCTTGCCCAAGGACACAACGACAATGTGCACCTTCAGGAGGCGGGATTCGAACCCCCGACCTTCCGATCATGAGCCGACCCGCTCTACCATCTGCGCCACCGTCGCCCCCTGGTGGAGAATGAGGGAAATGATGGGTGCCTCAATTCACCCATCAACCAAAAACATGCACAGAAGGTGAATCCTCCAGTCAGTTGGTTCTGACCATTAGCCTGGCTCTCCATCTGGAGATGGGTCCCCGGGCGCTGCTCTGCGGTCGCCCACTGTTCCTCATGGGTTGCCACAGGGGCATCAAAGGATGGGTCAAATGCAGGGGACAAATTTTACCACAGGGACAATAAAGTATACCTTAACTTAACCATAACCATAGAAGCCAACTTGTTTACTTGTTTTTAGGGCACTGGGGTTTAATCTCCAAGTGAGAGGTTCGATGTCCGTATTGCCTGTTATCCAAAATTAAGACAAACACAACTTGAGATTATATAATATAGAATCTCTCACAACAACAATTATGATTGTTATGCAACAATAGTCACCGTTCTTATTCCACTGTGTTACTTCCAAATTAATTGTAGTCACATTTGCACAAAATGAAGACAAGTGAGCATAACAGGAGCTGTGTAAAGTTGTTGACAAAGTGTGAGAAGTGAACAGGAGTGGGGAGTGGGTTTTCCACCCACCAGTGTTCTGTATTAGATCCACCAGCAGCATCTCATCCTCTGTTCTCAGCTCTGCCTCAATTCCTCCGGGCTTCTACTGTGCTTTTGAGGAGAATGTTGCTTTAGAAAATGCTCCAAGGACAAAAAGAAAGCGTCAACCACTGCTATGAATACAGGAGCATGTACACCATTACCAGGATCGATCTTACGTAACTAAAAATGCTTACAGTATGTAATTTTCTGAGAACTATAAGGCAGAAAGCGTTAAAGCAACACTTGATGGTTAAACTTCTTGTGCTAAAGCCTTTAAAGCTGGGGTACCTGACTTTTTTTAGGTTGAAAAGTAAATGTGTTTTTACCACCTCAGAGTGAGTTGTAAACACAGCAAAAAACAGATCTTGTTAAATTGTCTTCACATAATTATTTATTGAGCGATAGAAGATAGAAATACCACTCTAAATGAGTGGTATCTTTTTAGGGGTGGTCACCCCTTTTCCACTGCTCAAAGCTGTACATGCGTTAAATGTGCACATAAACAATTTGCTTGAACAATTCGGACATGCAGGAGGAATTGTGAATGCTAGAAATGAGTTTGGGCCAAATTTAAAAAAATAAAGGTTTGTGTGGGAAAAATCAGGTACCCCAGCTTTAAAGTTTCTCTGTCTCTAAACTCGTGTGATGCTCCAAAGCAGCAATGATACTATAATTTACCATAATTTGAAAAACACAATGGTTTACTTGCAACATTTTGGAGAGCAAAAGCATCAAAGAGCTCATACGTTTGTCTATATTATTTTAATTATAGCCTGATATTATTGGATGTAACATAAAAGCAGGGGAGATTGCTTTCACGTCTATTGAAACGTAACATTTTCTACTGTCCAGTTTCATCAAAGAAAAACTATGGGGGGAAAAACAGCCAATCATAATTTTGATTAGAATTTAAATTTCCTGGACCAAGGGGCAAAGGGACCTGATTATTCTGTTAATAAACAATAATTGTGTCCTTAATAAATACTGAATGAAAATGAGTGAATGAATGAATAACGTGTGTGTACGTGTGTGTAATTGTTAGTTGTGATCCAGACTTTCCAAACACATTTATAATTAAATGAAGACACAAACTTTTTTTTTTACCCAAATTGGATTATACAATATTGTAAAAAAACGACAAAACACTTTTCATTCCACTATTCCACTAAAAACAACCAGTCGGTGCTTAAATGCTTCCAGCAAGTTACCAACCAGAATATAATTATTCACTGCAAGTAGTGTCTTGGCAGAGGTCTGTGCGGTGTGTACTTTTAGATGCGGCGTATTTATTGACCAGAAAAATTTAAATTTGCTCAGAAGTTGAAAATGTGACCTATGAATGTTTTCTTCAGCAGAATGCTGTGGCTGATTGTTTCTGTCTGCAAACCAACACCTCCCTGCTGCTTCTTTAATGCTTATCATGCTGTTCTCTTTCTGAAGAAACGGTTGTGTAATAGATCGATTACTGATATATTTTACAGACTTACAAAGTCACTTACGTAACAAATAGCATTGAAAACAGTGTATAACAGCCGTATCAGCTTCATCTCCGCACACATACTTCATCGTTGTACACAAGGGATTACCTGTCAGAATTTAGAGATTAAACTGGCCTGCTCTACAAAGTCACAGCTGTCCTCCCACTCAACAAAACACAATATGTATCAAGCATCTAACCCCGTCCCTATTGTACCTTCAGTTTCTTTGTCGCTGTTTTGAGGAGGGACAGGGTCTCAGACCTTAGAAGATACTGGAGTTTGCTCTATGACTCCCTCAGCGCGAGAGAGCAGCCAGTGAATGATCAATAAATCTATTTTACTAGTTGTGAGAATTGCCTCTTTACAACCCGCAAGCCCAGGCAACAACAAACACACATTAAGCTTATGATAACCCTATGGGTGACAGTTTTTGAAAGAATCGACCAGCAGGGTTTTCTGTTCAGCTGTGGCTGTAAGGGGGGACAATAGAAAGATCTTACAGTAGTTCTGCTACAGACTGTTTAATGGTGTCACTGGATTTGATCAGTTCTCTGTCGTGATGGGATAAATAGCTCTGTGAAGGGAGTCAAGTCTTTTGGGCAGGGGCTTCTGACTTGTGGGTAAAGGCCCAGAATTATTTGAAATCCTATTTTAATAAATGGGCTACCAAAATGGTTTGTATTCAGGGCACAGTGCTACAACACTGCCTTTGGGACCCATTCATTTTGAACCATTAAAAAGACTAACTAGTCACAATCACTGGAAACAAAATTGCTGGGAGGCACTTGTTTTGACTCATATCATCTAAATGGAGCTGTCATTTTACCAGTAGAAAGACATGCAAATAAATCTTGTGACCTATTAGGATCTGGTACTTTTTATTGAATGCCCTGAATAAATGGTTTGGTCGAAATGCATTGGCATGTCCATGAATTTAATAAAGGACTTTTACTGTAAGTCAGAGGGTCCATCCGAAACCTCAAATACGTAGCTTCTATGTCCTGATCCTAGCTCCTGATCCTTAAACTTTCATGGGGTCAACTATTAGATCTCTATGCAGTTAGTGAACTAGAGCTTCAGCAGAATTTGCCCAATTCGACCGTTGTTACCCAGGGCGTAAAACACAAGGAAAGTGACATCACCAACAGCTGTTACAGAATACATTACCCATATACAGTAGTATTGGACTACAAAAACATTCCTATTACTGGCCATGGACTTCAATGACTCAAACATGAACCACAATGATATGAAGCCACACAGAAAACAGACGATGATAAAAAGCTGTTTCAGATTTACCTTCCACACTTACAGCTTCATCACAGAAATAAAAAATATTCTGATCAAATATTCCACCAAAATCCTGTCCTTTGGTTCATCCTCAGAGAAAGATGCCAAATTAACACACAGTGAGGTCTGCTCCTTCTCCGCACTGTACGCAAATTAGCCATGTGGCTTTACGTTTCCTCTAAATGAAAGCAAAACCACAAACCGCCTTCATTTCGGCCATTTACTGAGGCGGCTCTTTAAAACACTGACATGTGACTGTGTTGTGGTGACTCTAACATGTATTTTGTCACTTATTTCGTGCAGAATCGTATTAATTTTTGTATTAAATGTGTGCCTTTCCCTGCAGCCATCTTCATCAACGTTCTGTGACAAAAATAGGAATGGCCACCAGCTGTCTAATTGGATATCAGACAATGGTGCTCTTCAGTTCAGCTAAAACATTCTCTTTAATAAAGCAAAATGCAAGTCAGACAGCAGCAGGTGCACATTCAAATAGAGACTGCAAAATTGCATCAAGAAATTATGCACGCCAAGGTAGTGTAAAAGCTATATATTATTGAAACATGAACATTCAAAAATATTGAACTCAGTTTATTATACAAATACATGTTCTCCTACGCAAGAGTTGACAATGAAAGTTGTTCAGTAACACATTATACAATCCATCTAGTTTGTCCAGTTATTGTTATGTCTATAACTATACTATTTAAAAATCGATATATTATATTCCTCACAGACAGTTGTTTTTGGCACAAAGCATATTATCAAAAACTATCGATTTATCTACAGTCCTTTTTGTTAAAGCACAAATAAAACAGTTTCGCTAAAAATAAGTTAATTACCTGCTGAAACATTCATCGGACATGAACAAAAGCTAGTGTAAATATTTGATCAATTATTCAATGGGTAACATCGTGGTTGATCTGATTTGTAAAATGTAAAGTGTAATCAATTACCATTACAGTCAACCAGCTCTGCTAAACCAGTTAAGTGTTAATGATGTCCTCTTCTTTATCCTCCACTAATAGTGCCAACAAGCAGCACAGCTGGGAAATGCTGTACACATCTGCTCATTGCATAGCATACTGTACACTTCACAGTTATTCAAACAAACCATGAGCAGGAGACGCTCCACTCACAATAAAGTTACAATCAGGTCTAAGGTGAGCCGCTCACAGCACAGACACTTGTTTGCTCATTTTAGGTATTTTGTCACAATAAAAATATCTGTAATAAAATAAATGCTTGTAGTTTATTCTGTTTATTGGGTGAAATGTTACTCGGTGTGGCTTTAAGCGATATTACAGTAACACCAAGAGCTTTGATCTGTTGGTCTGTTGGTCTTAAGCCATCGGGTTCTTCAGTAAATCAATCATTTGTTGAGTGAAAAAAACGTGTTTATACGGCTACATATCTGCAGGGCCTTATACACAAGCCATCACTGGTGCAAGGGGACAGTCGCTGTGGAAACCTTTGAGACTTGGCTCTCCACACACTGTCTGTCTGTCTAAACACAAAAGAGAGTAGAAAGAGGCCAAGAGGCAAACAGCGTAAGTTATTTCAGGTTGGTTATTTCTGTCTTTGTTATTGGGATGTGATAAAGCAGCTCTATGGTCATTCAAATCTGATAAAACAAAAACCCAAGTGTTTACATTCCAATGGCAGAACATGCTTCCATCATGTATGGAAAATTAGCTCTTGTTCAGATCCACACTTCTAAACAAGTAGGCCTATATCAGTGTCTTCATTTAACCGAGCAGTCCATGTACACAGGATAGAGCTATGGGCAGATTGAAAATAACCCTAATTAAACATCACAGCTGTAGTGTGAGCCAAAGACAGATGGGTCTGAGGCATTCTGTGAGGAGGACTAAAGCCTTACGAATCCAGATGCATCCACAATATTATTCATTACAACACAACATGAGTCTGTACTGGAACCATCACAGCAAAATGCTGAGTTTAATTCAGAGCTGGCATTATCAAAACTATATTATTGTTTTAAGTATTAACAGTATTAACATCATCAGGAGTCTTCAAATACTCTATCAAGTATTACTTTATTAATTTGCTCACGGGTTCGATTTTTCTCGACAGACCTTCACTAATGGGAGGGGAGGCAGACGCTCTAATTTATTTATTGGTTTATTTAGTCGGGACAGTGTGGAAACATGCATGCATGTAACCACGCCACGCTGGATTGTAGCCTTGGGCTAATTTTCATCTATCATCCCCCACTAACACTCTCATTCATCCAGGCCTATTGTACATATTTTTAGTGGTAGGGGAAACCGGAGTACCCGGAGGAAACCTACGCAGACACAGGAAGAACATGCAAACTCCACACAGAAATGCCCCGTCCAGGTGGGAATCGAAGCAAAAGCGCTAACCACTGCGCTACCGCACTCTTGTACACTCATATAGCCTAACAATTTTCTGCACAACAATTCATTTTTTGTTAATCAATCTCTTTTTTACATGAGTTTGTGACACCATAGGAACAAAAACTGAAAACATGTTATATAGTGTTCTTGTTTTTATTGTGCACATGTTACGCAGCCGCGCTTTCACTACATGCCCAGAGCAACATTTCCCTTGCAGGACAATAAAGTTTATGTTATAATTGTATCTAAACAAACAAACAAATACATAAATGAAACACGTTTTATCATTACAGTGAATGAATAAATTACAGTAATAGGCCTATTTGTGGAAAATGGAGCTTAAAGGGATATTTCAGGATTTTTGACATTGGGCCTCATTTCCCAGTTATCCAGAGTGTTGTTGATGTCTGGAGATATGTTTTTCTTAAATTCATATAGTTCTTATATTTGAAGAGCTTAGTGGCGCTAGGCGAATACAAGGCTAACACATTTCTATGGTATAAGTTAGCCTGCATTAACAGTCTGACCCACTCCACAGTGCATCCGAGGTAAACCACGTATAACGCCAGACTACCCATATAAATGTCTGTGTTAATGGAATAATTTTTGAAATATAACTCACCTTGTATCACATGAATTACCGCATTTTGAGGGACTATTTTCTCACAGATCACTCCTCCGCTGCGTTACAGCCACGAAGCTGATGCTGCTCAAATATATGTTATTTTAAATACAAAATGGTTAAAATTATTCTATCAACACAGATATTTATATTGTTAGTCTGGCGTTATAAGTGATTTACCTCAGGTGCACTGTGGAGTGCGCCAGACTGTTTTTAATGCAGGCTAATTGATACCATAGAAATGCTTTAGCCTTGCTAGACTCTTCAAATATAAGAACTGCATGAATTTAGAAACAAATATCTCCAGACATCAACAACACTCTGGATAACTAGGAAATGTGGCCCAATGTCAAAAATGCTGAAATATCCCTTTAAGAAGGAAATACATCGGCGCGTCACCAAGTCAACTGGCCAAGCCATTGGTGTTCAAGAATTTGTTATATAAATAACATTTTAGTGTATTTCTAGACACATTTATTTATAGATGAATCAGAACAAAGTTTGCGGCACTTATATTGTTGTACCTCCTGAATCTGAAGCCCTGAGCAGCCCCTGGTGTAGAGCACACCGGCACCGCCTGGACAAATGGTGATACAAATGTTTCCTAGCAACAACAACCAACTAAATGTTAAAGCAACAACGCAACTTCCAGAACCACAGCAGAAACACATTTCTCTGATCTTTTAGTCATATCAACTTGTATGTACGTGTATATTAGCCTGTCAATTAACAGCATGCAGAATACATTTACAGAGGTCAAACAAGCAATTAATCTTTTCAATAAATACATTTCTACAGGTGCTATTGATAGATAAATGCCCCAGATGTTGGTAATGATTGCTTCAAGACACTTTTTGCATGCATTGTTCTGAATTGAGAATTTAGTTTTGGCACATTCTTCACAAATTATTAGGGTTTCATGAGTGTTTACTTTCAATTGAAATTAAGTCTGGTGATGTTTTATTTTTATTTTTTTACCATTCAGCGGTTTTCTCAAATGTCATTTTTAGGGTTTCTTTAGTTGTGTTTTTGAAAACAGTCGCTACCTCCACCCTTTATAATCTGCAGCAAACTGGGTTGAAACCTTTTTCAGCAACAATCGAGTCTCTTTTGGTGCGCAGGCTATGTGCGTAGCTTTTCTTGCCTATAGGCCAACTTCCGGTCTAATTCCAGTCTTTCTGAAGCTCTACATCTCTTGTGATGATACCTTTTCTCTATTTAGTCAGAAATCTTGAGTGGAGCACTGAAGAAATTTCTATAAAATACAAATGCTGACAATAATGGTGACAATTCTAGTTTAAAGATATTTGAAAATGTTATCTGCCTTTCACATTGGGGATATTCCTAAACCTAGCAATTTGACTTGGCATGGTCACTCCACATTATTACACAAATATAAGTTTCTCTAAAACAACACGAAAAGAGTACTCCAATTTAGAGGGACGTTTTAGAGCCATGTTCTATTATGATGGATATGACACAAAACAACTCCATCCTTCTCCCGCTTATAGGGCAACAGTTGAATCACCTGTGGAGTCTCAGGGCTGAGAAGACGGTGGTGCAGCGTCAGAGCTGAATTTGATCACCAGGCTGAACACGTCACTGAATCAGTATTTGTCATTTTATAGTCATGGACACACATATTTCAAACAAACAGCCCAACCATTTGGTTACAAAATATGCAGGGACTAATAGTCCTGCTTATTAGTGACCTTCCGCATCTGTGGTTAACCTCACCTGCTTGTCCAATAACTCTCTTCCTGTCGTGGACATTTTGGGTGCCGGGACGCGCTCGCAGGTGCATCCCTCCAGAAGGTAAATCCCGGACGGTCGGGCGCTCTGCTCACTTTCAAAGTAGAAAAGAAGGTTTTGGTAAAGAGAAAAAAACTTTTCATGCCAGCGACTGTTCTCTGTCGTTTTCTTGCTCAAGTAGCCACGTTTGGTTCCCTCTTTACGCGCCACCACAGACAGAAACAGCGCGTGGCCTTCGTTGTAACGAACGCTCTTCTGCATCTCGCTTCGCGCTAGAGGAAAAAAGACCGCGCCAGAGCTTGCTTCCCTCAGCGTGAATCCATGTTCACTGGCATCTTTTGGAAACTTTTTCTAGCAGGGAACGCTAAGCTTTGCGGTGCCGTGGCGCACGCAAAAGTTGCTCCATTATTTCCACTGTAAGTCATAGTAGCAGTGATGTCCGTCTGCCGCGCGCTCTACACGGACCCCATGATGCCAATTGCGTAAAACGTTTTCTAAACAGATGAAAATACTCAGAGGCGAAGCCACACGAGAAAGCTATTGTGGATACAGTGCCACGAACATGCACCCAGTGGAGAACTCGTCCTAATCGGCTTTCACCAGGGTTAAGTCCCGTGCGCGCACAAACACGTCATGGCACTGCTCCCTCGCACTCCTCAGTGATGCTCTCCTCCGAGCCCTCCTGGAGCAGAAGGGCGGAGCGTTTGTGCTAAACGTTATGGATGCAGCTGCGTTTTGGATTTACCGCACCGACGCCAACAACTTTTTATAAGCAGTTTTTTAGTAAGCAATAATGTGACATGACCTTATTTTTCTCTGAATTAAAATTAGGCTACAGATACAAAAAATAAACCCATAACATACAAAGCTTATATACAAGCTTTATAAAGACCGAAGAAAATAAACTACTACAAACTACTACTACGCTATATGTATGTATGTATATATTATATATATATAAAACATTTTTTAAAGATCTTGTACATAATACAATAAGAACATGTGTACTTTAAGTATGTTAATTGCTAAATGTTGCTGGCCAAAAGGGTTTAGGCTGAAGTTGAGACTTATAATGCCTAACACTTACAACTGTGACACTATGACCAAAGATGGCGCATACAGTGGGAGGAAAAGGTGAGTACACACCGTTTGGAATTTTTCACATTTCTGCCTAAATTGATCTTCATCAAAATCATAAGAATGAGTAAACAGTGTCTGCTTAAACTAATACCCACCAAACATTTACATTTTTATCATATTTTTACTTGTCATAATGTGTAAACACTTACAGGAGAGGGAGGAATAAGTAAGTACACCGCCTGAATGTCACTGAACTGCAACAATTCTGTAAAGAGGAATGGTTTAAGATTCATCGTTGTGAGCGTCTAATCTGCAACAAAAAAGCAGTTATTGCTGAGGGGAAAAAAAGGGTCAGCCAGCTATTTAATACAAGGGATCACTTACTTATTCCACGCTTTTGTGACTGTCTTAGGTTTTTCTGCAAAATATCTTGATAAACTTGTGAATACATTTTTCTGTTGACGATAGCACATTGCCCAGGCCTTGATGCAACAAAGCACCCCACACCATGATGCTCCCTGCACCATACTTCACAGTGGGGATAGGGTTTTGATGTTGGTGTGCTGTTCCAGTTTTCCTCCACACATGATGTTGTGTTCTCCTCCCAAACTATTCAACTTTGGGTTAATCAGTCCACAGTATTTGGAGTATCCAAGTGCTCTTTCACAAACCAAAGTTAAATGGTAATCTCCATTCTATTGTGCAAGTCACAGAACAAACATTCAGATGTTATTAATGTATGAATTGTATCAACATTTGTTATGCAAGTATAGCCTCAACTTTTAAATTGTTTTATGTTTTATAATTGTTGTTGGCATATACACCTTGCCCAGGGACAATTGAAAACTAGCTTTGCACCTATACTAACACATTTACAGAAATGTTTATTAATGTGTACTGTCCCTGTCAAATAAACTAAATAAATAAATAATAAATAAATTAACAGTTATGTTTCTGTAGTACATCCCGTGTAGAAGCTTGTCCTCCCATGACGGAACCTCCAGCCCCTCCTCCTATTTTCCGCATTGTCTGAGACATTCACTGTGCACGCCATCTGTTGGAGCGTTGTCCTTGATGTACTAATGGAGCTTGGATGTTTAATCCTGGATAGTGGCTCTCCTTCCTTACAGCTAGCGTACAGTCTCAGGGTGCTGATTTGGGGTGGAACCCTTCATGCATGGTTAGTTTTTGTGTAACATATTTGCCAGGACTTGTTCTTGTCTCTTGTCTGTCATTGTTGCTTCTGGGAGTGAGACTCCCTCTGTGTGGACTACCTTCCCTCTCTTAGTCACCATCCGACCACACTTCTCTAGTCCGAATGACATCCAAATGTCTGTACTGTAGATCCGGGTGGTATAGATCAGTGAGTCGATATCTCACTCATTCTTAGCATCTAGCTTGATGTCTTCCATGTAGAGGAGGTGACTGATGGTGGCCCCATTCCTGAGTCGGTATCCATACCCAGTCTTGTTGATTATTTGGCTGAGGGGGTTCAGACCTATGCAGAACAGCAGTGGGGAAAGGGCGTCTCCTTGGTATATGCCACATTTGATGGAGAATTATGCAAGTGGCTTGCCATTAGCCTCAAGGGTGGTTTTCCAATGAAGGCTCTTAAGAGTCCTGTTGATGTTGTATAGCTATATTTTTGGGCCAGATCCCACAATTTGGAACGACTGTTCTCTCATCACTCTCTTTATTTGGTCCTGGCCTCAAGAACACTGAATTCACTCATTTCATAAACTGTAGCCTACTTAGCCTAACTTCTTTTAGACCGTGTCCTCTGCTGTCTGTGAAGAGTGAGTTCAACTTTCTGGTTTCTGGAATGTGACCCATTCAATCCACGTTACTGTGGAGAATATGGATGTGCTGCAGCGGGAGATCACACAGGAGGTTTCACACAGGGATGAGAGTCTTTCCCCGTCTTTCAGCGGCGGACCGTGGAGCAATGACGTGGATTATGTCTGTGGTGAAGATAATGGTAAAGGGAGAGAAGCAGAGAAAGACGATTGTCGCCGTGTGCTTTCATTGACACACAGTGGTGCAGGGCCGTACCTAGTGTGAAGTAGGGGGACTTTGAAATTTGAAAAATGTATATAAATGAATGTGTGTATGTGTGTATATATATACACACACACATACACAGTATATGATGCTAACAAGAAAAAATGTAATAATTTTCAGAACCATGAGTCTGTTCATACATGTTTATTTGTTTGTACATATGGAAAAGTGAGATATGAACCTATGGTTCAGAGCTGAACCATAGGTTACATGGCAAGAGGGAAAACATCATTTAAAAATCTCCCTTTCCATTCATGAGGAAAGTTCCGGGTTTGTGTTGAGCTTCTCGGAGGTAGAGTGGTTCAACGTCTGCCACTCCATCAGTGCAGCTTTGTCTGAAATTTTCCAGAGATCTGAGAGAATTTTCTTTTTCTTCCTATAAAACAAGATATTACTTTTAGAGTAGTGTTAATTAAACTCTTCTAAGCTCAAATGAGTCAATACAGGTCCGGAGTGAAGCTTATACAGTGCCTCTTGAAAGTACTAATACACCTTGAACTTTTTCACATTTTGTCATGTTTACAACCATAAACATAAAGGTTTAGGTCAGGACTTTGACTGGGCCATTCTAGTACATTAATATGTTTGTTTTTAAACCATTCCATTGTAGATTTAGCTTTGTGTTTAGGGTCATTGTCCTGCTGGAAGGTAAATCTACGCCCCAGCCTCAATTCTCTTGCTGACTCCAGCAGGTTTTCCTTCAAAATGCCCCTGTATTTGGCTCCATCCATCTTCCCAACTATTCTTACCATCTTCCCAGTCCCCGCTGAGGAAAAGCATCCCCATAGCATGATAGCCTGGTGGGACCAGAATGATTCCCCTCTGTATTTTTTTATCCAGCGGGGGATCAGTCTGGTCACCCCGTCCTCGTTTGCGGCTTCCGCAAAATCAATCCGTTCATGTGCAATCAGATTCGTTTATCTGCCGTGACGTGTTGTTAGCGAGCAACGTCACTCACGGGACGCGGAAGTCCCCTCAATAGCAATCTACGAACGGTGCACGAAAGAGAGAAAGCGTGTCTCCAGTCGGCGGTAAATGACCAAAAAACACATCGACAGTAGGTGAGTTTCGTTATTCATAATCGTGCGCAAATATTAACGCAAAACCGCTAATAACACCACATCAACAGCAGACGCCCGCCCTTCGCTGATTGGTTTACTCCGCTTCCTGTTTGCTTGCGTATCTACCGCTGTGGGAAATGGATTCGACGCAGGGGTGACCAGACTCACCGACTGGTACAGCAGTGAGTCTGGATTTTTCCAGGCTAATAGCATGATGCTCCCCCCACCATATTTGACACTGGGGATGGTGCACTCAGGATGATGAGTTTGTGCCATACATAACGTTTTGCATTTGGGCCAAAAAGTTAAATTTTTGTCTCATCTGACCAAAGCACCTTCTTCCACATGGTAGCTGTGTCTTCCATATGACTACTAGCAAACTCCAAACGGGATTTCTTATGGCCTCCTTTCAATAATGGCTTTCTTCTTGCCACTCGTCCATGAAGGCCAGATTTGTGTAGAGTACGACTTATAGTCGTCCCATGTACAGATTCCCCCAGCTCAGCGGCAGTACGTCGCAGCTCCACCAGAGTTATCTTGGGGCACTTGGTTGCATTTCTGACCAGTGCTCTCCTTGTTCGGTCTGTTAGTTTAGGTGGACGCCTGTGTCTTGGTAAGTTCGCAGTGGTGCTATACTCTTTCCATTTCCGAATGATGGATTGAACAGTGCTCCGTGAGATGTTCAAATCTTGGGAAATCTTTGTATAACTTAACGCTGCTTTAAACATCTCCACAACTTTATCCCCGACCTCTCTGGTGAGCTCCTTGGCCTTCATGATGTTGCTTAGTGACCAATACACTCTGACCATAGCTCTGAGGCCCTCACAGAACAGCTGGAATTATACTGAGAGTAGATTACGCACAGGTGGCCTCTATTGAATGGTTAGGTCAAGGTGTGAACATTCTGCAGTCATTAGGAATGTTGTAAAGGCAATTTAATGCACTCATAATGCTGTATAAATACTTGTGCATGCCCCACTTTTCAATTTTTTGAAAAATAACAGAATCATGTATCATTTTGCTTTTACTTCACAGTTGTGTTACTTGTTTGTGAACTTTCAGTAAAAAATTCAAAATAAAATCTTTATGTTTATGGTTGTAAACATGACAGAATATGCAAAAGTTCAAGGTGTATTAGTATTTTCGAGAGGCACTGTATGTGCCTTTAACTTCAACTAATCTTTCCTGTGTGCCTTTATTGGACTAAGCATGGCCTCACTCTGAGGACAAACATTTCATATATGGGGATTAGAGTGATGGTGTGTGGATGACAGATATTTCATATGGTGGGGATTACTGACTAAAAGACAGCTCTCATCCTCCCTTCAGGATTCCTCTTACAACTTTAATATTTGTTTAGGTTCAATGTACAGAGACATTGCACTCATAGAGACAAAATGTACAGCACCAGATGGCTCATTCCCAACACTAAAAGATATTAGGCCAATATTGGCAAAACATCTCCCTAGTTCAGTAGACAACACAAACATATTTTGCAAAATATACCATTAGATAAATAACAACACGTGGTTCCCATTCCTGCACTTTTTGAATAGCCAAGGACTGTAAAATAGTTTGTGGGATATGGACACTGTACAAATAGCAATAAGTTTGAATATTTGGATCTGTTAACAGCTATTTCTTTACCTTTTTTTTGTGCTTATGCCACAGTTGTTGAAATTTTGTTGAAACATACTGGCTACAAGCCCTACAAGTTGGTTAAACCGCATAGTTACAAAGGTGTCTTCGAAGCAGGAGTAGCTTTCTGATGTTATTTTCCCAGTGAGTTACAGGGTTTTCTGCGGGGCATTAGAAACTAGCCTGGTGAGACCAGAATGATTCCCCTCTATATGTTTTTATACAGAGGGTAATCAGTCTGGAACCCCCGCTCCCGTTAGCGGCATCAGCAAAACTCCAGCAAGCCCGTGCAGTCAGATTTGTTTATTTGCGGTCACGAGAGAGAGAAAGAGAGAGTTTCTCCAATCAGTAGTAAATTACCAAAAACACATCGACAGTGGGTGAGTTTCGTGATCCATAATCCGGCGCGAATATTAATGCAGAACCACTAATAACACCGCATCAACGGCAGACGCCTGCCCTTCGCTGATTGGTTATCCCGCTTCCTGTGTGCCTGCGTATGTCCCGCTGTGAGAAATGGAATTGATCCTGCCATCACCAGACTCACACGCTGGTACAGTATGGTGCTTGGGCATTGAAAGTGGCATTCAAATAAATCTGACTTGCTTCTACCTGTGTAAACTAGGGCTGAACGATTTTGAGAAATAATCTAATTGCAATTTTTTTTCTTCAATATTGCGATAGCGATTAAATATGCGATTATTGTTGCAAGGTCCTCTTCTCATGTATTTTTCACCTAACACAAGCAATAAATCAGCCTGTTTCATAATAAACAATATTTGAAGTGAAAATTGCAACAAAATTGTTGCTTGACCTATTCAAAATGTGTGTGGACTGCACTTCTTAAACTGTCTGAACTTAACAGTACAGTCTATAAATAAATGCTAAATTATATAGATATGAAAAAAAAATAACTCACTGATCCAGTCAGTAACATCACCCATACTAAAGTGCAGGAAAGTAAGAACAAACGTCTGCTTTAACTAGTTGGAAAAGTTTTAGGAAATCAAACTCCCAATTAATACAAAATAAGCTATTTAATTTATTAAATAGTACTTTATTATTTCGGCCAATCAAATCCCTGTCTGAGTTGCTTCAGATGCGCGTTATTGAAGGACACGGAGAGGCCAGATGGAGCACACGCCAAATCACAGTGGAATTAAGAGCAGCATTTTGGTTTTGGGATGTAACTTTGGACAATATGAAGAAAGAAAAGAACACTGACACAAGGAGACGGGACATGAGGTGCCAGACACAGACACGTCTCTTTGACTCGCAGCCATTTAGTGACATTTCAGCTTAAACAGCACATTTCCTCAGCAAAATAAGACATGACACGGACTCCTGCCTCGGATCCTAGTTACCAACCCTTTTCATACTGCAGTTTAGTGTTTATATCTAGCGTCTGTACGACCTACGGAGCGGATATGCGGTAGACGCAAAGGTAAATAAAGGCACATCGCCTCCGCGGATACTTAATGGTCATGAAACGTCATTATGCTTTTGAGATAAGTTCTTTATCCACAACATTCCCAAACATAAGCCCCCTAAACTGAGCCACAAACGACTCTTTACTTTTTACAATCAGCACAGACTCACCTATATATGTCTGTGGAGGCAGAGGCGTAGAATCCGGAGGTGAGGGAGTTTCTGTGATCATCAGAGCGTGTAGTAGCGGCGACGGAATGGCGTGATTAGTGCTGCGGCTAACGCAATGCTAACGGAAAAAAGCAATATTCCTTCGCAGTGGCTGCATGATAAAAGCTGATATTTTCACTGTACATCCACAATCTACCGCGCACCTTAACTAGACTGAGACGTAAACAAAAGCACGCGACGGAGCGGACTTTGCTGCCATATCTCGTTGCTCTATTTACTTCCCAAATCGCGTGCCCTGCGATTACGAAATGTGTAATATCGCGATAAAATTGCAAATGCAATTAATCGTTCAGCCCTAGTGTAAACCCTGAGGTAAAACGGCTTGGAGACCCTGGTATAAACCCTGCCTGTACTGAGTTTGTTTTGTTTCGGTACTGTGGCATTGTGTGTGTATTTAGTTTTGTCTTTTTTGAAGAAAAAAAAAAACTACATAAATAAATGAAAAGACAAGATAAACATAACTGTATCGAGTATTGTGAAAACATATACAAATGAGGTGTGTAACAGAATAACTATGCCAGTGGTTGTCATACCTCTTATTATGGACCTTATTCTCCAACTCGCGAGCCTTATGAGCTGCTCTCTGCAGAATAGAATCAGGAATGTCCGCCAGCCGTGCCACATTCAAGCCATAGCTCTGCTCCGCAGCACCTCCAATTAACTGATACAGGAAGGTGATGAACTCAGGACCAACGTCATCTAGTACAGAAAGTCTCATCAGAATAACGCAACTGGACCACAAACACATTTAACAGTGATTGCATGCACTTACTATCAGCATGGGCAACATCTGGTTCTGTTAGCAGGAAAGCCATGTGGCAGTTGAAGACATGTTGAGGATGCAGCCGCTCCAGTTCACTCAGAAGAAGGTAGTGTGTCACAAACAATGTAAAGGACTTCACCTAAAAACAGGGAAACATTTGTCAGACGTTCATATTCTCCATTTCTTCAGACAGACACGTTTTGATTTGTTTGGGGACACCTATAATGTCTGCTTTTGCTCAGATTTTCACTCACTCCCCATGCAAAGCGCCCGTACAAACAAGACAAGAAAGTAGAAAGATCAAAACAATTTTTTTACCTATAGTATGTCCCAGTATCTGCACATTCTGTTGATATAGTGGTATCATAGTGACGCATAAACAAGAAACGACTTCCCTCTCTCTTGGTACAGCAATGTTCTTTACCTTTTTCTGCGAACCACATTTGTAGTTTCTGTGTTTCTCATTGTGTTACTGGATACTTTTGTACCTCTTTGCTGTGTTTTTGTGAAGTTCAGTGGATTTATTTTTTTTTTTTTTACTGCAGAGTCTGTACAAGCCATGCAGGACGCCGCTTTTTTTTTTAAGTAAACAAACAGCTAGCTTATCAGCTAAAGACATTTAAGACCTACACATTTCTTCTTCTGAAACACTGAAGAGGCACCTAGAGTGCCCCACACCTGCAGCACTGACCCATCATCTAGGACCTGTTTGCAATGGGAGACCCTACCAGGTGCACAAAACCCCCGACAAAAGAGCCCCCAGGATCATTCGGGCGCTCAAACCCCTCCACCACGTTATGGTGGCGGTTCAAGGATGGGGCACTAACAGCCCTGTTCAATTACTCAATCATTGGCATGGCATCAGTCTTTTTGGTTATGATAGACACATACCCCGCTTCATACTTGGCATGACTGTTAATTTTATCTTCTTTTTTTTTTATGTCGGGCCAAAATCTAAAGTTGCTCAAAATTAAAGGTGTATTATGCAACTTTTATGTGACAAAAAAGTTTAAATTTGTGCGTAATTGACCTTGTAATAATGACCTAGCGGCTATACGAGTGGTCAGCGTGGCACCTTTACTTTCGATCACAATGGCCTCTACAACTCTCAATCTACAGTATCAATTGTTTTGTAGGTTTTATGGTGAGAGGGTCCATCAGCAGTAAAAACCAATCAACCAATAATATTTTAGAATCACAGCTTGCCTTAGGCTTGTATTAAAGTTATTGGTGGTATAAGCTACTCAGCTTGCTGTAGTAGGGCTATTGCAAGTTGATTGATAATCTCTCCTTTTTACATGAGCAGGACTTAGCCAGTGTGACAGAGAATAAGTGCAGTCAGTAGCTAGATGGAGGGTTAGGGTTAGCCGGACAAACATGGAGGATCGTGCCAGGCTACGTGACAGACGCAGAGAGTAGAGAATACGTAGATACTGCTGGAAAGTTATAGTGCAGTAGATGTATAGATGTCAATGAGGGGACACTGAAGGAAAATGAATGGGAGTCTGACCCACTAGTGGCTAGTGAGGGAGACTTCACAGCCCAAATCTACCTGCCTTTGGCGGGTTGGCGGGTGCTAAGGTCAAGCCCTGATGTTAACCCTGTAGTGTAAGGCCAAAGATATACATGCCTTATTCTATCGGACTTAGGGCAGTTAGTTATTTTGCAACATGTTTATAATGCACGTGTCCTGTGGAGGTTTTAAAAACATCTGAGCCTTTGACAGGGTTATTTTGTCTCTTTTCTCAGCTCTGCTTTTCTCCATCTACATCAAGGTTGACTCTTTGAGAGCTGTTATAAAACTTGTCTGCATTCTTAACTTCTTTGAGGTGAGTGTTGGGAGCACTGAAACTGTGTGTTACTATAACAACCAAGTCAGGGGAGGAGCAGTGGTGTACATGAGGAGGAGGATGGGCACGCACTGACCAGCAGATTTTTAACTGCAGCGTTCTTTGAAACCCTCTCCATTAATAGCAATGGTTTTCTGACAAATCAATATTGTGATGCAACAGGTCCTTGGAAATCTTCCAAATCATGTTCTGCTCAGTCTACCACCATTTTCAGTTTAAATTTCAAAATAAATCCCAACACAGAGCGCAAATCATTGCATGTTTGACCAAGTAAGCAAGATAAAATATAGAAAACTTAAAAGGTAATCAATGTATGGAATAGGGCTGGGTGCCATTAAATTTCCTTAGACACCAGTACTTTAACGATACTTGGTTTATGATACCAATCCTGAACAATACTGTTTTCGATACTTATACCAAAATATTTGTCATCAAGAAACATGAAACAGAACAATAATGTTCATCTATTTAATAAAATAAAGAAAAAAATATTTGAACTTTGTATCTATTAATTTTGTCCGATACCAATAGAACCAACATTTTTATTTCCATACCATAGTGGTATCGTTGACTGTACACAGCCCTAGTTTTAAACTCCTTTTTTTATTTTTATTTAAGAATATATGGGCAGATATAGGCACTACAGTTGGGTACAGTTTACACACTTATTAGAGGACTTACTTGCGTGATGAAGTATTCCAGTGTAGCATAAGCAATAGCCATCCCGTCATGAGTGCTGGTCCCTCGTCCCAACTCATCTAGAATTACCATTGAGCGCTCAGTCGCGTGGAAGATAATGTCAGAAGCTTCACTCAGCTCTTGCATGAAAGTACTGCGGCCACTGTAGATGCTGTCTGATGCCCCCATTCTAGATTACAGTCAGACCAAAGAAGAAAATATATTTTTATTAGGTTGGTGGGGAAAATGGACCTCCCGGAAGGAATTCCACCATGCATGGGAACTTGCCATCTCCACTGCAACAATTGACTAAAATGAAGTGTGACAAATTCAAATTAAAACAATAATAAATCGTCCCCATTTGGCAAATGTTGGGTGACCTAAAGCCCCCAGTTTTTTAAAGCCAGTAACTGATAATCAACAGGTTCTCTCACCTACATTTGTATCTACTTTGTGCTGATGGATTTATACATAGTGACTGTTAGTCAGATGTACCGCAAGTGTAACCATGGACAGGACACGCCTCAAGCTGCATGAGGATGAATGTAGGACATACTAGTGCATATCCTTATCCCATTTATAGCATCGTGAGAAACTGTGCATGGTAGAGCTGGGGAAATGGAGGAAAAATACAGGCGATTATTCAATCTGAAAGCAAAATGAGCTCTCTGAGACTCTATACTAACAAAATCCCACCCTCTGTCTCCAATCAAGTACAAGTTAGGGACGCAAGTTCATAAATTAAGGCTGGTTTATACAATTCTACACTTAAGTGCAGCTTAGCCCCGTGGTACACCAGTGTCTGAAGCACTGTGGAAGTGCTGATTACAGTATATGCTCTAAAAAGTCACAAGTTGTCTCCAACCTTGAATGCTTTCTCACCATATAATGTCTTTGTCATTCAGGCATTATATGGTTAAGATGCTGCACCCCGGTTTGGATTAGGATGAAATATTGTCATAACGTGAATGCAGAGAAGAGGGGGAATGGCAGGTCAATGAGCCCGCAGCTCAGCACAGCTTGTTAGACTACGAGGCTCTAGAGTTCATGCTCTGAATTTTGGATGGTCAGAGCTTTTATATGGGGGTGTGGCATGTCCACATATAGTGAGACTATGCAACTTTAAAGCACATGCTACATTTCATTTAAGGTCTGTCACATTTAAGTGATTGACCCTAAAATAAAATAATCTCAGTAACATCCCAGGTCAATGGAGTTTGACAAGGCAGTCTTTTAGGTCCCCTCTTCTTATGCTGTGTTCCAGGCAACTGGTAGATTTCCGACCCTGGAAAAATGCCTTGGAACGCCGCTCAAAGTGGTAATTACAACACGTAAACTCTGAGATGATCAGAGTGGTGTGAGTTCAGATACAAGGTGAAGATAGCAATGGTGGATCCCAGTGGAGAAATGTACTACCGGTTAGCCGTTTTGTTTACATACGAGTTTTGTTTACATACGGGTTTTGTTTAGATACGGGTTTATTCAGTTTAAATGGTCTGAGGTTGCAAGTTGTAATTTTTAAGTGCGAAAAATCACAGATACCAATTGCCTGGAAGCAGCATAAGTAATTATCTTCCTAATGAGTTTGTTTATTCAAATTCCTATGTCTGACCGTAATCTGATACCATTCAACTCTGTACATTGATTAGAAACAAATCTACAGTTTTGATGGATCTCAAAATAAAATAATTTCTGCTAGAAATTTGGTTCCTGAAACTTGACATTTACCAATTCTCTATCCCAGGTTTTCTACATAATGCTAGTTGTTGGCTGGTGTTTGGACTTATGTATAACATACTGTACCAGGAGGTTTATTCTCTCCATTGTTGATTAAAACAGAATTTAGAAGAGATTGCCTTGTTACTGTGGGGATTTCAAACACCTATGCACTTTCCCGTGTAACCGCAAATGTGTGTGACCTTGTGGGACACAGTCAAACCCAGCCTGTGAAGAAGATTGTGGCGAAGTAAATTCAATTGATTGGACTCATAGTACACTGTAGTGGTAATGATACAAAGTATGGGTTTATGTACGATGTCAGCAGAATAATCATTGCTGAAGTCAATTAAGAGTCCTTTTCAAAACAGTTTTACATTGAGCAGCTTCCTGTAGCTGTTTCCATAACAACCATGACGAGATGCAAGAATGTGCTACAAAACCTTCAGGTCTCAATAGCAATAGAAAAACATAAAATATTTTAAAAGTGAGATATCAGGAACAGCTGAAATTATGCTATCATAGAGAGCTGGCAGTAAAATATTGCAATAAAGTGTGAGTCATGTTGAAGCAGTTTGCACACTATTCATTTGGGATTCATTGATAAGCAATAACGTGAATCAGTTTAGACAGAACATCCCATCAGACATCTAAGCACCATCAAACTCATACCTGCTCGCCATAGAGTGATTACTAATACTCTATGGGAAATCATAGTTATTGCTCTTCTACCAAATATGATTTGGCACTTGGCAGAAATGAGAGCAATTGATGAATGAAAAATCATAGTGTAATTGATACATTAATTTAAATGCCAGGGGTCTCAATACTAAAACTATGGTATTAGAGTGTTTGAGAAAGTGTATAGACTTTGCTATGATACAAGAGTCTTATTTTCTGTCTGCAGATGTCGGTCGATTTGCTAATAAGATCTATCATAGCATTGCTAGTTGTTCAGGCCCAACAAAATCAAAGGTGTCTTGGTGGTTTGTAAACACAATCTAAAAGTGACTTTGGTTGATTTATGGTCAGATAAAGAGGGGAGAATTGCTAAAATATTCATACCGTATTTTCCGGACTATAAGTCGCACTTTTTTCGTAGTTCGGCTGGGGGCGTCTTATACTCCGGAGCGACTAATATGTGTTTTTTCCCCCTTTTTTAATCCAAATATATAATTTCACATGGCACTAGAGGGCACTGCAGGCTAATCGAGCAGCAGAACGTAAGTTTGGAGTGAGTGAGAAGCGGAGGTTACTACAATGATGTAAACAAAAAAAAGCTGCTCACGGGCTAAAAGCTAGAGCCGCAGCTAGAGGAACGAGTTTACAAATGGGTGCAAACGTGCTGTTGGGAGAGGCTTGTCAACGGTGCAGTTACGCCTGGTGGATAGTTTGCGAACTGCAGGCAATATTAGCGTTTTTGGGGTACATTTTTTTCCTCAGCACCCCCAAACTAAAATATCTTCCCACGGCTCTGCACCCAGCCACAGCAGAAAGTCTCGTATCTTTCCAAAGACTCTAATCTTAATAAATAATTTTGTTTGGATACTGCATTTTGTATTTACTTGGGTTGCATTTGTGAAGTCAGGAAAGGCACAAAAAGGGCAAATACTTAACAAAATGGTATAGCATGAAAAAAGGGCATAAACATGCTGTACAAGTCTCTGCCTCCCACTGGGATAATGTTTAAGAACATGCTTAGCACACAAAAAGACAATTCCACACATCTGCTAGCCATTAGGACTAATCACTTTGTGCACTGCACCCTACATTTGTTTGTTGCTCACTATGCTAATTTGTGTCCAAGGCTACAACTACATTAAATCTACGTCTGTTCCACTCGTAAAGAATCACAAAGGCTAAGGTTATAGCTATAGCTATTGTTATTATGCAACTTTTGTGATGTTTGGACAAATAAAAAAAAATAAAAACAATCAATAATAGCAAATAAATAGTATGGTGAGTGTGTTTTCACCTGGTGTAAATGCCATCGAGAAGACCCAGTTGTGCTTCAGAGGCTGGGACGTATGAGCCCATCTGTGCCATGATGCAGATGAGGGCCACCTGCCGGATGTAGGAGCTCTTACCTCCCATGTTTGGACCAGTGATTATCATGACTCTCCTGCCATCTCCCTGGGGAAGGAAGAGGCAGACAAAACATGTCACACATGCAAGGCACATGGGAAGAAAACACAGCAAAGATATTTGCAGTCTGTCGTGCACGTCTGAGGCAGTGGGTGGACTTAAAATTTGGCTCATGCGTCTATGTTCAAGATCACCCTACATCCAATTCATAATTGAGCATAGAAGAGTGGATGAAGTAAAAATAAATTCTGGATTGATGGTGCACTATGCATGTAAAAAGTTCGTATTAGTGTGTATTTGACCTTTCAGTGACCTGGCTTAGCCTTTGCTTTCCATCCCAGTGGCTCCTATGATGCTTCAGGATACATTTTTTTATTCTGTTTTTTTAGGATTTCTGGTAGAGCTTTAGAATGGAAAGTATAGTGTCAATGGATACGGTTCTATCAGCAGTGAAAAGTTAGAAAACAATTGATCCTCGGGCATCCTACAGGCCATCTGGATGGTAAGTAAAGGCGCTACGCTAACCACCCAAGCATCGGCTACACTTTAATGTTGTTAGTTTTTACATTTTTATTTTTAATTTACTCAATTGGGTTAAAATAAACCAGTCAACTACCCTCTCTGCCAAGACCAGCCTCTTACAACAACAACCACATATCTATTAATACACAAATTTCAATGCTTGTGTGAAGATGTGGCATATTATTCTGTACCTGAAGTTTGGTGTCATTGGGCACATACTGGTTTTGCTCTCCCATTAATAGGTCTATGATGGGATGTCTACCATCTCGGATCATAATCTGCTGCTCACCGCTCCTGACCACAGGCCTGTAAGAAAAAGCTGAAAAATCATAAAATGTACATACAAACCCAAAAGAGTGTCACAAAGCCAAAAGAATGCATATATTGTTGGTACAATAAAATAAGTGCCTCCTGTGGAATGAGGCCCCAAGCAATATTAAAAACAAGCAATGGTAGTAAAGTTTAGATTTAGAAATAATATAAAAGGAAAAGAAATTACAAAAACACCAGAACAGCAAATAAAATTGTCTGTGGGAGAATAAATATTGAAACACAAAGTTTCAATATCAAAATACAAGAAAGTTGTGATGTTGTTTATTTTAACTAATTTAAAAATAGAATTTTAATAAATAAAAATTGCATGTATGTATTTTTATATATTTTTGTATCAATTGATTTGTTTTATTGTGTTTTTTAATTGTGTTTTTATTGTGTTTGTGTGTTTACAGTGTTGCTGTGAGGCACATTGAGTTGCCTTGTGCATGAAATGTGCTGTATAAATACATGTGCCTTGCCTAAATTGTATAGCATGGAAGTGCATTTTTCACATGTGCCAAAGCCAACAAGGCACAGTGCTGTATGCAAGTGATTTGATCGCATTGTATCCAAACAATCTGCAAAGCTGGAGCACTCTCCCACTCACAGCCTGTCTGAGACGACAGGACATGACATAGGACGCACCCACACATGCACATGCACATGCACGCACCCACACACACACACACATGCGATCACACACACACATACACGCACACGCACACCAAAATGTATGGTCATCCTACGAGGACATCACCTGCAGAAGTTCCCTTGCTTTGCCACCTCAGCCAATGAGAAGAGACAGTCCATGGTTGCTAGGTGACTAATAGCTCTTTTTATAGTATGATAGTGCTCCCCAAATGCGCTGAGGAAAGAGAGGGAAATACAGAGTGTAATTGATGAAAGCGGCACATGTTTAATTCATACTATAACTTAAACTAACACTAACTGAGAACAACTAACATGTCTGTAAAAAGTTATGAGAATGTGCATTATACTCAAGGAATCTGATCCATGCCCACTGACAATCCAACTGCAGCTGCTCCCTGAGCTGCTGCAACTTCTTGTAGTGCTCCACAAGAAAAGGGGAGTGATATCTGACTATGGTCTTTGTGCTGTCGGGAAGACATAGAAACAAGTTTATAAAAGTCAGACAAATTGAAATTGAAATTAGTCAGCATCAGTAGTGCCAATATTTTAATTTATAAAGATGGTTCACTTAATACACTGCACAGAAAATATCAAAACATGTGATATCAAAAATCTCTTTCAACTGAGATTTATTGTTCTCAGCAACCAATAAAATAACTGTCTTGCCTGCAGACAATTGTCCAGTCATGGGGTACTGAGGATAGCTGAGAGTGCTTCACTTCAATCAGAAACTGAAAACGGCAGACAACAAAAACGGTGAAAATAGCACTCTACTTCATGTTGATGGACTAATCTCGACAAGTTGTTTAAAAGACGTCTTCAACCTCTTGCCCTGACACTGTCTTGTAGCAGAGAGAGGGGTTCTTTAGCAGCATTCGGACTTCATGAATATGATCTTGGATCTCATTGAGGACTTCCTGGCTCTGCTCTTTCCTCTTCTGCAGCAGCGGGAAATCAGACAAATCTGAGAACAATTCTGTTTTGTTTCCCAATCTGCAAAATTATTTATAATTTTACTAAATTACTTAAATAATACAATAAAACAAGACATTTACATTTATTATAGCTAGCTTACCTAGCAGCATTCTCATTAAGCACCTTGACGACATGATGAGCCGGTGTCAGCAGGTCAGGGGTGTCCAGCAGGAGGCTCCGCAGCAGAGGAGAGGTTACCTGAGACTGGATGGCTGGTAGAAGGGCCTCCATTCTGATTCCGAGTTTTGACAGTGCACTAGTGACGAGGTAGAACTCCTGTGTGGAGCACTGGGGAAAAAGAGCACACTGCTAATAGAATACTGAATTTTACAATATCACCGGTGACATTTTGTATGATTGCTATTAAGCAGTACATTTGACTTTGCATGTACACAGTGGATAACCTAAAGAAAAAATGTTGCAGTGATCTAAACAAAATGCCCAAAACTTGTCAAAAATAAAAGCATAGCCACGCCTGGAGTGACACACTGTACATTTCAGATTTTGTCGCTATACAAATGGGAGCACAAGTCGCAAAGTGGTGCCCTGAGGTAGGCTGAGGTTGAAGTGGCTACAATATAGGCACAGTTAAAAACCTTCCCAGAGACATAACAACAGTAACAACCTTGCACTGTGGGATTTACATGCTTAATTTGCTGATTACAATGCTGCCAAAGTCACCAGATTTACAACAGCACTGCCAATGCAAAGGCTTGGATAAATGTCCATGCAATATAGCAGTATTCATTTGAACGATAATGGCCAATCAATACAACCACAGGCAAGGCAACTGGTGGTTATATCGACCTTTTTCCTCCTTCACCTATGTCGCTCTATAGCGCCGGCTCATAAAAGGTTAATGAGGACACCACTGACATGCTTTATGGCATTAATCACATACTGTGGATATAATACTTGTGGCCAGCCGCTACAATGCCATTTCATGAAGCCAAACAGACAGCCATAGACCCCAAGCATACGCTTCCTGCAATTTAGCCACTACAAAGCCCCATTTACTCACAGACATCAACATGACAATTAAGCTCGGGGCTTGTGTGTGTTCAGTGCCATTTGAGGATTTCTTCTGGACAAAATATGAAAGGAAACATAAAACAAGGGTTCAAGCTCCTGTCTGAGGCCGGTGAAATACACACAAGGTTGGTACAAAGACTGGTGACATTTTCAACATGGCTCCAGAGGGAAATGAGATTGTGTCAGACAATCAGGTAAGTGCCACGGAGGTGACTGCTCCCTGTTGTTAATCAAGAGGCACACAAAGAAAGAAGCATTGCAAATGGTAAGCTTTCATTTTGATGCAAAAAGCCCAAGCCATATGTCACAGTCGTCAAAATGTTGCTTTTTATCTTATTTAACATTTTCCTTCCCATCATGTCTTTCCTAATTGATTGATTTCTTCATTCTTATCTTTCCCCTCCTGGAACCGCCACCTTAACGTGGTGGAGGGGTTTGAGCAACTGAATGATCCTGGGAGCTCTGTTGTCGGGGGCTTCGTGCCCCTGGTAGGGTCTCCCAGGGCAAATGGGTCCTAAGTGTCGGGTCAGACAAAGAGCGCCTTATGAGCCCCTTATGAGAGACCAACAGGCCCGGTTAGAACCATGAGGCCGTCCTTCTGTGGACCCACCACCTGCAGGAGGAGCCATAGGGGCTGGTGCAATGTGATTTGGGCAGCTGCCCCCACGACCCGGCAACGGACAAGTGGAAGAAAATGGATGGATTCTTATCTTTATACTCTGTCAACTCATCTTCTCTCACAACAACAACTATACTGTTCTTGAATTGTTATCTTACAAAAATCAAAACAATGGTAGGCAAATTCATCTGAGTAAGTAAGTGCGTGCTTTATTGCTGGGTTGCAGGTGACATCACAATGTTCTAAAGGCCTATAATATTATATAGATGTAAAATTACTTTGATTTTGAGGACATTTTTGGTCTTGTACAGAGAGATCATGGACCCAGTGACTGATATTAATGATCATTTCATAAATGTTCTTTTTAACTGGGTCCTGCCCCCCACTGGGTACTGTGACATCATCACATTCTAGAACCTGCAACCCAGCAATTTGTCATTGTACAACGAAATAGTGTTCAGGTGTTAGTCCTAAGCCACTGCGACTGAGCTGCGCCGCCACTGTGGGCCAACCTGACCAGCATGTTTTTGGAGGAAGGGGAAACCGTAGTACCCGGAGGAAACCTGGCTGGCTGCCTTCAGTGCTCCCGTTTCAGAGCGTGGTGTCCTGCACTGATCAGCTCCACCTCCTTCTTCCTCTTCCTGAGTCGGACTAAGGAAGTAATTCATCCATGTAAGATCTGGCTAATGCCACAATATTTGGTCAATGGATAAAAAATTTGACATGGTCCAATACAGCGATAATATTTGATGACACCTATCACTAAACGTATCCAAAGCTCAATTTACTCTATAGTATGTTTTATTGGTCAAATCCTTAAGCTTATCCTAGTCCTAAACAAATAAAAACTATTCTGTACTTGTTATACCTGATTCTATAGTATCAATATTAGTGTATCCTTAATCAAAACTACTGTAAATATTTAAATACAAGTGTGGATACATGGAGGAAATGGGTGTGCCTTTAGACACAGAGACTGTGCCATAATTAGTCATTGCCTTATACGTCACGTCTTACCTTTCTGTGATAAATGCTGCAAATGCCTCTTTCGAAATCAGGCAAATGCCACAGCAGCGATTTGAGAGTTGTTAATGTGACGGAGTCGGACTCCAGAGCCTCTTGCACGGCATCCAGTCTGTCTGAGATGGACCTATGACAGACAAAATTAATAAAGCTAAATATAAAAAAAAGGAGTGAAACACACAGCATATTCGATGCATGATTTTTGCATGTTTGTGATTTTTTTTTTTTGAAATTGTGAAAATTACGAGGAAATCTAGTATGTCCAGTTAATGATAATGTTTTTTGTTTTGTTGTTTTTCTAAAGTTATTGAGCCATAAAACCTCATTTCCTTTTGAGTAATTCAGGTACATGGGCAATTTTGTTCATTCTTCAGACCATAAGAAAGCAGAAGATCCAGAGACATGGGCATCGTCAAAGAATATATAAAACATAAATAGTCATAGGAGCGATTACAATAACAGATAGGGCTTTTATGCACTGTATGTGTAAAAAATAGATATACCCAGCCTAGGGTGCTCACTCACTGTGGGTCCATAAGTGGCTGGCTCACCCACTTCCTCATCAGTCGTCTTCCAAACGCAGTACGAGTGTGGTCCAGCACCCACAGCAGACTGCCCTTCATCGCCCCATCTGTCTGCATTAACATATGCACACTTTTACTCTTTGCAAGAGTCATTTCAGACCCCAAAATGGTGACATAAAAGGTGCAAGGATCAGCAACCTCGCCTCTGAGCAAAAAGGCTCCATTGTTTTCTGAGTGAGTTAGCTGTCTCAACAATATTAACTTTAGCACAGTCAAGTTGAGTTATATGACAACAGCTAAAGTTTTTATTAGTGCACATTTGACTTTTTTGTGACCTAATGGCTGTATGAGTGGTCAGCGTGGCGCCTTTACTTATCACAGTGGTCTCTATGACGCTGCAGGATCTATTGCTTTTAGACTTTCTGGTAGGTTTTCAATGCCGCCATGCTAACCATCCACACAGCCATTGGGTCAAAATAATATCAATATCACAAATATCAAGTTTGTATTGTTTTTATCACATAAAACGTTCCATTAAGCATCTTTAAGTGTAACATCTTAAATTAAGAACTAAACTTCCAAAAGCTCTTCGGTTTTGATCTTTGTTCAGATGTGTTCATATAAACTTTATGTCCTGTATCGTGCCCTCACCGAGTTTCTGAGGATCTCCAGGTTCCTGAGGGTGGCAGCACCAAGTGTCATACCTTCAGATTTAGAGAGAAGGCGCTGAAACGAACTACATCAAAGAACATACAAATAGAGAAATAATAGCAGTCACAAAGTTGTAAAAGGCACTACGGTATATCTTTTTTTTAAACACACCATTGACTTCTGAGCACTCTCTCCAAGCTGAATTCTTTGAGGTATTGGATGAGCGGCCCCAGACAGCAGATTACAGGGCTCTCCAAGGCTGCTACACTTGAAAGAGAGTGAGAATCTAGAGAGACCAGACAAACAAATGTCACATTTTTTAGCTTAGGCTACTCTGGGTTATCCATAACAGAACAATATTTTACTGATGGAGACAAATGTCTTCTAATGCAAATCATTTAAACAGGTTTCGCATAATAAGACAGAATTCTTTATTGTGTTTAGATCTGAACTGAAAGTCCACACCAAGTCAACAAGCCTTTTTTCTTTCATTCCTAAAGCAGCCGATCAATAGCACTTCATATCCAATTTTGCTTTAACTATCAATACAAAGTAGAAAACAGTGCAGCTTTAAACTAGATAGAACTCCAGGAACAGTATGTTTAATGTCTATATCCTGATTACCACCACCGGCCTGCACGGACCGTCACATACCATTTCTGATGAGGTACTTGGTGTGAGAAGTGAGGTCAGGTTGCAAGTACTTCTAGACCCTTATAGCTTAGCTTTCATTAATGAATAATCAAATACATTGTGTAATTGTTGAAATATTCTAAAACTTTAGCACAGACTCGTACCTTTATCCTGGCTCTGGGTGTAAAACTTAGTGACTGTGTCCATTGCGGTGGCGAACTCAAAGAGTGCACGGTCTCTTGTCTCGAGCCGTGCACGGTCATCGGCTTGGGGGCTAAGAGGAGATCACAGGACAGCGCTCATAAGCAAAAAGAAAACTAATAATAATGAACACATTGAGAAAAATTTGCCACCGTATGTTTTCCTTACTTGTCCCTATCTCTCTAACATCTCTCTCAGACTCCATTCATTCGCCCATTCACAAGATGCAATGCTGTTTTCAAGGACTTGCTTTGTCTGATGCTGTTACCAAGGCAACCACTGCAAACACATGGTTTTGGTTCACAGTCCTAAAGCTTTAATCTTTCCTCTTCTCACCGTTGGCCAACAACCTTATCTTACATTTAAAAAAATAAAATAAAGAAAAATTTCTCCGCAGCAGGAGTTGCAAATACCAGCAATCAATAGCCAGTATGTTTGAAGTATAGCTGCTTTTACAAATCAGTAAATAGCTGGTTGTGAGTATTCCAAAAAGTATGGAGCCAACTGATGACATTTTTGTACACAATGACAGCTCATGAGCGAGAGAGACCCGTGAGTTGTATTCGTTTCTATAATTTGAAAGGAACATTAATAACATTGAAATAAATAAACTTCCATTTCATTCCGTTGATAGTCAATCAGTTTAAACCTTAAAAACACCATGAGAGGCCATCCAGACACAAAGCAAAAAAACATCAAGCACATGACAAATTTGCATCATGTACAAAATATCAAGTCAACATGTTTAATTTATTTTATTCCCATCACACAGTCACAGGGAGTGTGACTCAGACTGCACCTTTCTACTACAGCCACCGTGGGACTCATTACCCATTTCTCCCGAGACACGCACGTGCCCCGTTGCCAGGGTCCATATCACCAAACCACACCAGAGACATGAAAACTATAGTCTTCACAAGCAGCAAAAAAATAAATACTGATGTACATTTAACCCTTGTGTCACACTCTTTAGATGGTTACAGTGTGCATTTTAAAAAGACAGGTATACAGTGAGTCTATTTCAAGGCCACACCCACCCCTTTGTTACGGAGTAATCAGAATAAATAAATAAATGTATTAATTAATTAAATATCGCACCCAGAAAATCTCTGTTGTGATATATATTAGTGCCTATGTTGTTTATACATGTGATGTGACTCATCTTCTGCAATAAATTTGGACAGTAATCATACTGCGAAGTCTATGTCTGATAAGAAAATATGGAGTAAGATAAATATCAATTGGAGGCTGCCACAAACAGAGCTATCAAAAACATAATACTCCTCATTCCTTTCTTTAAAAGCTTAATTTTCACAGCACAAGGCAATCAAAGGCCCCCTCCAGAGTAACCCAGCCCACTGGAGTGAACAGACTGTGCAGACTGTTAGTACGGATGCGCTCAATGGGAGGCAACAGATTTCAGGAATGTGTCATTTACTGTGTGTGCTGTTAATCAGCAAAAGCTGCCATTTTAGTCTGAAACTTTGACACTTTTTCAGCATTTGTTTTTAGTAAAAGTAATAATTAACCTAAAATATGTCCTAAAGCCGAAATCCTATTGTGTTACAAGGATATTGCTCAGTACATTTTAAAAGAAAAGTGTAAATAAGGCCGTAGAGCACTTTTAATAAAGTGAGTGAGGTGCATAAATTGTAGAAGACTTTTATTTATTGACCTTTATTTAAATCAGAATAGTCCCACTGAGATTAAGAATCTCTTTTTCAGGAGAGTTCTGGCCCCAGAGGGGAACCTATTGTCCATGTTTTAGTGGTGGAGGAAACCTCAACATGCAAACTCCACACAGAAAGGCCCCGTCTGAGGGTCGATTCAGGATATTCAAGAGCATACAAGAGCTAACCACTGTGCCGCCCTTTCTTTTTGCTCATCTGATGTCTTCCCTTCCAACTTTTGTGCTAAATTGTGCCACACTTGGGCTTATAGGTGCACCGCTTTAGGTAGTTACTTGTGCCTGTTATTGATATTTATTCCAAATCTGTCTTTGGAGAATTCCAGTCATCCTCACGAATAGATTCACCACATAAATGGTTTTAAAGCAGTCGACTGGACTGGTGTATAGAGTTGCAGATGCAGAGGCTCACTCAAAAACAAAAACTTACATTCTGCATTTTCAGTTCTTAAGTTTGTGTATTTACATATCAATTATTTGACTCATTACATTTTCAACAGATTGAGACAATGTGATTGTGCAGATACTGTCTCCTGGAGGCCAGACAGAGTATTACCTGGCTGTGTTGATGCTGTGAAGCAGTTTGAGTGTGAGCTCTGAAAGGTCAGAAGGCACAATAATCTCAACAGGGTTTATTTTCAGGACTCTGGTCTCTAGCTCAGAGCGAGACGAGCCGTCATAAAAACTATCCAGCAAGACGTCCCCGGTGCTGGGCTGGACTGCCTGAAATGAAACACAAACAATATAATTTAAAGCAAAGGTGTCAAAGGTACATATTGTGGTGGCCCTCAGGCTTCTTATTGCATTGGTGGAACTCAGAGATGCTACTTTTAACTGTTTTTAATTCTATACAATTATAATGTCCAAATATAACCGCAAGGTGGCGATTATCAGCCCTTGCTGACCGCCCTGCCCAAAGTATGAGGACGCTACCGCGCCCTTTGTCTCCCTCAATCTTAGATAACGGTATTATTTCTACTGCCTTTATGGTTTTTCAGGAGTCTTCCTTTTTTAATTTTGGAATGCAATATTACAGCAGTGATTGAGTTTTTGATTGAGTTATGCTTTGTGTATGTGCATGAAAAATGCACGACGAGAGATGCGCCTTAGTGTATGTTTGAGGGGAGGTCAGCGCACTTTGAGGGCACTGCGATTTAAGAGCCCCATCGCCAGCCCTGATGGCGCTTGGGCCTAAACATGACATTTTATTTCATTGCCATTTATACCACCACCAGTGGCCCTCTATGCCATGCACACTTAAATATGCGGCCCTTGATTTGGATGCCCCTGATTTAAAGGCTGTAGTGATGCATAACACAATTGTCACAATTCAATTAATTATTTTTAAAACAGCCCAAAACTAAACACACGTGTGGGTCTTCACATAAACACCTATCAGAACAATTTACCATCATTACATTACTACTACTATACTAAATATAACAGACTCACCACAAGGCCAACAGTGAGCTGTTTGTGTTGTTTGTCCCAGTTCTCACTGATGCACAGTAGGAAGCTGTGTGGAGGGTCCATGCCAATGTCATCACAACTTTGCTGTATGTCTTCAAACCTACACACTGGGTTCACATCTTGAAAGAAAATGTGTGAATTTTGTTTAATTTGAAGAAACTTCCCGTTTTACCATAAGTGAAAAGCAGCAGTATTGTGAGTAGAAGCACTTTGCAAACATAGACAAACCTTCTCCCACTAAAGTGGACTTTGTGAATAGAGCAGAGAGCTCTCGCGTGAACAGAGCATTCTTATTGGATCCTGAAGCCTTGATCGCAGAAGTCTCAGTTTGCTTCACTACACCAACCTTAAAAAGAGCAGAGCAAAAACGAATGTACAGGCAAACTGCAAAGCCTTCATTTTTCTACTTCTAAGATACTACCTTGTAACCATGTGCCACAAGTCGTCTGACATGCACAAAAAGGCGATGTGTAGGAATGCAGCATGTCATAAAGTTATGATCAGAATAGCAGCTGATGCTGAGAATCTTTGCAGCAATCTGTAAAGAGAATTGTTTCTGAACTGTATAAAAATCATCATTTAAAATGCTCTGAAAACAATTTACTGCAAGAAAAAAATACTGTATTGATTTATTGATTTCTGACTGTAACAAAGACTTGCCTCTGCATCTTCTCCAAAGAATCTGTACTTGTAGCCACACTCGATGGCTAACAGGACATCTTGATGACGCTGCTTTAGGTCAATCACCTGCTGCTCCAGAGGGGTGTAAACACTCTTCGGTCGTCTGGAAGGTGAAGCACTGTCAGATTGAGGACGAACCTCTGCACTTTTTCTTTCTTGACCAAGTTTAGCAAACTGAGAAATAGAAAACCCCTGCAAACACACAGCAAAAACTCATGCCTTCTAAAATTCATTGTTGTAGTGTATATTTCTGTACCCGTACCAAGCATCCTATAGTAGCCACATCAGTTTCTTTTTTTTCGGTTAGTGTTTTGCCTTCATGAACTTGTGATCCTGAAATGTCATTATCCTGAATGTCATTATGATCAGCATAATCTGCTTTGCAGGAGAAAGCTCGCAGTTTTCCAAGGGTAGTTGTGCATACACCTCTATCAGTGGTCAAAGAAGTAGAATCCTTTTGCTCTTCTTGCTCTCTGAAGGGGACTTTGTTGCCATCTAACCCAATGGCGTTGCGTTTGTGCTGCAGGATGGAAAGTAAGCTTTTACCGTCATGCACAACATGTAGTTGCAACGTGCTCGTGGACAGGATAGGTTTTACACACCTTGTTTTTAAAAGCCAGTGGGTTGGATTCATTTTGTTTTTCCGTGCATGCTGTGGTGGTGGAAGCACGGCTTAGTGATCCAAAATAGGCGCTGATGGTATTCTGAGCGTTGCAGGACTTTTTCACAAACTTTGGCATGTTTTATCCTACCCTTTTACTACAAACATACCGAATAACATAGGTGTGCTGCCACAATAAATAGAGTTGCAAATTTAAAGTAAAAATACTTTGCACAGCTTGCCTGGTTCGCCAGAGCGTCAACCGTAGCGTCAACTACACCGACGTGCGTGATGACGTAAATAACCATTCTTCTTCTGTCTGTGTGCATCTCGTGTGCATGATCGCCATCTTCTGCTTTGGTGCGGTACTGGAAATAGCAAGATTGTTTTTATTATTTTGCACTGACTAGGTCTAAAAGGATCAACAGTATCGTAGTCACAGTGACAATTCTACAACAAAATGTGTGCATGAGAAGAATATCAAACCGGTGCAAGGAAGAGATTGTGATCCATGAACATCCTGTGTATAGTTTAATGAAGAGTTCAATAGTTCTAGTGCTCATAGTAAAAATGTTGTATTATCATTTGTATTTTATTGTCGTCTAGCTATTTTGCTTTTCGAGCACCACATTGGTAAAGAAAAAAAAAAGAGTGTTTTATGTGTTATCCCCAGTGTATGTTTGTATCAAGTTCATACATGTAGGCCTTTACATTTAACCAAATAAATTCATATAATATCACTGGTTTATAATTTAAACAGTTAGAGATAACTGACTATTTTCTTAATGTTTACTGTTTATTTATTTTACAGTCTTTTCACTTTATCTCTGCTGGGTTCTGCTTGTGTCCGGAACATAGGATATAGATTAAAGGCTTTAGTTCACTAGTGTTGTTTGAAATGTACTGTAACTTTGTGTGTTAATTTCTACAGTATGTGCCTTTAAGTGGATAATGGCAGTCTGACTTATTCCGGTCACATAGAGAGCGAGAATGTGTTAGGTTGGTCTGAAAGAACAAGTGGAACAGAAAGTAGGCCAGAGTTCTTAGTGACTTCTGCTTTTATTTCCTTCTTGTCACCCAGAGTTGAGGATGGAGATTTTCAGAGCACTGTTTCTCCTCCTAAATCTTCCTATTGGTAAGACTTAGCATAATTTATTTTCATTTTTTTCTGCTTCAAAACTTAATGAACAAAGAGCTTTCTATTTGGGTCAATAGAGCAGCAAGCTGTGGCGCAGTCTAGTTGGTTCCTTTGATTTGATCTAAATGTATTCTTTTAAAGATATATGTACAGTTTACTTTATTTACTACTGCTTCACTAAGATGATGTTACTTAAGGTGAACTGGCATCCATAAATGTAAAATGTTGTTTGATTTAGAACTGGAAATAAGTGATTTTTCAAGAGGTTATAGTCAAAATAAATTGTATGAAGAAGCCTTTTTTTATGTATTGGTTTTACTTTTGTTTCAGACTATTTACATTGTAGATTATCACTGAAGGTGTTCATTTATGAATGAACTCATGGGTGTGTTTTAAAGGTGCATTATTCAACCTTTTATGTGAAAAAAAGGTTTTATTAGTGCGCATTGACCTTTCAGTAACCCAGTGGCTGTGTGAGTGAAGCCTTTTTAAAGAAGGTCAACACTGATGCAAACTGTTTTGTGTGTGTGCGTGTGTGTGTGTGTGTGTGTGTGTGTGTGTGTGTGTGTGTGTGTGTGTGGTTCCTTTTCTTTTCTTTTTTACAGCTTGTGGATTAAGATGCTACACGTGCACCCTGACCGAGCCAAGATCCTGCACAGACACCAAGTCTTGTCCTGTTATCTTCAACCGATGCTTCTCTTTTAGAGCAGAAGGTGAGCTCCACTCTCTGCTTTTGTTCCTTAGTTTTGAGGAAATGGTGAGACAGGCAATTCTATCTTTTGCAGGGTACGACGTGGTAACAAAGGGATGCCAGACCAGTGTTGCATGTATGGGTGCTATGGAATGCTGTGAAGGAGATCTCTGCAACAGTGCCATAAATTCTAAGGGGCCAAACTTCCTTTTGTTCTTACTCTCAGCATGTGCCATGTCATTCTTCATTTAGGATTCCATTAAAACATACTAACTTATTTATTAGTGCATGGGTGACTTTCAATTATTTTATACAGATGAAAACAAATTATAAGTACATTTTATTATTGTTCTGCACTATCTCAACTCCAATGCTCTTTATTCAAAGCCTCCTCTTAAAAGTTGAGGGAGAAATACATCATTTCCTGTGTCACGTGTGCTGTAATAAAGGGGTATTTCTTTATTTCAAGAAAAACATTCTAAGACAGCCAGAGGAAGAATAAAGATGCTAAAGATCTTTGGTGAAAAATGAATTGAAAAATGTATCTGAACTACTTTAGGGAAGACAAATAGCATCATTACTTTTCTACAGCTCAAAAGTCATTCTGCTAATGTCCTGAGATGGTATATTGATCTAATATTTTTTACAGCTCAAATTTCCTTCACTACAAAGCATGTCTTTCTAATAGACAGCCGTTATTATTTAGGCAAAATTATTTGTTTTATATAATTTTGTATGTCTATTTTCACATTAACTCTTATTTGACTTTTTACTTCTTCTTTTACCAACATGCTCTCTCTGTTGAGCAAGAGGCAGTGAGTATTTAAATTAGAGGGTGTCAGACATTTTCCATTTACATCAGCATTTGATGGTTCACCTCCTGTTTGATCCAACTGTCTATTTTTTTGGTCTTGCCTACAGGTGAGTTTTAAATGTATATTATTTACATTACATACATGCATAATAGTTAATGTTTTATTACAAAACATGTATATAAATAAGGATATAATTCATTTTACTATAGTATGGATTGTGCAGCGGTTTGCTTCACAGCAAGAAGGTCCCAGGTTAGATTTCCACCTGGACGGGGCCTTTCTGTGTGGAGTTTGCATGTTCTCCCTGTGTCTGCGTAGGTTTCCTCCAGGTACTCCGGTTTCCCCTACCACTAGAAACATGTACAATAGATTCCCCTCTGGGGCCAGGACCCTCAGGGGATTCTTAATCTCAGAGGGACTTTCCTGGTCAAATAAAATAAATTAATATGGATATAATTGTCAGATCATGGAAGTTAAGCAGGGAAGGGTTGGTACTTGGATGGGAGACCGTTTGGGAACACCAGGAAGGTGAATGCGTGTGAGTGAGTGGTTGGTGGTGGTCGGAGGGCCTATGGCCCAAATTGACAACCTCACTTCCGTCAGTCTACCCCTGGGCTACATACCATCACCGAGTATGGTGTGAGTAAATAATGCATGTTCAGAAGCCCCTTAAGAGAGAACAACAGGCCCGGTTAAACCATGAGGCCGTCCTTCTGTGGACCCACCACCTGCAGGAGGAGCCATAGGGGCTGGTGCAATGTGACTTGGGCATCTCAACAGCTGCCCCACGACCCGGCAACGGACAAGTGGAAGAAAATGGATGGATGGATGAATAATGCATGAAACTGTAAAGCGACTTTGAGCATCAGGAAAAGCGCAATGTAAGACTGATGCATTATTAGGATTATGTTTAATGTTTGTAAAATGGGAGTCCCATCATGTACGTTTCCATATCTAACTCCTATCATATTTATAAAAAAAAAATCTAAATCAAACTTTATTCATAAAGCGCTTTTCATACCGAAAGGTATCACAAAGTGCTTTACAGATAACAAACAGACAAACAGGTGCATGCGCACACACACACACAAAATATGTCATTAGGACTAAATAAATAGATGTCAGTTAAAAGCTAAGCTAAAACATGAACGTTCTCTGCGACCCTGAGCTCCTCCGGCAGGTCGTTCCAGAGGCGAGGGCCATAATATTGGAAAGACGCCTCGCCATTTATAATTCACTGTATTTGACAAGGTAACTGTATTTTGCATCACACTCTTCTACTTTTTGCAACATGCATTGCTGTTCTATCTATATTAGAATCAAACTATCTAACATCAGAGATAACACTAAAGTGCTTTAACTTGTAATTTTTCCACCCATAGTTTATGTCGTATTCTTGGACATAGATTCAAGCGACACTTTGTAGAGCAACTGGACAGCATTTATTTGCGTCGTTACAACTCAAAGCCATTTCACATAACGTTAGTGCCCCGTAGTTCCGGCACTTCCTGTTAAGGCATTTCACAATAAAACAGATTACGCCACATCCCCCTTTCTATGAAATGAATGCAGACTTAAATGAACATTTACTGCATGAAAGAAAACTCTTTTTTTTTTTTTTTTTAGCTTTTACAAATAATTGAACACTTTCTACTTAGTTAACTCTTTCATATTCACAAGTCCAGTCTTTGAGGTTTTACAACAACTCTGCCAAACCTTGTTCTGACAGGACCTGGGGTAGCTGCCTCTAAAGTCTTAGCTGTAGACTCTGAACAGTTTGGTGTGAGCATGGCGCCCTCTGTAGGTCTGATTGGTGTACTTGGAAGTTGTACCTTTGGTGTAATTTCAGGCAATGGCAATAGATGATGCCTATTCCTTCTGATGACTCCTGACGGGCTCTCCACAATATATGAGCGGGGTGTAGAGTGAGATGAGATGACAGTCCCTTCACTCTTGGTGTCTGTTATCCACACTGGTTGTCCTGGTGATAGTTGAGGAAGATCTCTCACACGATGTCTTCTGTTATACACGGTACTGTCCTTTAGTCTCCTCTCTTTCTCCCTTGTCTCTACTGTAGCCTCGTTTGGTAAGCTAGGAGTGAGCAAAGAGGGAAGCTGGGGTACTGGCGTGCGAAGTCTCCGTCCCATTAGTAGTTGCGCTGGGCTGTATCCATTAGCCAATGGGGTCGCTCTGAAAGCTAAAAGTGCAAGATATGGGTCTTTTGCTTTCTTTAGTAGTCTTTTCACAGTTTGGACATGACGCTCAGCTTCACCATTGCTTTGTGCAAACCTCGGACTGCTAGTTAGATGTCTGAAACCATAGACTACTGCAAAGTCTTTAAACTGCTGGCTTGAAAACTGAGGTCCATTGTCGCTGTAGAAAAGCTCTGGAATGCCATGTCTGGAAAAAAATGACTTTAGGTGTACTATAACATCTTCTGATCTTGTGGGAATCAGTTTGGCAATCTCCACAAATCTGGAATAGTAGTCCACCACAAGTAAATAGTTGCTGTTGTTGAGAGTAAAAAGATCAGCTCCAACTTTTTGCCATGGTCTTTCAGGGAACTCACTGGGCATTAAAGGCTCCACTGGGTTGGCACGTTCTTTAATGCATGTGGTGCAGTTTTTCACAAGTTCATTGATTTGGCCACTCAAACCAGGCCACCACACTGTCTCTCTAGCTCTCTCTCTGCATCTAGACATTCCCTGATGTCCTTCGTGTAGGGCTTCGAGGACAGCGTTGCGCATAGTGGTAGGAATCACGAGTCTGGTGCCTTTCAGTAACAGTTCATCATGTACAGTTAGAGTGTCTCTGTGTGGCCAATATGCTTTGATTGGACCCGTGAGATGACTGTAATCTGGCCAGCCTCTCTGACACAATGACATGACTTCAGAACATAATGTTGTCTGTTTTTAGTTGTTCTTTCAGTTGTGTGACGTACGTTGAACTAGCAGGTAGGCTTCTGATTATTCCATCGACGTATATGTTTGTGTCAGCCAGTAATTCTGCTGTAGCCTTAGAATCAGAGTTTTGATTTACAGGCGCGCGTGACAATGTGTCCGCTGTAAAGAGTGCTTTGCCTGGAGTGTGTGAGATTGAGTAACTGTACCTCATGAGCCTGAGTCGGAACCGCTGGATCCTGGGTGGAAGCTCAGTTAGGGCCTGTTGTCCCAGCAGACTGACAAGTGGCTTGTGGTCAGTTTCTAAGGAGAAGTGTCTCCCAATGAGAAAGTCTCTAAATCTTTCGCATCCCCACGTTAGTCCAAGTGCCTCCTTCTCCACCTGTGCATACCTCTGCTCTGTCTCACTTAAGGAGCGTGAGGCGTATGCCACGGGTCTCCACTGCTCACTCTCTTTCTGAAATAGGACTGCTCCAAGTCCGTAGGATGAGGCATCTGCAGACAGCTTTAGTTCTTTGTTTGGATCGTAGAGCGTGAGAACAGGTGTTGACGTCAGTTCACTTTTCAGCTGATCAAATGCTGTTTGTTGTGCATAGCTCCAAACCCACTGGTTTTTCTTTGAAAGCAGATCTCTTAGGGGCTTATCTTTTTCAGCCAGTCCTGGAATAAATTTGCCTAACTGGTTGACCATCCCCAGAAAGCTGCGCACTTCACTGACGTTTGACGGCTCTTTCATCGCTTTGACCGCTCTGATCTTGTCCGGGTCCGGTCTGACTCCCTCCGTTGACAAGATGTGTCCAAGGAACTTTACCTCTTGTCTGCTCAGGTCACATTTGTCCATGTTTAGTGTGACACCGGCCTCTTGCAGTTTGTTAAGCACTGTGTGAAGTCTGACATTATGCTCCTGCTGGTCTTTTCCCCAAATGAGTATGTCATCCATGTGACAGACCACGCCTGGCAGCCCATTGAGAATCACTGACATTCTCCGCTGAAAATGTTCTGGGGCTGAGGCTATTCCAAAAGGAAGTCTGTTGAAGTGGAAACGTCCGAAAGGGGTAATGAACGTTGTGTAGTGTGCTGACTCGGGTGACAAGGGAACCTGCCAAAAGCCTCTGTTTGCATCCAACTTACTGAAGAGTTTTGCTCCGGCCAGGGATCCAAGTGTCTGTTCAACTGAAGGCAAGATGTACTTTTCTCTGCACACTGCTTCATTGAGGTGAGTGAGGTCCACACAAATGCGCACTGAGTCATTTTTGGTTGGCACTGGGACCATACCTGAACACCATTCAGTTGGCTCCTCAACTCTGCTGATTACTCCCATGGACTCCATCTTTTCCAGTTCCTGTTTTACTTTTCCCAACAAAGGAATGGGGACACGTCTTGGTGTAGCCAGGGAAAAAGGTACAGCGTTAGGTTTCAACTTAATAGTATAAGGTTGCTGCATTAAACCCAGACCCTGACACAACTTAGGGTAATTCTCGTTTAACACTTTCAAGTCTATGCTATCTGCTCTAGACACAAGGTTTAACTTGACACTTGCTGGCCTGCTCAATAGAGCAATGTGCAAATCTTTGATAATGTACACATTTTCTTCTATTTCTTGTTCACCTTTGCACAATGTTTCTTTGCACATACCCAACACACTGAGAGGAGTACCACCTGGTCCAAACAATGGTCTATCTGGTTTGCATAACTCTGTCTCATTTTGGTTTATACTGAAGTACATCTGGGCTGGGATAACTGAAACATCAGCTCCAGTGTCTATCTTAAATCTGACTTTGTGATTTCTGATGGTAAGGTCTGCATACCAAGGATCTGAACCCGCATCTACAGAACCAAGGAACATGGGTGTGTCATTACAGTTCTCTGTTTCTATCGCATGCACAGATTTAACTGACTTACACACTTTACTGTAATGACCTCTTTTGCCACACGTATGACAGGTCACATCTTTTGCTGGACATTGTCCTTTAGCATGTGCAGGGGTTTTACCACATCTGTAGCAGGATCTCTCATTTGGTGCTTTGAACTTTGTTGTGTATTTTGGTTGACTTGGGGACTTGTATTTTGAATGCAGATGTTTCTTGTATTTCACTGACACAGCATCTATTTCCACATTACTTTCTCCCCTGATGTCTGTTTGTTGCCTTTTTATGACTTCCGACTGCCGGGCTTGATTTATCGCCTTCTCCAGCGTCAAATCCTTGTCCATTTGTAGTCTCTCAGCTAAGCTGGTGTCTCTGAGTCCCACGACGAGGCGATCTCTTATTAACTCGTCGTGTAGTGCTCCGTAGTTGCAGTTTTCAGCCAAAGCATAAAGCGCGGTGACAAACGAGTCAACAGTCTCATTTACTAGCTGCACTCTTTGATTAAACCGGGCTCTTTCGTAGATAATATTTTTCCTGGGCACGAAATATATGTCCAGGGTGTCTCTTACTGCTTGGTACTGTTGTCTCTGCACGTCCGATAAAGCTTGACCTCGAAGAATGTCGTCCGCTTCATCCCCCATACAGTAGATGAGCGTGTTTACCTGGTTAGCCTCTGAGCTAAGGTGCAGGTTGCTGGCTAATCGGAATCTTTCAAACCTCCGTATCCACTTCTCCCACTGCTGTGGCTTAGAAAAATCAAATGCTTCGGGAGGCTGAATTGTGAATGTGGCGTTTGGGGGTGGATTGGCGTTAACATTATTGCCGCTGTTTACTTGTAGCTGGGGCGGTAGCCTGTGAGGCCGCGGTGCGCTAGCTCCCGCTTCTTCTGTATCCGACATCTTTCTTTCCGGATAGTCTTTTTTTTTTTTTTGTATACGCTCCCAGAACAGCTTACTTTCACTCCCCGGAGATTAAGCTCTTACTGCCGCTCCACTTCTGACACCATGTCGTATTCTTGGACATAGATTCAAGCGACACTTTGTAGAGCAACTGGACAGCATTTATTTGCGTCGTTACAACTCAAAGCCATTTCACATAACGTTAGTGCCCCGTAGTTCCGGCACTTCCTGTTAAGGCATTTCACAATAAAACAGATTACGCCACAGTTTATGCCCTGAAGTGCTTCTCATGCACACCTGCTGATTCTGCATTATGCACAAGGACTGTTGAGTATAACGCTCAACTGTTTGACGGAGTAACAATGGTAGAGGTGAGTCGGAAAAGGAGGATGAAACTGGAGCCAGTCTGTGTGAACCCATTGCACAAATCCCTATTGCAGCAGGTGGGATCATTTTTGCACACATCAAGTCACAGCTCAGCTGACACAGTACATTGTGCAGGGGAAACTTGCCTTCAACCTCAGAGGAGAAGCAGCTGTGCATAATCTTAGATTTGAAACACCAAATTAAAGAGAAACGTGACCTAATCGTTTTAACAATAATAATCTCTGTAAATGTGTGTAAGTAAACTACTGGTTATCTGATTTTATTTTTATTGGATGGTTTAAAGGATTTTAACCACAACCTTTAATTTATTTCGTCATGCTTTTCTTTTGTCACAAGCAAGAAAGCTGTAATTATGTTTGCATAGCAATCCATGATGTAGAAATTACAGGTGATGGATGGAATGTACTTTTCCTTTAAAAGCATTGCCTTTCCAAAGTTGTGATGCACCTATTGTTGGAGACAAACAATTATGTTAATCAAATTGACATACATTCCCAACCGATAAACAGAATTTTGAAGAGGACTCTTACACTGAAGCTTTATCATGTACATTTCATACCAGGGTTATAGTAAAGCCAAAGCCAGGTTACTATTTCACAGCATACATTTACAATTAACTTTTATTTGGCACCTTCACCGTGGCATACAATATTGCATTCTTAGTTCATGAAAAAGGCAGGATTGGATGGCACATAATATGGCATCTTCAGTTATACAAGATAGGCGTAAAGTGTCTAAAATATACAATAATTGTGACTTCTTGTTCTCTTTTTAACCCCTTAACTGCGGTCTCCCCTGATCAGGGGGCTAGGGTTAGTTAACTTTAATCAGGATATAATTAGGGTTAAGAACGGCAAATGTAACGTAAGTTGTGTTTCACTCACACAGATCTCCCACATATTTTTAGAAACTAGAAGGTCTTGGCTTTCAAATTAGGTATCACACTGGTATATAGACTGTAAGCTCTCCAGTCAATACACTTTGAGACTTGGATGTATATAATTGTTAACCCTAACCCTAATCCTTAACCCTAACCCTAGGGTGGCAGTTAAGTGGTTAAAAGAGTGAATAGTAATTATAAACACTAATGTCATTTTAAGCCTAAATTCCTACATTTAATGAAGGTTCTTGAACAATGTCACCATAAAATTTTAGGCACACCCGTCATATGGCTTCACTTGCCACGAATAGCAGACCATTCAAGTCACCTAATATCACACACAAGACATACATAAGGCTGTGTTAGCTAAAGGCTACTTCATACAGTAGAATATTCATTGGACGGAAGAATGACGACTGCAACATTCTGTTGTTGTGAAAGGCACAAGGAAAAAATAAGCCTTTTACTTGCTAATGGAAAAATATGTTTTGCTTTGATCCATGTGTGTCAACCCAAGCAACCAATTACAGGTGTTTGCCAAAATACTAATCACCTTTAACGTTCTCAAAGTTTCTTTCTGTTTACATATGCAAAATTGTGAGCAGGTTTTACAGCATTTCTTTTAGGCTGAATATCTTCAGTGGACCCATGTAAAGTATGCCACCTCATCCAGGTCCACAGGATAGTCTGTGAGGTACATGGGGCCTTTATCAAAATGCTCTCCCTTGTAGCTTCTCCACCTTCCTGCTGGCAGGTAGATGTCTCTTTCCTTTTTTCCTGGTTCCAGCACTGGAGCTACCATTAAATCATCTCCAATCAGAAACTGGGAGTCAATCTTGAAGGCAGCCTCGGCGTCATTGGCGATCCACCACAGAGGCCTTATAATAGGGTCCCCTGTGTCAAGAACCTCCCCTGCCAGTTCCAGCACCCTTGGAGCCACCAGTGTCTCATGGAGCTTTGTGAATTTCTGTGCTATTTTCACTACCTGCAATTTAAACAAAACAATAGCATTTTATTGACAAACTGTGCAAGTACAATTTGCATGATGTCATTCTAATAAAGTTGTAGTACTATGTGCACTGCAGTATCAAATAATATGTTTTTAATGGTCCATTAAGACAACAAAAAAGTACATATTTATCTAGTAATTTCTTTATTTACACAATAAATGTAAAAGACGGGCGGCTTAGCGCCCGTCTTTTGTGTGCTTCACAGCTAGAAGGTCCGGGTTCGATTCCCACCAGGAACATGTCGTCGAGTTTGCATGTTCTCCCCATGTCTGCGTAGGTTTCCTCCGGGTACTCCGGCTTCCCTTACCACTAAAAATATGTACAATAGGCCGGGATGAATGAGAGTGCACATGGGGGACAACGGATGGAAATTAGCCCAAGCCAAGGCTATGATCAATGAGACCCATGTATGTTTATTAACATGCACTGTCCCGACCAAATAAACCAATACAATTAAATGTGCTGGTGCCATTTAAAAATCCATTATGAAGATAGATGTTTTTATAGTCTCACCTCTTTGTCATATTCCCAGGGTGGAATTGAAAATTGCATCGCAGGCATGAATGCAGACAATTCCAACCATCTTATGTATAGTTCTCTGTTGGGGAGACTGCTATTACCACTGATACCTGGGAAAAAAAAGACTTTGATTAGATAATAAATCAGTCAATCAAACTTTCATCGCTTTTCATACCGAAGAGTATCACAAAGTGCTTTACAGATTACAACATTTAAAACAATACGCCCGGCATCATATATCATATATATCACATATCTATATATATATATATATATATATATATATATATATACACTAATACACCTTTGCACATTTTTGTCATGTTTACAACCCTAAACATAAAGATTTTATTTAGAATTGTTTTACTGAAAGTTCACACACAAGTAACAGACAACTGTGAAGTGAAAGCAAAATGGTATATGATTCTGTTTTTTTGTTTTTTTTTATCGAAAAGTGAGTGGGGCGTGCATAAGTATTCATACAGCATTTTTCTGGGTGCATTAAATTGCCTTTATAACATTCCTAATGACTGCAGAAAGTTCACACCTTTCCCTAACCATTAAATAGAGGCCACCTGTGTGTGTAATCTACTCTCAGTATAATTACAGCTGTTCTGTGAGGGCCTCAGAGCTATGGTCAGAGTGTATTGGTCACTAAGGAGCTCACCAGAGAGGTCAGGGATAAAGTTATGGAGAAGTTTAAAGCAGCGTTAAGTTATACAAAGATTTCCCAAGATTTGAACATCTAACGGAGCACTGTTCAATCCATCATTCGGAAATGGAAAAAGTATAGCACCAATCTGTACATGGGACAACTATAAATCATACTCTACACAAATCTGGCCTTCATGGACGAGTGGCAAGAAGAAAGCCATTATTGAAAGGAGGCCATAAGAAATCCCGTTTGAAGTTTGCTAGAAGTCATATGGAGGACACGGCTACCATGTGGAAGGTGCTTTGGTCAGATGAGACAAAAATTGAACTTTTTGGCCCAAATGCAAAACGTTATTTATGACACAAACCTAACACTGCTCATCGTCCTGAGTGCACCATCCCCAGTGTCAAATATGGTGGGGGGAGCCTCAGGCTATGGGGCTGCTTTTCCTTAGCGGGGACTGGGAAGATCGTAAGAATAGTTGGGAAGATGGATGGTGCCAAATATTGAGACATTTTGGAGAAAGACCTGCTGGAGTCGGCAAGAGAATTGAGGCTGGGGCGGAGATTCACCTTCCAGCAGGACAATGACCCTAAACACAAAGCTAAATCTACAATGGAATGGTTTAAAAACAAACATATTAATGTGTTAGAATAGCCCAGTCAAAGTCCTGACCTAAATCCTATTGGAAATCTGTGGGAAGACCTGAAAACTGCTGTTCACAAACTCTCTCCTTCTAATGTGAGTTGTTTTGTAAAGAGGAATGGGCTAAAATGTCAGTCTCTAGATGTGCAAATCTTGTAGAGTCATACCCCAAAAACTTGCTGCTGTTATTGCAGCAAAAGGGGGTTCCACAAAGTATTAAGTCATGCTGTATGAATACTTGTGCACGCCCCACTTTTCACTTTTCTATTTTTTGACAACAACAGAATCATGAATAATTTTGCTTTTACTTTACAGTTGTCTGTTTGCTTGTGTGTGAACTTTCAGTAAAAAAAGTCTTTATGTTTAGGGTTGTAAACATGATAAAATGTGCAAAAGTTCAAGGTGTATTAGTAATTTCGCAAGGCACTGTATATATACACACATACACACATACAAACTAAGCTAAGAAGGTGGGTCTTGAGCCTGCTCTTAAATACATGAACGTTCTCTGCGGTCCTGAGCTCCTCTGGCAGGTCGTTCCAGAGGCGAGGGCCATAATATTGGAAAGACGCCTCGCCCTGAGTCTTTCTGTTGACTTTAGGAATAACTAGGAGACCCCTGCCAGAGGAGCGACGGGGCCGTGAAGGTTCATACGGTAAAAGCAGTTCTCAAAGATAAGAAGGACCAAATAATTTAACCTGAATTTCTTTTGATATGCGTTGGGCTGTATCCAAATTAAACGTATGTTTTCAAGTATGAAACATGAAATGAATAAGATTAATTGACAAATAACATTTTTAGTACCTTCAGTGCGGTTAGGATAGGCATTCCCTCCGATCATATCAGGCAACACAAACTGGTATCCAAGGATGCCGATGGTTAAAACTGTTGGAATGATGGACTTAAGTCCCAACTCGTAGCCCCACACCGAATCTCTGTCAATGATTCTGAAGAAGCAGGAGATGTTCTGACTTTGGTACCCCACTCGCAGCTCAGCACGCTCACTGAAAGGTATAGCCATCTCTGTGTAGCGGCGGGTAAAGGTCGACGGGTCGGACAGTGGGACCAGGGTGCTAAACTGGCTTGGAAGATAGCTTGTTTCACCAGCATCAAACTTAAACGAGGCAATTTCATAACGATCTTTAAGCAAACGAAGATGTGAGGAATACCACTCACGGGTTTCTATGTTGGTAAAGTCCAAAATGCCTCCAATACCATTCCACCATCGGACCAGGGCAGGAAGTTCTCCTCCAGGCTCCCGTACAAATAAGCCTTTCTCCACAGCAGTGCCAAAATTTATAGAATCATAATTTATAAAAGGGTGGGTCCACAGTGACACCTGAAACCCAGCCTCTCTGAGAGTGTCGAACATACCAGTGGCATTTGGAAACTTTTGTGGGTCAAAGTCGAACTCGCCATAATCAGCAGTGTAACGATCGTCAAGTTCAAGATGTGAACATGCAAAGCCGTACTTTGTGATGTCAGAGGCGAACTGAAGGAGTTTCTCCTGTGTGATGGCGGATTTGTGAAGAGCCCAGGTGGACCACACTGGGCGCTTGAACACTTCAGGAGATGGGACCTTTATTGGTTTTGGAAAATACCTACGTACCTGTGGGGAGTGTACACAGTTAATTAAATGTAACACAAAACTTAAATTTCAGCCAAATCTCGACAGTAGAAGTACAAATATATGGAAATATATATTTTCAATCTGTATTGTGGCACAACTACTATATATACTTTACATTAATGCAAAAACAAATAATAGTATCTACGATTATTGATACCTCACCATTAATTTATGAATTGATGTGACATCTGATCCCACACAAACTCTGTAGCTGAGTTCAGGAAAAGCTGGGTGGCCCGCTGCTGGTCTGAATGGAGAATCAACGTAACGTGCCTGAAACCTCAGGGTTCTGTCTTCCTCTGACCATCCCAAATGAAACGGCACAGAATCGTTGATCTTGATGGCTGTTGCATTTGATGAAAGCCAGTACCGTTCCAAAATCCCTCCGAAAGAATTTCTCTTTGAGTAAACATCGCTCGTGATGAAGGGATGAGGTTCCTCCTCACCGTGGATCTTTATGGGCCAGTATTGCGTTGCCAGCTCCGCCCCTCCATACCAATGAGAGCCATTACAGCCCATAGCATGTTCAACAAAGGTTTTATCTTCTCTCTCCTCCCAGCGTACGCGGTAGCATATCACTGTATCTTTGAGTGGAACTGTCTGTATGAAAAAGTTGAGCTTACCAGAGTTTGAACGAGTGCATTTCAGAATATTTTGCTCTTTTGAGCATGAATTCAAATCCAGGAGGCCAGACCTGAAATGTTTTGGACAAATAAAAAAGTTTAGTTCTAGTTCTAGTTAGTTAATCAGACAGCATTACGCTAGTTATGACATGACTAAATAGCTATGTCTGTCCAAGGTCTTTATTGTTTTAGATTTCCAAATATTTATTCACACATAATGGACAGACAGTTAAATAGAGGATGGATGAATTTAATTTAAGTCAAATCTCACATACCTAAATGCCATAGTAAAAATGACAGCTCCCGCCTGATTACGGATAATGAAGCCATCTTTGTTCAGATCCAACAGCTCAGTCTTCAGCAGCTGAGCTTTGCGAAGAGACGCTGAGTAATAACACCAGGCAACCACAGCAGCCAGCACCAACACACAGCCCAGCATCCCCGCCATCACCATTGGTCGCCCATCATAACCACGTTTCTTCTTCAGTGGCGAGCCATCTAACTGCGGTTCCCCAGGTGCCACTGGGACGATCTGATACATGCTGAGCGGTAGGCACTACACGTTTGCAGATTTACAAGGAATGTGCTTTCCAAAAATTATGGGCTCTTGTGTAGAGAAGACTTCATTATTTCAGATCTAAAGGGAAATGGCAGATTAAATATTAATAAAGATCCACACATTATTTGAACAATACATAACATAAAACAGTGTGTAAGACTGTGTGCTGTGTTAGGCTTAAACTCTCCTGCTTTACTGTCCACTAGCAGTGTGCAAGGTATAATATAGTTAATAGCAGACCACCAGAGCTTGTAACCACACCAACCCTGATAATAACACAGGCAATAATACCATAAAAACAGGCTATGATAAATTACAAATATTATAGTAGTCCTCTGGATGACACAATCTTCTACCGGCTGTGCAATCTTATATTAACGTTAGTTATTCTCTATCTGTCAATTTAACAACACCTAAATCAGGCAAACACATACAAGAGTTATTTTTAATAGTGGCTATGGCCATTATTACACCTTTGCTAATGCATCAATATCAGAGCAGCACATACGGTTAAGCACTACATCTTACATTTAACACCAGCTTGACTTACATATAGCCTTCTGTCTGCTCTGGCTGTGACGGTATGCGACAGGGGCATTGTTGTCGTTTCGCTACCCACTTCAACCAGTCGAGCTGGTTCTCCTGACTATTATGCGTCACCGTGTTGATGTTATACATACATACTAGTTCAGTAGTACATTTAGGAGAATGTAATGGATAGTATTTCAGAAGTCCTACCTTGCCCTGCACCTGACTTTGCGGGTCCAGCTCCAGCTTGATCCAGTGGTTCTGCTCTGAGCACTGAAGTCTACTGCGCAGAATCTGTACAAAGTTTCAAAGTCCCGTCTTTCACAATAAAAGCTCGAACAGGTTTGGTCTTTGTACACGCTTTAATTCGTCATCAAACTTGAGTGAAAACAATTGAAATACACTAGATCACCGTCTTTTGTTTTTTATTATTATTATTATTATATTTTGTTTATATAGATTAGTGTCAGAAAATTCGTCAGGCTGGGTGGACGTGCGAGGTGTAACGTAAAGGCAAACCACATGTCGCAAATCAAATAACAAACCGTTTCCATAGTGACTTGTAGCTACTATTTATTTAGCTTTAACTGCTTCCAACAGCAAACTACTTTTTCACCACCAGGCGACAGTAAAGGGCTTAACCGGGCCCAATGCGTGTGACGCTGTTGTTTATTATCTTCGTTGTACCTGAAGTGAGGGCCTGTCTTCAGTGTGAACGCCGTGTTAGAGGGATGTTTCAGGATTTTGTTCTCTCTGAACCTAATGTGCTCAAACAGATTGAGCTCCAAAAAATTGTTGACCATGCTCTTGTGACCTACAGAGAGACAAGTAAGAGTCGCATGGGGGTCATAGGTAAGATAACTGTAATCAATCATTTACAATAAGGCTACATAATAGGATATAGCCCTACTAGATTCACATTTAGAAGTGATGGTTTGTTTCAAGTGTACACGTAGACTTAGTTACAAATATGGCATTATTACTTTGTGAAATTGTCTTGTTAATTTGTGCATTGCTTGATTTTCAGGCCTTACCACTCTCTACAGAGCCCAAACAGAGTACCACAGTGAATTTAATAGGTTCTTAGCAATGACCACAGGTAAGATCGTTGCTCTCAGGTTGTACTTTGAAAATTCATCAGAGTTCGAGCCTGTGCCAGGCTATAAATATTGTCTTGATATAAGGAGGTACAACTGAGGCCATTCAAATTATGGAAAAAGGACGGGAAATATTAGAAAAACATTTGGATACCTTCATCCCTAATGGTAAAGACTAGAGCTCATTAAAAATAACAATGCATTATTTTAAATTAATTTATTGTCTCCTTTCACAGGACTTTGCCCAAACCAATGTGGTGAATTTGCAGCATTTATGCTTTCACATCTCTCTACTTGTCTCGCTCCCTCAGTCACATTTAAACCGGTGTATTTTTCAGGGAGACTGATTCGAAGGGTTATGGATTGCACTTCCTGCCTGAACAAGGCACACACTTGCCCATCTCCCACTGGCAAACAGGACTGTGGAGGTACGTATTGTTCTAACATTTTCACATATCTGCAAATGTGTGGGTGGTGGAGTGGTACATGAGTGGCCACTCTTTACATTGCTGTATGTCCTAGAGTACCCAGTGCATGCAGAGGAGGGAGATCAGGCAGTGCTGGACTGTTTTCTCCCATGGCATCGCTTAATGTTAGGAAAACCAGAGTACCACTACTCTTGGGCTCCAGGTGTGCCGTCAAGTAAAAAGGTGACTGACAATGAAAAGCATTTTATTTAATCATTTTTATTACATTTTGTTTAGCTAACAATTAATTTAATTTACAGCTGGAAAAGAGTGACTTCAAAGTGTTAGTAGTGACTGAGGATTCGTCTGTGGTTTTAAATCAGCTGCATGTGGAAGAGAGTGGAACTTATCAGTGTTTATTCCAAAACCAAACAGGAACAGTGTTTTACAAAGTCACTTTCTTTCTTTCAGGTAAAGGTTTGTTTTTGTTTTGATTTTAAGGAAAGATTTTTAATAATATTTTATCTTTTGGGGTGGGATTGTTATTTTTGTGACATTTTGTTTACCTAAAACCTCTTTACTTTCATATAGAAATATTGTATTACTTGTTACAACAGTGGAGTTTGGTTTTCTTTAGATGAGTGTACATTTTACAATAAATAAAGTCAGGTATACATTTAATATCTTTAGAACCGCTTATCTTGATTTCATATCTATGCTTTAATTATTATAATTTTTAATCTCTTTTTAGATGTTTTTTGTTTTTGTTTCTTGGGACCTATAGAGTCAAGTGATGCACAAATTTAGAGGGCTTAAATTAAAAACATGTGCTCTTTAATGCAATTCATTATGGATTCTTGCATTATGTCAAACTGTGTTCCTGTTTTTTGATGATTCCTTTCCTTAGTCACTGCTTTGCCAGCACAAAGTCCCCGACCTGTGCTCACGCTCCCACCGCTTCAGTACGGAAGCACATCTCTGAAGTGGAGGGAGGCTCTGGTGCCAGTCGTAGCTGTTGTGATGGCTTGCTGTCTGGCAACAAGTTTAGGCCTTGCTGTTCTTCACAGGTAAGTGAGGGTGGGTGAGGGAGCACAAGGAAAAGATGAAAGATGTTTATCAATTACAACAGTTTAAAATAATATTTAAAAAATGTATACATTTCTTTATATCTTTAGAGAAATGTGGAAGAGACGGAAAGTGAAAACAATGCAAGATGAAAATCTACAACAGAACATGTAAAATATATATTTTAAATAAACACCAAGTGAATCTCTATGGTGTGTGTGTGGGGGGGTGCCAAGTTGTTTTGTTAGACTGGAAAAAGGGTAAGTAGATAATGAAATACACGCGCACACAGTATCCCCAAATGATATTGTATTACCTCATGGAAGTGTGAAGAATGACAGATAATGTAAATGTTTTATTACAGTGGTCACAACGATACGTGGGAGGCAACAATAGATTAGACCTGTAGCTGCGCCTCATAGTGGAGGACAGTCTGTCTGCAGACACCAGGGCCTGCTTCTCCCCTGCCATCGCTTTTATTGGTGAGGTTTTATATTCACAACTGGTTCGTCTAATTAAAATTTTTCATACACGATGTCTTGAAAGGATTTATAAACAGGCCCCGCTGGACACATTCACAATAACACAGGCAATAATACCATAAAAACAGGCTATGATAAATTACAAATATTATAGTAGTCCTCTTTCAAGAATCTGGATGACACAATCTTCTACCGGCTGTGCAATCTTATATTAACGTTAGTTATTCTCTATCTGTCAACACGTAAATCAGGCAAAAACATACAAGAGTTATTTTTAACAGTGGCTATGGCCATTGTTACACCTTTACTAATGCATCAATATCAGAGCAGGTCAGTTACTTACTTTAAAAATGTTTTGTGATCAATTATTTATTTTGTATTTAAATAGAAATAATTTTGAACATTCGAATTGACCGAAAAGTAAAAAAGGAAAAGTAAATTCTGGTTTCATGTGAGACACTGAGAAAAAAATGTGTCTTTTTATGTAGTGTATGTGAACATCTGGTTCCCACTATAGATATTCACACATAGAAAAAAAAGGTATTTTTTGTCAACGTGTAGAAGCTATGATAGAGTGTCTTAAAACAGTACATTTCCAGAACAAATTGCTGTTCACGTTTAACATATTGTGACTTAGTTTTATTTCAGGCCATGACATTTTGACTATAATTGACCGAGGAAATAATCAATTTCCTCAATCAATTTGTTAGAGTCGAAATGCCATTGTGTTGATAGTACAAAGTTTACCTGGTTTTATTATATACTAACGCATAGTGTTTTCAAGGAAGAATATTGCTTGAATTTCTATTTCTAGTAGAGTTTTAGTCCATAATGAACTCATTTCTTTTTTTTGGCTGCGTGGTGAGAGGTCCATTCCATGGAACCCCGTATGCTTTCATGGAAGATCGCAACTGTAGATATAAGAAAAATTATGAAATTGACAGATTAAAGGAAACACAAATATCATTAAAGGAATGAAGTCCAGTGTCATTAAACTTGTCTTTTAGTATGTTAATTCCTATTTCTTCCCATTGTGGGGATTTAAATGGTTTTGCACCAGACAAGAGTGAATAATTATTAAAAGGTGAACTGGTCTTGTGCCATTTTAGTATTGATTATTTTTCAACCATTCGCCAAACTGATGGAAGGTTAGGTCATTTTAGAAAGCCGCGTTTTAAATACAGGTTATCCAAAAGGGACTGAAATGACACATAAAATATACTCAATAAAAATATTCAACTTAACACTTTTGCTCTCATTTTTCAGAAATCCAGTCAGTATCTGGTGTGACCAAAGTTTGCCTCATCTCCTTCACACGGAGTTGATCAGGTTGTTGATTGTGGCCTGTCGAGTGTCGGTCTACTCCTCTTCAATGGCTGCGCCAAGTGGCTGAATATTGACACTCTGTTGTACTGTATATATTATATATATATATATATATATATATATATATATATATATATATATATATATACATTTATATCTTTCTTATTTCTAAATAGAATAAGTCCATTGACAAATTAACTTGCAAACTTGCATTGTGAAATTAACTTGCTTGTGCCCCTAATCCATATCTTTGGCGTCTTGTTTTAACTGGTTACAAATTATTGGATTATGCGTTTTATGTTAAATATTAGTTTGCCCTAATAACTGAGCATAGTATCTGTCCATGTTGCAAAGTAATAAACCCCAGTCTGTGGAGTGTCTATAAAGTGTTTGATGATGAGTTTAATGCAGAACATGTTTTCTTCTTTCCACCCCCACAGACTCTGTGAAGGAAAATGGCGGTCGTGTGCTCGTGCATTGTAAAGCTGATATCTTGAGCCCTGCCACCTGGTCTCCCTCATGCCCACTCAGCACGTTCGTCTCCTGGAGGCTTTTGACTTTGTGAAAATGTGACGGCACATCATCTTCCCCCAAATACATGGGACAGCTACTACAATTGGAGACCAATGTGCTGTGCCAGGGCTGAACCTTTAAGCACAAGTAATCAGCCTATTGCCAGAGGTATCCATAATTGTTGGATTCTCACTGCATTAAGGACTTGTTCCAAAGCTTTACTCGTAACATCCTGCTACTACTTAACACTACTGCTAGTACTAAATTATTGCTGTTTCTTTTGTGACTTCCTTTCATAATAAAATTATATGATCATATTTTCAGCATGCAAGGTTCAGAGTCTAAACTTCAGTATACACTGAAACTATTGAAGTTTTTTGTAAACTATTGACCTGGCCCTAGCACTACCATTACACTTTCTGATAGATTTACTCTGTATTCATCGCAAAACAGCGTACAATGCAGGATGAAAATGTGTGTTTTACTCTTCACACCAGTGTGTCAATTGTACTGAAAAGTGAATAGTTAAGTTTAAGGCTGATACATTTTCACCTCTAGCAGGGGTCCCCAAGCAGTCATTGCATTTGGCACTGTGACACAATTGGATAACCTTTTTTTTAAATATATATATAATATATATATATATATATATATATATATATAATATATATATATATATATATAAAACACAAAGCAGATCATAATTAAATTAATCAATAATTGATTTGTGTGCAATTTATCACTTATTCAGTGCAAAGGTCTCTTGACAACACCGTTTCTTTCTTTGTAGCTCCCTTAATTTTCCACTTCAAATTTAGTGTTTGTTAACTATGACTATAATTGTCATTGTTAGTAATTCATCCTTAGATAGTAAGAACATTGAGAGACTGAAAAGGGTCCGGACAAAAGCAAATGTATGTCCAGACCCAAGTCTGTCAGCTGGGGACCCCTTTACCTATAGTAATTACTCTACCACAGATATACCTCAAATTAAAGAACTGTGCAAAGACAAAGTGCAAAGACTGGTGAAGAACCTTCTGGCATCCACCCACATAGTTGAAAAGTTGGCATTGTGTCTCAAGCTGAAAAATACTTCTGGGGACATAATTTGATTTGACTCTTTTGGAAAAGTCATTCCAATAGCATGTTTGTTTTCTTAGAATAAAACTAAATCCAACAGAGGGCGCCAACAGACTGCTATTGGTTCTGTAGACACTTGGCTTATTGAATTAAAATCTAATCTGATTAAACCCATGGGTGATTCTTCTATTTAGGCTTAGGCATTATGTAATCAAGTCAGTTTTATGTGTAAACTTTCAATACAGGTTTCACACACTCCTTGTTATGTTTGAGAACGGGGACTGACCCAATACTGTTCATTGTTCCATATAGGTTCTCCTGGGACTACATTTTGGAGTACAACAATATGAACAAATGACGAGGAAAATATATTTTGTTGAATTGGACGCTACGTGCCGACTTGTGCCCCTGCTAGTGAGTACAAATAGTTTTGTTGGATGTAATTATAGCCACACTGCATAACATTTCATTAAAAAAAACTGAATAAAATACAAGCATTGATTTTATTAGTTACAGATATATTTATCATTGCAAAATACCAAAAAATGAACAAACAAACGAGTGCCTGTGCTGTAAGCGGCTCACCTCTCCTCAGACCTGACTGTGACTTTACTGGGAGCAAGGACGTCTCCTGCTCGTCTCCATGGAGATGTTGACTAAAGGAAGACAAATATGAGATTTTAATAGATTAGGTCCTCATTCCAATCTATTCTTTAAATACTCACTGCAAAAATAACATTTTGTTGAGCTGGTAATTAGGAGAATGTTTTGTATTGCTGGCAACAGTATAATCCATAATGTTTTAAATCAAATTTTGAATATTGATAGGATGATAATTTATCGTCCCGTGATCAAGGACGTTTACTACTCTCATCTGGTCTAATATATAGAGAGACATTGGTTGGCATTCTGCCATCACAACAACCCATTGTTATCTAAAAAATACATATGTTCATATGAAAGAGTGTCTTTCTCCATTTTGTCTGTGTGGTACAATATCCACATCGACAGTGTAAACACAATTTGCATCATCTTAGGAATGCATCAAATCCTGATTCTTTATAGTTTTTCATTATTTGTATTTATTTATTTTTCTTCAATCCAACCATACTCTATAAATTGTAAACCAATTTCAAAATAAAATGTAACAATGTGAGAACACTGTAAGAAGAATACTGTGCTTCCTGCAATCAATCCTTCTATTATTTGATAACATCTGCATTTTCCTATTTAGGTCACATCTTATCTTAACAACTATGGGCCTAGGGTTTAACAGCCCTATAATAAACCATGGCATATATGGCCATATTGTTTCTGTAATACATGTTAGCGGGTGTCAGATACCTCAGTCTCTTAAAAAAAAAAGTAAGCTGATTCATCCCATGACATTTGCAGGCTTTGACAATAATGGCAGGCTTTTCTGTACATGCTCTTACACAATGCCACTTCAGGAGAGGTGCTTTGTGTGTTCCTCGCTTCCGATTGTGACACACCCAACTTGTAATGCATTTCTGGCATGTCACAGTTCACCAATGGAAAACACATACAATTAAATGGAGTGCACTCAAAGTGCACTATTGTTCTATTCTCACTATATTTACAGCTTGTGAAGCGAATATGCCCAATGGAAGCCTGAGGTCGCACAATTACTAAGCAGGCCACAGTTGTATTTCCATGGGTGGTTAAGCTCCTCTGTCATTAATGCAACGTGTGGGAGATGCACTACAACAAAAAGCAGGGAAACAGAGCCTGCATCCCACCCACCATTCATAACACAGGGTTTATGTGTAGGCTGGTATTAACTTCAAAACAACCCGGGCCAGGACATCCTCTGCTGACGCAAAGCAGCGAGTATGCGACATTGGCTGAACTTGTTAAAAAACAATGGGCCACTTGATCTCTGGTTTAATCAACACAATCCCCAGAATGTGTGCAGCAGTTTTAGTAAAATGTGTTGTGCATAATGGGGGGCCATAGAGGTCAATGATGATGCTGTTGCATAAGCAGTGACGGCAATTATAATGCATAGTGGGAAACATTATATTCAGGTAAAGGAGAGACAATGTACCCCTCCAGTAAATGCTGATAGATTCAGTTCTCTTCTATATGTGAGGCAATCTCAAAGTGTATGTTGCATGGACCTAAATAAATATGCCCCTTTCCAATATAAGTGTTTGCTCAAATCGTTTACCAGGCCAAAAATGAGATCATAAGAGTGCTTATTAAGCCGAGGTGGGTAGAGTAGCCAAAATATTCACTCAAGTAAGAGTAACGTTACTTTAAAAATAATTTTACTCAAGTAGAAGTTAAAAGCATAGTGGCTCACAATTACTTAAGTAAGAGTAAAACAGTACTTGGAGAAAACTTTAGTTGACTACAGTGAGTACTGAGTAACTGTTGGAGCATAAAAGTCTGATTGAGGTTTTAGTAGAACAATAATGAGAACAAAACATGAAATAATGTAACCATAAAAAAACATATAAAATAGATCAATGTGAAGAATCAAATAAAGATTTGTCACTTGGACATTTACTCACACATGAGTTACTATTTGTTTTTGATGGGGAGTTATAGAATTCATTCGGCCCTCACATAGTCCTCTTATCATATTGTACTGTTAGAATAAGACACGGCGGCCTCGACCTTCTACATGACATGTGGCCTAGTAAACGTGGCACATCGTCTATGCGTTAGACGTTAGACTGTTAATGCCTACGTGTAACTACGACTATTTAACTCTCTTCATGTGGGTGGATCGCCAGACTCTGAATGATCAATGCCCTAACCAATGTATTGACTGTTCAGCTGTCTCCAGGCCTGTATTATTATATAGTGTGTTAATAAACTTCTCTCTACTTAAGACATCCAGACTCCGTTCCATCCTTCCACTCGTGTCTCTCCGGGCTCCTCCTGTAATCTCCCTAGTTATCAAATAAAAGTACAGTACAAGTACTTCATGTTAAAATTACTCAAGTAGAAGTAAAAAGTACTGTATGGAAAAACTACTAAGTACAATTACTTCAAAAAGTAACTTAAAGGTTCATTATGCAAGTTTTTATGTGGGGAAAAAAGTTTATATTTGTGTGTATTTGACCTTGTAACCCAGTGGCTGTATAGCCGTCGTTCCACATAGCGCGACCCATGGCCGCTGGCTGCTCTGCTTTATGACCACAACACTGGAGGCCGCCATTGCTGTATTACCTCTATATAGCCGCTAGTTTCCCATTAGGAATCATTACACTTTAGACACATTAAAAACAACTTTAGAGCCCGGTGCCTAATTTTTGGGCACTTTCTACAGCAAGATATTCCTCCTGTGATTAACGCTGGGTTAGTTACAATTAGAGGCACCGGGCTGGTTTTCGTAAGAAAATATTTAGAAATCTCATACTTAACGATGGTCGGACTGTTAGCATTGGAGCTGCACGAGCTTATTAGGAACATGCTTCGTCAGAGCTGGGGACGGGAAGTCGGTAGATCCGCCATGATTTCCCCTCGAACGTAGTCCATTATGGTAAACGGGGAGGAATGAGGAGGAGTTGTCTATTATTTTTAACTGATCTAGGTTCACGCATCGACTCTACCCTGCAGATCTTTCTGTTTCCACCACACACACACCCGCAGTTGTTGTGGCGCCCCCACAGAGGAGCACGCTGTACAGATCGTCATTGAAAGTTTTGTAAGCCGCGATGAGAACAGAAGTGGACAAATGCTGTCATCTGGTGGGAGTTATGGAATCATTCAGGGGGGAAGGGGACTCTTATTTGTATAGCGCTTTTCATATGACACAAGTCACACCCAAAGCGCTTCACATATGAAAGGGAGGGGGGGGGGGGGTCCCTCCGACCGCTACCAACCACTCACACATAGGCACTGCTGACCAACCCTCTCACCAGAAAACCTACAAAACATTTTATCCTGGAGGATTGTAGAGCATAGAAGAACGTAAAGGCGCCATGCTAACTACTCAAACTCACTGAGGTCAAATACGCACAAATATCAACTTTGTTTTTCACCTAAAAAGTTGCATAATGCACCCTTAAGTACATGTACTTGAGAAATATACCTCTGCTATTGAGAATTTAATTAAATTAATTCTCCAACATATTTCCACTGTTCATCTGCAACACCATAAATGTGACGTAGTGCTGGCTGTATTAGCCTAGTCTTACCATACCCTCATACCCATTTCGTACAGAGGGTCTGGAACTTCACAATTGAGCTCCGTTTTCAAGTGGGCGGGATGAACTCCTTTGAAACGATTGGATCTGTTTTCAAACTACAACCAGCAAAACCGGTACCAATGCGTGACGTCACCTACAGCACCCGCCTCCCCCGCTCGCTGAATGGTCGGTTGGAATTCAACCGATGTAACGCGGTCACTGAGATCAGACCCAGACGTACATGTAGGGAAAATATAATTGACCGGAGTTTACGGATGGCAAAGGCCAGGCTAAGGCTTTATAGTTGTCCTCCTTTAGGCTTAGGCAGGTTGCAGCAAAGCCAACACAAAACATTAGGCTACATACAAATACAGTATAAAAGGCCAATCACACAAATGACTGCAGCCTGAGAAATCTTTCATAGTTCATACTTTTGAAGGTTGCCTATAGTTAATGCTTGTTTATTGTTTGCTGACAGGAAAAAAGTGGTGCGCCTCGAGGAGTCCATTTTCTTTGAATAGCCTAACATGAGTTTGTTAAAAAGATCAAACTAATATGGTAATAAATAGGCTTCATCCAAATATTGGCAATGTCAAACATCTTGGGGTTGCCATTTCATAATTTTATAGGATAGCCTAATATGTGAGTATGTGACCTCTTCTCTATTGGATGTTGTGGTCATTCTTGCACTTTTCAAGGACATGCATACAGGAACAACGGTAATCTGAAAAAAAAACTGTAACTCGTGGCAATCATCACAACCACGGCGAAAACAGAGGCCAACAAGGCTTCTGTCCCGGACCCCGCAGGACCCTGCAGGACCCTGCAGAGTGAAATGGCCAAAGCGGAACCAACAACCCGTGCCTAATAATCGCTATAAGAGCCTGCGGGGCACTGACTCGCAGATATGGAAGAGGACCGATAGGAGGTAATACAGAAAGCATCCCGTGACGCTCGCTGCTTCAGAGTGACATCAGCAGACCTAAAGGGAGGGAGCGAAGAGCGCGGAGGCAGGGCGCACATAGTTTTTTATTCTGTGGTCCTGTTCAGATGCGGCTGCGTTTTAACATGGCTTTCTGTCAACTTGTGGCCAGCAAGAGGAGCCAGGGTGCGCGCCACACGGCCAAAGAAGAACAGTGAAGCTGCTCCACAGGATTAGCTTTTTTTATTTTATTTATTATTATTTATTTTTTAGCGCCACCAAATACTGCTCCAGCTCGGAACGTAGCGCGCGAACTAAACTTATATATTTATTTATTTCTACTTTGACTGTCTGTTTCTGTCAACTAAGATCTAATGGCCACATAGGCTATTTGTTGCTTGGTAATGGGGCTTTTTGTTTCATTCAGTGAAGACAATTGTAAAATTAAATCTTACTTTTTAAGTTATTTTTGAGGTTGCGGTCAAATTAAACGACCGACATATCATCTTTCAATAGGTTCTAATAGGCAAGTTTTGATGCCTTATTTCTCAAAAAGTTTTCCTTTTTTATATTCATTTATTTTTGACAAGAACTCCGACGCGAGGTTCATAATTGAAAAGCTCTGACCCGTGGCTTGACGCACTGCCTTGGACTGCTGCCGTGCGCTTACAATGGACTTGGGAGAGCTGTCTTGGAGGCTGCACGGAAGCTAATATTGGAAAACAAAGAAAATAATTCACAACACAGGTAAAAAATGAGTACTAAAAATGCTATGTATTATTTATTATTAAAATAGTAGACCGAGGGAAAAAAACTTCACTGCAATGGACAAGGCAAAAAAAAAAAAGAAATCACCTAAAGATTTAGATGAATGTATTAACTCACTCATTCAGTAATTTAGATGGTAGGATTATTGGGTCATACTTTGCCATTTGTCCCAAAACCAAGTCTGTTTGTTACCACTAGTCGGCAGTAGTTCAATAAAGTTGCACCTAACAATTTTAACTATAATTGTAAAGTAGGTTAAAAGGTAAAATCTTTGAACATGACACCTGACACAATATCATGTTCTAATCTGTGACCTTTCTTGTGGTGCTCTTACAGCTTAGACACAGGGCATGGCCGCGTCGGTGGACAGCGCATGCTCAGTGGAGCTCACTGACTGGAACAGCAGCACCATCAGTGGGGTCCCATCGGCTCCCTGTAATCAGAGCATGCTAAACTTGGCTCCATACTCCCCTGAGGCCACAGCAGCCTTTGCCACTGCCATCACACTCATGGTGGTCTTCACAATAGTGGGCAATGTGATGGTCATCATAGCTGTGCTGACTAGCCGCTCACTGCGGGGGCCACAGAACCTGTTCCTGGTGTCTCTGGCAGGAGCGGACATTTTAGTGGCCACACTCATCATCCCCTTCTCACTGGCCAATGAGTTGCTGGGCTACTGGTACTTCAAGTCTCTGTGGTGTGAAATCTACCTGGCCTTGGATGTGCTCTTCTGCACCTCTTCTATTGTCCACCTGTGTGCCATTTCTCTGGACCGCTATCTGTCCATCTCCAGGGTAACATACGGGCGCCAGAGGACTCCCAGGCGCATTAAAGCTGCAATTGTGGTGGTTTGGCTAATTTCTTCTGTAATCTCCTTCCCCCCTTTGCTCTCTCTAAACAAAAGTGAGAAACAGGATGAGGGACTGAACAGAGGTCCTCAGTGTAAACTCAATGAAGAGCGTTGGTACATTCTCTATTCCACCATTGGCTCCTTCTTTGCCCCATGCCTCATTATGATCCTGGTGTACATCAGAATTTATCAAATCGCCAAGCAGAGGACGCGACGTCCGCCTGGAGAACCTCGGAAGGATGACGTTAACAGTGCCACCCCCAGCCAGACTCCTCGACAGGTGCATGCCAATGGTAAAGATGATGAAGAAAGCACCCCTCCCTCCACCAACAAAACGGCTAAGATCCGGCCTCCTACCCTGGCCATCACCCCCCCTCTCACTCAGGAGTCTGAGCCCTCCCAAAACCCAACCTCCAATAACCTCCTGCAGCCCCCATCCCAAGCTATCACCCCTGACAGCTCTCCTCATGGACCCACTTCGCCATCCACGGACATCCCCAAGCCCAGAGGGACTAAGAAAAGTAAGCAGAAGGGAAAGAAAACACACAATAACAATGGGGACAGCTCAAGCACGGAGAGTGACGCAGAACACAGCCATGGAGGCCGAGGCAGCACCAGCATGCCCGGTTCACCTGCAGGGGGGGTCCACTCCCCCGGATCAGTCAAGAGGTACAAAGATATGATCGCCACATCAAAAGGGTCACGTCTAGTGCCAGGGAGAAAGTCCAAGTCTGATAACAATCCCGGGGCAGCCAGGCGAAAGGCCATGATGAATAGAGAGAAGCGTTTCACTTTTGTCCTGGCAGTGGTCATTGGTGTGTTTGTGGTCTGCTGGTTCCCATTCTTCTTCTCGTATTCCCTTCAGGCCGTGTGCCCAGAGACCTGTGTCATCCCTGACCCTCTCTTCACATTTTTCTTCTGGATTGGCTACTGCAACTCCTCGCTCAACCCTGTCATCTATACCATTTTCAACAAAGACTTTCGAAAAGCCTTCAAAAAGATACTGTGCAGAAGTACCAAGGGCACTTTCTTTTAGCATGCACGCCAGCTTCATAAATCTCCCCATTACTTTTTTTTTTTCTTATTGGAGGAATACGAAATAACAACTGTGCCGGACAAAAGGCAGTTTAAACCCCAATAGTTTACTCCTTTTTCTCCTTTTTGGTGTTGCTCCAGCCGTTGCATGGACTGTGGAATTCCAGCTTGTATTTGATAAACAAGTCCATCTTTGTGAGGCGTGAGGTGACATTAGGACAAAGAACAGAGGCACTATGATGACACTATGACACTACCATTTCAGTAAAAAGCTGTAGATGGTGTTTGTAGATTTATATATTGAACATTATCACTGGTGTTGAATGGCATTTGAGAATTGAGATCATAACTATATTTTTCTGACCTGAGAGTCCCATCAGCCTAGGGCCTTATATATTTATCAGCACAAAGCACAAGGTTAGTGATGATTTCGTACGTCGGCAGTCTTAATTTGTACCACCTCGGGCCAAACATGTGCTTCTTGCTTTTTATCTGAAACAGCAACAAGTAAAGATTGGTTATTAGAAAATTACCAATGGTTCAGAGAGCATACAATAGCTGATTTGTTTGAGAGTGCATATTGTGGAAAACACCTTTTTGCTTTGTGCCACAAACATTCTCTTTGTACGTCACAAGGCTCTGAAGAGTAAAATATCACCACTTCTAAAATAAAGTCCAAAAACTCAAGTAGTTTAAGTATGAAAGGATTCCAATGCAAAATCTCCACCCCTTGCTTGTATTTTTCTGCTTTATTTCCGAGCCGGTATTAAACCTAGAACTGTGTGATTGATTCAAATAGATTCATACCATTTTGCCACCATAAAAATAAGAATTTACAAAGACATGCCAGTATTTTAAAAGTCAAATTCCAAACCAAAATCTACATGAAATGTATTCACTGAAACTTAATATACATATTTTTGGGTTGATGTTGAGATGTAAAAAGGCTCTAAAACACAAGCATCATCTCTTCGTGATTCAACGTTTGTATCAACGCCTCTGGCACTGGGACACTGGATTTTGTCTCCTCCGAGAAAAGACCATGAATAGGACTTTTCTTTCCCATCAACAACAGAAAAAAAAAATATGTCTAACTGTGAACAGAACACAGTCTTACATTGACTCAATGGGGCAAGGGCTGTCAGCAGCGACACTTCAATTTACTAATTCTGCTGACCTGTGTGTACGTGTGTGAGTGAGAGAGAGAGAAAGAAAGAGAGACAGAGAGAGCGTGTTTTGCATGTGTATATACTTTTTTTGTCTGTAAGTAGCTGCCTTCACTTGGAGATCAGTTTTCTTTGTGCATGTGATTGTAAAACACAACTATAAGATTGGGTATGCACAGTGAGAAAGTCTTACATACTACAGGGACCAAAGAGCCTTACACCTGCCTGAGTCAGACTTCAGGTCCTGTGTTATATTTATTTATTGGTGTTGGGGACAGTTGTGTTATTTATTTACAAATGTGTGACTGATATCTGTGTTTATCACAGATTTGGTCTCTGCTCAAAAGGCAGTAACAGGTTTCTGACATGTTATGACCTGAAAATATTGTGTGCAACTTTTATATTGCTATGACAAAAAACAGGTGTATCAATAGGATATAATCCGCTAGTTCAGGGGTCAATCTACTTGCTTGAAAATAAATAACTACAATACATTTTGATTGTTCATTTTTACCATTTTCCACAAACTAGAATAACCTTTGCACAGTGCCATAATGCAAATACAACTCTAAGTATATTATACTTAATTTGTTCAAACATTGTATGGGCTATTTGCATCCTGCAAGCAAATGCAACATTTGCAAGTACTGGGAAAATTCCCTCTTGAGTTCATAAGAACATATTTTTTGGTGTAAAATTGATCCAACAACTGCTTTTTCTCTCAACCATCTGTTGTCAAAGTTTTCTAGAAGATACCATATAACATACATGTCAATATGAGCCATAGGTGTTTTGTGGGTGTTTTATGCATTTTTTTTTTTTTTTTTTTAAGTTTTCGGAGAGACTCTGAAAAAAAAACAGAGGGTGAAAGAGTCACATCATATGTACGCATCTGTCCCTCTGCACTACAGCACTATTACTGTAAGAAAAGTTGAGGAGGTCCTGGGCACTCCGATCAAAAGTTGTTGCAGTATCAGTCAGCCCCAGTCATGACTTGTTGTGGTGTATTTTTTTTGTTCTTCTTTTTGCATCTGTCTAGTAACTTCTCTCTTAAAATAAAGATACCTTTGAACATTGAGTGATGCTCTTTATTTATTGGACAAAAACATAAAGCGAATATATAAAGTGAATGTGGTGTCAGTGTACTCTCATTTTGAAAGAGCACCATGTGAGTGGCCAATTGGCACATCAAAAATTAACAGAACGTGACGTGAAGAGTACACATGCAGAGCATGTTCTGTGGGCCAAGTTGATTATAAGGTACAGTTTTTGTCAGTAAAGTTAATTGATTAAAGAAAGCTGCAGCTTTACCTGTAGGTAGGGGGTCAGTTGCTTTCAAAAGTGGTCCAAGGAATTAAAAATGGTGAACTCGCCGTTTGCCTCTTCTGGGAAGAAAAAAAGGCAGGAAGAAAAAAATATATATGAAGAATATTTATAAAGAAGTAACAATGAACTAACTGTCAAAGCATCACTTCACGCAATCAGAATATATCTCAAAATGATTGCCAAAATGACTATTTGGGATTCATACTCTTTACACAGAGGAGGAATAAAATGTACATTTCTGTCAGAAAACAGTCCTCTCTATAGAGACACTCCAATGATGCAAGTTGCCAAACATCTTGTGAATGCACATATCATAACACGTTGTCCTTCATAAGTGTCGCACTCTGCATTCAAGTCATGTGCTGAAATGCTGCCACACATACTGCCGCGACAGCTTGTTATATCTGAGGTCATCGCCTTGCTGAATTGTAATTGATTTATGCCCAGGGGTAGTTTAGGGATTTCTGTTTTTATAAATCACTGCTCATTCAAAGCTCCTCTTTTGTTGTTTGTTGTCCAGATTTTCACCGGCAGTATCCATACAATGGTTCGACATCTTGGCTGTTTAATTTCATGTGTGTGGTAAAGGTGAAGGCTGTTTACAGTATTGTTTCACACAAACACTGTCCCGATGGCAGCTGTTCCTCCATTCTCTAGCTGAATATAGAGCAACCCACAGTGACTGTGCCCCACCACCACAGATAGCATGAGTCCACATACAGGTCGCACAACACTCTCATCAGCATCTCATTCCCAAACATAACCACAACAAAAAGTCACCACCAGCACTTTTACAAGTCAATTACACCCACAGAGTCAGACATTGACTTGAATTTCAGGCTCATGATGGATGCCGTGTTGCTTGTATGAATATGTATGTGTTTGTGGGGTGATCTAGCACTCAACGTTTCCAATCTTCTCCATATCATAATGCTAGATAGATTTCTTTAGCTCAGAACTTGCATGTTGAAGCAGAATGAAAAATGAGTCACAAAGCATGGAGACTCTCTTTTTTAATGTGGCCTCCTCTATATCAGAGGAGGCCACATTAAAATACACTTTGGTAGATAGCCGATGGAAATGTAATCTTCAGGAGGGCAGCTGTTGAGTGTATGTATGTAGATTTTTATTTGCACAATTGATAATCTGAGTTCGACTTTGAATTGAGTTTTAGGAGTCCACATTAAGAACAAACTCATTAAAAAGAAATATCAAAGTAACAAACAAGCTATAACTGACAACTAATAACAGTGAACCATTTGGCTCATTATTCTTCATATTATATCTTTTGTTATGCCTTTTTCTGAAGTGGTTGTGACCTTGCAACATTTGCCAAGACAAATCAATTTCTGGACAGACAATAAAGAGCTCTTTTATGTTATGTTTCTATTCATACTGCAGTAAAACAATGTGAACATTTCTTAAAATATGAATAAAAAATGGTCCCATACACATATTGCACGTTGGACATGACTTTATCTGGAATAGTCAGCTTTACCATGTAATTTTATTTGTGTGGAGACTATCAAGTATCATCAAGAAAAGACAACTACATTTGAAATGTACCATCTCCAGGATGTCTTTGGTGGTGCAACATTATAAGTAACAAGAGGATTTGCTGTGGTGTTGAGATAAGATAAACGTTGTCCTACAAGTGGGGAATTTGTTTTGGGCTAGTAACCCATGTTGCAGCCAAAAATCGATACACATAAACAACATTAATGAAATATAAACATACAACAGGCCTGTTACTGTTGTTAGTTTAGTATTCTCAAGTTGGTCAAATCTGAAAAAGGGTGAAATTATGCACACAGCAAGAACAAAATTCACCCTAAAATACATTGTCAAAACATGAGCGTGCATGAATTTAATGCAGTTCAGCTATGGAAAAAAAGAAAGACCTAGGGCAGTGTGTCAGATACATTAAATTGTATGGGAAAACCATTTGTCAAGTAGACTGGGTCTTACTAACCACAACAGAAAAGATTAAAGATAACATGAACATGCTTGTCACATATACTATAGTGTGTGAGTGGGTGTCTATTCTTGGCCCGGTGCAGAGAACAGTACGTGTTGTTTGGATGTGAAAATGCTATGTCTCTTCTTTGGTTAGACTGAAGTACAGCAAGGAGGATGTCTCCATCACAAGTGCATCTGTGAAACTAATCAATTTTTTAAATCAAATTCATAGGCTTCAGTCGTAGCTGTTCTCAGTCTTGCTGAATGCAGTCTTTTTACATGGACTTTTGAGAGAGTTGCTGAATTTGCACCACAAAAGCAATCCAAAATATGTTTAGAGCAAAAAATGCAATGGGGCATGTAAATAATTTATGAAATAGTCGCTACAAGTAAAATGTTTGAACAACCAAAAGTGTAAATATACACTTACTCATTTTATTAATGTCTTGTTAAAATCTCCCTTTATTTCCCAGTTAATTGCGATTAGTGTTCCAACTTGTGGCGGGGTCATTTTTAACAACTATAAACAGGAATAATTTAAGTTTACATGTATTGAAATGTATTGACTTAAAACATGGATCAGGGTAAGAACAACAAAACCATGATGATTTGTCTTATATACGATATTTGATTTATTTGAATGAACTGCCTTCTGGTAAGTAGCCTGTTGTAAAACAACAGGTCTATCTGAACTTGGTGGCAATAGCTCTCAGTGCTTGGAAAACCTTTTAGCAAAACTTGTGTGGTCGACCTCTCATCGTCAGTGTGGATGAAGGGCTGCATGTGACAAACAGGAGGAGAGCACCAAACTTAGCAAACAGAAAGAAGCATTTATTTCTTATCAAAGCAGCTACGTTCAATCCTTGTTTAGGTATTTGTGTCAAACAGTTGATTTGGTGCTTAGTTGTCCTTTAATGTATTCATAACAAAGAATGGGACCAACAGACAAATATAGAGAGGGTTTATCCAAACACTTCTTGTTATCTCGTTCATGTAAAGAATCCATAGCATGTTTTTATAATACATTTTCTTTTTCAGTTGTTCTGCATTACCATAAATGGTTTTACAACGGGATGATTAACTACTTCAACCATATATTTATATCACCAATTTAATCCCTAACATTTGCATTGCTGCGTATGAGTTCAACTAGCCTACTGAACGGAGGAAGGAAGGAGGAAACACTCTTTATCAAATGGTATCTTAAAAAATGAAGATAGGGAAGATTCCCATGTTAGATATTCTATAAAAGGGCATTCTGAAGTTCCACATATTCCCATGCCCGTTACTGTAACACATGTCTGCTTGAACATGATTAAAATACATCACTTGAACAAAGACAAAGAATGAGCTATTCAATTACTTTGAAAATGAATTTTTGGTGGTGATACATTTGCTGACAAAGGTGTTGGGTCTCCAGTCCATTTAAACAGCTAGATATATTGTGTTACTATATTTTTTGTTTCTTTTAGGTTTGGTCAAAGGGCAACACAATGTATTGTGTTGCCCTTTGACCCCCCCCCCCCCCCCCCCCCCCCCCCCCCCCTGGCAGGGTCAGATGACTTTTGCAGCAAAGTCCTGTCACTGTTTCAAAAGAGCCAGTTACAGACAGCAACCCTACAGGGCATTATTGTTCGGCTATTAGACTAATGGCGGAAAACAGCTAAATTTAAGTCATTGTTAGACCATCTGTCACAATTCTTAGAAACCCTGCATGCACTACAAAGTCTTTCATAGTCATTTAGGTTTATTTGAATTGGTATGAGAAAAATACATGAACAATTGGCACTGCTGTAATTCTGGGTGGGGAAAAATGAGTGGTACCTTTCCAAGAGACTAATTGTAAGATTGGGAAAAGTGCCAGAGACTAAAGTATGTGCTGATTGAAGTAGCTGCTACTGAATGACAGCAGCGACTTTCCAGATTAGCCAACTGGTGGAGCTTCTGGGACTTGCCACAGAAACATGATAATGCTGCTGACACAAATGGCTGGCCTATTTATGTATATGTTTACACCCTGTCAACTTTTTCCACAGCTTTTTTGTGTCTGTACTTTTTACATGACAGAACAATAAAAGGCCTGGGCGTGCTTTGAAACACATTAAAGCAACAAAAAAGCAAGTAGAGCTGACTTAGACTCAGGATGCGTGTGGTCCAAGAGCACAGCAACAGTGTGCTTGGAATGGGATCTATGCACTGTATGTTTTTTACGTTTTTTGTTTTTAAAGGTCTTTTTGTTTTCTGATAAAGACTTAGTACTATATAAGCCACCACACATGGGCGACTATAGTCTTCAACTCTTCAAAGATGGAAGGGATGACAGCCTCATTTAACAACACTTACGTTACTTGAATAACAACAACGGGAAGCTCAAGATCACAGACAGGAGCGCGTCCGTCCAAGCCCAGATCTGAGATGCTTGAAGAGCTCAGCCGTATAACAGCAACATCCATGACCACAACTTCAGGTAAAGCTTTAAACCTAGCAAGTGAACTGTTTCTTAAAATGTGTGAGTCAATACCACGTTTGAAGCTGTTATAGTATTTAATCACCTACATATACACATCTCTCAACTATCTAGCTAAAACCGCTAACGTTAAAAAATAAAAAAACACGTGCAGCCGTGCGCAGCTATTAGCTAAGTTAGCATTTAGCCGTTAGCTTAGCACATAAGAAACCGAGTCGTCTAAAACAAAAAACGATGTAATTGCACACCTTTTTATTTACACGTACTTGATTTAAATGCGAATCTTTTACAACATTTTCTTTGTGTTTGTGTGCGTGTTACACCGGAAAGCAGCCCACGTGGAACTCTAGAGTAGCCAAACAATTTATTCCGTAAGACGCAATGTTACACTGAAATAATTTCACTCAAGTACAGGTAAAAAGTAGTGACCCAAATAAATACTCGAGTAAAAGTATTTGGAGAAAATGTTACCCGAGTGCCGTGAATACCGAGTAACCGCTCGAGTGTAAAAGTCTGATTTATGTTTAAGTTGTGACAAAAATTATGAGAAACCAAACTTGTTATAATAATGTGAAAATCCCAACAAATCCTAAGAATAAATATGTATTTATAATAGATATTTCAGAAGAAAAATGTACATGAAACAGGTTGATATGAAGCTTTTGTAATTTTGAAAATTTACTCACAGCTGCACAAGCAACAATATTTTTTACTCAAGTAAAAGTAAAGATACTTTATTACAATGTGACTCAAGTAGTAGTAAAAAGTACTGAATGATATATATGCTCTAATACGTACAGTTACTCAAGTATTTTTGTACTTAATATAACTGAGTACTACCCGCCTGTGACAATGCGAACCAAACATCTTCAGTTCCATGTTTATTTAGAAGAGTCATAGGTTGAATTTGAACAATTTACAGTCATTAAGATATTTGTTAATGAAAATGAAAGCGGCAATGTGACCTAATAATATGATTTTATTGGGAGTGGAAAAGCCCTCACTTGCGATTTTGAAGAAGCTAAAATTTATGATTTAAATATGACCAATCTGATTTTGATTACTACGGGGAAATTAATTTTCAGTTTTATCCGTCGAACTTGTGATTCATGTAACATTATTCTCACAGGCTGCATCTAAAAAGTGGAAATAAGGAGTTCCTTGGACTCGGAGGTGCATAAATCGTCAGCCATGACAAGCAACCTCTAAATGTGTCAGTGCAGTTAGAAGGGAATAAGGAAAGGAGCTGTGATGCTTTCTGTTCTACCTCCTTCAGCATAGGAACCTTGGGATGGACCTCTTCAGTCCATAAGGAGCTAAGAACAATTCCACAAGCCACTGTGCTTCCTACCGAAGGTTTACAAACTTGGCTGATCTCCGCACTTTGCTGCGTGACATTTCATTCAATCATAATATGAGCTATATGTATCTTGAAGTTTTAATATAAGAAATCTATGAACTTATGGCAGCTTTGCACGCATTTGTTTACGAAACTTTAAACTCATATTTTTATTGTTGACATAAAAAAATATATATATAATTAACAAACAAACATGTGTCTTTGCTGTGAGCAGCTCAGCTCTCCTTAAACCTGACTGTAACTTTACTCCAAGCGGGGACGTTTGCATCTCCATGGAGATGTCGAATATGAGATCTTTAGGGTTAGGTTCTCATCCAAATTCATTCTTTGATTACCCACTACTGTGTTTAGCTGGTCATTAGGAGCATGTTTTGTAGGGCTGGGAACTTCGGTCGTTTAGTCGACTAATTGGTCGATGCCGTCGCGGTCGACCAAGATTTTCATTGGTCGACTAGACTTTACTATGCAGCGGCTGTCAATTGCAGCATCCATCCATACATCCATTTTCTTCCACTTGTCCGTTGCCGGGTCGTGGGAGCAGCTGTTGGAGCTGCCCAACTCACACCAGTCCCCTAATGGCTCCTCCTGCAGGTGGTGGGTCCACAGAAGGACGGCCTCATGGTTCCAAACGAGCCTGTTGGTCTCTCATAAGGGGCTTCACCCATTCATACACCAGTGTACGCAGACACTGGAGGCAAGGAGGGTGAAGTGTCTTGCCCAAGGACACAACGACAATGTGCACCTTCAGGAGGTGGGATTCGAACCCCCGACCTTCCAATCATGAGATGACCCGCTCTACCATCTGCGCCACCGTTTTTATAATGTTTTTTAATAATTGAATAATAATCGTTTTTTTTTTTTTGGTCGACTAATCGCTACATGTGCCATACTCTTGGTCGACCAACCATTTCCTTGGTTGAGTACAGCCCTAATGTTTTGTATTGCTGGCAACTGTTTAATCCAAAATGTTACACAGTGTGCCTTTAAGTAAATCACAGTTGAACAAGTTAGATTTTTTTTTTTTATATATATAAAGTTGCTTAAAAAGCTATTCAAGTACATGTACTTCAGGAAATGTATCTGAGTACTTCCTGCCTCCGGCTGTATGTCACCACAGACATCAGTGTAATCAAATGAGGTGCGTGAGCCAGTATTTTCCTTCTTTTCGGTCCTTTGTCGTTGCTTGTAGTGGCATCTGATTTGGCTTGTCTGGGCATGAATATCTAATCAGGGTCGAGATGCCCACATTCCCTTTATGTTGCTTTATCCCTCAGCTTTTCACTCTTTTTGGTCTGTCCAGTATGGGCAGTACTTCGTGCAGCTGCCAAAAAAACAGTCATGACTTTAATGTTTTCCTGCACATAATCAGCCTTGATTATGTGTCTAAAATGTTTAATGTTTTATTTTTTAGAAATTGGGATGTAATCAATAATTTCGTTACAAGGAGGCAGTCCAATATTTGGGTTATAACATTTTAATTTCTTTGAAGGCAGAACCGAATGTCAAGACACTCCACTGGACTGACTAATCCTGCCTCAAAATAAGGTAGGACCATCATACTTGTTCTTCTTGCACAAAGCGAATGACCACAACAACAAAACATTGCCCAGCATGTCCCTACATAGCTGTGGGTGCATTTCCATTCATAGGCCCCTTCTTTTAAATCCCCACAGCTTGAACATAGGGATTTAGTAGCCTGTATTTTTACAAGGCCTTAGTCGGAGGTCCACAGCTGTTGCTACGCTACAAGAGACCATAGCAACAGCTCTGCTATGTCATTTGCATCACACAGTGTCCAGATCCAGAAACATCCCCAATTTTGATTGTTTTGTCACTGAGACGGGCAAGGTGGATGTGAGTAGATGTGACTGGTATGTTTCACTTGCCACTTAGGTTATGGAATTCACCAGTGTGAGTTTGTTTGCATGGGGGTAAAGAAGAAAATAAAGTATTACACCACAGGATGGAACAAATAATGACTTTTGAGATAGAAAAAAAAAATCGATTAATGCCACTTCAGCACCTTTTCTTTTAAAGGATTTTTTGGCCCATAGGCTTATTAGACTAGACAGTTAAGGGTGAAAGGGGGTGAAAAGTGAGTAAGAGACATTTAGCAACTTGTTGGAGCCGGGACTCAACCGCAGAACAGTGTTCATTGTTCAGCGCACTGGCCGTGAATATCAAAGGACTGAGGAAGGCGTTTGGCTGGGTTTCTGGTGCTGCCTCCTTAAAAAAAAAAAAAATGGATGAAGTAGCACGTGTTAAGTCCTAAACATGAAGGTAAGAATAATAAGCCCGTGTCCTATAATGATTTAAAGAGAAGCAAAACATTAAATTATAGCTGTCACTTAGTCCGGTGCCTGCCCCCTCTTTGTTATAGCTACCGTAAAAAAACGGTTACTATTGGTCCATTGATTTACAGTGTATAGTTTTGACGTATGTGCAGCAGTCTAAATCACTTGACTGTCGGCTGCATGTCTCCAGGACAATTTAACACACAATAGTTTTTTCATTCCTTAAAGCCCAAACTCCTCTCCAAACAGTGAACCGTTTGGAGAAAATTGCATTAATTACACAGTCCTAGTTTCTGGTTAGGCTTGCTAATGCTAACTCCTCTCCAAACAGTGAACCGGCACTGCCACAGAATTGGATGTTGACTTGTCAATTAAAAAAGACCATGCATAATCGAGATCAGCCACAGATTTGATCACGATTCAAGTCAAAATTTGATTAATTACACAGTCCTAGTTTCTGGTTAGGCTTGCTAATGCTTTGCACTCAAAGAATGTTAATGCTTTCCTTGTTATACCTCTTGGGATAGTATATATAACATCTGATGTGCTGTTTGTGTAGCTGTTAGAGCTCTGTGCTGTGTCGAGAGAGCTGAACCAAGCATTTGTTCAACCTAGTGGGTAATGATTGCCTCTGTTTCTAATGGAGTAGTGCCTTGGGAGTTGTATACTTGAGCTATTCATGTGTACTGCTGCTTTAGCTTTATTTAATCAATCTACCTGTCATAAATCTGGTCAGTTATTGACTATACAATATGTCACGTTATTTGCAAATGATTATAAGCCCATATAATGTAATGCATTTACTGTTAGGGGTTACATCAAAATATTTTTTGAAAATAGTCCAGGGTTTTCCAACTAATTTTGATGCTCTGAGTCCGAAAATGACCTTGGTTTTGCTCAATCAGGTCAGGATTTTTTGCTACAGAAATGCTTTAAAAATCGATTTTGCGTCAAAAACAAATTTCTGCGGATCATCAGCTGAGAAACCCTTGACGTTTTTTTCGTTTTCCTCAAGAAATAAAAGTCAACGTATCCAAAGTCATTCAGTTTTTATTTACTCCATCAAATTTGATAAGCAGAATTCATAATAACGTAGTCGTACGTAATCCGTAACACTATGGCTGTATCTCAAAACGTTGACCTGATAGAGCAAAATGCATGTGATATTCGGACTCAGAACACCAAAATTAGTCTAAATCAGTTGAGAAACTCCTGACCATTTTTTGGCCGTCAACTTGTGTTATAAGCCCATATAATGTAATGCATTTACTGTTAGGGGTTACATCAGCCATTAATCTGACTTGTTAAAACTTTTCTTCTTCTTTCTAATGCTTTATTTCTGATGAAGTACAAACTGAATGAGTAGATTCTGCTCAAGCTAAGTTTGTTGACCGTAGTCAAATGACACAGTGCCACGAGCCTTTGCCGCGCTCTTCCTGAGGTGCCACTGGCTTCACACCACAAGTACAGGCTTCAGGGGCCCTGTTTGAATCCCATGTCTCTATTTCACTTCTGCCCTGGTTTTTGCCTCCTCCAGCGTCTGCTCTCACACAAAGTGGCCTTTCACTGTCTGAACTGCTCGTCGAGTCACACTGCTCGCCAGGAGACTGTGGGTGGGCATCTTTGGTCTTATGGGCAAAATCATTTCTTTAATTATCTCTTTATCTTAACACCCAAGACCATTGAGTGCCAAATGCGTTTTTAAACTTGTAAACAAATTAACTAGAACAAAAGAACTGCTCTATGAGTTACATATTTTCTTGATACAGATTTATTTTTAAATCATTTTGTGGGCAATCCGTATTCCATATGTAAGAAAATGTTTCACGGCTCTGTTATACTCTGTCCAATTTTCTGTTTAGTGTTCATTGTCTCATGTGAAAGTATGGATTATGAGCCCTGTTAGTGGCTATCTTTTTGAGCTCCTTCAATGCATTTGAAGGAATGGAAAGCAATTTTACATCAAGGACACTCTGACATAAATTCACTTCCACCGTGATGGCCTTTGTGCTCCTCAGTCCTCTGAGGTGGTTTGTCGGTGTTATTGCTACTTCACATTGTTGGGTCTGCTGTACCATATCATCTATGTTAAGAGGCTTACCAAAGCTTTGTTTCAATATCCCAACAGGAGCCTGCTCGTTAACCTATTATTTGTACTGTTTTGTCAATTTGCAGCCTCCAAAACATCACAGCGCTTTGTTTTGTGTGGAATCAAAACGTGATGAACCATGGCCAATCACCTCTGATCACTGCAGGGCACAGTGCAGTAAACGGCTGTGCTGCATTTGCACATAAAATGACAACACGCTGATTCCGTTTTGATCCTGAAATCTTGTTTGGTCACGTGAGGCTTTTGGTGGTCTTGTTTGTGCTGCATTTTTTTCTGAAAAGTGCTGTGTGTTGTAGGGGGCTGTGTCTTGATCATTGATTTTTGTTAGTCTGGACCGTCATGAGAGTGAGATTAATGATTTTTACATAATGTCATTTTGTCTGGGATCTGTACTTGTGTCATGACTAGAAATTACAAAAGATTTTGAAATCCTTTAGTACAGTGGCTCTAAACCTTTTTACTTCTTGACTTCCATTATAACAACCCTTTTGTGTTCGCAACCCCCACGATGCAGGTTGTCCATTCAAACTGCGTAGAAAATAGGCCTCTGTTATGATCTAGAATGTTCTTTGTCATTTGCACTTTCCATTTGTCTGAACTCGCTTAAAAATCACACCTCGATCGTTTTAAATTTGAATTAATCTACCACTGTTCTCACGAGGTGGCCACTCAGGAATGTTGGATGTTTGCACATCTGTGAAGTTTTGGCCTGCTTTTAGATTGTTTTTCACATTTGGAGTAGAGGAATCAAGCCTGTCATTATTGTATGTAATGAAGAAGGATTCCCATGGGTTAACTTAAATTTAGTTTTACAAAGCATAGTGTTGTAGCCCGACATATGGTTGTTTATTGGTGATCTACTGTTTAAACTCATACAAATGATTAGGAGTGTAACGGTTCAGCTATCTCATTGTTTCGGTTCACGATGCAGGAGCCACGGTTCGGTAGCCTGGCGAGACCAGAACGATTATATTCCTGTATAATTTTTTTATACAGGATATCAATCTGGAACATAATCAGATTTGTTTATTTGAGGTCACGTGTTGTTCACAAGCAGCGTGCACTTACGGTACGCGGAAGTCCCCTCAATACCAAACCACGAACGGCGCATGGGAGAGAAGGAGCGTGTCTCCAATCAGCGGTAAATGACTGAAAATACATCGACAGTAAGTGAGTTCTGTGTTTCGTGATTCATAATCCTGCGCCAATATTATAGGGGCTCTGTGGAGTCTGACAGTTTTGTGCTCGCAATTGCCCCCTCAGGCCAAACACGTAACTGCAGCCTTGAAGATAAGCTCGTGCATGAGGCGCTCAGGCTTTACGAGCACCAGAAATAACAGTCCCGTCCTGGTCAATTTACAGATTTGCAGGCATGACTTCAACTGAGGTAAGAAACGTTACTGTTTTGTAAAATATTTAGACCAAATCAATTTGAGTGAATGTTTTCCAAGATGTGATACTTGAGCAAATGCACAGCAAAGTGAATCGAGTGAAGAAGCCAAATAATACAGATAAACGAATGAATGACGTTTTGAAGGAGAAAAAAATAAATATTTCCACTGGTAGAAATGCTACTAGGAAAAGCCAAACTCGTCTCTTCAATTCCCTGGGCAGAAAGTTAGCACTTTTTGTATTCGTTTCACTACGGTCATGCTTATTTTGCGGCCAAGAAAAGCTAACATTATTTTTGCCATTGTAAATACAGCACTATTACCACTGTTACTACTCAAATCTTTTGTAGGTACAGCACAATTACTGTTATTACTTACACTACTAGTCTGCTACTAATACTACACAACTTCTCTATAGGTATAAAACTATTAGGTCAACTATTTTGGTAACTTCCAAATATGATTATTTTATGGCTTGTTTCAGTGAAGTTTGTACAACATGCACGTGCAGTCGGACACCGTTGTTTTGAAGCATCAACAACACGTTCCCCCACGTATTTAGTCATAATTTCTTTCACGTATTTAGTCATAATTTCTTACCTTTTAAGAAAAAATAAGCTGCGGGTCAACATTTTCCGATGTTTACTCTGGTTCTTTGCCTACGCCGATCAGACTCGACTTTCGCCTTTTTTGTCAAACTCAAATAAACTCTTCTTTTTGTTAGTTGGGGTCTGGGCTGGAGTTTCGATGGTGCTTGAAGCCGGTCTCTTTTTTTATTCTCCGCTAAATCCATCCTTCCAAAGTTACCACTTGCTCGGCAGTGTCAGTATAGAGGAGATACAGCTAACGCTACAGCTGAGCGTGAACGTGCATGACGTCATTACGCTGTTTGCTTGTTCGACTCGAGCATAGACTATTTAAGTGACTTCACAGGCATATAGAGGCAATCAAGGTGAAAAGGCCAGGGCTCATTCTACTCACCAGGGCATTGCTGGAGCATGTATGAGGAAGAAATGTAAAGTTTTTATACATTTATTTGTGGTTAAACTTATGTATAGTCCCTTTAATGCAAAACCGCTAATAACACCGCATCAACGGCAGATGCCCGCCCTTCGCTGATTGGTTTACTCCGCTTCCTGTTTGCCTGCGTATGTACCGCTGTGGGAAATGGAATTGACGCTACAGTGACCAGACTCAATTGCTGCTACAGCGGTGAGTCTGGTTCCTAGGCTAACGGTTCGGTGCAAGTACAATATAAAAACTGATATGGCGATATGGCTAAAAATTAAGATCTCGATTTTTTTAAAGGTCTCCTGATCTTTCCTAATAAGAAAACTGCTCAGAGTCCAGACCATTAATATTTAGATTCATAATATAGCCTACAGTTAGGCTGATAAAAAAAAAAAAAAAAAAGAAGAATTCTCTTTTTAAATATTCCTTGTCTGCTGTCAAAAGTAAAACTGGTACACACTGTCGTATCCTGCCTCTGCTTGACCGGCGAAAACGACAGCGTGTACCAGTTCCCACTAATATCCAGCAACTTCGCACAGCCATTGAAGAGGAGTGGACCAACATTCCACAGGCCACAATTGACAATCTGATCAACTCTATGCGAAGATGTTTTGCACTGCATGAGGCAAATGGTGGTCACACCAGATACTGACTGGTTCTGAGTCCCCAGACCCCCAATAAAGCAAAAAACGGCACATTTCAGGGTGGCCTTTTGTTGTGGGCAGTGTAAGGTACACCTGTGCGCTAGTCATGATGTCGGATCGGAAGTGAAGTGGGATGGATTGTCTCTGCCGAGACAATCCACTATCACACATTTAGACTGATTTGTGGGCAATGTTTGAGAGAATTGGTAATATTGTGTATCTGGAATGAATTTTGGATCTTTGGGTCCATCTCATGAAAAATGGGAGCAGAAACAAAAGTGTTGCGTTTATATTTTAGTTGTGTGTGTGTATGTATGTATATATATATATATATACACACACATACTAAAAACAATAGCACTTTTCTTTTTATTTCATCCTGAAATCATCTGGAGACCCCCACTCGAGGCCTCATGACCCCCCGAGGGGTCCCGACCCCCACTTTGGGAACCACTGCTTTTAAAATACAAAGAAAAAAAAGCAGGTCAGTGCCAGTGATACGTAGGCTACTTGACATTAAGGTTGGGCGATGTTTTGACCATACCGGTGTACCAGTAAAAATATTTTCCATGTGTAGAATTTGTCTGTCTGCGCATGCAGTGGGGGCAGGAGGAAAACAAAGTTGACAGCTGGGAGAGGGCAAAAGTAGCTGGTCCAAGTGTTGTCAACTTACTATTACTATTAGCAACTTTTCAAACCACCCTTGACGATTTTTTTTAAAGGTTTCATGTTGTCCCCAGAAAATAAAACCCATCATTTTTCCAGCAGTAGAGAGAGCTTTACGGTGAGTCAGAAGCAGAATTAAGTATCTCTTTGACAGGAACAGCAGCAGGTTTAGGCCTAATAGTATTACAGACCACAGCTCACTTTTACAGGGGCTGTGGCAATTTTGCAAAATACATAACTACGGGAATGTTGAAATTAACCAGGCACCGGAGGCACCGGCTCCGAAAAGCAGGTATCGTTAAAGTAATGGTAAAAACGAACGGTACCCATTCCTAGTGATCACTGAGCAGGACCAAGGTTTGCTACCTCATATTGAGCCTGGTTTGTGGTCAGGAGTACCAAAATGGAGGATTAGCCTGTTTACATATATAAAGTTAATGGGGAAAACACTGACAAAACCCTCCCAGAAAAGGGAACATGCAAACTCCAGACAGGAAGGCCAAACCCAATGTGGGACTGTCATTCGGTTAGGCTGGTATCGCTCACACTGGCCCTCATTTATCAACATTGCACACAGAATGGCGTATATTTTTCGAGGGCACGTGGCATTTATAAACCTGTGCGTACTTCTCCGATCCTCTCATTTGCAGGATCAGCTGATAATAAATGTGGCAATTTGAAAACCACCGTAACCCACGAGTTTTACTGCTTGAACGCACAAAGAATTTAGAATGGAATTTAAAAAGATGATTGCCTGTAAGCCTTATTCAATATTTTTACAAGTGCATAGTAAGTCAGTTGTAGGCCTCATGAGCAATAACATTGTCTTTATTTTTGGCAACAAAAGTGATTTATTGGTTAATGAAAAGACCATTAAATAAAATCAAAATCGCAATATTGATTTGTTCAACCCTAGTGCCCTATGAGGGCCACCGCTGGCCACTGCTGCTGCCCAGGTTCTATTGTCTCTGGCCTGGGCTTTGGACCTGTGGTGTGAGGAGCATTCGTATGCAGGCCGGAAAAAAATCGGTCTGTCCATGAAGGGCTGAGTATCTGTTACATTTTATTTGATACCAGTACTTTCACTATATTGCTTTACGATACGATACCTTTTTTGATGTACCATGTGTCCTTGTGATTCATATATGGTCTGATTTTGCCGTGCACAAGTTTGATAAATGAGGGCTACTGTGATGCTGCTCAAGATAAATCCAAAATTGAGATCTTGAGTGTAGGGGGAAAAAAGCCACAACAATAAGTGTTTCAATTTTTGACGCATAAATTACCAGGCAGTAAGGAGAAAAATAAATCTTACACGTTTTCTCTCAATGACGGCACACCCTGAATGTATTGACCATTAAGATAAGTTATATAGTCGTGGCATTAGGATTTATTGAGTGCTTCCTTTCCTGCTGTATTAAGAGCATTACAACTTGGTACAGGGTGACTTCATTGTCGCACTTTTATAGAGAATTCAATATTAATTTTATTGGGTAGGGACCCGTGATGATTCGTAGTTCCCTCCTTCAACTTGAAATTAAAATCGCCTTCATAGATCACACAGCAGTGATGGTAAATGTGGATGTTAATATGTGGATAATGCGTGGTGAGTTGTGTTGGCTCGTACTCAGTTTCCTACTGAGTACGAGCCAAGTATGCAAATAATGCAGGCTTTAGTGGGATTTTGGTTTTTATGTTCTTCTTGATATCCCTAATATCCCAACGTATGGACTTTGACGCACACTTCTGCCTCACAAATGATTTTCAGCGCGGGTGATGAACACCGCTGGTTTCGGATGTTGTTGCCTTCGTCGAGTCTGCTGAAGAGGCACAAAAGAAGCAATTCTCCAGTAAGAAGTATGGTTTTTCCAATAAGTCTGTGTAGTCTTTAAAGCCCCTCTCTTTTCCCTTGTACCGCGGTGATTAAATTGGCACAGAAATGTAATATCAGGAGTTTTACTTAATCCAATTGTTGTGAGACTGGAGCTGCAGGCTGAACCCACTTTCTCTCAAATAGTAAATGGCTGATTGTTTCTGGCATTTTGCGTTTTGTTTTACATCAAATGAAGGAAATGCTTGACTGGGCACAAGACTTAATCAGCACAATTAATGAAGTTCTTAATATTAATTAGGCCCGAGCGGACCTGGCAGGTCTCGGGCCTCTTGTAATTGTACAAGCAGTGCGCGGAGCGCACTAAAGAAAGACGTGCGCGTAGCGCACGTCCCACGGGAAAAGAGCGCGGAGCGCTCAAAACCCATGTATGAGACAGTAATCAGGGGACTCCCGGCACCAACACCTGTCCGATGATATAGGCGTGTGCCGCGAAAGCGGCACATTTGTTGCTGCTCGTAAAAAAAAAGAGGTGAAAACCACAGTGAAGGTGCAACATGGACAAGAAAGTGGTCGATGACGAGCGAAGCTCGTCATCGACCATGGCCACTCACCAAAGCCCAAAACACTGATACAGTGACTCAGGGCATCGAGCCCTATCCGGTGATATAAGTATTTGCCGCGAAAGCGGCAAATTTGTTCTTGTACTCACAAAAATACGAAAAAACAAACGGATAGAGTAACATTGAGAAAGAGGAGGTAAAAGACGAGCGCAACGCGCTCGTATTGGATAATAAACCTTACGGTTGGATTACTGGACGTGAGACCTTTCCGAATATATAAGGTTTGCCGCCGGAGGCGGCCCCATATTGTTATTGTATGAGTTTTTCTTTTTATTAGGCCCGAGCGGACCTGGCAGGTCTCGGGCCTCTTGTAATTGTACAAGCAGTGCGCGGAGCGCACTAAAGAAAGACGTGCGCTTAGCGCACGTCCCACGGGAAAAGAGCGCGGAGCGCTCAAAACCCATGTATGAGACAGTAATCAGGGGACTCCCGGCACCAACACCTGTCCGATGATATAGGCGTGTGCCGCGAAAGCGGCACATTTGTTGCTGCTCGTAAAAAAAAAAGGTGAAAACCACAGTGAAGGCGCAACATGGACAAGAAAGTGGTCGATGACGAGCGAAGCTCGTCATCGACCATGGCCACTCACCAAAGCCCAAAACACTGATACAGTGACTCAGGGCATCGAGCTCTATCCGGTGATATAAGTATTTGCCGCGAAAGCGGCAAATTTGTTCTTGTACTCACAAAAATACGAAAAAAAAATTCCATAGAGAAACATTGAAATAGTAGAGGTAAAAGACGAGCGCAACGCGCTCGTATTGGATAATAAACCCCATAGGTGGATTACTGGACATGAGACCTTTCCGAATATATAAGGTTTGCCGCCGGAGGCGGCCCCATATTGTTATTGTATGAGTTTTTCTTATTATTATTATTATTATTATTATTTTTCCTCTCCCCACCTTAACTCCTTTATCTTGTGATGAAAAGTCCTGAATTTTGGCACATAATTCTAAAATGTTAACCGCTCGAATCGTGCAATTTCGAAATTTTACATTTCAAAAAAATGGCGCGTCAGCGCCCCCTGGAAAACTAGATTACATTGCACGTATGGCGAGACCCGAAAAACGTACTTCGTCGTAGACGAAAAAAATTCGGCACAGTGATTGGTCACGTGAAGCCCAACAAAAAAACACATTACGCGGTTGCTAGGCAACCAACAGTATGGCGGCCATATTGGCCCGAAGAGGGAATTGGCGCCGAAGGCGCCATTTCATGCCCACGCATTTGAACGAACTCGTCCTAGGCCGTTGAACGCAGCGACTCCCCGTTCGCTCCAGATCATCTCCACATGTGGGAGATTAAAAGTTATTAAAAACTTTTTAATAGGTTTAACGGTGTTGCCGTGGCAACGCCATGAATTTGGCGTCCGTTTTCGCCGCTCGCCGCCGTGTTCAAACAGCCGTAACTCACACATACTTTGGCCGATTTGAAAAAAAATTGAATCGTTGGTCGAGTCGTCGACCCCGGATGTTTTGATATAGGAATTTTGAAAATTGCCGCAATAGCGCCCCCTGCAGAGCACAAAATAAAAATGAATGGAGCCAAAAATTAAACTTTGTCGTAGATGCATGAAATTTGGTACAGACATCCGTCACGTGATCCCGAACAAAAAATATATTGATGCCCCGCCCCTTTTTCCACCGTGTTGCCATGGCAACGACCCAATGTCAACTTTGTCCTAGCCAAACCAAAATTGGTACACACGTGCGTCATGACTGTCCGAACAAAAAAGTACATTACATGGTTGCTAGGCGACCAACAGGAGGTCGGCCATTTTGGGAAAATCAGCGCCGAAGGCGCCATTTCTTTTGCCTGCTCTTTTATAAACTCCACCGAGGGTGGCAGCGACATTATAAGCAGGTAGGGCGCGGCAGCGCCTCCCGGTTATTGCGGCGGCGTGCGGGAACCGGCGTCAATCGGCCACCGCGGCCCGCGAGGGCCTCCCAATGCCGCTTGCGGCTTTAATTATTATTATTATTATTTTTCTTCTCCGAAAAAAGTCCACTTTCCCACTGACGAAAAGTCCTGAATTTTTGCACAAAATTCAAGCACATGAAAAAAACATTTTTCACATTTAGAAAAAAAAAAAAATCTCAAAGATGGCGCGTCAGCGCCCCCTGGAAAATCAAGTTTACATTGCGCCCTATGACAAGACCCGAAAACCCCGAAAATTTTAGTTTGTCGTAGACGAAAAAAATTCGGCACAGTTATTGGTCACGTGAAGCCAAACAAAAAAACACATTACGCGGTTGCTAGGCAACCAACAGTATGGCGGCCATATTGGCCAGAAGAGGGAATTGGCGCCGAAGGCGCCATTTCATGCCCTCGCATTTGAACGAACTCGTCCTAGGCCGTTGAACGCAGCGACTCCCCGTTCGCTCCAGATCATCTCCACATGTGGGACATCAAAAGTTATTAAAAACTTTTTAATAGGATTTTTGGTTTTGCCGTGGCAACGCCATGAATTTGGCGTCCGTTTTCGCCGCTCGCCGCCGCGTTCAAACAGTCATAACTCGCACATACTTTGGCCGATTTGAGCGAAACTTGAATCGTTGGTCGAGTCGTTGACCCCGGATGTTTTGATATAGGAATTTTGAAAATTGCCGCAATAGCGCCCCCTGCAGAGCACAAAATATAAATGAATGGAGCCAAAAATTAAACTTTGCCGTAGATGCATGAAATTTGGTACAGACATCCGTCACGTGATCCCGAACAAAAAATATATTGATGCCCCGCCCCTTTTTCCATCGTGTTGCCATGGCAACGGCCCAATGTCAACTTTGCCGCAGCCAAACCAAAATTGGTACACGCGTGCGTCATGACTGTCCGAACAAAAAAGTACATTATGTGGTTGCTAGGCGACCAACAGGAGGTCGGCCATTTTGGGAAAATCAGCGCCGAAGGCGCCATTTCTTTTGCCAGCTCTTTTATAAACTCCACCGAGGGTGGCAGCGACATTATAAGCAGGTAGGGCGCGGCAGCGCCTCCCGGTTATTGCGGCGGCGTGCGCGAACCGGCGTCAATCGGCCACCGCGGCCCGCGAGGGCCTCCCAATGCCGCTTGCGGCTTTAATTATCTTTTGTTTTTAGAAGATTTTATTCATGGTAAGTTGGAGAGATGTTTTGATTTATACATTTCTAATAATATAAAATCATTTAAAAAAAAAACGTTTCTCACTCACAGTAAAAACACATGCTGTTTTGATTGGAGCATGTTCTTGAACACATTGGTTCTGACTCTGCAGCAAATGAGGCAGTTCTCTCCTCGGTCTTTGTGACAGCGAGTCTGTGAAAGAGTGAGAGGAGTGGGCAGCTGCAGCAGAGATGCCTCGCTCTTCTCACTACTCAGAATAAATAGAAAACTTCAGTGTTGCCAATGAAACTCTTTTACCAGTGAGTTCACCATCTTCACCTCACTCCTGCTGCGCTAATCATGCTTTATTTTTTGTAATTTTTTTATTTGTTCATGTCATGCCATTACATAATAAATAAATAAATATAAATATAAATATATATATATATATATATATATATATATATATATATATATATGAACAAAAGGGATATGAAGGAAGATTAATCTTGTATTATCTGTTCCCATTAGCAACTTTACAAAAAAATAAATCAGTTTGATTTCCCATCATACTACCCCAACTCCTCACCAGGTCACAAAACATAACCGCATAATTTGTCTTACAGTTCTGCAGTTACATTCAGGTGTTTTCAATTTTTGTCATAATCACTCAACATTTTTTCTTTGTACATTTACTTGAATGCTTCTAGCCCCACTGTGAAAGATTCATTGATGTTTGCGGGAACCTGTGCTGCTGTGATGACTTTGGGACCATACGCTGTAAAGTACAAAGCTGGGAGGCATTTAAAAAGTGATCCATTTCGCCTGGTGTAACCAAGGCCATAGAGGTTTGATTTTCTTCCAATATTATTGGAAGAAAATCCAATAATATTGGATTATCAGCCCAGATGGGGTTTAATGGTGCAGCCTGTCCAATTTGACAACTGCATTTTTCTATACCACTAGATATTGCATAGGTTTAACCTTTCTCTGGGCTGTGAAGAAACGAGAGTGAGTGAATGTGTACAAGTAAACGACCAATGTCCACCATTCAGCATTCTGAACCGCACACTGACCCAAAGAACAAAATAGTGGACATGATCAAAGTGATGACGACAGATGTGAGTAGGGAAAGCAGTCATTTTATGCCTGTATTTAACCCAGTAACAAGTTATACTGTATGTCAATATGCTCGGATGAAATACTGACAGAAACTCTGCCCCTTTTGTACTACATTGTCTCCTATTTTCTCATACATCTTTTTCATCAAACGGGTGGACACCCCCTGTGTGGATATGCCACCCTAGAAGTCCTAATAAATATTCTCCGCTTAAATGTCTGTCAGAAAAGTAATGGAATTGGTTCTGGGATCTATTTCTGCGTCTGTGAGAGCTTTAGCCTTGTGATCGTTCAGATAACATCTCCCTCTGTCTCTGTAGAATACCAATGTCATACTCTCTTTGCTCTGACAGCAGCACTTGCACGCTAAATTACTCTGCTACAAAACTTTTCTCTCGATGCAGTAAAGGAATGACCAACATAAGTTTGATTCGTTCATGATCTTAAGAAATTATTGATTTGAAAGTACTTCACAGATTACGTGGGAATGCAATAAACCATTGACTGTTGAAATTAAGAAGTAATTAAATGGACATACCGTATATATTTCGGCCAATTAAGCACCTTACAAAAAAATGCATCCGCTCAGAGCGGCCCATGGCGCAGATGAGGACAGAGGGAGGGCGGCAGTGATAAACGCGTAAAAAAGGCAGAAATGGCCAGTGTAGCCGACCTCAATGTGGAAGTGTAGAGGCCAACGCACTCCAGAACGCAGCGCGCCGCGTCACGGCACTTCAGAGGCTTTTCTCAAACCGTCCGGGGCTTTACACATTTATCATAAATAAAAGAGGACATGTATGTCCGTGTTGTAAGAGAAAGCGCAAACCTGGCTCTTTTTTGTAGGTTAATAGCGAGTTGGCGATAGATACGAGTTTAACATGCTTCCCCTGATGCATGAGCCCTGACAATGGTTACTCTGTCTCCGCGGCTTCTCTGGTCCCTCCAAACAAAGTCCTTCGACATTTAGGCTAAAGTAAGCTTTCATCATTTTAAAAGTTACTCATCTACCGTTCCTCAGCCAGGGTTCAAAGCGTGGGAAAAAGTAGCGGCGTATAGGCCGCAAATTACGGTATTACATCAAACAAAGATATATCAAATTAAATCAGTGATGGTAAGCGCTACAAAGCTTATTGGGTAATGATTGATTGCGATGTTGTTCCCAAATGTATCCCTATGCGAACAATATAATTGGTTGCATGTTTGCAACTTCAAGATTTTCTTCCTCATTGCAGTGCTGCAAAGCGTACATGCTCCACCTTCTCATGCTACGATGATTTCACAAATGCTAGCTCTGAACAAGCATCTTGTCGGAGAATATAGCGACTATTTTTGTTGTGTTTTTGGTCATTTACAACGATAAGAAAAAAGCTCTTGGCTCTCCCGTGCGTCACTCGTAGATTGTTATTTAGGAGACGTCTGCTTCCCAAGAGTGCCGCTACTTGCAAAGAACATGTGACCGCAAGTAAACGATTCTGATTGCACGGATCTGTTTGAGTTTGGCAGCAATGGCAACAGCGAGCGTCCTGCCCAGACTGATATCCCTGTGCATAAAATATAGAGAGGCAAGGCAAGGCAACTTTATTTATACCGCGCATTTCGTACACAAGGCAACTCAATACTCAGAGAGGTATCATTGTGGATGCCAGGCTACCACCAGTGGATGGATACTGCTCCAGTTCGGGAGGGGACTTCTCTGACTGCCTCTCACTGTCCGGATTTGGAAGCACCCGGATTGCTTCCAGCAACAGTGGTGCGTACAATAACAGTGTGCTCCATGTTCACATGGAGAGGTGACAGAGACCCAGATGTCATGTAGACTGGGTCCCCGCACTGCGCACTAAGGCTGCAGCTAACGATTATTTTTCTATCGATTAATCTATAGATTATTTTTTCGATTAATCGATTGATCTATAGATTATTTTTTCGATTAATCTATAGATTATTTTTCCTTTTACCGATTATTTTAACATAAGAGATAATATTTAATTTTCATTTTAAATATACCCAACTACAGCTTACTTTAATACAAAAGATGAATTAAACTACACACATTATATTGTTAAATTGATTTAATAACACAACAATGATTGTATGATTAAAGTTAATTGTTCGTTTGTACATAACTGTTAATGTTGTACAAAGGTAGTTTAGTTAGTTACACAACTAACGTTATGTAGCGTTAGACACGCGCGTTTTTGACGCCTCTCAGAGCGAAACAGTGCTTTAGTTTATGAATTTACAACGCAGATACAAATAATACATTAATGTTTTTGTGTAATGAAAAATACTCACGCGGCCGATTGACTGGTTGATGGCGATGGCATGAACGCTGTTGGGTGTTTTCGTTTTAAATGTTCGTTCATAGCCGTTGTGCTGCTGTGGTAGGCCATTTCCGCTCGACAGTGTGCATAAAACAACATTATTTGGCCGTTTCTGGAAATACTCCCACACTTTTGATGACTTTTGGCGTGCAAGCATCGCGCGCCGCCATGATGTAAACAAGCGACGCGTCGACGCACAAAAACTGCGTCGACGTATTTACATAATCGACTACGTCGACGCGTCGTTTCAGCCTTACTGCGCACCTGCACTGGCTGCCCCGAACTAACCAACCAAGCTTCTACGCAAATTTAACCTGGAAGACCTACCAGCTGCATTCATCACCGGCGGCGCTCTCCAATCGTCCAGTCACAAACTCTGGTCAAGCTGCACCTTCACGACAGCCAATCACCGCAGCAGCTCATCCCCGCTCATCGCTCTGGATCCCCTTGTTTAAGCTCCGTGGTCAATCACTCAGCCGTTTGCTAGCCGTACTACAACCCTCCTCCACCCCTTTCTCCACTCTGCTCGTCGTCGACTGGCCAACCCAGGATTCCTCTTCCACCACCAGGGTCCAGGCTCGGGGGGAATATTCTGGCTAACATTCATCAATAGGGATGTAACGATTCACTCAAGCTTCGATTCGATTTCCAATTTTAAGTTCCCGATTTAATAAAAAATAATGTATACAAAAAATACATATTAAAATTTGGGATGGTTCACATCCATTTCGGGACCATGCTAAATGGTTTTTGGTATGGTGTCGGGACGGTCGGGAAAAAAGTTAGTCTAGAGCCCTTGATTCGGTTCTTTTTCCACACTTCAGTAACAACCCCCATGACCTTTATTTTAAGGTCAGGGGGTTGCAGTCGTCAGAATGAGCACGTTAGGGAAAATGGGGAGTCAGATAGAGACCCATAGATCATTAGAACACTGTTTTACTACCCATCTCTGTCATGTGCGCTCTTATATTGATTTTATCTCTCAGTAGTTATTTTGTCAAGGTGAAGCCTTCATTAAAATCCATGTGTGCATAGAATTAGGTGCGTCATGCAAGAGCCTGTCAGAGGATGTGGTAATTAAAGCATGTGTGGCAGCAGCATGTCCCCTATTAAGCCACTAGCAGCCGCACGTCTCAGCCATGTGACTTGGCTGTGTGGCACCGGCAAGGGCTGGTCCATTATAGGAAAAAATATTATTTGTTATAATTGAATTCATGGTTATTCAATTATTTGTCCATTTTAAAGTATTTTCTTCACAAATAATTTTCACTTTTGTAGAAAAATACAGTACCCTGCAATGGAACTGCCATAGAGTCTGAGTGACACTTTGAGAGTCCATTAGATTATAAATCTGATTATTTCTTAATTTAGTTGTTTTTGTAATTTATAAAAAAAACACAAATTGCAAAACCCTAGAACTGACACAAACATGCTGATTGCTGACTAATTAATTATATACTCGAGGGAATTTGCCCGAAAATCTAACTTTAATTGTGGTCATATCTGATCAAAACTGTAATCCCATCCCACCATCAGTTATTTTGATGCTGTAGCAGTTTTCCAAATATTTGCAAATTTTTACTTAAACTATGCCTTTTTGACTCGTGACAACTCCAAAGGTTTAGTATCTACAGTTTAAACTGAAACAAAATGTGAATCAGTGTCTCTCTTTCTCTGTTTCTCCTCGGTTCTGGATCTAATTTTTCTATCAGATGCGGTCTCAGAGACCAATCACAGAAAAACATACACAAATACATAGGGGTGGGCGATATTGACAAAAATGAATATCTCGATATTTTTTTTCAATATCTCGATATCGATATTCAGACGATATTTTTGCAATCCTTCAAAGAAATGTGTGCAAACTGGCAAAGAAGGTCCGGTTGGTCTTTTGCGTCTGACCCATTATTGTAAACAGTGGCGGCTGGTGATGTAAACTCTAGGTGGGGCTGTCGCACAAAGTGTTCGTGCTTTTTTTATTTTTACTATCAGATCTACTAAACGCATTTGCCACCACTTGTCAGACTAAAAAGAAGCATGTAACCACGTATCAGCAAATACTCACGGAACAAGCATCGCAAACAACGCTTATTCCCAGTGCATCAGACCAACATTAAGGCAAAAGTTTACTATAGACGGCAGTCAAACAGCTCCAAAACAGAATTTAAACAGCAGACTATGAAACAGCATAACAATGCATTCACCCAAATGATATGAGAGCATAAAGGAGTCGTTTATGTCCTGCTAACCGTGGCCACCGTGGCGTAAACAGACTCACCCGCGTTCAGAAGCGTCCTCCTTACGTACGTAAACGCACGGCAGCTTCCACACTTCATCTTGTGTCGCCAGCAAAAAAGTCCCGTCGCGAGGAGTCGTCCAAAAAACGAAGAATATCCGAGTAATCCACCGGTATTATTGTATTTTCGCTTTCTTCGCTCATTTTTGTGTTGTTGCGCTTGAAGCTAGATAACAAGTGATTGACAGTAACATACTAACGGCACGCTGTAATGACGTAGGCGTCAGGGGCACTGAGGGATTATGGGCAGTTCCCCGTAATAATAAATACAAATGTTTAGAAGTTAAAAGAAGCCCTGTTCAGAAGCTATTCCGGTGGATCTCTTGGGGAAATGTATTCCATCTTTTGGACTCATTATATTATACAACCCAATTTTCTAACGATACAATCACGAAGCTCGCCACGTGAGGACGCCACAGACGGTTAAGAAAAATGTTTAACTTTAGACTTCAGTTTTTCGCAAACAACGCAGATTTGGCCTTTTTTAGCAGCTATTTTATTAATCGTACATCAGCTTTACTCTTTATGTTTTTGGATTATTGTTTCAACCTAAGAAACGCCATAACACACCGGTAAGAACTCCGTCGTTGTTTTGCACATTAGTAGCAGCGTACGCGCGTGCAATTGAGGAACGATTGTGATTTTGTACAAAAAAAACATAAAATACAGTCAAACCAAACCCGACAGTATTGAAGTCGCTGCATATAATTGTTTAGAAGGTTATAGTGTGCGTCATTTGTTTTCTCTTTAACTTCCTTCTGCTCTTTTCATGTTTGGGGGTCGTATTGTACAAATTATGAAATATTATCTCGATATCCATTTTTGCATATCGTCCAGACAACAATTTCGATATTATCGTCAAAACGATATATCTCCCACCTCTACAAATACACAGCATCATCATGTAGAGGGCTGAGATGGCATTGATATCACCAAGTGGCTCAGTCTAATGGAGGAAGGGCCTTTCAGGATGTCTGGCCTTTTGAAATGTCACTGTCATTTCTGATTGACCATTCTTTTAAAAAGTCAGTATTTTAGTCTTTTGTCTTCTTCCTGAATCACTTTTTAAAAGGCTAACGCGGCCACTGTGAATTGTGGTCTACAATGCTTTTCTTCACCTTTTGACAAAGCTGTACGTGCACCTGAATGTTCTTTTAATAATTAACATAAAGAATCAGCATTTGCATGGAGATTGTGAAGGCTTAACCTCCTTCGACCTTCAAGGCTTGGACAGGGTAGTGCAAGTTCAAAGTGAATTAACAGTTGTTATAATATTATGCAGAACCACATAGCAAACAAAATATAAGATTCCAAATGTTTCACTGAAATGAACAACCACATTAGCATAATGAACACTGCATTTGATATTGTTTATTTTGACTTTTAATTAGGGCTGAACGATTAATTGCATTTGCAATTTTATCGCGATATTACACAACGCGATTTCGTAATCGCAGGGCACGCGATTTGGGAAGTAAATAGAGCAACGAGATATGGCCATGGGATATGGCAGCAAAGTCCGCTCCGCCGCGTGCTTTTGTTTACGTCTCAGTCTAGTTAAGGTGCGCGGTAGATTGTGGATGTACAGTGAAAATATCAGCGTTTATCCTGCAGCCACCGCGAAAGACTATTGCTTTATTCTCCGTTAGCTTTGCGTTAGCCACAGCGCTAATCACGCCATTCCGTCGCCGCTACTACACGCTCTGATGATCACAGAAACTCCTTCACCTCCGGATTCTTACGCCTCTGCCTCCACAGAGATATATAGGTGAGTCTGTGCTGATTGTAAAAAGTAAAGAGTCGTTTGTGGCTCAGTTTAGGGGGCTTATGTTTGGGAATGTTGTGGATAAAGAACTTATCTCAAAAGCATAATGACGTTTCATGACCATTAAGTATCCGCGGAGGCGATGTGCCTTTATTTACCTTTGCATCTACCGCATATCCGCTCCGTAGGTCGTACAGACGCTAGATATAAACACTAAACTGCAGTATGAAAAGGGTTGGTAACTAGGATCCGAGGCAGGAGTCCGTGTCATGTCTTATTTTGCTGAGGAAATGTGCTGTTTAAGCTGAAATGTCACTAAATGGCTGCGAGTCAAAGAGACGTGTCTGTGTCTGGCACCTCATGTCCCGTCTCCTTGTGTCAGTGTTCTTTTCTTTCTTCATATTGTCCAAAGTTGCATCCCAAAACCAAAATGCTGCTCTTAATTCCACTGTGTTTTGGCGTGTGCTCCATCTGGCCTCTCCGTGTCCTTCAATAACGCGCATCTGAAGCAACTCAGACAGGGATTTGATTGGCCGAAATAATAAAGTACTATTTAATAAATTAAATAGCTTATTTTGTATTAATTGGGAGTTTGATTTCCTAAAACTTTTCCAACTAGTTAAAGCAGACGTTTGTTCTTACTTTCCTGCACTTTAGTATGGGTGATGTTACTGACTGGATCAGTGAGTTATTTTTTTTTAATATCTATATAATTTAGCATTTATTTATAGACTGTACTGTTAAGTTCAGACAGTTTAAGAAGTGCAGTCCACACACATTTTGAATAGGTCAAGCAACAATTTTGTTGCAATTTTCACTTAAAATATTGTTTATTATGAAACAGGCTGATTTATTGCTTGTGTTAGGTGAAAAATACATGAGAAGAGGACCTTGCAACAATAATCGCATATTTAATCGCAATCGCAATATTGAAGAAAAAAATCGCAATTAGATTATTTCTCAAAATCGTTCAGCCCTACTTTTAATAGTGTTTCATGATATGATCAGAAAAAGAGAAACTCAAAATGCTGTTTACTTCTAAGAATAACGGTACCCTGAATAAATTAAAGAAAACATGGCATGTAGTAGTTTTGCCTGTGCAAGCTTATGTGACCCTTTAAGCCTTATTTGTGTGGGTCTGTAGCAGTGGGATCCAGCTGATACGAGTCTCCCATTTGACCTTAACAATAGAACCTCAGAACACTCAGACTGGCTTCACCAAAGGTCACTCCCGCAGACTTCTACCACTCCACTCCTCCACCAAGTGAAAGGCTGACCCCAGCAGGCTGCCGTACATAACAGCGCGCCATACATTCCTGAACATGGGCCTTATCACTGTAAAAGCTGTATTCAATAGATGGTAATACAGGGCAAATGTTTCCCCTGTTCAACACTAATCTTCTTAAGTTATACGTTGATCTTCCTTGGCCTCATGTAAAAGAAATTAGTGTGTAGACAATGAATCAATGGTGAGTGAAATGCAGGGGCTGGTGGGTCAGGAGAGACTCAAATGGATCAACAAGAGCCAATGATGTGTGTATATGATTAGCATGGCAATGTTTAAAGGATTTGGCCTTTTCTTCCTCTACTCCTTTCCTGTATTTAACTCTTTCATTTTGTTATTGGCTTGATTTGGTATTATGATGCTCAGTTTTTCCCCTTAGGTTTTCTGGTTTGACAGGGGGATATGGCCACACGTGCATCAAAATAAAGTTAAAAAAAAGTAAGTAAGATAAAAATATCTTACTTACTTTTTTTTTAAACTTTTGAAAGAATAACTGAAAACGGACTATATTATGGTATATCGTGATATATATCGTTATCGTGATATAAAATATTCCATATCGTGATATACGTTTTTTCCATATCGCCCAGCACTAGTCCTTCATTTTACTTATCGAGCGATAACTCGATATAGTAACTAACTCCTCCCTGTTGGTCTATATATTCAGCTGCGTGCAGATTGTGACCTCTGTCGCTGACGAAGCCTTTTGGATGAGAGGCGAAACGTTCGAAGACTTCAACTACTGAGTACAGAAGATGAATCAAGTACCTTCATTGAGGATGGACAACCCCTGTACGACTGAGAACTTACACAGACAATTCAATTACTTGCATCTTGATGTTAAAAATTGTTATTTGTGTCCTTTAGACTCAGTATTTGTTTTGCCTTTATACTTAATACTAATAATAGTCTATAATAGTTTAACCAAAGTCTTTGGGATGATATTTTTAACTGGTAGCCCTTGAACAACTTAAAGCTGCACTAAGCTGTGTCCTTTAGAAGTTTTTTGTCTTTTTTTTTTTTTTTTTTTGCAACCCTTGAACGCCTCAGCCTCCGGTGCCTGCTTTGCTTAGTAATCATAAGGAGGAAAAGATTTGACAGCTCCCTGTAGATATTGGATTAATAAACAAACTGACATTTCATGCGGATTTCAGCTGCATCAGAGCAGGTCTGTCAGATGTTTGTCAGCTTACGATCTTTTTGTAAACTTCTATCATAATGCTAAACTCTGTGTTAGCTGCTAACTGTTGCGGCTTCTGCTGCTTCAAACGTTTGCGATCTCTGCACGAGTTTGTGTTTACATGGTGAGGGGTAGGTGTGGGGCGAGGCGTGTGGTGGGGGGGGTCCTGCGAGGTGAGGGAGGTGCGAGAGGCATTACGTCGTAGATGGCGCTCATGTTGGTTGTTTCTAGACACCATTATCTTCCCCTGGTCATCATAATTCATAGCAAAACCCTGCTACAGCTGATCTGTGTGAAGGTGGTGCATTTTGTTGATGTTTCTCGCCGTGTCCCGATGTCTGCAATGCGTGAAGCTAATAATGCTACAAACACCAGCTGGCTAACAAACGTGTGGCTCCCTCCGCCTCCAGGGTAGACAAAGGGGTGCTTGCGGGGAGGAGTTTTCTCTGGTCGGAGGGGGCTGCAGTGTTTCTCAGTGAGAGTGCACAGGGGAAATGGCTGATCGTAGCTAGCGGGCTGCCGCGGCACATCTACATTATTTCTTCGATTCCTATCGAACATACTTGCATATTGAATCAAAGAGGATGTATCAAACGATTCGATATAATATCAAGAATCGTTGTATCCCTAGTAGTCAACCCTTCTATCGCTTTTGTTGAAGGATAATATTAAATCACTATTTCTCATACTGGGTCAAGCTGTAAACTCGTATTATCCGTGGGTCAAACTGTACGGTCGAACTATCTCTGTCATAGCCTTGACTGTGGTGCTCAAGCGTCACGGAATGTGTTGCTCGCGTATCAGTCTGACGCTCTTAGATGGTATTTATCCCTCTTCTGTGGAAGCATAGGCAGACTTGAATGGTAGGACTGGCGCAATGTCTTGTATTCATCTCTCCGGGTCCCGTAACGATGGTAAATAAACTTCTCCTGTATAAGACATCCTGACTGCTGCCTCTCCATCGGTCCTCTCGAACATCAATTGTTATTTCTCTAACAGCTTTTATCCACTTTTTATTTGATATATATTTTTGTTTTATGGTGAGATATAGCTATGCTGGGTTTGTGGAGTGAAAGGTAAACATGCGATCACATGGGCGGAGCAGCGATACGTCGCAATATCGACCTTTTCCACTCATGTGTATGAGCTCACTATAAAGGCAACAAAAGCAGTTGTACAGGACGGCTAAAGATTGGACTTCAGTGATATCTGGAGTCTGTGTCACACTCTCACTGCAGCAGTTCACAGACGGGAGCAGGAGGGGCGGAGCTGACACAGGCAGCAGAGGGGCTAGGGGAAATACCGCCTTTGCGATGCCCAATCCCGTCAGACCTTGGAAGCTAAGCAGGGAAGGGCCTGGTCGGTACTTGGATGGGAGACCGTTTGGTAACACCAGGAAGCCTAGCGAATATAGTGTGCGAGTGAGTGGTTGGTGGTGGTCGGAGGGGCCGATGGCACAGACTGGCTGCCTCGCTTCCGTCAGTCTACCCTAGGGCAGCTGTGGTTACAATAGTATCTTGCCATCACCAAGTATGGAGTGAATGAATAGTGCAATGTAAAGCGTCTTTGAGTGTCCAGAAAAGCGCTATATAAAACCGATGCATTAATTAAAACACTAAGTATTTTTTCTGTAAATACAAAAATCTACATACATGAAACTAATACTAGTTTTTAAGTGTGTGTTCGTGTTGGCACGATACTGAAATTCCAAACTCGATGTTGATACTGAAAATAAAACTCTATTCTCGATTCCAATTTCAGTACCACAGTAAAAAAAACATCCCCTTTTAAATATCATATTTGCTGTAGGAAACTCTCGTCTCTTTCCTTCTGCACTGTATTGTCCACATTGCAGAATACTCAACATTATATTCGTTTATTTATATTTACCATGTTCTTGAGACATGAAGTAATAAAGGGTCTAATAATTTGTTATCTCTGATTAACTGTTTTTGCACATAGTCAAATGCTTATACTGTATTTGGCAATTTAACCTACAATATAAAGTGTTTACTGACTGGATTTGGCCCATGACCACTGTCTGTTTCTGCATTCATGAACAGTAAGAGTCACTGCTGTCACATTTAGGAGCAGAACAGTGCATTCATTCAAAGCACAATGTTAAAACTGGCCTTTAAAATTCCTCTAAATATGTTCCTTAGTTAAATACGGATAGAATGTGTAACAGTTGACATTGTTAAAATTTCATTTTGTTGCTACGCATATGCTAGTTTCTATAAAAACTCCTGCTCCTTTCAACCTGGTACTGCACCAGTAATCAGATTCTACACTTCGACAATGGATGCATTTAGAAAGTATCGATACCTGCTCAAATGAATATCTAGCTTTGATACCACTATTAGAGTCGATTTAGTATCGAAGAATCGATTTCTTTTGACAACCTTAGTGTGTGTGCATGATGCTATAATAAACAATGATTCCACCACCTTAAAAAAAAAAAAAAAACTTTGATTCCTGAAGACAACACAGAGCAATATAAGCCATTTTCACATTATTATAGCAATGAAAAAAGTGCCAGAGTTTGTTTTAACTGTAAACTCAGAACCGTTTCAGTTTCAATGAAGGAACAAGGTACAGCAGCGGACACTTGGACTATCCAGAAATAAAATGTCAATAAAGCCTGGGTGTGCGGAACAAGTTGCTTCCTTGTGGTATGTACAATACATCATCATTTCAAGAGCTGTGAATCTTGTTTTTCTCTGTTAGTGAAAAGGACATGAATAAATGTGTTGCTGTGATGAGAATTTCTCCTGCTCATTGAACGTGTGTGAGGCCATTACTAGATGTGACACTGCATTAGTGTTTTCCTACAACCTCATTGGCTAAATTGAGATGGTTTCTTCACACTTGAGATTCACTCTTTTCTTCAATTCAATTTTAGACTTTTTTAGTATTTTTGTCTAAAGGTTTTCTTTGCCCAGACTTGCAAAGTTACATCCTTCAATAACACATGAAATCTGTGTGGCTATGGTTTCTCCCGCTGATGACCAGGCTACGGTGAATGACAATGCACAGTGCTCTGTGGATTGTCAGCGGTGCAGACAAATTTATAAGATTCAATCTTGGTCATAAGCCGGCCTTCAAAAGCGTTGTTTCCATAAAAGTACAAGCCTAATGTTGTCTAGGAACAGTCCAAACAGAAGCCTAAAATCAAATGTGCTGCTCTGTGCATGTTTTACCTGCCGTGTATGGAATGTGAGATCGAAACTTAACACTTACCAAGCATAAAGCACATAAAGCAGGTTCGGCTAATGGTGAGTCTCCAGGTAGTCTCGGTGAAAACGAACAAGTTTGATTTCAGCTGAATCTTGGCATGGTCTCCAAGAGGTCTCTGCACACAGCTACACAGCTTGTTAGTGCTATGATGGATCTCACAACAAAGCTAAGAGTGCATGGGTTCGGGTAAACGCATAAGGACTAAAAGAGAAGAGGGGGAAGAGGCGTGGTGCAGGAGGTAAGATGGATCGGGCGGCATGTGGATACGAACTGCTCACCCACTGTTTCTTAAACGTTACGTTAAAACTGAGAAAATGCAATTAATGAGCTCCAATTTACATTTGTATTAGTGTGATATGAGCCTTGATATTGATAAGACTTTTACGCACGAGTTTATACACATTTCAACCTGGAATAGACTCACACAGACAAAAGCAGTGATTAGGGAGATTTATTGACATGTGTATTAGTTTTGGCAATCAGACCCCGGCGGTAGACATCGATGTACAAGTCAGTGTAGGTAAACAGCTTGGAGTTAGGGATGTCTTCCCCCGGAGCCTGGACACTGGTGGTGGTATAGAAAATCCATCTAGAGATGGATTTTCGCGGGTAGAGCCGTGGACGGAAGAGGCGGAGATGGGGTGGAGGCGGGTCGCAGCGCAGCTGGGAAGCGAACAGATCATGATTGTTGGGGCTTAAAAGCGGGACCGATGGCGATGATTGGCTGCATCTCAAATGCAAAACAATGGGACATACCAGCACTGAACACTGAGCAGATGCACTTTTTTTTACTGCTAACCACCAAAAACCCACCAGACACTGAAGAAGAAGCAAAATGGTGAAGCGATCTGCCTATGGAGGATGTAAATCAGACACTAGGTACCACAAGGGGGAGTCCAGTTATTTCCCTTCCCAAAGCGAAAACACAACCTGAGCACTGCCTACAATGGATCAAACAATGTGGATGGTCTACGCCCAGCTAAATGTCTCCAAAATAAACACCATACCTGTTGGTGCCATACCTTACCTGCTGTAAGGTATGGCTAGGGCCTGGTCGCTATGCTAACACCTTTGCATGCTAACATCTAGCTACTGACAGTCACAAACTGGAGCTATAACTTTAATTGCTGCGGTGAACTTTTACAAGCCTACAGTCTCACATGTTTTTGTCTCCCTATATGATACTGTGCATGTTGTCACGGTCCTGATAACTTGCTGTAGCTGATTATCATTGTGGCACCTGTAGGTATAGCTAGCGTTAGCTAACTTTAGCGCAGCGGAGAAATGCACCGGAGAAATGTTCCTATTTTTAGAAATACTAAAAACATAAGAGAGTGCTTACCGGGCAGTGCAAGAGCACGACTGGTCCACAAGGCTGTGCTGTTTTAAGGAAGAGATCAGAAGGTTTCTCTGATATTTCTGGAGACTTGTCTGTAGCTTTAGTGCCAATAGTTGTCCTTTGTTGGATAGTTTAATATCTTAAATATATCCCTCCACTGCATACTGTGACCCCTTTTGCCTCGATCTGGAGGATATCACGGCGGTATTGCTCCAAAAAAGGTCGCTGGCATGCATGGCAATCTGTTGCGCTGCCCATGTTTTACCATTTGTGACCAGTCACAGAACCCAAAGACACAAGTCGTTTTGGGGCATTATGAGATAAGAACAGATTGTTAAAGTGTAGTCTCCAAGCTTTCCAATGATGTGTAACACATGGAGATCTGATCATATTTGGAGGTGCAGCGGTGATTTGAAGTTGGCAATTCCCAAAAAACCAAAGGGGTTTAAACGGCCTCTGAAGTTTTGGGCCATTCTCACCTCTCTGCTGTTGGGAGGGACAATAGGGCTCATTTACATCTCATTTGGATAAGCCATACCCCCTGTCAAACTCCCCCTCAAAGCAGTAAAGCACAGGGAGGGAGCAAAAAGGTTATTGCTTCCACAACAAACCATTGTTTACCAGTTTCATTATGTGTATCGGTTTTATTTTTGGTTTCATTTATTGATCTCACCTCACAGCAGAAGGTTGTTATTGTTCTCTTACATTTTTTTATATCAATTGATAAACTGTCACTGGCTTGAGAACGTGTTGTGTAACACATGTAACTTTTATGTTAAAAATAATGTTAATGTTCAAATCAAAAACAGTGATATATTATACACAGTATGAGTATGAATCGTTTTTATTGCCATTGTTGTTTTTTGCTAATGATAAATAATAAGCAATATACTATTGAAAATAAAAGTATATATCAATTAATAAAGCAAATCACTCAAACATTGCTTAGAGAGCGCTTTTCATACAAGAATGATGAAAGATAAGTTTACAATATATTTAAAAAAACAACAGAAGAGATCTGGTGTTTGGGTATTTTAATGTTATTGCAGTGCTCTGATTCATGAAACCTCACACAGTTTCTACACATCACCCCCCCTAAAAATTCATAATATAAATACTTTAAGTGAGTTACAACTTTACTTTAAGCCATAGAAAATTGCCAATTGAGTGAATATGAATCCATATTTCAGTAATAACGGATCAATACCTAATATTTACCACATCACATGGAGGTTGATTTTTATTCCTTCAAGTTTTTATTATTCAATGCTTTAACCTTACTGTTTTTTTACACTCAACGCCATCTGTTCTTAAACAATGTTTTCCTCTAAATCTGCACCACATAGTATGCACAGTCATTTGCACTTTATGAAAAAATAAATAAAAGTTTTCTGTTTTGGCAAGCATTGTGAGTGGTCATTGTCCACTTCTTAAAGCATAAATATTTTGGCATTTACTCAAAAATCAAAACATAAATAAATCCAAAAATAATGCACAACAGTTTTTCTTCCTGATAAAGGTCTAGTAGGATGTTCTGAGATGAATCGGCGTTGCTTCTTCTGTGTGGGTAGTGGTGGGTGAATGTAACACAAAGTCTCTAAAACTAAATTCAGGTGGTTGGTTGATAAAGTGACATTGCAGAGCTGCTCCTCTGCAGTCCCGTGCAGTGGGTGAACTCTCCTCCTCCACAAAGTCCTGACCACTTTTAGAATGGCCTGATGTTTAGTCCAGGTGGGGCCAGGACAGGAAGACCATCCATACGGGGCAGAAGAAGAAAAAAAGATCTTCAGTTAAATGTTTCATTGAAGCAAATCAGAAAACTGCACTGAAGTCGGTAAAGTGAAAGTACCTCAGCGATCTCTGCCAAAGTGTTGACTCTTGTCTTCATGTAGGCTTGATCAGTCCAAAGCCACAGTCAGGGGAAAACAGTGTGGCAGCAAAAAGGAAGTTGATTTCAATTTTATCGTGAAGCTTGTGTCCAACACGCCAGGCATGAAGTTGTTCTTGTTCGGCCCACTGCAGTTGTCACAATGAAGATCCACCTCTGTTTCAGGAAGTACATTGGTCCTGGCTGGAGAGGGTTTGCGGGAAAGTGTAACTGTAGGAGAGAGGAAACTTGGATTAGATTAAATGAAATGTGTGCCTTTTCATAACTGTCTAACAAAGGTAAACATTACTATATTGATGCTATTCTGCATTATTTCACGCTACTATCAGGCTGCTTATTCTCATGAATAAATCACCCTTTAAGGGACATTAATAAATTAATAAAGTAAAGTGAATGTGTGTTAAAGATCACCTGCTGAGCAAAATCAAAACGTCTGCTCCGCCTCACACTGAGAGAGAGCTATGGATGCGTTTATAACTACATTTATAACTTTAGAAGCCTCCTGTACTACTTGTAATGCACATACACGAGAGGAAAAGGCCGAATTTGCGTTTTATCGCCGCGCGCGTTCCCCATTGTTTACATTTCACTGCAGTAATCCAGAGTAACTTTATTTGGTCATAAAACCGAAAATATGAAGCGGATCTCTCTCAAATAAGAAGTGGCTGAAAGCTAGGGATGCGCTGACTACATTTATGGAGTAGTTTAAGTTGGGAAAGGTCTTGGTTTTAGTGTAAATAGCAGGTTCAGCTGCACGTTAGCTTAGCCGCTAGCCGTTAGCTTAGACGTTAGCCGTTAGCTAATAACAGCACAATAGACTCGTCAAAACTGGCACAGCACCCGCAAGCGATAAAAACAAACAAACTTTCACTCACCCGTCTGAACCTTTGCCTTCTGCTCAGCAAACTCGTGGTAAATCCATTTTCCAGTGTAGTAGTGGCAGCTTCTGAGAGCCACACAGGGGGGGTTACAGCCATGAAGCCGCACACGCCCCCACGGCGTGCGCTATTTCTCTGACAAAACCAGACTTTTTCAACCTGAAAACTGATCGACAAAAGGCGTATGTATAAAACTGACTTTTTTGCGTGGCATTTGTTTGCTAAAGCCTGTGTGGACTACGCAAACCAAGCAGCTGTGTGGCTGTGTCCCCTCCTCCTCCTCAGCATGTAAATACACACAGACAAAGGCACACCCCTACAGCGGCTCCCAAATCTCCCCAAAACAAGCAGGTTTGAACCTAAAAGTTTACGCTTTTAAATATACCAATACTGGTAGCTTAAACATGGAGAGGCTTCTTCGTGACTTCAACTAAACGATTCTGGAAAAAAGTGAAAATCACCAATTTTCAAAATAAAAACTTTGTTTACGTTTTTCTCCAAACGCAAGCTGCCGACTTGTGTCTTTGGATTCCACGGCGGGTCACATTTGTTTGTTGGGCGTAGTAACAGTAACTAAGGGGGGCGGGGCTTGGCGAAAGGTCAATTACAGTATATTTTTGTCAAACTTTTCAAAGAATAACTTACAACGTGGTATATCGTGATATGTCATTATGATATAAAATAGTCCATATCGTGATTTTTTGTATGAATTAGCTCATCAATATCCTTTCCTTTTCACACAGAAATTGGATAGTTTCACTGGAGGGGCGGCGCCCCACCGTCCATAATGGACCAGCCGCCACTGTTCATTTGTTTTTTGCCACTTTGAAAGAGCATATTTCTACCAACAGATGAAAATGAACTATGTTCATCTGTTTAATATCAAGGTCAATGGCCCGTAGTCTTGTGGGGTAAATGAGGCTCTGATGCAAAAGTCAGCAAATTCATAATTAATATCTTTGAGGCCGACAGAGCGGTGAGGTCCTTCTGGTGTTCCCCTGCTTTGAATCTCTATTTTTCACGCAAAGATGATGAGCTTCCGCTGGTTACTGTGACCTCGATAAAACAGATTTAATATTGTACAGTCAGATTATAAGAATTGCTGACCTTGGTTCATTTGAACTGGACCATGGTCAGAGTACGGGACCGGTGCCTTTTGCCACTTTGCATTACAGTAAATCAATTGTTGACAAAAGTTGAGCAGTTTTTACTTTAATCTAGATGGCTGTTTATGGCTACACAAACATTGCCATTGCATTAAGTCAGAAACGTAAATTAGATGAGGGAAAAAAGAAAATTAGCCCTCTAACGCATTGGGTTAAAATTATAATTGTGTAAAACTAAATGTATTGAAAAATGTAATTTTCCTGCTCTCCAACCATTGGTTTAGCAAGGGATATTTTGTTATCCTTTTTGATGGAAAGGGTTGTAAAAAACAGCCATGAGCCATGTCTATCCATCATTAATTAATCTCTTATTATATGTATTTTTTTTTTAGGCTTTTAAATGGGTATATATCTATTTATTATGATGGAAACAATAGATATTAATGGATGACAATAGACAATAGATATTCAAGATTCATTCAAGATTCAAGATTGTTTTATTTGTCAAACCATGTGACTGATTTGAAATTATATTTCTCTCATCCTTGATTGTGGAGCGGGGGGTGGGGGAAGAGGGGTGGGAGGGAGGGCAGGGAGTTCAGCTTCCCGATGGCCCTGTGTACGAAACTGTTAAGGCGACTCGACCTGGCCCGTAGATTCCGCAGTCTCCTCTCAGAAGGCATTACTCTGAAGAGACTGTGTGATGGGTGCGTAGGGTCCCTGGTGATTCTGACGGCTTTGCGGGTGAGACGGGTGGAGTACATGTCCTTAATGGAGGGGAGAGGAGCTCCACAAATCTTCTCCTTGTCAAACTAAACTGGACTTCTAGAACATGAATTTTGCAATGAAAAAAATTTTTTTTTTTACGCTTGACCATGTGTTCAGAGCCGTCATCTGCTCTTCAATATCAAGACTCATATTTCACTGTTAGAAGCTGATCACATTTTGCAGAAATGTGCCCTGGGTCCGTATTAGGGATGTAACGATTCACTCAAGCCCCGATTCGATTCGATTTCCAATTTGAAGTTCCCGAATTTTTTAAACCTTTTTTTTTTTTAAGAAAAGAATGACTCCTTCATACCAATGTTTGTTTTGTTTTAACATCTGTATTTTTGTCCTTGTAACAAACTGCAACTGTCTCAGTAAGAGAATTTTACATTACAAAAAATTAAGACATGAAAATGAACTATAATCATTTTGTGTGCTTGTAAATTTACATGTTTTCAGCATAAATAAACTATGTAGCAAAGCAAACATTTTGAGATTATATTTATTTTACCAAACCTTTTTTATTTTGTATTTTATTTTGTTTATTTTTTCAGTTTGAACATAATACTACCATTTAGAACTAATTTTACCGTGCAGTTTTTTTCACCCTCGAACGCCTCACTGCCTCCGGTGCAGCCTTTGTAAACATAAGGAGGAAAAAGACATGATAGCTCCTGTAGGTATAGAATTATTTGACAAACGGACATTTGATGAGGATTTCAACAGAATCAGAGCAGGTTGGTCAGATGTTTGTCAGTTTACGATCTTTGGTAAACTTCTGTCAAAATGCTAAACTCTGTGTTGGCCGCTAACGCTAATCTCGTAGCAGCTAACTTTAGCTGCGTCTGTTGCTTCCATGCCTACACGTGTATGTGTTTACATGGTGTGTTGGGGGTGAAGCGGGAAAGGTGTGGAGCGTGTCTTGAAAAGTTAACGTCGTTAGAAACAACGAGCTATGTTCCGGTCTGTTTTGGTCGTGCAAAATAAAAAAGAGTAGCTGGGGGTGGGTTTAAAATCGATTCTTTTATTTTTTTACATCGATTCACATTTTACGCATATTAAATTGATTTTAAATCTATTTTCGATGAATCGTTACATCCCTAGTCCGTATCTTATCTTACCTCCTCCCTCTCTCTCCTATCTCCGTCTGTATTTTCCAAGTCAGTGCGCTCTCTCTGTCCATAATGTGGCGAGCATCACCATCGCGCGCAGTAAAGACTGCTTATTTCCCGCAAAGAAATGCACGTAGAAAGTGAAAGAATGTGGAAGAGGCACTTGTACAACAGCGCTGTGTTTGTAGTTGAATGACGGATTGATTTTCAACCTTTCAAAATGACGTACGGCCTTAAAAATTCTCAATCACAGCAAAAAATATTTTGTAAATGACCAATAATTTTCGGTTAATGTAACCTCTGTCTCAAACATTATGTTTGTTTAATATTACAGAGGGGATTTCCGCTGAGCTGGTAGTGCTTTAGTGACATGGCAAAGTGAAAACTGGGGCTAATATCACCACATACGCTTAAATCCGCCACAATTTCAATGATACGAGGAACTTGTCACCACAGCAGCACTTTGCACCAGATGTACATCTATGTAAGCTCCACAGTGGCTGGGCCTGGTCAACTTAAAGGGGACTAAGATTAAGGCAGGAGCATGTATGCCAAGAGAAGGCTGCAAGGACGATGAACAGTGCTTATATTTAAGCTATAGAGATTTCTTTTGGCCTTTTTCACTGCCAATTTTGTTCATGCAACATTTCATAATGTTGAATAGGTATTGATAATTGAATCAAGAGAAATCAAGCCCCATAGATCAAACTGACAACTTTGTATCTATTTTACAGACTTTTCATGGATAAAATAAAAGCGGGAGGGTTTTTCCTATTAAAATTAAACACGCACTCAAAATGACACCAAAAATAATTACAAGTTACAAGTCATTTCTATTGGCACATATGAACTATGGTGTGGGATGTTGGCCAGTAGACAGGGCTTTTCAGGACCTTTTTTTATTCAATCACATCCAAATATTGATCAGGAATTACATTTGCACATTTTCTTTTTGGAAATTTCTTTCAAAAACTCTTTCTTTCCCATAGAGTTGTATTGGCACCTGTCCTCCAACTGAAATAGAATTCAAGAACATGAATGCAACCTATTGGTTGTATTAGTTTAATTGTTGGTACACCAGAAGCTGATTTTCTCTGCTCCGCCCCTGTAGCCATGCTGTACTTCAGCTTAGACACATATTCCCTTACTGTCTGTCTGTCTCTCTCTGCGCCTTCCTCTCTTTTCTTTTTCGCTTGCTGCTGCGAGCACAGGCAGCGAAGAACACTACATGATGCAAAAGTTTAGTCGGGGCATCTGAACTTATGTTTGCTGTTGAATTTTCTGCATTTTGTTGGTTCAATGAGTGCGTGGAGTCTCCCTGAAGAGGCACCCATCTTTTGTTGTGTCATCGTTAGGGATGGGACGATACACTTAAACTCACGATACGATGCACCTCGATATGTCAGAGTCACGAAATGATACGTCACGATACGATATCAAAAAAGAAACAAATATTACTGTATAATAACAACTTGTTTATTTTTGTTTTAGTTGAACACAGGGAAACACAAGGCCTAACAGGCCAAACACAACAAGAACACTCCCTTAGTGCTGCTCTAACCCTAGGTTAATGTATCTCAGGACTGGTTCTTCTTCAAAAAAACTAACATATCATACCTGTGACTTGACGTGACGACGCACTGCACCATTCCCTGGATATGTATATATTTTTTTCATTTAATAATAATAATAATACATCGAACTTGTATAGCGCTTTTTGGACACTCAGACGCTTTACATGAAAACAATAAAATAAAAAAACAATATAAAAGAAAAATAATAATTTGCGATCCATTTTTTTTTTTACTCGATGCGTTTTGTCCCGTTTTGTATCGAGATATTTTGCCAAACGATATTTCGTCCCATCCCTAGTCATCGTTTGCGTTGGCTCTCATTTCTATAACTCATCTTTCTTATCCTTCCCATTGAATAAGGGCCATTGTTGTTTAGATATATATTTAAAATGTGCTCATTTTATGATAAATGATCCATTGCTGGATGTTTTGTACGACTTTGTCGTGTTTTTGGTGGGTTCAGTTGATTTATTTAATTTATTTTTACTGCAGAGTCCACAATAGACCTGAAGAAATCAGCTTTTTAAAAGTAAACAAACAGCTAGCTTATGAGCTAAAGACCTTTTGAGACGTACAAATGTCTTCTTCTGAAACACTGAAGCGGTACTATGAGCCCCCCACGCCTGCAGCACAGCGGAGGCACCACAAGAGGCGCTACAGGAAACAAAAAAGGGACAAAGGATAAGATGGTGAAAGACTGTTGTGGAGCAGAAGAAGCTGCGCAGGAGGAAGAGGAAGGAGGAGGACCGCGCTATGAAACGGGAACAAAACAACTGAGTCTGGTCACCGCAACATCAATTCCATTTCCCACAACGGTACATACGCAAGCAAACAGGAAGCAGAGTAAATCAATTAGCGAAGGGTGGGCATCTGCTGTTGAGGCGTTATTACCGTTTTTTTTGTTAATATTCGCGCAGGATTATGAATCACGAAACTCGCCTACTGTCAATGTGTTTTTGGTCATTTACCGCCAATTAGAGACGTGCTCTTTCTCTCTCTTGTGCGACCGTGCGTAGATTGTTATTGAGTGATTTCCGCGCCCCGTGAGTGACGCTGCTCGTGAACAACACGTGACGCAATAAACAAATCTGATTGCACAGGCTCGTTTTGATTTTTCTGATGCTGCCAACGGGGGCGGAGTGTCCAGACTGATCCCCCTCCATATAAAAAAATATAGGGGGGGAACTATTCTGGTCTCACCGGGCTAAAACCCGGGAGGCGCTGCACCGTTTCAGAGGAGCACTGAAGGCAGCCTGCCAGGTTTCCTCCGGTTTCCCCTACCCCCAAAAACATGCAGGCCGGGCCCACAGTGGTGGTGCGCTCCGTCGCAGCAGCTCAGAACTAACACCTGAACATAATTTCGTTGTACGATTGTACTATGACAAATAAAGCACTTACTTAATTAATGTAATTTGGTATATCTTTTTCACCTCCTGGAACCGCCACCTTAACGTGGTGGAGGGGTTTGAGCACCCGGATGATCCTGGGGGCTCTGTTGTCGGGGGCTTCGTGCCCCTGGTAGGGTCTCCCATGGCAAACAGGTCCTAGGTGACGGGTCAGACAAAGAGCGGTTCAGAAACGCCTTATGAGAGACCAACAGGCCCGGTTAGAACCATGAGGCCGTCCTTCTGTGGACCCGCCACCTGCAGGAGGAGCCATAGGGGCTGGTGCTATGTGATTTGGGAAGCTCCAACAGCTGCCCCCACGACCCGGCAACGGACAAGTGGAAGAAAATGGATGGATGGGTATATCTTTTCATCTAAGTTGATTTTGAAATAACAGCATAAACGTTTATAATTAGGCAAACTGTAAATAAGATAAAGTTCCGTTTTAGTCATGGTCCTTCTGATTTACTTTCATTGTCACCTATTTCATGTTCTTATATTTTCAGAGTCTTGTTTTGACACTTGGCGTGAATGAATGACAGTGTAGCGCTTTGAGAAACCTGGTAATACAGGTTTGTAAAGCGCAAGTGTAAGCCCTATTTTGCTACAATTAAGTTTCCTGTTTTAGTTATTTATTTTTTGCTTACTTTATGTGATTGTGAGGAATTGGTTATTTGATGTTTTTCACAAAGGTCCTGATGTAGCTCTTCTTGCATTCAGCAAGCGGTAAATTATTGAAAGGTGGAGCAGCACACCTACACGTGTTTCTGTCAATAGTCCAGGGGATTAATACGTCAGAGAAATTGATGACAGCGCCAATTCGGCTTTTGACCCCCAGTCATATTGATTAGAGGCCTTTTGAATGAAATGTGATGAGATAAAAGACTGGGGTCACACTTTCGATAACACTAGTCCATTTGTTTCTTCTTCGTCAGCTCTTTGTAACCAGCGGGAAGGGATCCTGGGAATGCTGCTCTGGAGGCATAATGATTCAGGCTAATTTGATCAGTCGTCTCCGAAAGGAAACTTCGTGAATTAGAAAGTTATGGGCTGATTATCACATAAATTGCTTTGTTAAATAGACTTTTCTCACCGGTGTGTATTGTGTGAGAGAAGAAGTGTGATCTCACCTAGATAACAGCGTGCCCATCACTTATATCAGCAGCTCTGATAATGCCAGGAGGGTTTTTTATTACAGTCATCAGTTCTATTGCTGTTGTTAAAACTATGGTTCTGTTCTCTGGCACTCTAATGCGGAGGAGATGAGTGGATCAATCACAGCTAGATTGGCTCCTGCAGGACAAATAACAGGCATGAAACAAGGAGGAGAGATAAAGGAGTGAATAGAATACAACTAGGAGGAAATGATAAACAATGAAAGTGAAAGTTAAAAGATTTATTTATTTAGGAGCCTATTAATAAACGTTAGCAGCATAATGAACAGCAGGTGTTTGGGATTGATTTCTGCAGAGACACTCAGAGTCTTTGGCAGGGGATACAGGCCCCCTCCACAAACCTGTGACAGCGGCACCTCTCTGATGAACAAGTCGAATGTCATCTTTGCTCGCTTCAAGGAACTCAACAGTACCCCGGCACAAAGGTCAACACCCCCACCAGAGGACCAGGTGCTGACACTACCCCTAGACAGTGTGAGAAGATATCTGAGCAGGATCAACCCGCGCAAAGCACCAGGTCCAGACAACATTGTGTACTGAGAGACTGTTGAACGTTGAACTCGCTGAAGTCTTCACAGACACCTTTAGGCTGTTGTCCCAGTGGGGACTATAGAGAGCATTCTGACCAGGTATATCACTGTGTGGTACAGTGCCAGCACCGCATCCTGTCACAAGAGCCTCCAGCGCATAGTGAGAGCAGCTGAGAAGATCAGTGGAGCCCCTCTCCCTTCCATTCAGGTCATGTACTCCACCCATCTCACCCGCAAATCCTTCAGAATCACCAGGGACCCTACACACCGGCACGGTAGTGCAGCGGTTAGGGACTTTCTAAAAACATGTGCAATAGGTGAACCCTATTGCAGGTGATTCTGACCATCAGCCTGGCTCCACATCATGGAGATGGGCCCCCGCACTGCCATCGCTCACTGCTCCTTACGGGTTGCCCCAGTGGCATCAAAGGATGGGTCAAATGTAGAGGACAAATTTCGCTACGGGGACAATAAAGTATACAACCAACCAACCAAAACAAAACAAACACCCATCACACAGTCTCTTTAAGGTAATGCCTTCAGGGAGGAGACTGTGGAATCCACGGGCCAGGTCCAGTCAGATGAACAGTTTATCCACCAGGCTATCAGGAAGCTGAACTCCCTCCCTTCCCTGTGCTTCAACCCCTCACCCCCATCCCACACCAAAGGTTTGAGAGAACTTCTATTTTGATTCAATCTTTTGATTGTCAACCTTCCCCAGGGTGGCCTAAAACATCACTTTCTGCAATACTACTATTCATCATGTGTTCCCCGCCCTCAAAAGTATTATAGAAAATGGCCATATTTTTTTTATTTTTGGATAACTCTTACACGTGTTTGGATTTATGTTGTGTGCAGTCATATTTCTAAAACTCATCTGCAAGGCAGAGCGGGATTTGACGTGGTGTTGTCTACTCCAGATGTACAGTATGACTGAATTGTTTCTCTGCCTGTACTGCAGAACAATTTACAATCATGTTCATTGCTCAACAACCTGAACTAGCATAAGAAGTGTAACATTGTGTTTTTTAAGTAGACTGTGGTCACACAAAGGCTCAACTGAATCATTGGATTAGAGTAAAGTTTGACTTTTAAAATGGCTTACGAAGAGTGGGAGATGCTTGAATAAATAATGGTGGCAAAAGAGAGAATTAACAAAATACCGGATGACAAGATCAAAGTTGACACGATGTGACGAAGAGGTTGTACGAGACTCTTAGAAGATGAGAGTGTTTTATATGTATATTAAACAGGAGTGCCTGTGGCATGGCTGAAGTATGAGAGAAGAATATGCATTTTTGTCAAACTTGTTAAAATTCAGTATGAGAGGTGGTGCATAGGAGGTAGATTTTATTTTCCAGCACAGGAGACGAGCAGAGGCAACAAGACGGGAGGCGCGGAGGCAGTGTTTTGTATAATTAGAAGAGCTCTTACCCCAGGTCTCCGTTGGGGACCGTTCTAGTGGAGTTGAGTGCGATGTTGTTTATCTGCACAGCTGGCTGAGAGAGGGCTCACAGAACCAGAGGAAGGGTTTGAGTGCATCAGTAAAACATGGAGGAGTGATGTCTCGCGGGTGTCGAGTTTTTGAAGAACACAAACACTTGTGGAGTCTGCACCTATCAGAGCAAACTGAGCCCACGGCTGTGAGTCCACAGGCGAAAAATGTGTGGTCATAATCTGTGTTGTTTGAAGATTTAGAGAAAGCAGTGAATAATTATCATTGATATTAGTAACGATAATCCCAAATGTGTTTTACATTACTTTTCCTCTGTCCTTTTAAATTTTAGAAGCATATGAAAATTCACCAAATAATAGCGTAACCATCGGTTTTACTCATTTTATTGTATAAAAGTGTTTGGTTCAATAATTGACATCTTTATTACTTAAATTATGGCTACTATGACTCTTTGTAGGTGCCTGTATTAGTAGAGCGGTAAAGAAAGCATGAACGTTTTATCACAGTTAGCCCATACCATAAGGTTTATTTTTAGATGTGGAGAATTATATATATATATATAATTACATAATAATAAAAAAAGGGTACTACTTTCATTGTTTTTTTTTTAACTGACATTAACTCACTGGAGAAATATAATCCCACTGATCAAATTTGCATTATTACTTACTATAAATTCTCAGTCTAATAATGACTTAGAGAGGCAAAAACATTTAAATACAATACAATAGAGCCCGCCCCCGTATACTAGCGAGCTTCAAGGAGGACAAGCTAAAGGTATTTGTTAAATTAGTGATGCACCAATCCAGATTATTTGCTTAAATGCACTATAAATATGTTATATTAGGGATTCTGTAACAGTATTTCTCAAACTAAAATGCAAATACTGATGGCCAATATTATGACATAAGTTATGTCATAGCCTTGATTGATTAAAGCTAGTATTAGCATGCTACTGCTAAATGCAGTATTTTCACTTGGGAAAAAAAAACATCTGTTTGAGTTGGCTTTCAATCAGAGCAGAGCTGAGCTGAACTTTGCACTTATACGTTTATCTGTTCAGATCTATAGTGTGGAATAATTTATAAAAGTAGTACAAAGCACATGAAAAGAAATGTAAATGATGAATAATATGTAATAATACGTAGTTAAAATAAAGGTTAAAAGTAGCATGTTTATGTAATTGTGATGTATCGTAGGTTATTTTTATGCAATATATCGGTTATCGCAGTATCAGCGTATCGTGAGATAATCGTTATCGTAAGCCATGTATCGCGTATCGAATCGTGAGCTACCCAGAGGTTCCCACCCCTATCTCTGATATGTTAAAGCCGTATGAACCACCTCGGGCCCTGAGATCCTGAGGGAGGGGTCTCCTGGTGGTTCCCAGAGTCAGGAGTAAACACGATGAGGCTGTGTTTTAGTTTCACTTAGCAAAGGTGGCCTCCAGGATGTGAAACAGGCCTCAACCCTGGCCCAGGCTGAAAAAATGTCTATTTACTGCTGCCTTTGGCAACTGACTGTATTTTAACTCATTTTAATATTCAGTGTTGGCTACTTCTCTCTGTTATATATATTAAAGACGGGTTGTGCATTGCTTATTGGAATAGTCATAATCAGGAGGATTGAACAACTGAGAGATTTCTTGAACTGAGTTTCTGAAGAAATTATTGAACTCTGCAGCAATTATATTTGGATCTTTTGAAAATTCTCCGTTAATGCTTATTTCTATCTCATTTTCTCATTTCCCGTTTTCCAGTAAATGTGTTTATACTGTTCCAGATTGTTTTGCTATTCGCATTCTCAATAATGTTTACAAAAAAATTTGCCTTGGCCCTACGTATTGTCCGGGTGTTTCTCACTGATGTAAAATGTTGTTTATCAACAGTCAAACACGATTTTAATGCAAATTTAAGAAGGTTATCTCTTTTTTTCATTAGCTGAAGGTCAACCATGGAAGATTGTTTTTTATTTTAATTAATGCCTATAATATGTAATAACATGGAAATGGTATGCTTTCTTCACAAAGTGCACAATTTTTATGCTTACCCGCTCTACTACACTGTATATCTGTTTAAATACTTGATCATAAGGAAAGCCTTTTATTCTTTTAACCACTAAAAACTTTTAACACTAGTGCTTCTGAGAAACTAGGCGCCAATGATGCTCACGTGACCCTGCCACAAACCACTCACTCACTTCGATTTACTGTTAAGTAAAAAAAAGTCATGACTTTTTCTTAAATCGATTTTCTTTTTTCCCGAAGCACGTCTTATATCTAATCCATATAATGGTATCAAACAGACTGCAACAATACATGAACAACGATGCAGCTGAGCCCTGCCAGCGCATACGGGCTTCGATTAGTCAAAGACACAGTGGCATGCAGATTTTGAGACGTGGATGCCAGAGAAATACATGTAATGAGAAACATAAACATTATTGATGTTAACCCCTAATCAGAGATTCAATTTTTTGCATTTGTTATTTTGAACGAGAGAAATGTGAACGTGCTCCCACCCAGTTTTCTCAGTATGAGGGTCACGCTTTTGGAAACCTCTCCGGGCCATTCATGCTGTATGAATACTTATGCAGGCCCCACTTTTCTATTTTAAAAAATAACAGAATCATGTATCCTTTTGCTTTCACTTCACAGTTGTCTGTTACTTGTGTGTGAATCTTTACATTTAGGGTTGTAAACATGACAAAATGTGCAAAAGTTCAAGGTGTATTAGTACTTTCGCAAGGCACTGTAATAATAATAACCGGCCCGGCTGGCTGCAGTGCTGTTGCCCATAGAACCTCGAGTCAACAAACCACTACAATAGCAAATCAGAAAAACATATATTTTTTTCTTAATTTATTTGTGTTAGTGTTTAGCAGCATACCTTGAGCCCTGAGTATTGATTAAAGTGTTATGCTTGAATCACCAATGGTACAGATTCGAAAGAATCATGCAAGCTCAAAATGGATTCTTGCAGTGTTTGTGAAGTCACAAACACTGCAAGAATTGAGCTTGCCAGTCAGGTTGGAATCATACGGAAATCCAAAACACTATAATCTGATACTTCAAATCCTCAGTCGGGTGTCAGTATTATATTGAACTGAATCACTTAAATGTCAATTGAATGGGAGGAACAAAGATGCAATGGATGAAGAATTATGTCTTTTTGACTAGCAATTAGTAATCCATTTATCTGCATCTGGAAACTGTAAATTGAAGTTGAAAAGCTTCTTAATTGACAGGATGTGGCGTCCTTCAGTGATTAGCGATTTGTGGCTGATCAGGACTAGAACACAAAAAGAACAGTAGTGATCATTAGTTTCTGTCAGACTTATTTTTGTCTGCATCTCATTCGTGCCCTCCCCACTTTCCTTCAATCTTATCTTGTGCATTTAACACGCTTTAATGTTGTTTTCATCAAAGAACCTTTCTGTCATTTTGTATCACACAGATATTTGTGTTTAATTTGGCTATGTCTCTTCTCTTTGAAGTAAATGAAGCAGCTTATCCAAAGGGCAAATTACAATGACACAACCTTCTCTATAATGTGCAAATAATCACCTCCAATAATTGTACCCTTTCAGTCTTGCACAAAATGACACGAAAATACATACCTGCACTGTCTACAGCATCCTGTATGTTAAAAATGCATTTAAGTTAACTAACCTTGACACATGAGCCTTGGCTCTGTTCATATGTGTTTCCTGATGGCACAGCAGGGATATTTGAGTAAAAAACACTGAGGAGGCTCACTTCATGCTGGTCCGTGCCGCAGAAGACCTGATACAGTCATCGATTGCGCACTGTGAAATAATTGACTCGTTTAGGCGCATCCTTTACTACATTTACCCCATTTTTATTGTTTGGGGGCATTTACAGACTTTGGATAAAAACTCATCTTGTTGTTTGGCCGATAGTCGTGTGGTCAAGGCTGTTGTGGTTCCATCGTGTCGCAAAACTGTGGATCCAGAAAGACCCCATTGCTGGACGATTTGGCCAAAGAATGATGTATTTATTTTTTACTCAGTATGGACGATTACGAATTTAATCGATTTTATTGGATTTAACCTAAAAGGGTATCCTGATCTTTCATTATGAAGAAAACTGCTTAGTCCAGCCCATTTATATTTAGATTCATTACACAATTATTTATAGTTGTTATTTCTGTTTTAAATATGCCTTGTCTGCTCTCAAAAATGTAACTTCATAATAAAAGGAGTTAAACGTGTCTACATTCAGAGCAGAGCTAAGATCGGGCCCAAAAAAATCAAGCCCGACCCGAGCCCGCAAGCATAAAGCCTGAACCGACTCGAGCCCGAGCAATTCATTTGAATTGTCGGCCCGAGCCTGAAAAACAAACCCGATAATAATTATTTATTTAATGCCCGGTCAGAGCCTCTGCTCAGCGTATTCAGTAGCAGCACCCAGAGGAGCGCACCGTGCTACTATAATATAATATATTATATTATAGTAGCACAGTAGTAGTAACGTAGTATTACATTTTAACCAATTGAAAAGTATTGTGATTTTAGTATTTGAATGCTGTATTGAAAAATATAAATATCCTGTCATGGTTCTGTCTTTGTTTAGTTCCCCCTTGGTTGCGTCTTGTGTTTCCTGTTGTGTGGTTTATTTTGACATCTGTTCTGTCTGTTTCTGCTGTGCTTCCCCTGTGTTGATTGCCTGCCCCGCCCTAATGTGTGTCACCTGTGCCCCCGTTTCCTTGTGTATTTATACCCCTGTGTTCTCATGTTTTTTGGTGTCCTGTATGTCGTGCCCGTGTCGGTCTCCTGTTCCGTTCTCTGTGCCTGCCTGTACGTTTGCCCTGTTGTTTTGCGTTTAACCAGTACTTGGACTATGTTCCATTAAATTTGATTTCAACTCTGATTTTTGGGCTGTTCTCTGCATTTGGGTCTTTACCTGCCACACCACCATAACATATCCCCCTTTTAAGTGCATAATAATTTACCTGCCACTGGATGTTTATTTATGCTTAGATGTCCTTGAAGTGGCTTCTCTGGTTTTGCCTGTCCCTACTGTAATCTGTAATTTCAAACTCAGTATCGATTCCCCAAGCTTGTTTAGATTATGTTGTTTTTTTGTCATACATATAGTATAAACATTTCACACTTGCTGCTGCTACGCCACAGCCATGTCCATGTCTTGTATCACTTAAATATGGCAAAGAATCTTAAATTTGATCTATGTAATTCTGTTGCACCAGTGAGATAATTGTTACAATTCTAATGTGTTAAATTGGCTACTTTTGTTTGTAAAGCCTGGATGAGGCGGCAGACTTGTTTGTTCAAATAAGTTCATGTATCGTATCATTGTGCCTAATGTCTGGTCCTTTTGTTGGTGCTATTGGTGTTTTATAAGCCCGTTAGGGCTGGGCCTACAGTGCGTATGCAAGACACAATAATAAACGATTCATTCATTACACATCGAGACTAAAGTGTAATTGGTTGATTTCCATTTAAGTCGATGAGACACGTGTTTTATTTATTTTATTTGGTCGTCCCGCCCAAATAAAATATGTTAACATACATTAACATACCCATGTATGTTAATGAACATACATGGGTCTCATGCATGTAAACAAGCCACACCGGATTGTAGCCGTGGACTAATTTCCATCCGTCGTCCCCCATGCGCACTCTCAAACACACTCTCATTCATCCGGGCCTGTTGTACATGTTTTTAGTGGTAGGGCAAACCTGAGCACCCGGAGGAAACCTACGCAGAGAACATGCAAACTCCACACAGAAAGGCCCCGTACCAGGTGGGAATCGAATCTGGACCTTCTAGCTGTGAAGCACAAGCGCTAACCACTGTACTACCGTGCCACCACCGTGTTGTGAGCTTGTGTTGCAACAAGGAATGCTCCATGGCCTTGGCTTTGTGCTGCCTCTAGCTGCTCATATGCGGTCTTGTATTCGGACTGGGGAGGCTTATGTAAGTCCGTTAGAGCTTGTGCTGAATTGGAGGATGTGTAATTTAAACGTGCGCTCACTCGTCTCTCTGCGCCTCTGCCTGCTCTGCACTCGATACCTGGACACGTCACTGAGCCATGTGAACCTTTTATCAGCTTTTTGTTCTCACTGGACTCAGTAATTAATGTGGGAATTTGAGCACATGAATGAGACCCTCTCCCCATGGGGCAAACTTGGGTCTTAATTAGCAAAGGTAACGGTGTCCTGAGACATCAATGTGATCAGAGGAACTACAAGGAGATTGTAGAGTAGAGTGTGCCTCCAGAATTACAATAGATCATGTTTCTTTTTCTAACTCAGCAGTGCTATTGATGTGTATTATTCACTTAAATCCACTTAAGCCTGAGATTACTGGACCCTTTCAGAGCTATTCATTTGCTGACATTGTAATTGCATTACAATTGTTATCTGCAAATTGACTGTGAAGGGCATCCATAACAAAAAAATATTGGACAGTCATCATTTATTAATACTGCAGACAGAGTCCGCTTTGCTTCACCTGGGCAGTGGAAAAGACAGCCTTAGGTGAACTCTCTTTCTAATCTCATTATGCCAATACCCGTTGTGTGTTTTATGCAGAAATAAGCATCGAGATTTAGAATTTTGCTCAGTCAGCACAACAATAAAGCTTCACAGTAAGGGAAACCAGCCTTTTCAGTGCACAAGTGAAAAAAGTTAAAACTTAGTTTCTGTGAATCACAGTAAAGTGGTAGAAACAGGAGCTTTAGGCTGAAAGTGATTGATGAAGGCACTCCCAGCCCGGAACCAAAATGAATCTAATTCTTTTTGTGACACAGGAGACTGTGGAGAGCTCCTCTGTGGCAATAAAAGACAGAATTACCAGAAAGCTTGTGAATGTATAATGTTCTGTTTTCCTTTCCGCCGTTTACTTTTAGAGAGTGTAAACCAGGCTAGGTGCAGAAGAACCTTGACGGGCTCCACAAAGAAATGGGTCTTCAATCAATTGAACTGAAAAAGCCCTTAGTAAGTATAGTCTCGACAACAGCCCTTTCTGCGGATGTCCCAAGAGCGTCAGGCGAGACACAATTCAATTAGAAAGTGTATCATTTTAATGGATTGTCTGTTTCAACACGTTTTTGTGAAATATCTCAATGTGTTAGAATTATATTTTTTTTTACAGAAAATCTGGATGGATAATTTGCAAGGTTGTTCCCACTCCTTTCCAAGCATTGATTTTGTCAGCTGCTTTGCTACACTGTAATTTATCACCATCAAGAGGGAGCTATTATTGATTAAAAGCACTCATTAGGCCATTTTATCTGAATTAATAAATTACAATTACCATTATTACCTAATTCGATCTTAAACTGGCAGCTGTAGAAAGGGCATTATGGGCAGCACTGATCTTGCGTGTTTATGCCTGATGTTTAATAGCTTTATTTAAGCACCTTTTCTTTTTCACTGGATTCTAGTGCGATAAATGAAAAGACAAGAATACTCTGCTCACACACTTCTTCCTCTTATAAGGTTGTTATTCGTATGTGAAAGTACATTGTATTCTGGTATATTGTGGTCAACAGTACAGTGAAGTTCCTTTTAGAACATAAGTTTACATCCATGATGAAATTGGTTACATAAACATCATTATCATTCCTTATTGCACTCTCAGATTTAAAGCTCCAGCGCACCAAGGGCAACTGTGTGGCCATACCGCCTTTGTTCTGCCCAATCCCGTCAGATCTTGAAAGCTAAGCAGGGAAGGGCCTGGTCGGTACTTGGATGGGAGACCGTTTGGGAACACCAGGAAGCCTAGCGAATGTAGTGAGTGAGTGGCAGGTGGTGGTCAGAGGGGCCGATGGCGCAGACTGGTTGCCTCGCTTCCGTCAGTCTACCCCAGGGCAGCTGTGGCTACATGAGAAACTTGGTAATACAGGCTTGTAAAGCGCAACACAAGTGTAGTGGCTATTTGTCCATAAACTTAAACAAAACAAATAATGGCAAATTTCTCAAATGGCCACTACGTCATGGTTAGGCTTTACGCAGGTTAGAGATACCAAAATCAATTCATGTCCATACCAAAAATTACGTTTGAGGAGGTTTATTCACACATGGAAAGCAAGCTCACAGACATTTTCTGCTGCCTCTCTTATGCTGGTAAAAAACCATATGTCCTCGCCACCTGAGGTCCCTCCCACCTTGACCTACTTATGCAAATGAACATAACACCATGTGACCAATAAACAACAATGTAAATGCAAAATAAAACAAATTAACTTTAGCAAGAAGGAAATAAATTAGGCTATAACTTAAGCCTGAAATAAACAAAGTGCAAAATAGCTCCAACAAGTGTAAGGCATAATTAACTGCAATTTTCTTTTAAGATGTATTTGTTAGATCCCTTTAAGACTATATCATGCCGTTTCATTGCAGCTGCATCAGAAACGGGGATGGCTGTTTACTAATCATTTGTGTTTGTGTTTTCTGTTCTGGCATAGTATTTATTGACTGCTATCATTGGGTTCGCTTCTGTATGTTCAGTTATCATGGGATTTGAAGATCAAGAGAAAGATGAAAGTGGTGCCACCATGTTTGGGCTTGTTCAGACCCACTGTGGGCCAGTGCTGTCATCAGTGCACTCCAGACAGCCTTGTGCGTAACCAGTTTAACATTTTCTTTTAGATGTTCTGCCCTTTTTTTTTAACCCTTATGCATTTCCATATCGGTTTCAGCGCAAAAAGTTTGAACAGAATTCTTTGAGTGGTTTCCGTGACATTTTGCACATCAACGAGAAACACACCAGGTACAGCTTCTTCTCTCCGTACTGTACATGCGTATACTGATCAGCACAGACTTTACCTTGTCAGCTCCTCGTGTGTGTTTTACGTAGGTATCGAGGATGGCTCGTTCGAAGGATGTGCTGCATTCTGTTTGTGAGTGGGTGCAAAGTTTTCCCAAGTCTTGCTACCAACCGAGTGGAGCGAGTGTGTCAGAGCAACAGGTACCCGCGGCACTGAAAGAAGTGCAAAAGAGAGACACTTATTGTTAAATAGATGGGGATTGAACGATGCAACCGCGTCAATATTAACCCGCTGACGTGTTGTAGCTGCAGGGTAAAGCGGCACCAGCAGCGACATGAACATGGTGTAAGACGTACATGTGAATGACGTCAGTACTATGCAGAGGGGACATGATTATAACATTCTAAAAACCGTACTTGAGAATTTGATTATAAATGAAAGAATTCACGAAACCTCTCTATTTTTGTCACTATGTTTACAGTTAGCCTCCATTTTTTCTCCCTTAGCCTTTATGTAACCCTTTCACTTTAGCTTGGTCTTGTTCATGTGTTGCACAAAGAGGTCTTCATGATGAGTGTACACTGCTGTCCTGTGACTATGTCTTCAAGGGTCAAGGAGGCTCTGACTGCGCAGCCTCGGGCAGCGCAGGAAAGGGACGACCAGCACAGTCGCCTCCCCACTTTCCTCCCCCTCATCAACACCTGCATTTCCTCTGGCCTGATACGGTACGTGTGTGCGTGACATAATCTGGCTCCCAGTGGCGTGTCCATGCTTTTTATCTCTGCGGTGGTCAAGTGGGGACACATTGTTCTAATGTGATAATGTGACGCCAGGCCAGCCCCATGTCTTGAAAGCCTTAGACACTTGTCATTTTCTCATATTTGCAAAGTTACATTAAATTAACATGTTTTCATCTCCCAGTATAATCCCTCAGCTTCCTGGCTAAGGCAAATCAGGGAGCCCTGTCTAGACATGTGGCCACACCGCCTTTGCTCTGCCCAATCCCGTCAGACCTTGGAAGCTAAGCAGGGAAGGGCCTGGTCGGTCCTTGGATGGGAGACCGTTTGGTAACACCAGGAAGCCTAGCGAATTTAGTGTGTGAGTGAGTGGTTGGGGGTAGTCGGCGGGGCTGATGGCGCAGACTGGCTGCCTCGCTTCTGTCAGTCTACCCCAGGGCATTTGTGGCTACAATAGTAGCTTACCACCACCAAGTATGGAGTGAATGAATAGTGCAATGTAAATCGTCTTTGAGTGTCCAAAAAAGCGCTATATAAAACGTATTATTATTCTTAGACACACCCCTACTTAATAATAATAATGCCTTTTACAAGTCTGTATTACCAAGTTTTTCTCAAAGCGCTACACTGTCGTTATTATTCATTCACTCCATACTCTGTGGTGAATTTGATTTATTGCCCAGCCATATTCAAAAGTAACAGAACAATTGTACAAAAGCTAAAGTGCATCAATCAAGTCATGGATTCAAATCGACTAATCTCTATGATGCACCTTCAGCCAGAGAACACTGGCTCAGCCTTCGACTAATTCTTTATCTTTATCAAGGGGAAACCATTTGGCATCAGGATGTTTTGTGACCCATTGTCAGTCATCAATGCCAAATCCAACCTTTTTGGAGAATTGTTTATAGTCACACTTACTTCATCTCCTCTTTTTCGCTATAGCTGCAGAAAAATACTCTGCTCACTCTATTCCTTAAGGCTAACCTCTCATGTGGTCTGTAGCTCAGTGAAGACTTTGCAAACAGCATTCAATATTTACAAAATCCATTAGCTCACAATAGAAGCTATGTATGTCTTCTACAAATGGTTATAACTATATTCAAGTTTTATAATGGCCTTGCATGTTTGTTTTGTCTGTAACTCTCTCTCACTCCTCTCCCATCTGTCTTTCCTTCTGTGCTCTCTTGTTCTGATTCACTCAAATGTCGTCTCACTTTACTACCACTTTTTATCAATGAACTGCTTTGTCCCTTGGCATCATTGCCGTGGGTCTTCTTTTCCCCAAGGTACGATCTCCATCTATCCAATTTCCACAGATAGCTGTCCCTAAGCCTCTACTATCTGCTTTTGTTTAGATTCGTGGGCTGGCTATTTTTGAAGATGTTTGCCGCTGTTTTTGGGAAAATCCAAGTTAACCTCAACCATCTGCTGACTTTGCACAAAGCCTCACAAGACGTACGAACATTCGCACCAACACAAACCCATCCTGTGAGCCGTTCCGGAAACAAACTTCTTCAAACTTTGTACTCCCAAAACAGATTTCCCAGTAGTTGCAGTAAATTTTCTGCTTGGGTATCTTGGTGAACTTTCATTAGCCTTTTGTAATATTTTAATCATTTCTGAGTATTTTTCCGTGTACATCAATTACACGGTTGACTGAATAAAGAATCCAGTGAACTGATCTTAAATTCCCTAGTGTCATTAATCCAGCTTCATCAGGCCCGATATTGGTCTATTTGCTTTAGCCTTTTAAATACAAATTGATGAATTGGCTTAACCCCTAGCCTGGCCAGCCAATGCTACATGCTTTTCCATTTCTTTACAAAGACAAAATAATATGCGGTTTAATAGCTGTCCTGAACAGTTGGAGCTGATATGCCAATTGCTCTTTCATCCAGGGACCGCCACTCGTGTATGTTTACATGCATCAGAGTGACATGGACTGTGCACTCATCCCGTTGGCCCTTTTCTGTCACAGCCTCAGAGTCCCATACACACTTTGTCCTTTCAAGATCAACAACCGTCTGCTGAGGTATCGACAAGACCGTATTTTTAACATACATTTCTGTGTTCTGTGTTTACCTATCAAGGAACAATTTTTTTTTTCTTTATCTTGAAGAACAATTCTTCAGAAAATTGGAGTGGTCTGTCTTCTGAATGGTGGACTGACTGAGCAGGAGATTGAGAAGGACCGTCTGTACGCGGCTGTGGTGACCTCTGTAAGTGTATTTTGCATTCATTTAATTTGAATGCAAATTAAATTACTTGCTTTGGTGAAGTGATGCGAAGACACCAAAAGAGGTTTAACTAAGCAGCCATCGTTTTCCCATACCATCTCTACCGTAGCTCATTTTATAGCATATACAGAAGCATTGGGATATTCTAGCAGTACACAATGCCAGGCTTGGTATTGTGTACTGCTAGAATAAACGCATACAACAACAATATGCAACAGGAAACATGAACTGATTGAGTCACTTTATGGTTGACGGCGCTGATGTGAGTTATATTGGCCATGCGTGAGAAAGCAGCCTTGTTCATGGATTGTATTTCACTCTTAATAGACCTTTATTGTTTATTGAGTGTAGGCCTGTTTAGCTGCAGTTCATTGCTAATTTAATCATCCTTGACTGTAAGGGGAACAGCACTTGAAGCCATGGAAGTCTCTGAATGTCATGTCAAGTGCCCTTTGTCCTCTTTTATTTATGCAGTTCATCTTTTTACTCTTCCTTGTTCAATTTTACAGCATCTCAATATTCTAGTCACACTTATTTCTGTTTTTTCTAGTGTGTATTTATCAAATGCTAGGCAAGCATTCATTTCTGATTAAATGCACATTTTGAAGCCTTAGATGGCTGTTGAATGTTGATATCTGTTTGTTCCCTTCCCTCTCTCTCAGCTGGTACGTGAGCTGCTACATGAGGGCCAAGCAATCAGTGTTGCTGTGTCAGCTGAGTCTGGCCAAGGTGGCCAGTGGCTGGCTTGCATCAGACAGCTGATCAAAGAGGGAGCTGTGCCCGATGTTAGCCTGGTTCCTGTGGGCATCTCGTACAACTGTGTGCCCCCGGCTAAACCACAGGTGATGTGTGCCTAAACTCGCACCCTTTACAAGATCAACAATTTAACGTTTTTGTTTGTTTCCTTATTGGTTGCTTTATTTATTCTTTTGCTGAAAAATCAAAACTCTAAATTAGTCTTTACCCCATGAGGCATGATACCAATGACTATTTGGTTTAATCATTCAAACAATGGTCATTGGATAGTTAATTGCATGCTTAGACACTCTGCAGATATGCCCATTTATCCAAGGTGTTGGCTGTATTTGCTAATAGCGATCCAAACCATTGCGCACGCTGTACGTGAGCTTGGGAGTGTTGGGGTGTTGGAAGAAGCAGCTGTTCTGTCCGGGTGGTGTGAGTGAGGAGCCGAGCTTTGGACCTAAACCCAGTTGGTCAGATTTATGTCCAGAGATGAGTCAATTAAAGCACAGTACAGCGGGATCATTCCTGTTTCCTGTTTAAAAGGCTTCAGCGCCAGTACGCATACGTGCACAGGTACGAGCGTTCACGAGCGCGCACGTATATGCCACAAGTCGCATATGTTTTTCACAAATATAGTGATAAGTTGCCCATTTCATTCTAATCTTTCTGATGAAACTAAAGTTCAATTGAACTATTTAAAAAGTGACCAAACATGACTTCCTCAAACTGGCTTTCCCTCGCTTGCCTCTCCTCGTCTCTCAGTAGTGTTTTTGAAAAGTACGTACCTCGTACGGCAGCTATATAGTTTGCGTGGAGGAGTGCAATGTTTCACGTTCAGTTTGTTTACTATAAATACTACCTTTGGCGCAGAGGAGCAGCTACGCAAAGTTTTGGCCTCATTATGTGCGCAGCAAGTTTGATAAATGATGCCCCTGGTGCAGTGCGTGTGCTCTCATGTTAAAACATGGACAGAATCCTGTTGCTTATAGACAAGTGCACTAGATAGTCCGAGGTTGACGGTACTCATTATAGATTGTGTTCATTAGTGGTATTGCTGTTGTAATGCTTTCCTTGGAAAGACTTCATTATGTTGTTATTGCCATCTCAGTTTTTGTAATCCTTTTATAACATAGCGTGTTTCTCTTTGAAGATTGGCCTGAGCGCTGTGGTAAAGTGCATGCTGTCTCTCCTCTGGAGGAAGTCAGAGGGAAGCGTTCGTGTAGACTTGGCCCAGCCTTTCTCTCTGAAGGTAAACCATAAAAGGATCTAAGGATATTTACATTGCTGTATCTTTCCTGGATCACATTTTAATGTTAGGACTGAGGCCTGCTTGTTTGCATAGGAGTCGGTTGAGTCTCCTCTTAATGGTGGTGTTGTTCTTATTATGTACTGAACGTTACGAATTATTATTATTTTTGTTTTAGGAAATGTGTGAATCTGGGAGGTGCAGAGTAGATGACTGGCTCCCTCTGCAGGACCTGTTGCAGCCCGTTATCCTAAACTACAGGTAACTATTCCGTTCATACACAAAGGCCACATTGTATTGTTAGTAAATAGGGTTGATGAGGAGATCACTTTATGTATGTCATTTATTTATCTGAAAAGTTTTTTGTCTTGCACCATAGAAACTTTTCTCCAAGCTTTAGTCTGGAACCGATGCCAGTCCCTGGTGAGAGTTCATCCACTTAAACTTGGTCCAATTACAAACAACATTAGACTGTCTGGCAGTGAAAAAGATAACAGACACAAATAACATCCTCCCTCAATCTCTGCTTGGCTTCTGTTTGCGAAAGTGGCTTCTCTCTGTGTGTTTAATTCTTTTGAGCTGGAAGCAAATAGTGCAAGTCGAAGAGAAGGCGGTTCATTAGCTGTTTGACATGTAAATGAGCATCAACATAATCATCTTCACTGATCTGTTTTCATTTTGTTGCCCAGATGTGAAGTTTCAGTGCTTTTTGTGCATGAAATCTGGCAGCTTGGGATCAACATGCCTGTCAATTTTCAGAAATCATCATAATCACATTTTACGTGGTTTTATCCATAGAGAAATTAAAGGAGAGACATTTATGGAGCCTTAATGTAACTTGATGGCATCCTATTACTCCCACTTGTTTTTTTCTGTCTTCCAAGATTTGAAAGTGCACATGGACGGAGGAGGATGTCATGGCTTCTGCCTTTTCATTTTTCATCTGAGTCTCGTCCAGAGGAAGACCTTAACATTGCCATCATCCTTCACCTCCTTCACTGTAGGTCTGATTATGCAGCTCTGCTGAATCATAAACAACTACCGATGAGCTGCTCTTCACAGAATGAAAATATTGGTACATAAATATGGTATGCCTGCTCTTTTACTTTTTAGCCATCACTTACTGCACATCTGTGATGTCCACCAGCGTTATATCCTGTCTTTTGATGCATCGACACCGCACGGTATGTTTACAGTGTGATCAGCAAATATTCAAACCCTTCTTTTTATTCTTCTGTCATTATGTTGAATTCTAATAGGTTGACTGTTTTAAATCCTTTACAGTCTTTAAGTCTGCACCCTGGCTTTTATAAAGACTTACATATTCTTATATGAATAGTATAGTATGTGCCACAGGCATCAGAATGGACTCGGTTGGTCAAAAAAATAAAAGAAATAAAGTCTTAATTCTAATTTTTTTACCACTATACTCGTATCATATCGAAGGCATATTTTTTATGCAGTTTAAAAGGAAAACACGAAAACACCTGCAGTTGTCATACTGGGGGTCGTGACTAATAAAGGTTGAGAAGTGCTCTAAATAATTACAAAAATCTACTCATCGGTGGCGACAGTTGATAGTCGTCTCATGATCGGAAGGTCGCGGGTTCGAATCCCAGCTCCCACAAATGCACACGGTCGTTGTGTCTTTGGGCAAGACACTTCACCCTACTTGCCTCCAGTGTCTACTTATATTGGTGTATGAATGAGAGAGTGAATGGGTGACTGGTTCCTTACTGTAAAGCGCTTTGGGCCTGTTAAAGGTAGAAAAGCGCTATATAAGTCGAGTCCATTTACCATTTTACTTAATGTAAAAAAAATCGGTTCCGAACAGAAAAAAATAAAAAAAAATCAGTGCCACAATTATTGGCACTCTTTTTTTTGTGAGTGCTTTGTGCTGCTTCCTTTGGCCGAGAGAACAGCTCTGAATCTCCTCCAATAACTGCTGCTGGAGGTAACAAAAGCATAATTTTGAGATCATTCCTCAACACAAAATCTCTGTACATATTCTGCGTTCAAACAAATAGTGGCAAAGAAGATGCTGGTTTCACTTGTGTGGGCATCCAGAAGTTCCTGGCTTCAATTCTCAGATCGGTCAGATCATTTCTGACTAGAGTTTGCATGTTCTCCCCGTGCTTATGTAGGTTTCCTCTGTGTACTTTGAGTTCCTCTACCTATAAAAATGGCTACAATCTGGCCTGGTTTGTTTCCATGCATCGAGTAATTTGCTGCCCAGAAAAAAATTAATGAATAAATATATTTATCAGTGGAGCCACTATTTCTGGAGGGCACTCCACATACGAGCTACTTAACAAAATGAGCCTTCTTCATAGTTTATTACTGTGTGATTGACTCTTGCCCACGTGTCTATTTTATGAGACTGGATGGCGTTGATGAGACTGATATTGGCTCTCTCTCCTTCGCTGCAGGGTGTAAAGTTGTCAGTCTTGTGTCGTGACGTCTCGTGGCTCACCGAGGAGCTCTTGTTCCGGAACAAAGACGTTGGCTTTGGGGGTAGTCTTCCCAGAGTCGTCCACTATTCCCTCAGTTTGCTCGCCCCGCACCTTATCATAGCTGCAGCCCCATCAAGGTTTGTTTGTCTGTGATTAGAGGAGGGGAGACAAATGATATAGCTTTTTTCAGTGTGTGACTCTCCACTTGATTTATTTTAGGAAAGACCCGATGATTGTGCCACGGCCGTCTCCTGCAGCCACCAATCATCTCACACTCCAGGCCCAGACTGTCACTCACGCCTTTATACTTGAAGCTGTTGGCGGTGAGTTGCATTTCTGCTGTCGCCTTTATCTCACATACATGCTCTGGCACAGTCTGTGGCGTCTCGCCTTTTCGCAGTCTTGGTGGTGGTACAAAGATAGTTCTTAATTGCCCTGAGTGGGAAATATGCGAGCTTCAGAACAAAGAGAAATAATTTCTAGATGTGTTGCATAAATGCAAAAATCCAATGTGAGGACTGAGGAAAAACAAAGTCAACAATACTCCCAGTATGAAAGCTTCCATTCTTATTATCCAGCATTCACACTGGTCAACATACACATTAAATCAATGGTAGTTATCTCTTGGATCAATTGCTACATCTCCCTGAAAAGTGTTTTGAAGGATGAAAAGGTAAGAAAAATAAAGTGTGAGGAATTCCCAATTGGCTTGACTGAATTCAGTTTTAGAACCAACACATGAGCTTACTTCATTGTTTTTGCGAGAACTCATTTTACCTTGAGTTGAGGATCTCCCGGTACATCGGTGACTGATGTGGAAAGGAGTAATTTATGTGCTCAGTTTTAGTCTCCCCAGCAGCAAAGCAAATGGCGGCACTTCATATCAAAACACACTGGGGTAAAATACGAGTCCTATTATGTCTCAGTTGTCAGCGGACGCAAAATAAAAGGCGGCATTTTGAAGTGAGGGAGGTTTTATGCCCCTTACAAAAAAGGACTTTGTTTCTGCGTGATTCATTGTTTCGCTGTGATTTGTTTTGGTTCCTTAGGATGAGGAGCTTGTGGGCAGTGGGCTGTGGACAACTGAAAGCCATTATGCAGTAGATTAAAAAAACTCCTCTGTGCGTGATAAAATACAAAATGAAAATAGTCACGCCGTCATTAGCGTTGCCCGCAGTGCACTGGCATACAACTTTGTACAAGTCGTGACTGTCCACCTGCGCGCTACTTTGTGTTTTATTTTCCCCTTCAGCCTGTGCGGTGTCGGCCATGCTGAGCGATGTGGCGGGCAGCGGGGTTAGCAGCCGCGTCAGGAGCAACGGAGTGGACGGAGAGGAGGTCAAAGGTGACATGGAGTTTGACGTGGCTTTGTGCCAAACGGAGCTGACCGACAGAGCCCTGAAGCTATGCCATCTCCTGCCTCCAGGTTTTACCCCAGTGCGTTTGAATTCACATCACACACACACACACACACACACCCAGCGCTCCTCAATGAGTGGACGTTTGACAGACAAAATATTCATCCTGCACTTCTGCTGTCAGGCCGTCTCCTCGCTCTGGCTTTTCATATTGTGAGCTGGAGACACGTGACCCATACGCTCCAAATTGTAACCGCAAATACAAGCCCTTTCTGTTTCTCTACCTTTCAGTGCTACAATCTTTTCTGGTGGAGTGTGCATGCGGCCCACTCTTTGTAGGATAATGCATCTTGCATTTCCGCCCGGCTCTACCTTTCCTCTTTGTTATCATTCCTACATCCTTTTCTACACTGACGGATATTTTTTTTTTCTTTCTGGCGGCTGTCTTCTGCCATTATTGTGTGTGCTTTAACCTTGCTCTAGTGCTGAACTTATCTATTGCCTTTTTTCTCTTTTTTCCCCCACAGCCCTGTCAGTCTGCCCACAGTTTTGCTTTGGATGCAGTTGACAGTCTGGTACGCTGTGGCATATTGATCATGGAAGAGGTAAAGGCCCTTTGTTAAACCCGCTAAACAGGGGGCGTTATGCTTTTTTTGAAGGTATTTGGTAATGATCTGCGCTGCTGTTTAAGTAAATGAAAAACAAGTCAGTGTGCCTGTAGTGAAGGTATGGCGAGTGTCTTTAATTTGATTTGAGATGAGAGGATTAATCTTAGCAAGAGCTCGAAAGGTGAGGGATGCCTTTCTGGGCTACGTAGGACCTCGGTAAGAAAAAAGAATGAGCTTTTTGGGAGCTGTCGTCGCGCCACTGGAGAAGATTCAAAGATTACTCAAAGATGCTCAAGTGGGTCAAAACACAGCTCCAGTTTTTGATGAGAAAACAACACTGTAACATGGTAAAAAGCTCTAAAAAAGTCCATAATAATAATAATAAAAAGTCCACATTGAAAACTCAAACCTTTGGCAAAGAGACTTTAATAAATAACTGACAAAGATTTAGAAAAGTTTAAGTCTTATCATTTAAGCTCTAACATTTTAAGAGTGCAAAATGTAACAATATTTATATAATAATATATAATATACTTGTGTAGGTTCCCAGAGATGCTCCTATTTGCGATGTGTGGAAACGAGATGGCACTTTTTCATGGACCACCAGCGATGACCCGTACAACAGTGACTCTGACTGTGGAGAGCTCGAGCCGCGCTCCTTCAAGGTACAAAAGAAACCTGCTAATGTTCGTCCTGTGGTTTTCACACGACTCGTATAACACACCTGCGCTTATGTGGAAGGAACAGCATCTAACTACTATTGTACCCCAGGGGAAATTTCCAAGTTGGTAACAAAGCTAGGATTGACTGGAATCATTGTGCTGATTGTACATTGCCCTGTTACTGGCTCCAACCACATTAATGAAATATTAATACTTGCAGGCCAGGGGTGGGAACTTATAAGTTTACTTCTTCCCAGTCCTTTTAGAGTTCATGTACTGCATTATATGAAAGCGGGTTATAATGTCGTGAATGCATATTTATGTAATGTACATTGAACTCGGAATAAATAAACAATCAAATCAAAAGCAAGAATAGGCTGCATATGGACTTTGTAAAAGCTGTGGATGTGTAATGTGAATAATCTTTTAGTGTAGCTTCTGGACTGACCTGCAAGTGCTCATGCCAGTTGATAGATGTTGAACCATTGATTTAAAATGGCTTAGAGTAAAGATCTTCAATGTGGGTTTCGTGACCCCCAGCGGGGCCGCGGAGATTCAGCTGGGGGTCTCGAAATCCTTTGCCATTTGTTCGTTCTGTATTTCATATTCGTCTGTAAAAGTCACATTACACAACTGTATCAGACGTCTAATTTTTTTTCCAACTACGATATTTCACTGGAGTAAACAAACAATATGATGTGTGGAATGTCCCTACACTGACCATCTCACGGTCAGTGTAGGGACCTTGACATGAAAAACACTGAAGACCCTGGCTTTATAGGGTAATAAAAGCCGGAAAAAGACAAACAAACCCCATCTTGAATATTTAGGATTCATGCAGGCTTCTTCCCTCACTCACATTATCCAGTGAATAGTAATAACTGATGCCCACTTAAATGCATTTCTCTTTTTAGCCTGAAAGAGCGTATTTTTTAGCAATTATTTGGCTGATCTCCGTCTCTTCCTTTATCAGTCTGTCCTCGTTTTACTCTGCTGGATACGCAATGTTTAGCACTTAGAAAGCCCGAAAAGGCTGAAGCACTTTGAAACAAACTGTTCAGAATATTTTCCATCCAATCCACTGTGGTTTCAGAAACAGAGCAGATGATGATGATGACTTAGAGTAGGTATAGTGAAATATGAATAGAGAATGTTCTTTTTATGTTTTATGAAAGACCGCTGTGTAGGCGCTTATGCGTCATACACATTATTGACTGAGTTTTGACTGAAGAAACCTCATACTTTAAGACTTCTGAGCACAACTTTTAGCGATGAAAGTTCACCAAAATGTCTGAACTAAAAGTAAGCTCTCATAGGGCAGTGTAATCTCCAGTCAGAACATTTGTACTGGAGCATTTGAAGTAGTATTTAAACTTTTATATGCTGCCTTTAAACTTTTATATGCTGATTCTCTTTACTCCATACACGCACGCTGCCTTAACTGCACTCATAAAATTAAAAGGTGTAGAAAAACTGTAAAAAAAAATCTCAATTGACTTAGTAGTTAGTTAGTAGTTACAATTCATTTTATAATACACTGTTGAGTATTTAAGAAGACAATAAAATGGTTGGTAAGGAATGCTTGGTCTCTTGTTGTAGATAACGCAGCCGAACCAGTGTCCGGAGATGCTGTTCTTCCTCTGCAGTATGTTGTCTGGATTTCTGAGATCCCTGTGCTGGGCCACCTCAGCCCTGGAGAACCTGCTCTCGCCTCTGCCTGGTTAGTTTCATCCTTTACGGCCCATAAGAAATGTATTCAACACTTGTGGCTGGAATGAGGACTGTGTGAAAGGCAATGGAAATAAATATAGGCTAATCCCCATAATCGCTGAAATGTTTTTCTAGGATTGTTTTACACATCCGCCGGCGCTCTCTGGCCCACTGTTCCTTTGAGACGTAAAGAAAACAGGAAACTCACAATGACGGTTTCATTTTCTAGTGGCCTTAAGGAAAAACAAGCACCAAGTAACTGTTCGCACCAAGTACAATTTAATGAAATACTTCACCTTCCAAGTGTTGCCGGGCTTAAATGCATTACTAAAGCCTTATTTGAATTATACTTAAACTATAATGGATAAAATTAAAAATGAACTTGACCCTGAGTACCAACTGAGGAAAGTATCAACGGTTTGAGATCCACTGCTCTATATTTATTGATATCCTTGGCTTGAATGACCAGAAGAGGGCAGTAGAGAGCAGTTCTGCAGTGGTATTTTGAACAAGTTCCCACAAAAAAGTAAACAATACATGTTTTTGATGAGTAAACGGGCAAACTGGATTTAGGACAAGTATGAGATGCTTTCAGATCACTGAGAGACCGCTGCACAGATTAAAGCAATATTTCATGCATGAATGAAAGAAAACAGCTATGTGTATGTTTTTGATTCAGGAATGACTATAGAAAACGAATGATACACAGAAGCGTAGGATAGGATTGAACTCCACATCTCAACCGTGTGATTGATTTGTATCAAGATTGTAATGCACACCTCTCATCATGTCTTTCTCCTCCCAGAGGCAGAATTTAAGACTAGACTACACTGTCAACTGTTTGAAATGGCGAAAAAGAAGAAAAGGCACTATGGTAAGGAAGAAGTCACAGGGCACTCGAGTCTAGGAACATTTATTGTTGTGTAGAAAAGGAACATTTTTCATACTGAATTACTTCAACTCTACAGAAAGAACTGTTCACCCATGGTCCACTCCTACTGTATGCTACAAATCAAACTATATAATGGTCTCATATAATCACATGATAATAAGCTTCAAAATGTTATTCTGGCATGTCTGTCTAAAAGACGTGCCCAGGGTTTGTTCTACTCTGACTGGATTTCATCTTTATTGGAGACATGATCTTGTGATTCATGTGTGCCTCTGTGCTGTATTTCACAGAGAGCTGCTCGGAGGAGGCTACACGCACTGCAGTGAGAACACTAATAGACCTGGGGGTGAGTGACAGCCTCTGAGCACACGTTTCTCTCAATCTGTCTGCCCAGAATTACAATTCAAATAATACAAGGTGAAAGCACAGACCAACTTTGAAAGTTAAGTTTTAAACGGCTGTGCTTCTCAGGCAGCCGCCGGGCACCTTTTAATGGCCAAATTACTGTTAATGGTCAATTACTAACAGCATTGTCTATGTTTTTTCTGGATTCTAATGGTGAGTAAGAGACTAGTAAAAGAAAAAGTATTCATTTATTTCCGAACCACTGGAATTGCAAGAGGGGCACAGAGCTTTGTCTGGTCAAAGGGTCAGGTGTATTATTTGAGCAAATAAAATGGAAAAAGATCATCACAAATCCCTAGGGGCTGCATGTGCAGAAAAGACTCCAAATTGTTTGAAATAAACTAATTGGCTATTATTTCATGTAGTTTCAGAAAGGGGGCTCGTTAAAAAAAGAAAAAAGATCAGAAACAAAATCATTGACTCCATAAAGACCCATTCATTCCTTTGTGTGAGCTCGGCTGATTTTAGTAGCAGTTGAGTAAAAACTGTCTGGTTGAGGTAAGGCTAGAGTATTTATGCTGTATTTTGTAATGAGTAACCTCCTAAAGCTTCATGGGCTGAAGAAGAAGAAGAGTTAAGCCAACTTTGAAAAGTGTAGTTCACTTCAGGCTTGGGTTTCTGCAGCTTATTTCACACATGAATGTGCATTATTTGTGACCTCTGATATAAGAACCGCTGTTGTCTGCGCCCCACAGCGCTCCCACAGTGCTCGTTTTCCATTTCAAATCAATTCAAACTACATATGCCTCCCATATGATCTGGCAGCCCCCAGTAGAGACTGCTCTAATATATTGTTTATTAATTAATTTGCCAAATTGGTTATTATACACTCACATCTTTCTATTTCACCAATGAGTAATCTGGATTTCTCAAAGAAGTGAGTTTGTTTTTGTAATACCACACTAGACCTACTTTGATCATGTGGTTCATACAGAGAAGTAGGTGAAGGGTATGATTGTTGATATTTCCGACAGATTAAGCATGTTTTGAGTTTGATTTTATTGTTTCATCCCCCCTTGATATCTAAAACTAATAAACGGTCTGGATACACTCTATTCCCACATAAATAAATGTTGTCAAAGAAAAGGCACTGTGTACCGTCTTATGATGCTGCGTTAATATTCACGTTAGGTTCTTTTGGAGAAGCAGGAGGAAGGAGGCGTTTTCCTCAGCGTCAGCCCTTTGTTCCACTCGTCAGAAAACAGACAGAAACTGCACCGCTTCATCTCCCAGTACCTCTGCAATTACCACGGTTAACAAAGCAGCAGACTCAAAACCTGAACACCATTGTTAAGTTTTGCCTCATATTTGTTTGTGTTGGAGACGTCCCGATCAATATGAAAGGTGTATGCTGAGTCAGGAGGCGATGTCTTTGCGTGACGTGAATTTTTGTAATGATGACACATTGAATTTAAGTTTGTTTACTAATAACATTAGCATAAATCCACAGGAGATGAAGATTATGAATCTGTGTAATCAGTTGTAGAGGCACTCTTTAGGAGAGCAGCATTTTGAGTTTTTCACTGTTTATTATTCTCTTATATTTGCGCTAGAAAACAAGGCATTGGTTTTGAGTTCATCACAGAAATGTAATGTTCAGCTTTAATTACATTAAACACATTTAATTGACCTGTCCCTCATGTATTCATTGAGTGTGCACTTGTAAATTGTAATGTTCATTCGTGTCTCTATTTGGTCATAGTGCATATTGAATATGAACTTGGAAAAAGTAGAGGGCTCTGCTGAGTCATCTTTCAGCCTCTGGTAAGTTTCTTGGACAGACAGATGTCCTTTTTATGCTCCCGAGTTAGGGGTGCAATTTTCTTTAAAGAATCCCATTTCTGCAGCTTCACTGCCACCTAGTGTTGGCTTATTCAGTGTAGGACTACACAGTATAAAGCTCTACTGATTTGACATTGGGACCAACCACATCAGGATGACGAGCACTTTCTTGCAATTCGAAGTACTGTATTTTCCTACAGATGAAAGGGATGAAAGCAGTTGTTTTAACAGATACTTTATTCACTCGATAAAGAAACGTTCACTTGGTCCTGACCCACCAACCACTGGTGTAAAGATAAGAGTGAAGTCACAAAACCCTAATAAATCAGATAGGCATCTAAACCGCTCTGTAAATGATTGACTTATTTGTCCATCCAAGTATTGTAGCACATTCGTCAAGGTTAGTGAAGGCGCCTTGTGGAGATGCTGCTTTTATCAAGCAGGCATCAACTGGACTGAAATTCTTGATAGCGTTTCTTCATACTTCAGGTTGTCCCAGAGGACATCTTTATATACTGGGGTCAGATCACCTTATTTATGATTGAACCCAACTGGTCTATTTGACACTCCACGACATCTCCTCTCTGAAACAACATTTTTCATTAAAAAAATGTGCTTGCAAAACAACTGATATCACAAGATTTGCATGCGTTTTGGAAAATGACAGACCTTGAGGAAGACTGGTGGTGTCCTAAAAACTCCTACTCCGGGAGGTGTGCCAGTCAGAAAAACATCCCCAGGAGATAAAGTCATGAACCTGGTACACACATTAATAAACTAAATCAGAGAAATAATGACACTGTACGGTAAATATGGCATTATTTTTCTGTTAGAAAGGAGAACTTTAGGCCAAGTAATTGCAGTGATGTGTTTGCATATTACGTCAGTGGGGGCAAAGATATAATTTACGGAGAAAACGTTTGAGCCAAAGCATATCATTTTCATCTGTCAGTGACGAACGAGGGCTGCATATGATTGGAATCCTTGTTGACATAGATTTGTCGCTAGATATTATTTGCGTATACACACTCTGCATTGTGAAATCGCTAACAATACAATTACTGGATACACATCTCATTATGAAAATGCACCATACAGTGTGACGATACTGAATTAAAGACGACCTATACACCCGGATACATTCTGCCCAGTGGCCAACAGGTCACAAGATTGTTACAACACCGTTACTCATTCACCATAAATCAGCAATTCAGCGCGTCTTGGATTGAAGAAGCAGGAGAACTCCGAGAGCTCATTGTAACAAAGAAGGGCAGAGACTCCACCCAAAGTGCTCTAACTCCGTCTTTCCCAACCAGAGTGCCATGAGAGATCATCGTCTTGGAAAGATTAGGCCATTTCACCAGATTACCGCTCTTTCTTCAGTTGCAGCAAAAATATTTCTTTTGGATTCAATAAAACAGGCCCACACTGAGTAAGTAATTTGAGACTAAAGGGTTCATATTTAAATAAATACTTATTGTGACATTTTTGTTTGGTGGTGTGATTTGTGATTTTTCTATGCGTCTCTTGCCCATCCGAGTGGTCAAACCCATACATTTTCAGGAGGTTCTAATACAAATATTTTACCGTCTTTGTACGACTAGGTCCAGATCAAGATCTAAACTATGGATGGGCCAAACTAGCGCATATCGTTATACCGATACAACTTTTTGATCTCATGTTTTATATCGTTGTGGACACAATATAATTTGCATGCGCACTCCAGCTGATTTGGACAGATGTCACGACCACACGGAGACTAAGGACAAGCGTGAACGTGACCTAATGTTGCGCTCAGCTCCATCAGAGCAGCAGACACACTGACTACACAGGACACGGGCTTAAAAGTAAAATAAAATGAAGCATGTAAATTGCTTGAGTAGATGATATTTGTGACGAAATGAGCATGGTGCTAAACATAAGAATAAAATCTTTGAATTAATCTTCCCAATAGGCGTAAGGCTGGGATTTAGATCATGATGTAGATTTTATGCCACATCGCTCTGCCCTAATCTAAACTAAACTGGGTCTAAAAAGGATCGTAATTTAGACAAAATGTTCCATCAAAACTGGGCGTCTAAGCCGGGGGGAGAAACAAACATTGCATTCCTAAAGCACACATTGAATTATCTCTGATTGGAAATTGCAGATGACCCACCAGTGGTACACAACACGTACCACACTTCGAGAACCACTGATGTATATTATGGAAAACTATAAAGCAAAAAAAAACAGTGATACTTGTGTGACCCTTACCTTGAGACCCAGGCGACCAGCTTTTCTATCCCGAAGATCATCTGCTCCGTGCTGCTGTCCTGGACTGTTTCTCCATTTACCAGACAGCGTATGCCCAATTTATGTGGATCTGGAACATATAGATTAAAAGAGCTGGCGGCCCCTAAAGCTGCACCGCTGTGAACTACAGATGACACGCTTCACATAATTGCAGCTTGTTAACACGGTGCCGCTGACACATAAAATCACACATAATTGCACAATTTGCCGGAGTGTTTTTAATTCCACCTCTCTACCTCCGTCCTGTCCTCCCCCTTTTGCCCCGCACCTGTAATTGCATCAGTGGTTACTAAGGCAGGACCAAGAGGACAGAATGTATCAAAGGTTTTTCCCAGAAGCCATTGCTTTCCATTTCGCTTCATCTGCCAGTCCCGCGCGCTGACGTCGTTGGCGATGGTGAACCCGGCTACGTGAGAGAGAGCGTCCTCCTCCTGCACAATAAAGATGGTTAAGTGTTTTATTTTTAAGAACAGGGAAGTGAAAAGCCCAAGTAACAAACAGCTCGCCTTAATGTGCTTTCCTTTGCGGCCAATGACAAACGCCAGCTCTACCTCCCAGTCCACTTCCTTAAATTGAGCAAAGCACTGGTTTATCACAGCTAAATTTTCTCATTTGATGGGCAATTTCAAATAGTGTTTCTGAGCTGTGTCACCTGGCTCTCTGAAGGCAGTAGGATGTCGTCATAAGGACCTGTGATGGCACTGGGGAACTTGCTGAATACAATTGGTTCTTTAGGAATTGGTGCGTTTTGCTCCAGACAGTGGTCACGATAGTTCATGCCAACACACACAACCTTCTCTGGCGCCAGCACAGGAGACAGCAGCTTTATGTCTGATCGTTTCACCACACACCGACCAGAATCCAGAGCCCTGGAAGACAGAAAAAAGTAATGAAGAATTATGAGTTGGTACAGTCAGTGCACGCACGATGTAGCTTAGTGTGCCATCTATTGGTTTAATGTTGAAATACGTAATGGGGGAATAAGGAAATGAAACATTACTTAATTTCTAATAGCAGTATAGTTGTGTTACTGTTATCAGAATTGATAAAAGAAATGGCAAAAAAGAGTAACAAAATTACAGACAGTTCAATAAATTCAGTGAAAGTAGCAGCTTTGTTAGTTGAAATACAATATATTGACTGGGAGAAAATATTCTGCTCACAGCACTATGACTGTCAAGAATTACATAACTGCTTGCTTAAAACTTTTAATATACTCGTGTGGGAAAGAACGACGTGTTATGATTTTGCTCATTGTTGCAATAAATGTTCTACCTTGAAAAGTACTGGCAGATCCATGTTGGCCGAAATACAAGGTCAGTTATTAAAAAACAAACTTGATTTGCTGAAACTTGCACGTGATATCTAAGACGACGTCAGTTTGTACGTCTGAATTAGAGGCTGGACTAGTATATAATGCTGAGACAGACTTGCATAGAAGGACTTCCTTACATTGTTTTTGTTGCAACTTGTATGTGCGCTATTAATCAAATAAAAGCTTCTTCGAACGAATTCATTCTCCTGAGGTTTTTTTTCTTAATCGGACTGGAGCAAAAAAAATCACTGTCTGTTATTATGGGTTTGGGTTACCTCTGAGCGCTCTTCAGGCCCTTGTCTCCCAGCTCGAGCAGCTCTTTTATTGTGGAGGGCATAGAGGGGTCATATGCCTTCAAATCCACCACATCCAATCCTACCCCTTGCTCTACTCCCACTCGGATAACCTTCCCCATGCCATCATTGTGACTAAACTGCACCAAGCGCATGGTCACACCACTCAAGGTCCTGCACAGCTGCTTTGACGCGCGCCTCTGTGTGCAGCAAAATGCACTCCTTATGATGGGAAGTGGACACAGTGGTAGTCGCATCTGGTGAGACAGAAAGAACACAAGTAATCAATAGAATTACGTGACCTTAGACTTCTTTGTGGACGCATAGTTTTTTTTTTACACATTGATAGTGAGACTGATGATTGGTGCAGTAGCTATAGATCTATATGGGATAATGTAAATCCAGATAATTGAGCTCAAAACCTTCCAAAACATATGATGAATTAGCAAAGTAGAGTCACAGAGCACATGTGATCAAATGCCTGTCTGCGAGCTCTTGTGTTGTACAAAAAGTGTGAATTATAGGAAAATAGCAACAAAGTCATATCCATTGCCTACCAGTTTGAGCCTTATCTCTTAGTCGCAACTTTCCGAGTGATTAATCCTATACTAGCACACTGACACGGTTTTGCCCTTTGGACTGTCAATAACTAGTAGAACTTTAACGAATTTACCTTTATCGTTTAGCTTCCAAGACAGTCACGTTGGCCGTGGTAGTACTTCCGGGTCTTGCTTGTAGTCCAGATGTAACGTGGACTACAATTTAGGTTATGTGTCGATACACGAAAGACACAAATATTACTTGAGACATACAAAAGCGACATAAACGCGCGTAAATCAGTTTTTATTTTGTATTATTATTATTATTTTTACATCAAAATAAGTGAAGCTGCGGCGCTCACACGCTGGTCATGTGACCTGCGGAGAGGGGAAGTGCCGCTGCAGCCGCCGTCAGCCGCTCATTTGTTCTGAAGCAGAAAGCACTGCTTTAAAATGTGCACACGGTGAGTCTAAACTGAATATCTTATGCTTCTCATACTGCTGTATTTCACTCTACCTGTTTTATCCTTGATCGTTAATTTTCATGTATTTTGTGGGCCAATTCCTCCAGGCATATTACCACATTTTAAATCGTTTTGCTCTCATTATTATTTAATTGTAATTAAAGATGATTAAATTATTGCTGTGAGGTTAGATGTCCATTATATGTTGTCCTTCTCGTTTTTTTACGGAGTAGCCACTCTTCCCCGTGTTATATCTCTTTTTTTTATAGGTTATCAAAAGATGAATTAAGGAATGTTGACATTTTCCTTTACCAGACAAGCATGTTCGCCCACTAATAGACAGTGAGTTAGGTTTAGACCGTTGAGACAGGTTTGTTTGTCCTGCTAAATGTTGTTGCAACAGTAACACATTTTTTACTTTCACTTTACATAAATGGTATAAAATTCCACTTTCCATATTACTGCTTATAAGTGGAAATTTCCCTTTCACTTTTCACTTTTGTGTAGTAGTCTTTCATTCCTGTCATATGATACCAAAACTGTGGAGAACAAAAGTATAAACTAAATGATATTGTGTTGCATAACACAGACATTAAATGGGAACTGATTACTCACAGAGGAACAAAGTCTTCTTACTGTCACATAGAACAATCTCCTTAACAGCAGAATAAGACTCTACTCTTTGACCTCAACTCTGTTCACTGCCTCAAAGCAGCCACTATGCTGACGCATCAGAATGAGAGGAACTTGAAGTTTGCTTTTTGTGTCTAGGGTACAGCCTGTTGAATGGACCACCGACCTGAAGAACCCAAAGTAAGCATTGAGAAATTCATTCACTTTATCTGGCGGTCCTGGTTTCACAGCTTTGATTTGTGGTCGTCTTTTTTAGTTTTGATGGGATTCTGCTGGTGACCCAAAGCCATGAGACCTTACCCCCTCAATTGGAGTCCCTTAAAGCTCCTCTGCAGGACTACAGCTCTGTAAGTTCTCAAGCAAAAACATTACTTACTTACTCACAACAACGTTATTTACACATTAAAGCTGACACTACCATCTTACATAATCGTAAGATACTGTTTTGATGCATTTACAAATAAATATTTTGGAGATTGTTATTTAAATGTTTTGAACACACACATATATACACACAATTTTAATTATATCATGTGAGTTGATAACAATACCTGTATGCATTTGTGTCTCTAGGTGGACAGCGGGCTTGGGGAGGAGGTGGTGGTCCTGAAAGTGCCAGGACTTCCAGGAAATCGTCTGGTGTTTGCTTCTACTGGACCTGTAAACCGTGACTATGACGATGTCCGCAGATTCAGTGATGCAGCAGTCAATGGCATTAAACGGTTGGTAATTAATAATCATTCTTTTACAATAACAAACCTTCTCACTGATCTTATGTTCTGTAGGGCCCTTAAGGCTGGTATGCAGCGGCCCCTGTTGGTGTGTCCCCAACATCCTAAATATAAAAACAGCAACTTGGTGGCTGCTCTAGGAGCCCTTCATGCGCTCTATATGGTCTGTTATCTCGAAAGTTGATTCATTTTTTTCATGTTGTCACTGAGAAATCTGTTTCGAAAGTTTTGTAACTATGTTTTGTTCAATACTTTGTATAATATGTGTTTTCAAAGCCATTAGAGGTGAGAGAGAGCAATACTAAGCCCAGCGACTACAAGGTGTGTGTGCTGGGTATGTGGGCAGCCCAGGAGGCGGAGGGAAAGAAGTTGATGCAGCTCGCTGATGCTCTGGAGAGTGGCAGGTTGGTCTCCTGTCTTATCTTCCAAGAATAAGCCCTTTTCACTCTAATCGCCCTCTTTTCCATCTTTTAGAGTGGCCTACCGAGACATTGGCGGCTCTGATCCTGAACGCATGGCTGCTCCTCGCGTGGCTGATTATGTTCAGGAGTTGTTCAAGGACAGCCCTGTGCAGGTTGTTCGAGTAAAGAGTGAACAGTATGACACACACTATGGAGCTTAAATGCATGTTCATTGTGTCTTTGTAGGTGGAGGTGATCAGTGATTTGAAAACCCTGGAAAAGGAATATCCCTGCCTCGCTGCGGTGAACCGTTGTGCAAACAGTAAGGCATTGGTTACTTTTTATTTATTTATGAGAATCAGGCCCGTACAGAGGGGGGCGGCCGGAGGGGCTTGAGCACCTGCCGTTTTTTTGCTCCATGCCCCTGAAGTGCCCTTTTCCCTCCATAACTTTTATTTATTTGTATTATATTTTGTTTATCCAAAGCCTTGCCACGGTCCTTATCATTGGTTTTGCCCCAATAAGCCTTATTAGCGTATATTAATAAATCACCGGCCCTGCAGCGCAGCAGAGACTAGAGCGAGAAGGAAGTGAGAGCAGAGGCCTCTCCTGCACAGAACAACGATCTCTGCACCTTGTGCTTCAGATCGCTCTTTATTTTTTATCAGTCGGCCTCATAATTGTGGACCAATGAGCTCAACAAGCCGACAGTTTTGTATGTGATCTAAAAATAAACCTTGTGTCAGACGTGAGCGCCGCATCCTCGCCACGTATTTGTGTCACAATATTTCAGCTCCATGTTCTCTTAAAACAACGTGAAACTCGCGCCCAGACATTCGCAATAGTTTATGTCCTTTTCTAAAGCCCCTGTTTTCAGCCACAGCCCAGTGAAGAGAGTGATATGAGGCAGTTGTGTTTCTGTAGGGGAGCTGCTAAGACACTTGTGGCCTGGGGCAGATGCCCCCTGAAAAGTACCCCACTAGCAAAAGATACTGGCAAAAAATAGTATTAATACACTGAAATAATAATGGCAGTTGGCTTTCCCAAAACGATGTTTATCTCTTATACAGCTCCTTTTACTTTTGTATAAAATAAATAACCAAATGGATTTGAAATAAATAAGAGGAGCGGGAACGGTTTGTCAGTGGTCGTGCAGAAGGGGGGATATGTAGTGCCCTTTTTTTTTTTAATTTTATGTTTTTTGAGCCCCTGCCCGTGTAGCTCTCTGCACGGCCCTGCTGAGAATATTTATATTTTTATTAAACTAAGCAACTTCTCTCCCATCATCCGCTTCTTTAGGTGTCCCTCGTCATCAGGGAAGAGTAATCAAATTGCAATATTGTGGAGAAGGCCCAGTCACAACAACTTTGATGCTGGTTGGAAAAGTACGACTTTGAAACCTTGAGAGTGGCTGTATTGAGTGGCAATTGTTTTTTATTTGGCTATCCGTTTTTTGTTCCTAGGGCATCACATACGACACCGGTGGCGCTGACATCAAGGCTGGAGGAGTGATGGCTGGAATGCACAGAGACAAGTGTGGGGCTGCTGCAGTTGCTGGTTTCTTCCAGGTACAACTTTTTTTAAGCTCTACATTTTAAGATGAATCTCCAAATGTATATGTTTCTTGCCCTTTTCACCATACGATGCAATATGCAAATGCAGTAAAGAGTACAGCAAATGTATTGAAACTTAATGATCACCTCCCCATGAAACTAGATCAACTCAAACTTTATTTATAAAGCGCTTTTCATACAAAATGTAACACAAAGTGCTTAAAAATCATTAAAATCGGCCCCACCAGCAAATATACGTAAATAACAACAACCCACACACAGAGACATATATAATTAAACTGATTTCATTACACTTATTTTTGTATAGATTTTGGCCAAACTGAAACCAAAACATCTGAAAGTTATTGGAGCATTGGCCATGGTCAGAAATAGCGTGGGTTCAGGTCAGTGAATGCCATTTATGTCATTTTTGGTGAGAAAGCAATTGTCCTGTGGCCTAATTTCAATGTGCTTTTAGACTGCTATGTGGCTGATGAGCTGGTGCTTTCCCGTGCGGGTCGTAGAGTGAGAGTGGGAAACACAGACGCAGAGGGGCGTATGGTGATGGTCGATCTGCTCTGTGAGATGAAAGAAAAGGTATTTCTATTTACTTTTTTGATTACATTGTAGAAAGTGAATTATTGTTCAATCATCTTAAACCCTGTTTATCGGCAGGCTGTGCGTGAAGTGTCTCCTCAGCTGTTTACCATTGCTACTCTGACTGGGCACGCTATAAGAGCCATGGGACCCAACTACTCTGTGAGTACACTTACTGCACTGCAGGACTATACAGTAATCCACCAATTGGATTACTGTATAGTCCTGTGCTTTTCTCACCGCACACAGTTTAGGCATAACTTTAGTGCAATTTAGGTATATTTAAGACTCTTTTTTTAGATCCACTTTAGTCCTGATTCGATCTTGATCTAGACCACCAGGTGGTACTTGAAAGGTAAAATACACATTTTATGAGATGGTACAATGAAGGTCAAATGTACTCGGTGTGGAAAATTTGAAAACCACTGCACTAATTTATGTTTTTTTTTCCGCAGATTATTATGGATAATGGTCCAGCTCACCGCTCTGGAAATGCTGCAAAATGGCAGGAAGGTGAGACTACATTTTTATTATAACACTTGATTGGATACAAACTTTATTCGTCTGAATAAAAATGTATGTTGATCAAACAAATAATATGAGTACATCTTAGTGTCATTGAAATTGTATTGTAATTTTATTTCTGTAAATGATTATTCAGCTGGGGAAGTGCTTGGCGATGTGTTTGAAGTATCCCGTATCAGGCGGGAGGACTATGAGTTTCACAAAGGCAAGTCTGAGTATGAGGATATTCTACAGAGCAACGACCTGCCATCATCTGCCACTCCTCGTGGTCACCAAGCACCAGCAGCCTTCCTCATTATGGCTTCTGGGCTTGACAAGGTGCACATATGTTCTTTATTGGCAAATGTCAATTGCTTTTATAAAACTGAAAACAAAACAGTATTCCTAACTTTTGTATTTTTGTTTTCTTATTTGAATGCAGCATGGAGTCGATTCTGAGGCACCTCTGCCGTACTCGCACGTTGATATTGCTGGGTCAAGTGGTCCTTTTCCTGGTGTGCCAACGGGCGCCCCTATCCTTGCAATGACAGCCAACTATATCATGGCAGGTCACTTTTAAACTGGTTAAAAAGGGCCCCAAGTCCGTCCATATGTGACAGAAACCCCTGCTACCACATGATGCACATTCCATAATGAATCAGGTTTATAAATCAGTTTTATATTGTTATTTTTAATTAGAAATAAATAAAAAATAAACGTCAATAAAAGTTACCTATGTGTTAAATACTCAGGGTTCATAGATCATGTGAAATTACCAACTGGTATGTGTAAAATGCGCAAAATAAATGTGGAAGTAACAATTGATAACATGACTACTGTATCATTTATATAACTGCATACAATTTTCCAAAGCCTATTCTTTCACCATGACGTTAAACAGATAAACACCTAGTTATATCTCATTTTAAATAAAGATCACACTTTGTTAAAGTAGCCTGTTTTCTCATGTCTGACTCATAGGTCTGACTAAATGAACCTTGAAAGTTGCACTAGTAACACAAGTACCATAGTCATAATAGACACAGTGGCCGTTACTAAGCTTGTAAATATCAAATTTGGGATTTGGGCCATTTAGTTTACACAATCAACCTTTGTAAAATATGTCGTTATAAATAAAGTTTTTTTTTTTTTTCTATTGGAACACACGGAAGTGACGCAATGACGCAAGTCATTAAAACCAGACGTCAGCGCGGGCTTTCAGCTCAAACCCATCATAGGTTGTGTCAGACTGGTTAGTTGCGCACTTCTGCTCAGTCCTTGGACAAAAAAGCTTGTGGTTAAGAAGAATCTCTACTTTGGGAACAAGTTATCCACTGCGATCTTAGAGACGTCCCGCTTTAGGCGATTGAACAACCGTTTTTGAATCTACGCAAACGCGAAACTTGATTACAACCATGTTTGAGGCACGCTTGGTCCAGGGCTCTATCCTGAAGAAAGTGCTTGAAGCTCTGAAAGATCTCATCACAGAGGCCTGCTGGGATGTCAGCTCCTCCGGCATCTCCCTACAGAGTATGGACTCGTCCCACGTCTCTTTGGTGCAGCTTACCCTGCGGAGTGATGGGTTTGACTCTTATCGCTGTGACCGAAACCTGGCGATGGGGGTGAACCTGGGCAGGTATGCGAAACGTCTTAACGGTACACTTTCACGTATCAAAAGTTGGTTGATCTTTGTGCGGATACTTGTGTACAGCAATGGATGAAAGACAGACATTATGCTAAGGCTAAGTGGCCATCTTGCTGGATTTGCCCGGGCATGACTCCGTTGCATTTTAAGTGAAGAACTTCGGGTAAACTCACGTTTTAACATAGGACCTCATATTCAACAGAAGTTGTACCGTGCTTTAGTTTAATGTTACAAATACGTTAACTCTAATTTTATGAGCGTTTTATTTATTGTCTACTCTGTGACGTCATCTGAGCGCCAAAGCATGCCGGATGAAAGGATTGGCGGGAAATGTAGTTTACCCGGGAACTCTCCGTATATGGTTTTCCTATTTTTCTTTGTGGTATCTTTATCCCAGCAAAATGGCATTACAATAATGCAGTTTATTAACAACACCCTGTGCATAAAACAAACATTTAAATAGACTTTATTGTGCAACTGATGTGTAATATTACGTTATTATTTTAGCATTTATTCAACATAAATACTTTGGTCCAAACTACATGTCTTTTTGCCCTTTTCTACAGTATGTCAAAGATCCTGAAGTGCGCTGGAAATGAAGATATAATTACACTCCGAGCAGAGGACAATGCAGACACACTCGCCCTTGTGTTTGAGACCCTCAGTGAGTTTTGCATTTAAATAATCAAGTACAGTGTAACCTGTTGTGATTCTGTGCCACATAGTAAGTTGTTTATCTACTCTACAGATCAGGAGAAAGTTTCAGATTATGAGATGAAACTGATGGACCTGGATGTGGAGCAGCTTGGAATTCCTGTAAGCATCTTGAACAATTTTAACGATGCTTTTGTCTTGTCAAATGACTTGATTTTTTAATGATTTTTTTTCTTAGGAGCAAGAGTACAGTTGTGTTGTGAAGATGCCATCTGGGGAGTTTGCCCGCATCTGCAGAGATCTGTCTCAGATTGGAGATGCTGTTATGATCTCATGTGCTAAGGATGGAGTAAAGTTCTCTGCCTCCGGGGAGTTGGGCACAGGAAACGTCAAACTTTCCCAGACCAGCAGCGTTGACAAAGAGGATGAGGCAGTACGTAGTTGACCCCTGTATTGGAATAACTACACATACAGTCTGTTAAGTGTTCATTTAATGTTTGTGGTTTACAGGTCACTATTGAAATGAATGAGCCTGTGCAGCTAATCTTTGCCCTCAACTACCTCAACTTCTTCACTAAGGCCACTCCACTGTCCAAGACAGTAACTCTCAGTATGTCAGCTGACATTCCTCTAGGTAACTTTGGAACCATTTTAATCCGACTATGCACTAGAAAGTTCCGTTTTACAAGCAATTCCTCCCAGTATTAACATTGCTATGCCCATTTCTTTAATTCATGTCTTCCTTTCCTCCCCCCACAGTGGTTGAGTACAAGATTGCAGATATGGGCCATGTCAAATACTACTTGGCCCCAAAGATTGATGAAGAGGCCTCTTAAGCAGTATATGGACTAAAGAGAAAACAAAATTGTGGGCACCCCACCTGGCCTGAGACATGGCTGCTCCCAATATTCAGGATCAATGACTTTTACCACTTGTAGAATGGCTTCATTTTGTGGGCGCTTATGACGGTGTTGGAAAAGCATTGTTGCTCACACAGCCCTGCACTTCTCCGCTTTTGTCTTTTCATTGGATGAGGATTTCATTAGGCATATCTCAAATACACCATTCATACCTGTAGATAACCATTTGTAAATATTTCCTGTGCGATTGACTTAACCCAAATGTTTTTTGTATCCAATAATTCCGTCAAATAAATAAGTTGTTTAAAAATGAGTTGTTTAATCATTTGCATATTAAAATGTATTTAACCAGCTAAAATAGGATCGGGTTTCTGTGGGGCATTACATTAATTTTGCCAAATTCAATGACTTGATGTCACACTTGTAAAAGGGATTGGAAGTTTCAACGAATCACCTGGTTAAATAAAGGGAATGTACTTAAAAAGCTATAAATTAGGTTCAAACCGGCATTCAGTATTTCTTTATGAAATTGCTAAAGTATTTTTACTACAAAAATACAGACAAATTCAGTTGCAGTTTGTCAGAAATTGATCAATTATTTGCTCAAGTTCTGATCAACTCTTTAACTCTGTTCAATGGAATGATTGCATGTTTTTTCCTTCTGGTTGTGGCATTAAAATATAGTATTTGGGTATTAAATTTAACTGGCTTCTGCCTGTTTAAACCCTGTTATGACTTGCATTTAATTTACATTTCCAGGTTCCGTTTACATTGTTTTTTTAATCACATTTTTTGATTTTTTTTAAATATTTTATATTTTTGACTCCGTGCTCTGCAGTTTCCTAGAAATGTCCAGTAGGGGGCAGTGGTGGGAAATTATAGTATTTTACCTGGCCGCTTTCTAATCTGGTAATTCTGTGGAATAACTTGTCTTGAGCCATCGTGGCACAACGTGAAAGGTCGGCAGCAGTTGGGTTTCTATATTTTTAGTTGTTTGCTTCTACTTTAAGCGCAAAATGCTTGTCTAGTGTAGCCTTTAATATATCTATGGTCTGGACGGTGGAGTCGCTAACTGGTGTATAACCGTTCCAGGGCTGTTTGTTCTATTATGTTATCACTTTCTCTACAGATCTCCTCTTGAAGTTTTGACTAATTCCTCGGATTTGATTTATGTCTGATCTCTCCCAAAAGGCTTTGCTTGTGTTCAGCGAAGAGTTACATCACATCACAGAAGTCATTTGGCGTTGGGTGATTATGGCTCCACACACACATTGCTCTGCGCAGGTCGGTGATCCCAGTGAGAGCAGTTGTGCTGTCTGTTTTAATCTAGACGAGTTTTAATCTGATTGGCTGTCACATCTGGCTCTACAGTGAGCCCTTCTACTGTTGACAGCCTGTCCCAGCCTCATTTTGTAGAAAACCAATTTTATGTTAAGCCAACTTTCATTCTTCAACATTTTTTCCACTAATTTACGCTGAAGGCAAGATACATTTACATTCCTTAGACCCAACATGAACAAAACATATTTTTTTTCCCTGCTGCAATCCAGGCTGGTCGTCTACTGTGTTGGTGACAGAGCATAGACAGCACAGATTATTTTATCTCTGCAGTAGATTGGCTGCCACTATAATCCCGCACTTCTTTAAAATGTCATCTCTTCAAAGGCCTGATCTCTAATGAGCCTGTCCCAGGCAGCAGGGAAAGAGGATTTATGTTTTTTTTTTTTTTTTTTTGAAAATCACTCTTGGATAATCATATTTCATAATTTGTAATACCTAATGGAAATTGCTTAAATTCTAAAAACATTTCAGTAATCAGGGTGGAATTTGTCACATTAGACCAAACACTGTCTGATACTGTCTGTGGTTGTTTGAAAAGCTTAGGGAGAAAACACTGCATCGTTGCCTTTCCTCTTCACTTTCTAATTGGCAATAATAAAGTGACATTCACACCTCAGGGCGTTCTCCTGGTCAGGACATTGGGGGAAATCTTCTGACATTGTCCTGACATTCTTCTGAGGAGGGCGCATTGAGAATTTGGTTTAAGAACATCTATTTTATTTATTTAAACATCAATCTGTTTGTACAAATGAACTTCGGTGATATAATTTTCTCACAATAGTTTTAAAAATAGACAGCCACTTTGAGTCATAAGGTGGCCTTGAGTGTCTTGAAAGGCGCCTCAAATAGAATGTATTATTATTATTATTATTATTATTATTATTATAAGAAAAAGGCTCTTAAACTGTCACCTGTACTCCTTGTGTGAGAGGGGCTAACTGGGGGGTAGTGGTAGTTGAACTGTATATATTATTCATTGCATATTTATTGGTTGTCTTTAAGTCTTGCTAATTTTATGATTTATTCAATCTGTTGCTTTGTATGCGTGGCTAATGTAAGCAGCTTGAGAACTCCGGGTCCTTTGGAATCAGTATAATATGTCTAATCATATTCATATACACTGCCTGCACATTTATATTGCTGCATCCCTCTGACCAGCTATTAACAAATTGTGACTTTTTTAGCGATGTTTTTCTGATGTTTTTTACCTCCCTTTTGTGTGAGGTAAAATAGCTGCATGATAATTCTGCACATAATTATCAGACGACACAATGTACCTAATGTTTGAGAATGACCAAAACGGCAAAACCTCTAAGATATGACGCTGTCCTGCTCCCAGCCAGTATCGTCTAAAGGGACATGGGATTCCCTTCTCTAAACGTGGCTGTTAAAATAACTAAAAATCAAAGAGCACTGAATTCAATTTGATTTTGAATCTGCTCCGCTGTTTTATGTCTCTGCAGCTTGCGTCTTTGTCCGCCCTTTACATTGCGCTCTCAGAGGCAGGGGAGCCTCTGCTGTGGAGATAAGGAAAGGTGGGCTGAAACACTCTGTGTTGAGTGTGTTCAATTTACTTGGACGGAGCTGATCCTGAGGCTATGCTCATTCACCCCTGGGGACGCTGTAGATGGATGGAAGCAGGCGTTGTCCCTGTAACATGACCGGGAGCTTGGCCTATTGTCAAAGCAAAGGCTTTATTCACAGCTATTGCAAGGTAAAACCCGTTTTCCAGATTAAGTGTCACACCTCTCTGCCCTTTGGCTGCTCCTGAGGGGTCCATCCCAACTCCTGACACCCTCTTACATAATCCGGGAGCGCTCAGCTACCTCACATGGATTATTGATGGAGCCTGTAATGCCGCACATGGCAAAGACACACCACATCCCAACCACAGTGATGCTGCTATTCAACACAGTGCAGGCAGAGGGTGATGGGGATTCCCTACTTATTCGTTCCCGCAAACTCAAGCTACTCATTCAGGCGCTGCATTCAGATTAGCCTCGGCAATGATTTTTTTTTTTTTTTTAATGCGCACAGTTGATACGCACATGTTCCCTTCTCCGCTCCGGGTATTGAAGTCATCTCTGCATGAATTAGCATAATAATAAGGATGTCGTCTTTGTCCCTATTTTGTGTCACTCACATGTGACAGCACTGGGGGAAGATGAGTGGAACTTTGTGCGGAGGAAACAGTAAGATGAGTGATATAAAAAAAAAAAGATGCATATTATTTTTATACAACTTGAACTTCTTCTTGTGTCCCTTTGTTATTTTTTTAATCTATATCCGAATGTTTTCTCGGGTATGGAGGTGGCGGCTCACTACACCAGCCTGATGACAAGTAAAGAAGTTATAACTATGCGTTAACCCTTTTCTCCAGTTTTACCCAATTCTTAAAGCTTTTTGACTGTGTCTGCGCCTCATTTGAAAGCTAAGACCTAAAAAAAACTGATGTTGACGGATCTTTTTTCTTGCGTTGTTGCCGTGTTGTCGTCACTTTTTTCACATTCTTTTTCATTAAATTTTTCCCACTTTTTCATTGAGTTTTTGTCCCCTTTTACTGGCTTTTCCCCCCCAATTTTTTTGTCATCATTGTTGTTCATCTATCTCGCTTTTGTTCTATTTGTTGTCGCTATTTTGATGTGTTTTTATGTATTTTTTTCAAGAAGCTTTTACATTTGTGTAAAGCCAAACTGGAGAAAATGTGCTCGGTTCAGGCGGGGGTGAAGAGGTTAACACTAGACTATTCCTAGTAGTTTAACTAGTTTTGTTGAAAGTTGAAAAACATTTACTAGAAGAAGAACTTTTTACTAATTTGGATTTACAGTATCTTGTACCAAAATATTATCCCGCTGTGTCCAGGGATGCATGTGCTACTTAGCAACTGTTTCCACGGCTACAAAGTTTCACCTCCTGCCTCCAACTGTAAGTCACGCCATATGTCTCTGCATTGTGTCCACTGCTGCAGCCACATGAGCAAGTGTGCAAAAGCTTTGGCCTGCTTAGGACTGCCAACGACGATTCAGCTTGTGCTCTGTGCTTTTTACTGTTTGACCTCAGCCATTAGTGTCTGTGGATGAGTGGTATACCTCATGAACTACCGCTTGGCTTCCAGTCCCCCTTTTTTTTTGTCATTCATTCCCTTTAGAATGTCAGCAAAGGGACAATAATACCATACGCTAAAGGCTGACGACATGAATGCAACCACCGGCGCTACAGAAAGAGCTATTTATACCATTTCTAAAAATAGACATTCTTCTCCATAGAAACATGAAATCCTTGTGAGGTGAATTACTCTCCGGAGCTGCAGCCCTCGTGTGCGTGTGAATGAGAGTGCGTTTGGTGTGCGTTCAATGGGAGTGGGTTATTTCTGTATTTCTTTAAAGGCAGAGGCAAATTAGCGGCTATGGGGGTTCTTCCTCGGGGGATCTCCGCTCTGTGTCTGATGTTGTGCCTCACATAAGCTCCCCTGTTACGGCGAAGTCACATACTCACTTTTATAACTTGTACCATGTAAAATGTGGGTTTTTTCTTTGTCTGTTTGTTTTGTTTCTATTTATTTGCGTATGTTTTTAATTTTTGTTATTGATTTGATACAGTGGCGAGAAAAAGTAAGTAACTAAATGTGGTCTGATCTTCATCAAAATCACTGGAATGATTAAACAGTGTCTGAACTAATACCACCTAAACATTTACATGTTATCGTGTTTTTGCAATAACATGTAAACATTCACAGGCGAGCGGGGAATAAGTAAGTACACCGCCTCTACGAGCAAATTAGACAAATTTATGCAGACATTTCGAGTCAGGTGTGAGCCAACCTGAAGTCCAATCACTGAAGAAGAAGATCTTTATTTATATAGCGCCTTTCACAGACATGGTCACAAAGCATGAGAGCATTTTACATTCACTCCATACTCGGTGGTGGTAAACTACGTTTGTAGCTTCAGTTTCCCCTGGGGAAGAAGCGCTGTCTTGACTGCGCCAACGGTCCCTCTGACCGCCTCCATCCTGGCCTATTGTACATGTTTTTAGTGGTAGGGGAAACCGGAAGACCCAGAGGAAACCTACACAGACACGAGGAGAACATGCAAACTCCACACAGAAAGGCCCTAACTAGGTGGGAATCAAACCCAGGACCTTCTTGCTGTGAAGCACGAGCGTTAAACACTGCGCTGCCGCCCAAGGTGGAACCTCGGCCACTTCCAAGGAGTGGCCGTCCTGTAAACATGACTCCCAAGGGCTCAGCGCAGAAAACTTAATGAGGTAGAAATTAACCTAGAGTGTCAATCTTCAATGAAGGTACTTGATTCATCTTCTGTACTCAGTAGTTGAAGTCTTCGAACGTTTCGCCTCTCATCCAAAAGGCTTTGTCAGTGACAAAAGTCCCACTCAGCCCGCAGCTGAAGATATAGACCAACGGGGAGGAGTTGGGGTAGGCCCGGCTCCTCCTCTCTAATCTCAGATACTCTCACCTGTGGGTAAACACCTTTGAAGTAGAGCGTCTCTAACGATCTGCTCACCTCAGTATCGGTCAGTCCTGTCCTATTCATGGCTGATCACTGCTAATTACCTGTCTATTGTTCTTTTATTAGCTGAGGTGCCGTCTCCTTGGACTGGCCATGTCCGTTCGGTTTCTCCCGAAGGAGATTGGAGTACAGTAACGGAAGATTAAATCTGAGCCCACCATTCAGGTTCATGGAGCGATTTTCTTTCCTGACAAAAATAGCTTCTTTAACTCCTCTTTCAAACCAACGTTCTTCTTTAGCTAAAATGTTGCCCTCCCCGTCCTCAAAGGAGTGGTTGGAGGCTTTGAGATGGAGGTGCACCGCAGACTGAGGGCCGCTTGTGCTTTCTCTTCGGTGTTGATAAAGTCTCTTCTGTAAAACTTGTTTCGTTTCTCCAATATAATGTTGTTTGCATTCTTCTTCTTTGCATCGAATAGAATAAACCACATTGCTTTGTTTGTGGCTCGGAGTTTTGTCTTTGGGATGAACACATTTTTGTCTCAGTGTGTTCACCGGTTTGTGGTTCACTGGAATCCTGTGCTGCCTAAAGATTCTCTGAAGTTTCTCTGAGACCCCGGCTACATACGGCACTGCAACTCCCTTTCTTCTGGGCTCTGTAGTCTGTCTGTCTTGTTCTTTGGTTCTTCTTGCCATTTGTGCTTTAGTGAAAGACCAGTTAGGATAGCCACAGTCTGAGGGCTCTCTGGACATGTTGCTCCTCTTTGGTCTTTCCTTCTGCACTGGTAGGCACCTCTTTAGCTCTATGTCTGAGTGTCATGATGACCCCTAGTTTGTGCTGGAGTGGATGGTTAGAGTGTCAACTAAAAACTTACAGAAATCAGTGGCACAGTATGTACAATACATAAAACCTTGAACAAGACTAGGGTTCATGGGAGAATGCCACGGAGGAAGCCACTGCCGTCTAAAAAAAACATTGCTGCACGTTTGAAGTTTGCGAAAGAGCACTTGGATGCTCCACAGCCCTACTGGCAGAACCCAAAATTGAATAGTCTGGGAGGAACACACAATGTCATGTGTGGAGGAAAAAGGGAGCAGCACACCAACATCAAAACTCTGAAGTATGATGCAGTTAGAATCATGGTGTGGGGCTGTTTTGTTGCCTCAGGGCCTGACATCGTGCTATCATCAATGGAAAAAGTAATTCACAAGTATATAAAGATATTTATGCAGAAAAGCTTGAGGCCATCTGTCCAACAGCTGACGCTCAACAGAGGATGGGCGCTGCAACAATACAATGACCCAAAGCACAAAAGCAAATCCACTTCAGAATGGTTTCAGAGGAAACCCGATTGAGATGCTGTGGCACGACCTCAAGAAAGCCATTCACACCAGACGTCCGAGGATTCTGCTGAACTGCAGCAGTTTTGTAAAGAGGAATGGTCCAAGATTCATCCTGATCGTTGTGCATGTCTAATCTGCAACTACAGGAAACGTCTGATTGAAGTTATTGCTGCCAAAGGAGGGTCAAATCTAACGGTGTACTTACTTATTTCACGCCATCTTGTGAATGTTTACATGTTATTGCCAATAAAAACATGATCAAATGTAAATGTTTAGGTGGTATTCGTTCAGGAGACACTGTTTAATCATTCCTGTGATTTTGATGAAGATCAGACCACATTTAGTGACCAATTTAGGTAGAAATGTGAGAAATTCCAGACAGTGTACTTACTTTCTCTCACCACTGTATATCGTTTATATTATTATGTTTTTGTTTTAGGAGACGTGTGGCATCAGGGAGGGGTTTAGACAGAAGGAAGGAAAGAAGGGGGAAAAAAGAAAAAAGTAATTTATTAAAGCCCATGTGACCTCTAACGTGAGCTATATTTTCTTTTTGGCATCAACACAAAAAGTAATAATAATAAAAAAGACTTAACACCCGCCCCAGTGACACAACAAAAGTTTGAGAGGCACTGGTTTTAACATGATAAATTGTTGCATTTTCATTTCAGTGAAGAAATTAAGCAGACACACAAATACATGCGCATTGAGTTGCATTGTGTACGAAATGCGCGGTATAAATAAAGTTGCCTTGCCTTGCCTTGCCTAATGTAAACATCACTTTTATAACTTTATCGCTTTGGATTTGGCATCTTTGTCTGAATAGCAAGTATTAGGCTTTACATATTCTCTGCATTTGACCCATTTCCAGATCTAACCTGTACCTTTTAAAATGATGAGAAGTGGATGCTTAATAGAGAGTTAATTTTAACATTTTGGAAAAGACATTCAAGAAAGAGGTTTGATAAGAAGGTTTATTACTTAAAGCTGGGGTACCTGACATTTTTCGTTTTGGCCCAAACTCGTTTCTAGCTCCCACAGTCCCTCCTGTGTATTCAAATTATTCAAAGAATGTAATTATATTCACATTTCACACCCATATACAGCATTGAGTGGTGACAAAGTGAAGCAGGGGCGGCCACCCCCAAGATAAATTCCACTAATTTAGATTAGACTTCTATCATCCATTGCTCAATAAAACTTTAGGTGCAGACAATACAACAAGGTCTGTGTTTTGCCGTGTTTACAACATACTCTGAAGTGGCAAAAATAAATTTATTCTACAACACCAAAAAATCAGGTACCCCGCTTTAATGAATTTGAGCTGTTATTACAAAATGTTTGGTCACATATCGTTATTACAAAAGATTAAGATTAAGTTTAAAAGTCTTTGGTACAATTCCTTCCACAAACCAAATATTCACCACTATATTCGCAGCCTTATGCAAACGAAGTCTGTTTCCAATGTTCAGTTGGTGGCTTAGCCTTGCTGCTCATTCCAGTGTTATCTATCCATCACTCTTAGTACCGTGGAGACCATATTAAATATAATGAAGGCATCTGAAGGAGATTTTTCATATATCCTCATGGGAACTGTCTCCAGGCAAAAGCCCAGTTTTATCTCTACATCTGCGTCTCCTCCCTAGCATTTCTCACAGTCTGATGCTTGTCAGTGGTTCTGAGCACAGACAGAGTGGATGTCCTTGGATAAAGCCACTACCCTGATATACCCGGCTGATATCCCTGGAGATTAGCTGCTCATTCTGCTGGAGTTGCACCGGTCCACGAGGAAATGACCCCTGCACAGTTTGTCCCGCGAGCCTTCCCAGTGATAAGTGTGATCCTTCTGCGTTATCGAATATCAAATTTGAACAATGTGTGTGAGAGAGCGGAGTTTGGTGTTTGCTTTGGGAGAAAAGAGAAGATTAAGAGGGGAAATATTGACCTGATGACCCTTCTTTATGTTTATGTTGTGTGAATCATGAGATCGACGTTTCAAAAGTAAACCCTTCCACACAAACACTATGTAGCAAAATGGTTTCCATTTTATTCCCCACAGTTCAATCTTCTCTCCAAGCAGTAATTGAGAGTTGAGAATGACCATAGACTGAATCACTGTCATTCTGAAAAGTGATCCTGCAAATTGTGAAAAGTGCCTCTAAACATGTCCCTGTGACTGGGATGCTACAAATATGTTAGGAAGATGAGTTTGTACCACAACCAACATTTTAAATTAGTGGTTTTCTTTCATAGATTGAAATGAAAAAATCAGGTGTAGGGCCTTGAAGCTAAAGATGGAGTTGTAAGGAGGGCTGGGTACCGTTAAAAATATTTGTTTAATACTTATACAAAAATATTTGTCATATAAACCATTCTCAGTGTCTGTCATTTGGCAATCGGCTGTGTGAGCTCTGCCCACCACAACAGAGCACCTGTTATGTTATTATTTGATTTGTCCATTCATCTGAGGTTTCATTTTAATTAATATTTAAAGGCACAGTTCCAAACTGCTGATTGCCAACCAAAAGTCAAATGACTGAAAATGGTCTATAGACAAAAAAAAACAGAACAATAACATTTATTTAGAATTGGTATCATTTACAGTATTTGAGCTGAAACAACCAAGTAATTAACTTGAATGCTGACCAAAACTTCAATACTTTTATTTTTTTGATACCAGTAAACCTTTTTTTGATAGCATACTGGTGCCCAGCCCTTGTTGTGAGGTTGTGTTAAAATGATTTGTGTTGACTTAGTCACTATAACAGGAGCTAAATATAGCAACAATTGAATATTTGTAGCCTCAGTGCCACAGGGCACAGACGTGTGTGTGCGTTCATTCACTCGCATACTAATTTGGTTTTTCGCCCAATGGTCATTAAAATGCACCACTGTCATTATTTGTGTTGTGTCAGCTGTGAACATTTTTTCCATGCCTGTCTGTGCTTTGTTATAACAAGCGAGTGCCACGAGGGATTTAAGTAAAGGCAGCGACGGAGGCAGTAGAAATCATGTGTGCAGCAACAGAGAGAGATGGGAATGAAGAATAGTGGCACGCTGGAGAAAACTGACCAACATTTTGATCAGATTTTATATTTTATGGTTTGGTATCTCTGAAATTGGTGTTGGCTATTATCCATCCTCAGAAGTATTTATTATTGTTTTGTACTGATATCAGTATTGAAACGCTACATGTTAAAGGATATTTTATACTTTCAAATACATATTCCCAGATGTTTGTTTATTTGTAAATACAGGAGTACATACTCTGCTTAATTACCGTATATTATTTTCTTTCATTTCAATCTTTTGTTCCTAAGATTATTATTATTATAACTACTGTGACAATGCATTTTCCCTTGTGGTTGCGGATCAATATAGTCTGTCTATAATATATGTAACGGTGATTTGTTCATAACAGCGTGCATACTTTAGATAGGTGTGATGTTTTAAAGGAAAGTATGAATAATTGATCCAGGAACACACTCTGTACAAATAATATGTTAGCAGCTCAGGGGATCCTTTTGCACCAGAGGATCATTGCTGCACTGCTGTGGGGTCAAGTCTCCATTCAGTGTTTTTTTTATTTTTATTATTAATATTTTTATTTCATGCCATGTACTGTATCTAACTGGGCTGACGAAATGAAGGCATTTTAGTTTGACAGATGGCCTTTCCTTGTTTGTCCTGTGGGCTTTTTTCATTTCTTGGCTATTCATTATGCAGTCAGCGTGATGTCTGATTCTGAGGAAGCTTGACCTATGGCCTGATTGCTTTAGCGTCCCAAAACGGTTTTCTTCACCGTGCTGAGACAAAGTCAACCCATTGATTCCCCTTCCTCCTGCTCAGCCTTAATTGCATTTCTCTATCACTTATTCTCATGACAATGGCATGCACTAGGGTAAGGTAACGTGCCTCCTGTTATGCCAAGCCACACTGCAGTCACAGAGGACACAGATAAATCAAAAGGCTTAAAATACTGAAGCATTATCTGATTCTGCTCAATCCCATCTATGTTATGAAACATCAAATATCCCTATCTCTTATCTGAAATAATTGATTTGTTTTATACAGTGCTCTTCTGGACTTTTTTTTCATTCACTCCATACTGTATAACCACAGCTGCCCTGAAGCGAGGGGGTCAATCTTCACCTCCAACCAGAATTAACCACCGGCTGTCTCATCATATTCATACTTGGGCAGGTGGGTGAAGTGTCCACAGCAGTCTGCACCTGTGGCAGCCATGGATCTGAACCTCTAACCTTTAACGGTCACACTTAATCACTGGCTATTCATTTTATAGCGAGGCAAGTTAGCGCTCATGCTTCACCGGTAGACGGTCCCGGGTTCAATTCCCACCTGGACGGGTCCTTTCTGTGTGGAGTTTGCATGTTCTCCGCGTGACTGCGTGGCTTTCTGGATCTCGGTTTCTCTCTATCTTCTATATCTCTGCAGTGCTTCTCAAACTTTCCACACCAAATACCACGTCAATAAATATCCTACTTTACTTACTTTTGAGTGCCCTTATCAAGATCAAATCAGGACTAAGCCAAGTCTAAAAGAAGTATTTTAAAACATTTTGACTAGATGATGTTGAAACTGGATTTAATGATTTAAGCAAGCAAAAAACACCTGACTTAAATGCATTACTAAAGCATAAAAGGAAAGGAAAGGAAGGCAGGGCTTCTGAAAATATTGAGAGCCAGCCAGTAATCCCTATCACCTACTGGCAATGAGGGAATCGACCAAAAAAAAAAAAGTCCATTCGAAGAAAACGACCATAGCTTTTGTTGGTTAGATCGCGTTATTGATTTTGAATTGAAATGTGCTGACGAGCTCCCATATAAGCTAATGGCTGCCTTTTTAGCATGTAGTCTCTGATCGGGAGTGGGCTTTTCAAAAGGCTAAATGTGACCGTGTTTTAGGTTGAATAGGAGAAGGGGGTTGCCACTTGTTTTACCCTCCCCTCTCTCTCTCTCTCTCTCTCTCTCTCCCTCTGCACAGTCGGGATCAGTGGATGAGAGTCCGTGTGGCCGCTCATTCCTTCGCATCCCGCGTCCAGGGGGAAGTCGTGTCCGCGCTGAGACACATCACGCTCCAGCTCCACGGCTGCGGCATCACAAACATGCAGGTAAGCGCACTTCCACGCGGCTGGTGCCATTGAAACGAATGGGCGTCTGTTTTCTTTCTCTCTCTCCTTTCTCTCTTTTTTTTTTTTTTTTTTTACTTTTGCGGCCAGTGTACTGATTGAATCTGGAGAGGATTTGCGCTCTGACTTCGGGAATGAAGTTATGTAATAGTCTCCGCTTCAGTCTGAGCAGCGGTCCGAGATATGTCCTCTAACAAGTGGTACTGTCACCTTATGACTTTTTTATTGACTTTTTTCCTGCGCACGTGGGTCTGGTACATTGAGCTTGTTTGAGGTTACTTTTTATTGCATTAAAAACAAATTGATGCATTGTCATTAAAGCTAATGATAAAGCTAAAAGCCTAATTAAAATGGTTCTCCGCCAAAAAACAAAAACACAATCTTGTCTAAAGTTTATACTTGGCAAATCTGTGGTATATTTTCTGCGAAAGTAAACTGCAGAATGTAATGTATCGGGTGACCTTTAAGCTGTACATCTTGGACATGACAGCTCCAATGTGCTCTTCGTGGCGGTAGCAAAGGCTCAGTGATGATGTGCACGAGTGAAGCTCAACACTCTAGCACATCTGGAGTTCAGTTCATTTGTTTTTCTGCAAATATAAGTTTGTTTTTATGAATTTCAAAAAATGGCTTTTGTGTCACAATGATCTGCCGCAGGATCAACTGAAAGCCTTGTGTTATTGACAGATTTCATGACCCGCTTGTTAATGACTGCTGACCCCATTTCATTTGTATATTCTTGTGTTGAAATCTAGAGTGCAGCTGCATGTGCATGTAAGATTGATATCTTTTATATTTTCATCCAACCCTTTATCTTTTCTTTTAGAACGAGCGTTTTCTTGTACTCCACTTTTTGTTGTTTTTCTTTTCCTTTGAAAGATTAGACATACATTTGTTCCTGTATAATCCGTTGAAGAATTTACTGACATCTAATTGGGAACAAATCTTTGAAACAGCAGCACAGTAACATTTATATTCAGCTCTGTCTGTGGGTATTGACTTGCAGTTGTGTGGATTGAATCATGCTGCGAGCCTCAGGGAGCCCCATATTTCTGTGTCCGACTCACCTGAAGCTTTTTTAGGTAAATGGATGGATGATCAATGGCGTTTTCAAGCTGTTCCATCATCCTGGACCTTTTAGTGATCTGAGAGTGAAAGCAGTACTGGCTTGTTTCATGTGTGACTGTTATGCATAACCAGGCAATGTTTTGTTTTTCAACATAACTTTTAAATTGCAAAACACGATGGCACAGCCCCCTCCTGGAAGGGTTTGAGCACCCGAATGATCCTGGGGGCTCTGTTTGTCGGGGGCTTCGTGCCCCTGGTAGGGTCTCCCATGGCAAACAGGTCCTAGGTGACGGGTCAGACAAAGAGTGGTTCAGAAGCCCCTTATGAGAGACCAACAGGCCCGGTTAGAACCATGAGGCCGTCCTTCTGTGGACCCACCACCTGCAGGAGGAGCCATAGGGGCTGGTGCAATGTGATTTGGGCAGCTCCGACAGCCCCCACGACCCGGCAACGGACAAGTGGAAGAAAATGGATGGATGGACAATGGCACAGCGGTCCAAATCTTTAGTATTAGGAACTTACTTCTATTGCTCAATCTGGCCGTGCCACATTTTCCACTGAGCTGCATCATTTCAAAGCACTGCGCGGCTCTACAGTTCATTGGGTCTGGAGCAGACACAGAGACGACACGCTCCTCGGCCAAAGGGCCATTATGTCGCACCTGATCTAGTGTCTGAGGGAGCCACCTGTTCAATAGGTGGACTGATTGGTAGATTTAGATCCATTGAATAATTGAACAAGCCTGGTAATTTTATCTGGGTGAACTGGGTTGGCACCACTCAGTCTTTGATCCAACTTTCAGCCACAGAGAGGGCAGTCTGTCCTTGGAGGACCCTGTAAAGGATCAAATGATGTAACCAAGTTTAAATTTAACTAACACATTTAGAGTTGGGGTTTGGAATCTTTTAGATTAACGTTATCAGAATCAGAATCAGAATAGTTTTATTGGCCATTGTTAGTGAACAGGTTCACAACTAGGATCTTTTTTCGGTTCAATCGTGCAACATGAAACATAATACATATAACACATAACTTGGATAAATAATAAACTATAAAAACTTAAAACTATAAGACTATAGGGGCATGCATAAGAAGATTTCCACCTGAAAGGACTCACAGAGACACAATGCGTAAGGAACGTTTTATTGAATGTGAATCATGATTTGGGCTCAGATTGCAGTAATGATATGGAATACCTGGCATCGATGGATGATAGACAGAATCTTCCGCAGGGGTCCGGACACTGGTGGTGGTAGGATGAGGCCCGGGGCGGCCACTTGAGGACGAGCAGAGCAGGCGGAGGAGGGTCGCAGCACAGCTGGGAAACAGCCGAGTGATTGACCAGGGAGCTTAAGAAGGGGATCCTGGGCGATGAATGGATGAAGCTGGAATAAGCAGCTGAGGTGCGGCTTGAGCTGCGGCCGTTATTGGATGATTGGTAAAGGCTGCCGTTGATGAGGCGATGGATGAAGGCTGCTGGTACGTCTTCCAGGTTGAATTTGCACTGATGCTTCATTACATTTAAAATAAGACAACAATTTGATCTAAATCCACCATTTTGTTATATTTAAAAAGTAGACAAAACAGCAATAGAACAACTCCTGAAGTTGAAGGCCGGCTCACTACTGACAAATACACCTGACACAAGAGCACGTACGTAAATGTGCTCAGTTTTAAATTTTAAAATCTCACACAAACTCATAATTCAATACAATCATCCAACCTCTCTTAGTTCTGCGAGTGCCATTTTTGAATGTTGTGTGTCATGGTCGTGTGTAGGTTAGCGGAATCTCTGGATGGCGATATCGACCCGCTGAAGGAAAGCCAGCGAGGTGCGGTGATGCTGTAAAATACCAATCCCTGATCAATACGCGCTGTGGTGTTCATGTGCAGCGTCTTCCTCAACATCTGTCCGGTTTCCTCCACAAGCAGAAATGGCATCTGTGCTGGATACGGCCTGGCGTTTGACATGGACAAAGTGTGTGAGGGCCCGATAATTGAAACGCCACTGCTCGATTGCTCAGAGCCTTCCTCGGAGGATTAATTCTTTCTCCACATGACGGCTCACACATCAACGCCGTACTCATTGTCTCACTATGTCCCCCTCGCACACACTAACGGACCCCAGCGTGCCGCCCATATGTTAGTGCCGTCCTCCCTCCGAGACACTGATTCGGACTGACAGCGAATACCCAGGGCTCCGGCAACTCGGACACAAATAGTATCTGTTCTGGCCTCTCAGTGCACTTCCTCTCAGGAGCAGGTTTATGACTTATATATAGCTTCATCGTTATATAAAGGCAAATAGAAGGATTATTTAATACATTTCTGCATACAACAAGACAGCTCAACATCAACGCTGCTCCTTCGAGGCGCTCTAAGGAGAAGCGGCATCTGTTCTGAGTCTTGTTTTCATGCATGTTCTTTTGTTTCAAAGTCGAGCTTTTGTTTATTAATGTCATGTTACACAGACGCCGACAAACAGACCAGCGGCTCGACGGAGGAAGTTCACCAATGACTGGTTTGACTTGCTCTTGATGTACCTGTATGTAGGGCTGCTGTTTGGCTGCTTTTCCCATATGTGAAATGTCTCTGCAGTTTTTTTACCTGTAGGGAAGCTGGGTATCAGCCTAAAAAGAGAGACTGAAGGATTTCCGAATGAATGATTGACTGCGAGGAAGATTGGAAGAAATGAAGATGGAGACTGTCACTATTCAGGACTGGAAAAACATTTTGACTGCGGCTTTCGAGAACCATATCAATACGTCATAAGCTCATAACATTTAGATGGTTTAACAGTTATTACGTGACGATCATTTTGAGTGATCTTCAGAATGGTTATTGATGTCATACTGGTCTCCTGTGACTCCCCGGTGAGGAGTCCTTGGAGTTAAATAACCCGGGACATAAAAAAAAAGCAGGTCCCCAATGAACAGTTTCAGTTTGTGGGACCATGGTATTAGCGGGATAATGCACGACGAGGTGTCCATTATCAGAAATAACTGGACGACGCAGAGTTGTTATTATTTATGATAATGGACACCTCGTCATGCATTATCCCTTACTTATTGAACAGTGCAGGCTCAGAAATGACAAAGCTTCTTGGATAATAGGCAAAAAGGCAAATGTATCAAAGTTAAGAACGAAAGACTCCAATCATTTAGGCAGAACAATATCATTTGAAAAACTAAATATCCTGTTTCTATGGCGTCTTATCGTGTGTTACATAAAACCTGGAAACCCTCTACATGTTCTGAAGTTTCCTATTTTGGTTTAGTTTCCAAACATTTGCAGCCCTACTCCACAACTTTTGTGGTAAAACGTTTGCAACTACGGAACATGCCTGCAAGGTCTGACAAAAAAAACACTGTTAATTTTGATGTAATGCTTGTTCTATTAATTGCAGCCACATAATCACTATGCCTGTGCGTATAGACGAACCCGATAGTGTTTACTTTGTGCTTCTCCTGCGTGTGGGAGCTTCCTCGCGCTCGTGATGCCCGTTACAGAAATCACCTATTTACATACAGTACCACCAAATCTGGGAGACCTTATAGGAACCTAGTAACGGTTGCTAAGGTGCAGTCCTTCCTTGGCAAGGGGTTTATCTAGTGCTGTGTTTAATTGAGAGTGAGCGGTCTGGTGGTTCTGATTTGTGAATGTGTACGACAGCGCTGCCGTGGTGCGTGTGGGCGGATGTTGACGGGTGACAGATGTTTATTTTTTGGTATTTATAGAGATTGTCTTGAGGTCTGGGCTCCTGTTCTCCTTCTGCATGTCCGGACGTACTTACTTCTCTACGTGGTAACCAATTCACATCCATGAACATGTGCAGAGTCGCAGCCATAACTATGTGTGAATTAAGATGAAGGTTGGGCGACAGTGGCTCAGATGTGATTGTGTCCCTGGGCAAGACACTTTATCCACTTTGCGTCCTGTGTATGTGTACACGGGTGAGTGGTCCCTTGATATGAAGCACTTTGAGCCCAATGTAGGTGGAAAAGCGCTGTATAAATTGAATCCATTTACAGTGTATCGATCTTCATATCCACAAGTCAGTTAGTTAATGTTAATGTTTGTTAATGATATCAATAATGAAACTATAATTGTTGTATTTATTGTATAATATCAATAACCTTCTGTATTATCTGCAAAATGTCCTGTACTAAATGTTAGTATTATAGCAGGTACGTTGTATGTTTAATTAACCCTTCATAGAGCACTCATTGAAAGACTTTGAAATAAATTATTTCAAATTAAGAGTGTTATTGGGAGACATAACACAAGTTTAGTTCTGTTATAACATCAGCCTAAAAATAACCTTTGGCAACATAAAAGCATAGTCCTAGGTTCTTTTGAAAGAATAATAGATGCAACGGGCATGTCCAAATATGGACACAACTAATGAACTTTAGGTTTCAGTGAACAGGGCATATGATCAAATATGGTGCCTGCCTTTTTCATGGTGTCATTTCACTTATTTCTCTACGTCCTCCAAAACCAACACATATATGATCACTTAGCACAATCATTTACCAATAAAATGTGCGAGTTTCATCAACTTACTATGGTTAATTTTCAAGTTATGTAAAGAAATGTAGCATGAATTTAGAGACTTGGGTCTTTTTCAGACTTCAGAGAAAACAGGAAGTTGAGAGCGCGACCGGTCTCTGCTGATTGGTCAAATGCCACAGAGGTGGGATTAGTGATGTACGGCGAGCTCTTCTGATTGGCAGAGTGAGGACGACAGTACCCTCTTCTTTACCTACGGATGTGCAGGACGGAGGCCATATGTAAAGTGCAGAAATGAAAAAAAAAATAGTCACTTGCCTTGTAAAGGGTTAAGTGTTTGTTGTTTCATTAATGGCACTTTTTATCAAATCTTTGAAAATATGTTTTCAAAGAAGCTTCCCGAGCTTACAGCCTATAGGCCAGTGTAGCGACTCATTTGAAAGCTGAGACCTACAAAACTGATTGTAACTTTTTTTGTCGCATTTTTTAAGCGTTTTTGTCGTCTTTTTGTAGTTTTTTTTGTCGTGTTATGGTCACTTTTTTGTTGCATTTTTGTCACTTTTTGTCGCTCTTTTGCCTCGTTTTTGTCACATTTTGGATGTGTTTTTGTCACTTTTTGTTGCTTTTTCATCGCTCTTTAGTCGTGTGTTTTTATCTCATTTTTTTATTGTGTTTTTGTTGCCACTTTCTTGTTTTTAGATTTGAGTAAAGCCAAACTGGAGAAAATGTGCTCGGTTCATGTGGGGGTTAATGACTTCTTTCAGTCATGTTATTTCGCATTACACTGATCATCTGTGGGAACTACATGTTCTGCAAGAAAGATCAGTCTTCATCATATTTATTTTTTAAAACCTCACAGACTTTTGTCTTTCTTTTTGTGTATGTCACACTGTCACTCGTCACAGAAACTCAGAATAGTTCCTGTTGAAGTATGTGTGCAGTCTGGTGCCAGTCTCTTAATCTGATCTCCACTCACACTGTTGACTAACAGCACTGCTCCGTGTAATGAGGGCAGTCCTTCTGCTTCACATGAACCTATATTCATGGATGACGACCAATGTTAATAATTGATATAGCAGAGCATATGTACAGCATCTTCGCTCTGCTTGCTCTGAGCGCTCTGGCCTGTAGTGTATAGTGTGCGCAGTGACAGGCTGTGTGCATTACAAGATACAAAAGAGAAGTGCTGCAAATGGCGAAGTCAACTGAAGCGTTAAGGAGGAACAGACGATAAACAAACTCGTTACAGGCGATGTATGTGCCCACTGGACCATGACGCAAGAGAATGTAGCACAAAATGCCTTGGTGTTTTCCCTGTCTGAAGGGCTTAATTTGACCCCTGTTTTCTCTTGTTTTCTGCAAATGCAAAATATTTGAGATAACACAGAGAGTATGTAGTAAAAAAAATAATAATAAATTGTCGCCTGTTCCCTCAGACCAGTTCAGACCAACATTCCAGTCACTACTTATTAAGACATTAAAGGAACAGGCCACCGTTTTTCCATACTGATTATGTTCTTACCTGAGCTTAGATGAGTTGACGCGTACCTGTACCTTTGTGCGTGCGCTCAGTCACGCAAAAATACCAAAGATGTTGTTAGCATTTGGCCTCTCACAGCATATTCCTATAGCTCCAAACGGGGGTGAAGTTAGAAGCGACCACACTCTTCCATGGGCACGCACAAAAACCAGACGCGTAGGTGCGTATCAACTTGTCTAAGCTCAGGTAAGAACATATCTCAGTATGGAAAGGCCTGTTCCTTTAAGCTCTGAGTGCCTGTCTCCATTATGTTTGTCTCACAGCCTTCAAAGCTCCTAATTTTTGACTTAAGGACATTTCCAGGATGCATTGGAGGGTTACTGTACTTCCTACTGTACAGTAATAGACTTTTTTATATATACTGTATATAGTGGCAATGTACACACTCATAAGCACATGTTGTAACTTTAAATTATAAAATTGCATCTAGATTCGACCTTTTGAAGTTACATTTTTCAGTAACACCTCACAATAACTGTTCTCTTGTGCTGAAGTTTGTTTGCTGAACAGCTTTCACCAATGTGTAGGACCACCGTGTCCTTGGGTCTCTGCGTCCTCTGAACGTCCTCTCCTTCTTCTTCTTCTCATTTAGTCCCATCTTTCTCATTATGCTAATTGCTTTCCATTTTTTCTCGGCACACAGGCATTTCCCTTAAACCGGAGGATTTGCCTGGTCAGACGCCCATGGAATCAAATACCCGTTTAAATCCTACCCCCAATTTGGCGCCCCCTCCCCCCCCCCCCCCCTCCACTGTCCTCCTCTGCTCCGCTCCTGCTGCAGATTAGGCAGGGCTGCTGTTTGTTCCAGGCCCCGCTTTCATCTGGCCTCCCACTCGCTCCTCACATGTATATGGATGTGTTTACCGCCGCTGGGGCCAGTAGGGAGGTGGCTCACTGAACTGTTAGAAAATGTAACCAGACGTTCTCTCTCTCCAATTCCCATCCCGATAGATCTGCTCACAGCCAGTTGTTAACCAATCTGGACAGCGAAGTCGCTCGCTGCTACGGCTGAAAAGATGAATATGAACGAGCAAATGGTGCAGGACAAATATAGCTTTAAACTTGCAGTAGTTAAACAATGTGTTAAAGCATTATTATATCATATTTATTAACCACTTACCCCCCACTTTAATCTGAGCGCATGTTCTCCCGTTCAGCTTTACCCAAATCTAAAAGCTTCTCGATGTCTATAGGCCAGAGTAACACTTCATTTGAAAGCTAAGACCAACAAAACTAATCGTAACATTTTTGACGCATTTTTGCCGTGTTTTTCTCAAAATTTGTAAGTGTTTTTGTAGTTTTTTTGTGTGTGTTTTTGTTGGGTTTTCATCCATTTTTTTGACACTTTTTGTGGTGTTATTGTTGCTTTTCTGGCATGTTTTTGTCGCTCTTTGTTCCTTCTTTCTTGCTCACTTTTTATTCAAGCTTTTTTATTGTGTTATTCCGGCTCTTTGTTGCTTTTTTGTCACTTTGTCGTTGCATTTTCATCCTCGTCTTTGACACTATTTTGACGCTTTCTTTCAAAAAGCGTTTAGATTGGGGCAAAGCCAAACTAGAGAAAATGTGCTCGCTTAAGGGGTTAAATATCTATAAATGCACCAGGAGCTATTTCTCCTGAATAATGCAAAAAATCCTGTGTTCATCGTAGCATTAGTGCTTCTAGCTCGTCAATAATAACTGAATGTACTTAATTTGAGGCCATGCTGTGTAACATTGAGTTCCAGTGAGTGGAATAAAACTCACGCTTTCATTAAATTACGGGTGTTTTTAGTGGTGTAAAACATGCGTGTTACTGTTATAACAGTTTTACTTTGATTACAAGTCGCCAGACAATATAAGTTTTTTCCACAAAATGTTTCAATACAGCTGATCATTAGGGAGCCTGTATGTAACACAGTTTTACAGCAGTTTAGTTGCACTTGTGACATAGCAACATGGAACGATCCACAGTGTGGTTTTACTATTTTACAGCTTATTTTACCTTTTGTTTTATCCAATTGCAACACATCCACAAAATGTAACATAAAGCAAAAAACTATTAAAAAAAATCTGCTATAACAACACTCTACTGTTAGTGACAATACAGCATTTAATGGTTGTAAATCCTCACAGCGACAGTGAACTTTTGAGACCCTCTAAATCCTGTGACCGACCAAACAGAACTAACGCGTTACTTTCCCCCTTCTCATCAGCGGTTGTATATGTGTCCAGGTGGACGGTAAGGTGATGGATGGCAGCCTGCTGGGAGATGCCAATGGCGTTGACCCTGCTCCGGGCAGAGCGAAGGATTCTGGGAAGTGGCAGAAGCCGCGGTTTTCACGTAAAGCGCTGATGAAATGCTGTTTGGTGAAATGGATCATCTCCAGCACGCAGCCGCAGGACAAAGGTGAGTGTGTGGGGTTTATATGTGAGACTAACAGTGTTTACACCGGCACAGTCCAGAGACCCCTGTGGACACCGTTACCCCCTTTACGCCCGGGAGGTGCAGTGCCAGACTCAAAACTGGTATTTACTTATTTTTCTAAACGCGAATTGAATTGTACACTATTTTTGGACGGTGGTGTTTTAAATGCGTTTATCTATCCGAACCTTGACCACAATAGGGACTGTGTTTCATTGCAGTTTGTTGATTTTAAAGTTATTTACTGGAGGGGAAGTATTTGTCTCTGGCTTGTAAAGCATTTCCACTGCCTGAATGATTCTCTGTGACTTTATCCATGATCACTTAAGTGTGATGGCCCCATCTTGTGGACTGATATCGGATGTGCACATTGATGAATGGAAAGTCTTCCCATTAAAAATCAAGATAGAGAGACATTTTTCATTCAGTGTTGAAGAAACTGTGTGTGGTCTAAAAATAAAAGGTGGGGGGGGGGGGGGGGGGGTTATATATAGTACAATGTATTAGGCTGTACATCAAACAACTGAAATACAGGTAACTGTGGCGTGGGCCTGAGCGTCATGGGCCGTGTAATGAGACTCTGAGTGAAACCTGAGCAAAAGAACATCCACTTAACACCCTTGTGGCAGTCTCCTGTTCTTCCATCAGCACCAAGGCCTTCAGTGTCCTTAAATAGCAGTACATAAACAATGGCTGAGTGATAACTCTCTGCAGCTTAATGCAGACAAAACAGAAACACTGGTTATTGCCCCTGATGATTCAATCCCAGGGATTAAACAGTACTGTTTAGGCCAGTCTGCGAAGCCAAATCTTAGAAACTTGGGAGTTATCTTTGACAAAGACATATCATTAGTGTCGCACTGTAAGCAGCTGACGAGGAACTGCTTCTTTCAACTAAAGAAAATCTCTCAATTTAGGAATATGGTCTCATGTAATGATTGGAGATGATCATTCATGCCTTTGTGTCTACACGTTTAGACTATTGTAATAGTTTGTTTTCATGTCTGAACAAGAAGGAGCTCTCTCGACTGTAACCAGTGCAAAACTCTGCAGCGAGAATTCTGACCCGCACTAACAGGAGGACTCACATTTCCCCTATTCTAAAAGAACTTCATTGGCTGCCAGTGTCCTATAGGATCAACTTCAAAATCCTGGTTCTAGCCTTCAGAGCCCTGCATGGTCAGGCTCCTTCCTACATCAGTGGTCTAATCCAGCCTTACACCCCTGTGCGAGCTCTGAGGTCTGTGGATCAGAATCTGCTGAAGGTTCCACGCACTCATTTTCGTACTAGAGGTGACCGATCCTTCCAGGCCGTTGCTCCTAGGCTTTGGAACGATCTTCCCTCCTCTTTGCGCTCGACTGACTCTGTTGTCAAGAGCAAACTTAAGACTCATCTATTTGTTCAGGCTTTTAATTAGCTACATTTTGGGCTGCTATGATTTTTGGTGTTGTCTTGGCCTTTTATATTGTATGTACTTTTCTAATGTTTTTAAACTATGTTGTGAAGCACTTTATGGCTTTAAAGCTTACTTACTTACGTACTTACTTACTTACTTACTTGGTAATTTACAGAAAAATAGTCTGCCTTTTTTAACATTGTTAATTGGCAATGGAGAAGATTTCTGTGCCCAAGCAACAAGAAACTGCAGTCCTCCTGCCACGTGATTTCATATGATCTGTGCCTAGGAAGCACAGATTGAGCATGTTGGTAGCATGCCCTTGGTAATGGCCAGCAGCTAAGAATAGCAGCGTAGACAAGGATCAGAGAGAGATGGCAGCAGTGGCACAGTGGTCGCTGTGATTAGCTCAGAGGTCAGCGTGCAGGCCATGTCGCCAACAGCTTGATAGTCTGGCAAACATGAAGAACTACAGCTGAGCTCAAAATGCTGAGGAGTCACTGTCACTTACAAGTGTTTCTTCTTTTTTCTTTGCTTTGCATCTTTATTCAGCTGGTCCCCACTCAAGTCACCATAGCAATCGTCTAGGTGTGTACACTACCAATTATTAGCCAGACAAATAATTTACAGCAGCTTTTTGACTTTTTTTTTTTCATCATAAATAAACATTTCATTGACAATTCATTAACTTACAGTATGTGCATGTCTGTATATAATTTTTATTGATGACATTGGGAGCAAAATGTGATATGTAATGTAATCCCATATGGGTCGGATTCCATTCTGTATAAGGTTAATATACAGTACATACAGTATGTAGGCACCGCACTGTATCTGGCAGATGAACAAAGTGTACTTTGAGGTGCACGGAGTGTTTTTAGAAGCAGAATGAGTCACTTGGAAGGTCCTTTTTGAAGTGACACTTTTGTAGTTTTAGGATAGACCCAGAGTCATGCTGGTGTAGCCCGCCTCCATTAGGGCACAAGGGCACAGGAGAGAAAAGGAGGGAGGGAACATCACCTGTAATGTCCTGGGATATCAAGATAAGCGTCCAAGCTGCTTTCAGGACATCACTCAAGTTTGACCGGACAGGACTTTATTTAGTTGTTGGAACTAACTTTTCATGGAGGAATTTTTTTCCTGAATGATTTATTTATTTTTTTTACTCGTTGACCTTTTCGAAATCGCTTCACTGGTCGAGCCCTTTCCGAAGGATGAATGCCTGCAGGAGACAGTGTGTAAACATACTGCGATGCGTCATTGGCTTCATCACTGGGACACTCATACAAGGTACCTGTCCTATATTTTTTAAACAAAAACAAAACTATATTCCTAACTTCCAACAACAATTATCAATGGCGAGACTTTGCTGATAGTCAGATTCCTTGTGAAGTAACATTTGTGTGGCTCTTTAGAATATATAGAACCAGATAATTATGTTTTATAGGGATACAAGTTGTCCTTAGTTTCCTTGTTTCATCATTGATTAGATGTAAGTTTATCCTCAGGTCCTCTCCCTGTGTCCTTTCTACCAGTGAAAACATTGCTCTAAAATACAAGCAGCTGCTGAATCAGCGATCTTTCACATCACTGACTTGTTTGACTTCATTGTTGATGCGATTATTCTCATTTTTAGTTTTTTTTATCTTTAGTTTTTAGTGGCAAAACAGCAGTGTACAGATATGTATTTATAATTCAAGTTTTTCCTCACTATTTTCCGGATCTCATGATAGAAAGGAAAGAAAAAGATGAGTTTAATAAGACATGGTTAAGATAATATATGGTCAAAAAATGGGGGGTGAAAAAGCAGCTTTGTGCGTTTGATCTCAGTTCTGAACCCATTCAAATTGTTTTTGTGTCCTTGAGCAAGACTTTGGTTGTGTGTTTGTTGTTATATAGTCATTAAAGCTTTGATTGATTCACCTCGCTCAGACTTCTGTGAATATTTTGATTGGCTGTGGTTGGAAGTGTTGAAGGCCATGTTTTTATAAGTCCTCTTGAGGGTTATCAACACGGTCTTCAGAGAGTTCATTATTGTTGTTATAATCATAAACTGTTGTATGATCTTCTCGTTCCTGACCGGAATAATGTGTTCGAACTGTCACTTACTCATGGGTTTCTACCTGCTGCTGTCCGCTGTAGCTCCAAAAGTGACGACTTGACAAATCTGAGCAGATTGGTCTACAGCTGAGAAAGCTTACATCTTGATATATTTTAATTATCTAAAACACTCACTCATGTTTCCTCTTACTTAGGTGTCATCTTTTAGTACAGGCTGCTGGTGCGCTCTAGTGGTCACAATTTGGATTGCATTGAAACGTGACGCGTTCGTTCATTCATCATGTCAAAGTTTGATCCTATTTTCATCATGATGTCTTGCTGCTGCAAGTTGAAACGGGATATTTGGACTAAAACCTTTTCAGTAAAGTAAACCTGCTGCATGTGTGTTCTGACTATTCCTCCTGCCTTTTTTTAACGCCCAATCCAGGAACCACCGCTTCATTTAATTTGACTGTAAATCAATGACCACTTTTCATCACTCTAATGGTCGACAGAGGCTGCTTCGTGTGGTTTCTTGTTCACTAATGAGTCTGTGGGGCTGAACTGCGCAAAAACAGCGTTGATAAAGTTTTCTGAGTCTAGAAGGATTTAGATAGGACATTAGATGGGCACAGACCTAAGTGAAAGGGGGTGAAGATTGAGCCAATTGTCAGATCCGGGACTCTCGACACTGAGGTTGGAACAGACTTTATCCAGTCCTGACGCTTCCTTTGCCATTTCATTGCTAATTATGAACTTCATTGTGTTGCTGTTATTCTTTTTGCTAAAGGTTCACATGTAATGCTGTTCTGCTCTTGTTCAAAATAAACTGCCGGGCCAAAAAGGTCACTTGGATTTACTGTGCCAAAAGGTAAAGTGCCTCCCATTCAATTCAGTCCTAATTTCAAGCAAAGTTAAAGAGGTGCAGAAGTTACTACGTCAACACATTTGTTAACTCTGATCGTACACACACATATATGAGGATTATTTAGGATCAAATTGTATTCTTATTTTTTCTTTGATATACAGGATGTATTTGGCAAGCAGAGGTCAGAGGTCCAATAGCAAATAATCCGTCTCTATTGGAGGAACTAATTAGATATACAGTGCCTTGCAAAAGTACTAATACACCTTGAACCTTTACACATTTTGTCATGTTTACAACCCTAAACGTAAAGATTTTTTTTTGAATTTTTTACTGAAGGTTCACACACAAGTAACAGACAACTGTGAAGTGAAGGCAAAATGATTCATGACTTTGTTATTTTTCCAAAAATAGAAAAGTGAAATGTGGGGCGTGCACAAGTATTCATACAGCATGACTTAATACTTTGTGGAACCCCATTTTGCTGCAATAACAGCAGCAAGTCTTTTGGGGTTTGACTCTACAAGATTTGCACATCTAGAGACGGACATTTTAGCCCATTCCTCTTTACAAAACAACTCAAGCTCTGTCAAATTAGAAGGAGAGCGTTTGTGAACAGCAGTTTTCAGGTCTTTCCACAGATTTTCAATAGGATTTAGGTCAGGACTTTGACTGGGCTATTCTAACACATTAATATGTTTGTTTTTAAACCATTCCATTGTAGATTTAGCTTTGTGTTTAGGGTCATTGTCCTGCTGGAAGGTGAATCTCCGCCCCAGCCTCAATTCTCTTGCTGACTCCAGCAGGTTTTCCTCCAAAATGTCTCTGTATTTGGTTCCAACCATCTTACCAACTATTCTTACAATCTTCCGAGTCCCCGTTGAGGAAAAGCAGCCCCATAGCATGATGCTCCCCCCACCATATTTGACACTGGGGATGGTGCACTCAGGACGATGAGCAGTGTTAGGTCTGCTCCATGAATAACGTTTTGTATTTGGGCCAAAATGTTAAATTTTTGTCTCATCTGACCAAAGCACCTTCTTCCACATGGTAGCTGTGTCCTCCTTATGACTTCTAGCAAACTTCAAACGGGATTTCTTATGGCCTCCTTTCAATAATGGCTTTCTTCTTGCCACTCGTCCATGAAGGCCAGATTTGTGTAGAGTACGACTTATAGTTGTCCCATGTACAGATTCCCCCAGCTCAGCTGCAGTACGTCGCAATTTAATGCACTCATAATGCTGTATAAATACGTATGCATGTTCTACTTTTCACTTTTCTATTTAAAAAAAAAAAAACAGAATCATGTATCATTTTGTTTTCACTTCACAGTTGTCTGTTACTTGTGTGTGAACTTTCAGTAAAACATTCAAAATAAAATCTTTATGTTTAGGGTTGTAAACATGACAAAATGTGCAAAGGTTCAAGGTGTATTAGTACTTTCGAGAGGCACTGTATATTGGTTTATTTGGTCAGGACAGTGCATGTTAATGAACATACATGGTCTCATGCATGTAAACAAGCCACACCAGATTATAGCCTTGGGCTAATTTCCATCCGTCGTCCCCCATGCACACTCTCAAACACACTCTCATTCATCCTGGCCTATTGTACATGTTTTAGTATAATTTTAGTAACTATGACTACGTCCTGCAGTTTAGATTATATTTCAACATAGTGACAGACAATTGATCTAGTTTACTCTTAATACTTTTCCTTTACAGAGTGAGATCAACATATTTACACAGTCGAACATAATTTTTTATTCTGAACAGAACCCTCAACGTTTTGAGTGTCATTGAAAACAATAATAACGATGCACACTTGACACACTATTTGGCTTCTGTTTCCATCATATATCCCTCTAGAAATTATGCCAAGACAGTGATCAAAGTTGACTCTTCAAGCTTATGTAAAAATGGAGAAAGGCTTTAGGGAGCTACATGGAAAGGGTGGAGAGCTACCGGCAGCTACTGGAGACCACTGAATCATCCTTCTCTTCATCCTTATTTGTTTTTAGGATGACAATACAGCACAGGAACCATTTGTAGCACTGCAAGTCTGCAACAAACAGTTTTCTTCAGTGGTTAAATATCTGTTTGCACCTTCCTGCTTCTTCACATTATATCAACACATGGCTTAACATGTTCACACCTATTATCTGCGTTCGACGGAGTGCAAGTGGTCTCATTGCAGAGATGTGAAGTGGAGAAAGGCAGAGTGAGACAGGACAGAAACGTGGAGGTGTGTCACTTATGATCTGAAAGGTCAACTGCTCCCTGCTGAGGTTTAATCCTGCCCTCCTTTTTTATCTCCCCTCAACATGACGTGCTGTCCCAAACTCAAACAGATTTCTAAATGTTGCTGCAGACTCTCACCTTCCACCTGTTGCTCTGTCAGTACTTGCCTCAGCTGCAGTCGGCCTCGTCGGGAGCACAGTTGTTATAACTTGATAAGTATAGGCTAAGTCTCGCTTTATTAGCTGGTTTTGTTGCATTATGGGAGCTGTGGTGGCTGCGCTGTCAGTGGAGGCCCGGAGGCGCTTGTCTCGGTCCAGCTGCCTTTCGCACAGTGCTGCCAGGTATCATCGATCAGGTAGGCATTGAATGTTGGCTCAAATGCAGAGGACTAATTTCCTTTTCATTGAATCCCGTGTTGTGGTTTTTATTGTCATGTTAGGTGATTGAAAAATAATTATGTTTTACGCCATACCTATTTTCTCTTTGTCATCTGTTTTGTTTATAAATGTCATTATTCATAAATCCTGGACTTTGGATGTTTTCTTCTTCACTTAAAAGCTTTGGAAACCTTTAGTATTGTGTCTGACAGAGGAACCTATCCAGTCTCTATTTACCGACAGTTGTGTCAGCAACCTGGACTCAGCCTTCCCTTCAAAAAAGATGCTAATGGCCTGCTCCAAAGCACTCACACTCACATTAGGCACAAACATACTTCCCTAAGCAAGTTAGAGTCTGCAGCGTTCACTAAAAAGTGTTACCTCAGCCAGTGGTTCCCAAAGTGGGGGATGGCGTGATGCTGAACTGGGGGTGGCAAGATGATTTTTCAATTTCTGACTTTAAATGTTATGTTTTTTGGATTGAAAACAGTATATTTTAGTGAAATTAAGCAAAATATCAAAATACAGTATCCAAACCAACAGCATTAAACCAGATTTATATCACCTTATTGTAAATGCTGATTACATTTTAAGGAAGTATAGGTAGGCCTGTCACGATACTAAATTTAAAGTTTGATATATATTGATGCAGCGATACTGTCAGCTCTAAAGCCTACAAATGACAGTAAACCCTTGTTATAAAAGTGCATAATCACATCTTAAAATACCACAAGCTTCAATAAACATGAAATATAATGTAACTCAATTTGCTTCGGTTAAAAATATACGTTTTCCAAAGAAAAAATAGGGAGAAAATGCAGTTAAATCTACAGGCGATGAATATTGAGCCCAAAATGTACCGTTTATCTGTTAGTTATTGAACGATAACGATATAGTAATTATCATGACAAGTAAAGGTCCCGAGTTGTTGAGTGATTTTGGGAGTCACGGCCTGAAACGTTTGGGAACCCCTGACCTAAACATGTGATAGTATTTTGTATATTTAGCTTTACATAATCAGCCAAAACCAGATGAACTCTAGCAGCCAGGGGTGACCTCCACTGTTGTCGGCGTATAAATCGCAGCATAAGAATTGACCATTTAACTTTGTCACCATTTTGGCTGCCATGACATGAAATAAATGTGTCTCTGGAAAAGGAACGGGTCCTTCAAATAGCCATGCATATATTTGTGGACATTGTGTGGTTATTTCTGGACGTATCCTATTATCTCTATTTGTTTATTATTAGAATCAGAGTAAGAAAGGGAACTCTCCTCGGCAGCAGTGCGTCACCACGTTATTGATCGTTCTCATTCTGGCCTCTAAACTGTGTCTAACATCTCCCGCCCTGTCCATGCATTAACACGCACATAACCCTTTCTTATGTTTTATCTCGGTGCATTAGCGATTGCATAGTCATCATTTATCCGCCTCCGACCTGCCACACACTCACACAACCACATGTATTTAGGCTCTGCTTCCACCTTGCGAGCTACTCAGAAGCCACTGGGATTTGCAACTTTGAGCCGTCACTTGATCTGTGCCACTGTTTCTCTTATCTCACCACACTGTCCATTCATTTGGGTAATCTGACTTGTGCACCCATCCACCGGAGAGATGTGGTGGGGAACAAGGGGGGGGGACTTGATCGAGAAAAGTGAAAGAGTGAGCCACAGCGCCGGGGGAGGGGGGGGGGGAGCGTCTGCGGTCTACCAAAGTTATGGGATGAAGGAGGAGTGGTGCGCAGGACGAGGAGCTGAAATCACAGACGAAAGATGAAAACGTGAGAGTGAAAACACAAAAGGTAGCAACGGACCGGAGCCAGAAATGGGTTGTGCACTGGAAGCAGCAACAGTTTAATGTGCAGGCAGGAGGGATGGGGGAAAAAAGAGTTTCTTGTGGCTACATGTTGGATTTCGCAGGATATCCCTCTCCGTGAGCCTGTGAACAACTCCATCTGCTTTCACGTGTGGACCGATTTGGACGCCGAATGAGTAACCAGCTTTATTTCCAGTGAGGGAACACCTCCGGTCACTGTGCAGTCATCCAAGATTGCAGAAAGTGGCCTATTCATCCTGGATTTAATTGTCTTCCTTCATGTTTCTTTGTAACTGGTCCGTTTTAAAACCGCTTCCCTTGGCACCCTGCACTTTCAGAAGAACTTGAAAAGGACATGTGTTTACAGGATGTGATCGAGGTTTCAGAAATTGCTCCCTCAGATAATGGGTTATTTATTTGCGGTCGCTCGTTTTCTTTTTTGTCGGATAATGATCAGATGATATGTTGTTGGATTTTGCCCACAACAGAACTTCTGTGTCCTAGTGAAAGGAATCTGCAAAGTGACGGAGAGGATTTCCCCCTTTTTCAGCCATGACTTGATGCTAGTGAATGTTTGGATTACAAGACAGTGCAATATTGAGTGTGAAGCAAGAGTTCTGAATGTTTGGAAAGTGACTCTCTCTGCTTTAATGCACTGTAATAAATAACGACTAACTCTGGCCCAACTTGTTTGATGAGACCAGAGAAGGAGATTTTCCATATATGTCGTCCGCCACATATTTTGGTGTTGAGATTTCTGTGGATTGTTGGAGGTGCTTCTCATGCTATCCCCAAACAGTTTTCTGGACTTTTTTGGACTTCTGACCGGTTTGTTCTTTCATAGCTTTACTCATACTTCATACATACAAGGTTGTGCCTTCAGTGAGTTCCCTTACTCTCCATAAAACCATGGGTATCCATGGTATGGAGCTGTGCGCCATTGGTGTAGTCATCATACTTTTCATGGCAGTCCTCAAACAGTTTGGCATCCTGGAGCCCATGTCGTCATTTGAAGGTAAGTCTGTTCTCTGCACAGTTGCTAAAGTTTGGAGTTTTTAGGCAGATGCACGATGTTGTGAATAACCTGTGATATCATAAATTCAAGCTTCTGAGACTTTGTGTAGGTGAACAAGCTTCAGGTTTGGGTAAAGCTTGAATAATAACATTATGGATGAGGGGTTGCACTGAGAGGTAACACTTAATGGAAGTTATGTTGTGCCAACTACATCATTAAAACTTGATGTACAATATACTCTGTACATTAGGGGCTGTAAATGAGATCAGCTTCTGCTCACTGAATGACGCTGTACTTTGATTGTAGTTTTGGGCACAGGCCAGTCAGAGTGCCCCGCAGTCAGAGTGCCAACAGGACTCCAGTCTGCACATTAGTGCTGCAAAATCAGCTTTGCATCAGAGATAATCAATTTTAAACTCCAATAATATTTGTTCATTATTTATCGACAATAGCACAATCACCATTACCCCTGTACCCCCATCCTCTGCCCACGACTGTGCCTAAACTGGGTTTAGCATTACTTGACATCAATTATACATGTGTTATCGAACTGCCTTTCTCTGAGGCTGCCTAAATATGGAGTACTCCGCCAGGCCCCTGAAGGACACTGGGAATCCATCAGTAGTCTCCAATCGTCCCGCAGGTGTCCTCTTCCGAAAGCATGACTTCACTACTTTGCACCCAATCTCGCCTTCAGCTCTTCATGTTTTCCTCTGGCCATTCAGAAGCTTTTATTCACTTAAAATTCTTTATCCACGTAAATTTAAACACCGAAATGTCTGTTTTTCTGTCACTGGTTTTCATGATAAAAAATATTCAGATTCAGGACCAAACTCTCTTCATCAGAGTAGTTTTTAATTATAAAATATAATTGTATAGCTCTAATGAAGGGACCAGTTGGGCCTTGAAACTGTTAACTTATTTTACTAATCATGAAATCAAGTGATAGAAGATCAGACATTATGACGTTTTACTCACAGATGGAACCTAGTATGATCAACTGTGTGACTGCATTACTGAAAACGTCTGGCACTGGGAGACTTCATTACAATTACAAACATGAACTGATTTTGTTACACAAGGTTTAGCCCTGGTTCATAGAGAACCCAACGATGCACCTTGTTTTAGGGCAGTCCAGCAGAGGGAGACACCAGTGTTGGTTGAGAAGTGTCACAGAGCCCGGGGGAGCTCACAACCATTGTTCCTCATTATTAAAGTCAAATGTGTGACAGCGTTCATTTAATGAGATAATGCTTTGGTAAATCTGTGGTAGAGCCCTCTCTAGAGGCACAGAAACAATTAGAAAGTAGATCAGCGCTGTGACAGGGGGATGGTAATTCAGGGCATCTGTTAACCTTTAACACTTTAAGCTCTGGATCTGAGAAACAAATCCCTCAACTGTCACCATTTTCCACCCGTGAATCAATAAATGACATGGGACCAGCGCATCTTTGTGCTGCAGATTTATTGTACATTAATGTGCAATGTAATTGTTTACGATTTGTCCCAGAATGAAGCTTTTTGTTTATAGATCCAGAGAAATTGCTTAGCAATGGTAACCACCCCAGTTACAAAGTGACTTTGTCAGCTCAAGACAATAAGTTGTGGTCATGTGTTGGAGTTTGACAGTGATCACACCTTAAAGTGGCTTTATACTTTTTGAGTTTGTAAACTATTGTATACTACAATAGTATTCTTACCTGTCTTCCATCTCAGTCTCTAATGCAGTATTTACACTTTCAAACTTTTGTATTAAAAAAAAAAATGAGGTCAGATCTTTTTAACGACTTGCGAGCCAGTGGTGGGAGAAAAAGACACTCAATTAAAATAGCAAGGGGCGGGGGCTGAAGACTGTGACAGAAATACAACTTCAGTGACACTATTTCTCAGAGTTAAGACAGTGATGGAGTGACACTTTGAGCAAACCGTCATGGACACAGTGTAGGTCTGGATCACAGGGTTTCAGAGGAGAGCCCAGAGGAGCAGCAGTGGAAGATGAGTGTGAGATGGGAGACGGAGGGGCTGCAGACCGTGGGCATTGTGTGTCTGGTGATAATGTTCCTCAAACTGATGCACTTGCTGGGCCTCATCGACATCACGGAGACCGGTGAGAGACGGTCACTGGTCAGACTGGCACGAGCAAAAATTACTTTTTCACCAAACTCTAAATCCAGTGACAAAGAAGGCGGACAGCACTTGACGTACATTTGGCAGGTTTGACCTACAGGAAATATTTAACACGATTATATTTAAACTTTTGATTTAAGCAAAAAATAATAATACGATTTTCCTGATATCACTTTTTTGTGATGTTTTATTTCTTAATTGGAAATAGACACAGGATGGGAAATGTTATGTACCAATAGGCTGTAAGTGAGTCTGTCTTTGGAGTGATCAAAGCCCACTCTTATGTCACTTATGTTTCAGATTTAGATATAACATAAAATTATAACCAAGCATTATACCAATCAAACATGAAAAACATGAAAGCCTGTCATTTGTACTTTAAAATCTTTTGGCGTTTCAATTAATCTCATCGTGTATTTTTCAGTGCTTTGTTATGTTGTTGTATGGCTGAAAGGGTTTTGGCTGAAGTTAAAACGTATTAAGCCTTACCCCATGTGCAATTGTGGTGACACTATAATAAAAGAGGGCTTATAAAAGGCACAGTTATTCCAGCACCAACTATGGCAATGCATAAACACCAGTGAGGAAAGAGAAGCAACGCACACCAAAAGTGGTATCAGAGGGGCAGATGTTGAGGAAAATCTTGGAAAATTATAAAAGCAGCATCGCACACTCGGGTAGCTGATGTCAAAGATACATTATTTCAATCGATAACGTCTTAGAGCCTTCTTCAAATCTCCCATTGCATACACCGAACAAAAATATCAAGAAGCGGAAAAGACAAGAGAAGAGAAAAGGTAATAGCTATTCCATTATGTTGAATTTATAGATTTTTTTTAAAGGTATCAATTGTTTTGTAGCCCTTGAGTTGTTACAAACTACTATATCTGTCTGTATAACATGGCTAATAGTTGATGAGTTTTTAATCCCTTGTAATCACCATGATAAATCCTTGTTTGCAAAGCGACAAAGTTTTTCAAAATGGACAGGATTATTTATGAGCTTAAGCCTCTCGTCCATCAATTCTTGGATTGATGAATTACTACTTTCTGAAAACCTTTGTTGCTGTGGAACTTTCCTGCACAAAAGAGTTGACAGACTTACAGGTTATAGGACAATTTCCTCTGTTTGACCTTCCTCATAGTAAAAGTACCATATCCAGTGCTTGTGCAGTGGATCTGTTGCTGTTTTATAAAGTTCTCAGTGTATTATGTTGCACTGCTCGGTGGGATGTCGATTGTGCCCCTGGTTCAGAGCCCCTTGTGATATGTGCCCCCTGAATATGTCCGAGCTGACCTGTTCTCTTTTGTTGTTTTTCTTTCTCTTACTATCGCTCTACCCCTACTCTCCATTTACTCTCCGTCACCCCATCTCGGTGTCAACTCCCCTCCCCTGTTCTTTCTGTTTAAAGATGGTGAGTACCTTTGGCGCTCTCTGACAAAACTCCCTCCTCCTTTGGAATATCTTCTTTTCTCCCAGACATGCAGTGCTTTCTCTTAGAGTGTGTGACCTGACAACTAGCAGCGCCTCGACAGGTTTACTGCTGTGGGCCACCTAACCCTTCAAATTAGATGAATCATGTATCCACCTTAAAGAAAGTACAGTTCAGAAAGTATTCAAACTTCTCAATATGAAGTGATATTGATAATGTTCAAAAAATTACTGCACTCAGACTAAGAGGCCAGACCTTTCTGTACCATGAGTGGAATTAACCAAAGACCTAAACTTTTAAGTTAAACCAAACCAAATTTTAATGCTCCTGTTTCAGTGCATTGAATCGATGCATTGATGCGGCCCTTGAAAAAAAAAGTTGGACATCCCTGCTATATAGGGTCTATTATTGTGTCACTATTGCTTTTATCATGTTTATTAAAAACTCTTTAAAATTTGATTATGAAGCGCTATTGTAGGGTAATCAGTTGAAATAAAAAATACAATAAATATATACTGTACTATGTCTCTATGTTAGTTGTGTACAGTAATCAGAAGCTGTTTGAGCACTTTCTGAATCAACAGTTTGCCTCTGCTCCTGCATTAACCTACAGTTCGATGGTTTCGGCTAAGCGCACGTTCTCCTGACTGATGCCTGTCTGTTAGATGTCTGAACCCATCCCTATTCTAAATGTCGGCCTGCATCCACTGTCCACCGTACGCCTCCCGCTTATCAATTCATTCCCTTTCTTTACATCGTTCTCTCTCTGTTTTCTCGCCCCTGTCCCCTGTTTGTCTGTCTGTCTATCTATCTATCATTCCTTCTTTCTGTCCTCTGTCGTCCTATCTTTGGCCTCACAGACAGCAGTGACAGTGACTTGGAGCTGTCCACAGTGCGTCACCAACCGGAGGGGCTGGAGCAACTCCAGGCGCAAACCAAGTTCACAAGGAAGGAGCTGCAGTCTCTGTATCGGGGCTTCAAAAATGTATGTCGATGACTAGAAATAAAATAATTAAGAACAGAAGGGACAGATGTTCCAGGTTCTTACAAAGTCCAATCTATCAAAAAAGTCAACATTTCATGACTAACCAAGTCATTTCCTCAAGGCTTCCTTGGTGACTGAATCTCCACAAGATGTATTTTATGATTTTAAACATATGTGCATATGTCATGTGTCTCTCCCCACTGATACATCTTGGGGAGTTTACGTCACCAACACTGTCAAAGAATGTCAAGCTGTTTCGATTGATCTTTGTAACTGTAACACAATGTTCATAACACTTTTTGATTGACTGAAGTAGATGCACTTTTTTTTTTTATTATAGACATGTCATTGACTAAAATTAGGTTAAACTGAAAATAATTATCTGACTAAATATATGCATTCATTTATTCATGTATTATTATTCTTTATTAGAATCCCCGTGAACTCCCACAAAGTGGTTGCTAATCTTCCAAAACAGTAAAAAATACATTAAATAAAATTATTTTGATATCACACATTTAATTTATAATACAACCCGTTACATGGTATAGAAAGTGGATTAGAAATCGAAAGGGTACCCCACCTCTATTGTTTCGTTTGTGCGTGTTTCATGTGTAAAAATGGAAGAGCAAAATCGCACTACTTTTTGAAAGAAAATCTGTAATTATCTGTCTCTTCAATAAAAAATAAATGTAAAAAAAAAAAAGAAAGTGGATTAGATCGTAGTTACCACGTTCCTCTGATACTGTAAAAGGAAAGAAGAAGAAAAAGACACATTCTGTGCTATTTGTCCTTTTAATTTTTCTCTTAAAAGAGAGGGTTTTTTTTTTTTTAAGTGTCTGTAATATATAAAGGAGGTGAATTCAGTTATTTTCATAAAGTTGTTATTAGACTTGGGGACAACCAAAGAACCTGAAGTCACACAATTGTGACAAAACCCACTGAAAGAAAAAAACCTGGGCCCTCTCTCCTCCATAACTTTCACGAACATCAGACAGTCTGTTTGTAATTTTGTCTCTACCGTAAACACGGACAGTTTCTTGAGCACATTAGTTTTAAAATGACAGTGGCGCAGAACTGTAGTTGCTTTGTTCTGAGCGATTTGCAGTTTCTGTAGATACTTTTGTGTAGCATTGGACCACACAACGTGACAGTAATGTAGGCGAGATAATACAATGCTTTGAGCAACAGAGTTCAGAACCAAATCTTGAATAAAAATACAGAAAAACATTTATTAAAAAAATCCTAAGAAATGGTTGTAAGAATATTTTTTTTACTTTTAACATGTATGTGTTTTTGTTTTCTATCCCCCTAGGAGTGCCCAAGCGGTCTGGTGGACGAGGAAACATTCAAGTCTATCTATTCTCAGTTTTTCCCCCAAGGAGGTTAGGCATTACAACATAGGGTTGAATGATTTTCTGAATAATACCTATAAATGATTGATACTTGTTTGAGATAACAAGCTGCCTGTGAGACAGAATAATTTGTTAATTGCAAAAGATATTTTATTCCTTAAGAAATTGCAGATTTGCTGTTTTGATTAAATTACGATTTTTTTTTGTGCAGCCCAGTTACAGAATGATAATTTTTTTTAAATGAATTAGTTTAATTAAATGAATCGCTCACTGCTTCTTGTTTCTTTCTGCCACAGATGCAACAACCTATGCACATTTTCTGTTCAATGCGTTCGACATCAACAGAAATGGCTCCATTCGTTTTGAGGACTTTGTCATTGGTCTTTCTGTGCTGCTCAGAGGCTCCGTTACAGAGAAGCTCAACTGGGCCTTCAACCTGTATGACATCAATAAGGACGGCTATATCACCAAAGAGGTAAGTGTTTTCATTTTATCGTCAAGTGTACAACAAGGTCACATCCTGTTTGTGAGGGCACAACTTGCTCTGTGCACAGATGTTGTTGAATTTCTTATTTAAATGAATCGATTAGAATAGATCATTGGTTCTCAACTGTTGTATTGGCAAAAACGGACTACACTTATTATTACAAGTTGATTTATTTTTTTCTAATTTTGGTTGCGACTTGTCTTAATAGTTTGATTGTGGGTCCCAAAGCTCTTTCAGCCAAATATCACTGGGTTAGATTTCATATTTAGATTGTGTTTGTGTGTAATATGTTTCTCTACCCTCTGTAGGAGATGTTAGCAATTATGACGTCTATCTACGACATGATGGGGCAGTACACTTACCCTTGTGTGCGGGACAATGCGCCCTCTGAGCATGTGGACAAGTTCTTCCAGGTTTACTAGTTTTTAGGCAGTACATTTTACCACAGTTGTACTTCAGCCATTGATCCTAACTGAACTCTGTTGTTGTTTCTTCAGAAGATGGATCGAAACCGTGATGGCGTTGTGACTATTGAAGAGTTCATTGAAACTTGTCAGAAGGTGACTGTGCTTTTATGCCGTAAAATATGTAAACTATTTTGTCTCATTAACGCTTAAATAATTATCTTTAATGCTACCTACTTTTTTTGATAAATATTCTTCTTGTAGGACGAGAACATCATGAGCTCCATGCAGTTGTTTGAAAATGTCATATAAGAAAACTAACTACAAACTACGCATTCACAAAATCTCCTGACACAAGAGCTGCCCCGTCATAGCTGCAATGAAAGCAAATGGATTCTAGAGACTGCTAGTTGCAAAAGAAGAGCTTCCTGAAGTAAATGTCCTGTGTTCTTGGTTACGTGTTTGTTTTTTGTTCTTTTATTTTCAGATTTGACCAAAATAAATGAGGGAGAATGTTATCAATTTTGTCCTTGGAGCGCTGCTGACACGCAGCAAGGACAGTAGCTTTATTATCTTTTACACATTCCTTTTTAACACTACAGACTGATATTCTCCCTTGTTCTTACATCACATTAACCAATGAATCAGAGCATGGGCTGAATCAAACTTTGGAATCAGCAAAAAAATAAAAATGGGAGTGGCACAAAAATAAAAAGCATGTTTGTCATCAAAATGTGATGTGAAATTAGCTTGCACTGAAACAATGTACAATACGCCTATAGGCACTGTAGATAACAGTTCTGTATATATGTATAGATACAAGTCACACAGTCATGCCCCGTCGGAGCTGCTCTGGGCCATTTATCCCAACAGAATGCATTTATTAATTCCTTTTAAAAAAAAAAACTGAAATTGAGTTTATGTATTTGACACATTTCAATTTTGCTGTACATTATCATGAAGAAGTGACTGTTAAATTATAATTATTATGACTTTATTCTTAAGTATTGAGCATGCAGACTCTTCCGGTGAATTCCTGAATTCTATGTCATCACAGTCACACAACTAAATAAACCTGTTTTGTGATTATATGTGATTGGCTGAGCCCCTTTTTGAGACCGTATTATCTATGACAGCCGAACCACTGATCTATAACAATGTATTACTTGAAATATATGTAATAGATTCTATGTTGTGAATCAGAGTAAACTACAGGTCGGTACATGAGACAAATGGGGTCAGAGGGATTAGTTCACTGTGTCTTTATTTGTATGGCATAAAAGTCTTGAATTGGGAACTGTCTCATTTCCAAAACAACTGCATATTTTTCACGACTTGTTCAATAAGACTTCCTCTTTTGTGCAACATGCTTACAAAAGTCAGTGTTACAAAACCGAAAAACTGGGACGATCTTGCGGTGCCCACAAACAAACGTTTGGTGGCACTGTGATGAGAACACGGCAACTACCCGCGCACTGACCGTGGATAAAACAAAACATTTAGACGGTTATTTAACCTGTGTAACATAATTGGTCTGATATAATAATTGCAGGCGTTTTATTACAAAATAAAACCGGTTTTTTGTTTTTTTACGCGGCTTCTGATTGGCTGACAGTGCTCTCGAGGAGGCGTAAAGCCTTTACGTCACCTGTAATGTGAGCATGCGTGATGTCGGACGTCAGCTCCATCCATGGACAAACCCCGTGGCTTTATGAAAGAGGCAGAATCCCTCCATAAATGTAAGCCCCGGCGTGTAAGCCTCAGCACAAGTTGGAAGCATTAGGTCCGAAGACGTCGTGTGTGCAGCTAAACCTGTTCCGGGTCGACGGTGCGAGTTGTCGTCGGGGTTAGCATCCTGCCTCCGCTTCATTATAGCAACGACCGACCAACGGCGCGCACACGGGGGACGAAGCGCGGACACGGCGTCGTTAGCGGAGGGAGAATCGATCCGTCTTCTCTTGCGTCAAACAGGTGAGGTGGAAGTGTGTAATTTTCCATCCCGACACACACAGACTCCCTGTAGGTGTGCTGGCGTTGTAGCAGCTGGATGCGACTGTAGCTGCTGTGCGTGTCCTGTAGCTACACTGCTCAACGTGGGTACACAATACAGACAGTCCAGGGACCAGTCAGCCTTCTCATCTCCATTTGGATAGTTTCGTGAAGTTCAACTTAAAAAAAAAAAAAAAAAAAGTAATAAACCGCTTAGCAATGTCCATAATAATAACCATTCAAGTTATGTCGGTGGTCGTTTCTAAACTAGCTCGAGAGAAACATGTGAGTAAACGCACTTCTTTTTTTAATTGTCGTCGTAAACCCAGCTTTGCTTACAGCACCGTAACTAATCCAAATCTATAAAACATTTATTACAGTATTTCCTCTAAGATTCCCGAGTGTGGCGCTCCAGTGTTGGCCTTCTATCCTAATTGCCAGATTGGGTTAATCTCGGGAGTAAATAGACTTCTTTCACAGTGCCATAGTTAATTAATAATATTACAGCATACAGTGAAGCAAACATCTTTTATATCGATTATCGGTAACGCTTGAGAGAAGGGTGTGTCTGGCCCATTTGCTTTCTGTCTGACTCATCACCACATGGTAAGGGGTAAAGATCTTCTTTCGGCGGTGGGAAAAGTCCCCGTCCCCCGCTGACTTTGGGAGGTGGTCTGGGGAAACCTCCGTGCCCTCATCAGAAGTGTGCCACGGACAGATTCCTGCGCTTGTTTGCTGTCGGCATCATGTGACTAAGATTACTCTGTGGTGCTGCTGGGTCATGAAGCGCCTCCCCACTGTACTGTACTGGGTAAAGATGTGGCTTTTATCATCCTCTCTGTGTTGTTGGACTGTTTATTATTTTATATAGTTGTTGTCTTTGCATTCACTTCTTTTAACTATACGTTCACCATCAGACAAATGGGTATTGGTGGTCTCTTATTTTACACATTGAATAAAAGTACTTTACCTAAAAAAAAAAAAAAAAAAAATGTCCTTGAACCAAATGCATCAATACATGTATCAACAAAGCCTTTATTGTAATATTTGTTTAAAATATAAATACAAAAGTTGATCATATTAAGGTTTTTGGCTTGAAGGGGAGGATTATCATTAGTGACACTAGGGTAATTATTACAGACGTAGTTCTGAAGTTCAAAGAAGCACATGGAGACTCAGGTGTCGAAGGGTGACACATTATTGCATTATTTATTACCGTTACATTCAGAATATTATGTACCCTGCCCTGTCTTTTTGCACTATAGCTGCATAGTAACAACATCATCTGACCACACTACCACAACCAGGTGAGCTGAACATTAATTGTAATTAGCCTCATCGTAGCAATTATAGTTTCAACGTATCAAGTCATATTTTAGTACTTGAGATTTTTTACTGTAAATGTTTATCCATATGATTTGGACACTGCTTGGGACCCCACAGCGAGCCGCAGCAGGAGGCTTAAAGGATTTTCTGAACCTCCTGTAACAATGGATACCTCAGTGTTATGTGATGTGCCGGCAGGGCATGTTGGAAAATGCCAAAGGCAGTGGGTGGCTCTGCTACTGATGAGCCACTGAGAACTTCGTACGGTAAAAGCAAAGGCCACATTTGTCTCAGTAAATGAGTTTTTCCCTATCTAACCTTCAGAGCTCGTTGTGTCTCGCTGATATCACGCTGTGTGGGTGTCGCTGTGAACAGGATGGGTTAAAGGCAGTTATCTCTCTTTCTTAGCTATTTTAGTCTGCCTACCCAGCTTCTGCTTCAGTCCTCCTGCCAAGAGACTAACACTGCTCCAACTGTTGGTTTAGTTGAGTAGAAAATAACAAAAGATCAAATGGATCTTGATATTATAGTTATTTTTATTATAACTGAAAATGTGGAGTAATCGTTCTTTTGTCTTTTGCATGTAAATCTTACACTGCTGACCGTAAAAATTATGGGCGTGCCTTTTCACAGCAAGTCTGTCCTGGGTTCAAATCCTGGATGAGCCTCAATGTTTGTCACAACTGACTCAAGTCATAACGAAATGAAAACGACCCGACTGGGTAAAGGTTGCACAAAGAAATGTATATTTACAGAAAGTAAGAGTAAAGCCTAGGTAAACAAGGCTAATCTTGGAGACAAAGTTAATATATATGTGCATAGTAGAGTTCTAGCAGCCGGCAGCAGGGCGAGCTGTGTCAGGCCCAGCGTGCATGCGGAGATGGGAGGAGAAAGAGACCGGGGTGCACACGCAGTCCAGCTTTTATAAAGCACTGCAGTGACATAGACTGGAGGGTAGGTGATGATGCAGACCAGGCCAGAGTGGGGATGGAGGCAAAGCACCTGGACATAGAGGGAGGAGCAGGACAGACAGGTCCCCGACGAGAACATGGCCCATGTCTGTAACACGAGGCAACAAGTTGTTCGGTGACAGGTCAGTTATTTTTCCTCGTCAAATGATGGGGGACCAAGCCTTCTCTGAAAGTAAAAATTGCATTCACTTTATTTACAGACTTGTGAAATGAAATATATATATATATATATATATATATATATATATTTAATCCAGTATGATTGACGCTAATCTGTTATGTGGTTACTCGTGGCCATAAAATATTTTTTTTAATGAGAATATTGATCTGAATCTGGGTAAACCATAAATGTATAAGCATTTAACTTTTTATTGTAGTCAATAGTTACATGGGTCATTGCGTGTCAAATTAAATACAAAATTTGAGCAGTTGGAGCATTTGTCAAACTTGTCAAATCCATCATTTTGACTGATACACCTACCTTGGTCACACTGTAAACTATACCAATTTTAATTTCCCACTCACTCGGTCATGCAAACTTGTTTTGTTTATTTGACGTGGAATAACTGTCATGCCTTGGAACTGTATATTTTTAAAGTATATGTCACAAATGAATGGGATATTTTCTTTCAGTAGTATTTGAGTTGGGTGAGGCCCATAGGTTTTCCCATCTCTATCTCCCGTTTGCTAGAATCACTTCGAATAGAGTTTCAGGAGCAGATCTGAGGTGGACGTATATCCTCTGCTGCTGGGGCTTTTTTGACCCATCAGTCACCTCTGCTCCACTGACTGCCTTTACAGTCACTCTCTCTGAAGTCTGAACTGTGCACATTACTGCAGCACGTGTGTAGTTTATCCTCAACTTCCTTGTGCGACATGGTTTGTCTTCCCTCCATACTAGCTGTTTACACATTTTACATTGTCCCTCCTTTATTTTTGATGATCTGTTTTGAAATGTTTGTATTTTTGTGCGTTTTTGATTTCATTTGGCTTTTTGAAGTCAACACGCTGCTTCACTCAAATGCTTCACTTTGACAATCAAATGTATTCGTTCATCACTCTCATGTTACAAAAAAAGAATCTCGAATAAGAGCGCTTACTTGTGTTCTTCATCCTCCAGTCCACCCTTGTCTAATAGTAAATTGACAGTGACACATAGAGCTGGGTTAAGCTAAAGGCTTTGGTTGTAGGCTCACTGCTATTTGTCAAATTAACTGATGTCTCGCTCCCTCCTTATCCCTCTATCCTCCTCCTCCTCTCCTACTTCCTCCATTCCCTCTCTGTTGACCCTTTTGCACAGATGCTCCCTGCCGTGCAGCATGACAGGAGTGGTGGGATGTGTCCATTAGGTATTAACACCTGTCCTGACATCTTACACTGCAAGCAGCTAGACTGAGCCCTGGGTCTCTTGATAGTGGTTATCTAGATTTGGGTGGAATTTGATTGGTACAGCTACATACAAAATAAAACACGCATTCATACTGTGTAGCAATAATAATAATAATAAATAATAAGGCAATAAGAAAGTTGCCTGACACTGCTATATTGTTCAGTCAATATGTGCATTTCTAGACATCTGTCCATCAAATGATTCTTGACACGGTTGTTTTGCTCAGTCTCTTTTAGGCGATTACCTGGCTGTTTAGGACCAATTATGCAAGGGTCTGTGTGACCACTTATTCAGTTCAAGTCTGCAATGTTGGCTTAAGTCTGCAATGATGATGAATGCTGTAGCTTCTTCTGCTAAATGCTGTCTTTTGTTAAACTGGGTCATAGTGGATACAAAAATCCTTGCAAGAGACATTTGTTTTAACCTAATTTGTAAATAATTCAAATTTGAAAGCAAAAAGTATGATAAACTCCAATTAGGATAGTGAACCCTTTTCCTTAAAGCGTTCACATAATTTTACTGGTTTCCTTAGTCACTCTTTTACTTAGTCATATTCTTGTGTTGGGCTATTTAAACACCTGGATGCAAAGGCAGAAAACCTTTAATTTACTACTTAAGTGACGTCAAAATGTTTTCTTTCTTATAAGGTAACATGTTCTTCTGAGGCAGAGACCCGCTTTTTCCCAATAATGTAGAAGCTTGGATTCAATAAAAAGAACTGTTCATCATCTGATGTGATCAGAGCGTCACAGTAAGGCCGCTGTCCAATAAAACAGGACTTTAATCTCTGCACATCTCTGCTGTCCTCTCCAGCTGACGGATCTGTCCCAGATGATGAGACGAGGTTGAGTGAGGCGTCTCAGGGGTTCATACCAGAGGAAGATCCAGGGCCCAACAGAGAGGAGCAAGACCAGGACCTGGAGGATCCCAGAATGGGAGTGGGAAAGAACAACACCCCGAAGATGGCCAGCAGCAGTGACACAGCAAAATATGAAGATGAGGGCAAACATGAACCAGACTTCTACCCCATCCCGGTACGTTCGGTTAGTCACGTCACTTATTGTCAAGTCTTTTAGCTCTAGCTGTGCATTTCCCAGACATGAAGAGGACGGGTTGTCGACTGGATTAAAACCTGGATTCCACTCGGACCGTTTGCAGTTTACTTATTTATTCCAGTTCGGGTCAGGTGAAAAACCTTTAACAAGACATAAAGCCCAGTGTGCCCAAATAATGTGAATTTGGATACAGTTAGCATTAAGCATTAAGTGACTGTATTAAACTCAATAATGTAAAACATGAGCCGTGCAAGCCGCGTTTCAGTCTTTGAACGCACCATATCTTTTGATGGCAACTAGCAAGTTGAGTTAAAGTTCAAAATAACGCAAGTACAGCGAGATGTGGTGCTTAACAGCTGTCTGACCAGAGGCGCTTTGGACGTCCTGCTTCTGCTGCCGTGGTGACCGGTCTGCTCCCCGCTCAGTCCCGCTCCCTGTTAGATAAAGACTAACAGGGAGGAGTTGGGGTTTGCTCGGCTCCTCCCCTCTAATCACAGCTACTCTCACCTGTGAGTAAACACCTTTGAAGTAGAGCGTCTCTAACGACCTGCTCACTCCAGTATCGGTCAGTCCTGTCCTATTCATAGATGATCACTGCTAATTACCTGTCTATTGTTCTTTTGTTGGACTGGCCGTGCCCTGTCGGTTTTCCCCGAAGGAGATTGGAGTAAAGTGACGGTTCATGGAGGGATTTTCTTACTTGACAAAAATAGCTTCTTTAACTCCTCTTTCAAACCAACGTTCTTCTTTAGCTAAAATGTTGACCTCCCGTCCTCAAAGGAGTGGTTGGAGGCTTTGAGGTGAAGGTGCACCGCCGACTGAGGGCCGCTTGTGCTTTCTCTTTGGTGTTGATAAAGTCTCTTCTGTAAAACTTGTTTTGTTTCTCCAATATAATGTTCTTTGCATTCTTCTTCTTTGCATTGAATAGAATAAACCACATTGCTTTGTTTGTGGCTCGGAGTTTTGTCTTTGGGATTAACTATTTTTTGTCTCTGTGTGTTCACCGGTTTGTGGTTCACTGGAATCCTGTGCTGCCTAAAGATTCTCTGAAGTTTCTCTGAGACCCCGGCTACATACGGCACTGCAACTCCCTTTCTTCTGGGCTCTGTAGTCTGTCTGTCTTGTTCTTTGGGTCTTCTTGCCCTTTGTGCTTTAGTGAAAGACCAGTTCGGATAGCTACAGTCTGAGAGGCCTCTCTGGACATGTTGCTCCTCTTTGGTCTTTCCTTCTGCACTGGTAGGCACCTCTTACTTGTTATGTCTGAGCGTCATGTTCTGGTGGTCTTCTCCAGTCTGCGTGCAGAGAGAAAGGTGTTTCTCCCAAAGTTGGCAGCAAGATGTCTGTGCAAGTTCTCAGTCGTACAGGAGTTGTTAAAATGATTGTACAGATAACTATGATATGTTTGTGCGCCCATGGTAGTTGCACCAATTAGACAATTCCCTCAACACACATGTTTGTGTAATGGGAGGTACCAAACACATCTGTTCTGTGGGGCCCAATGTATGTTTCCTTTCTGACTTCTATGGCAAAGCACTTAAACCAAGTCCTGAACAGGGTTATGAGCAAAAAAACCTGCGTTTTGCAGGTTGTGGTGAATGGTGTCGGCGCAGCCGGTGCAGACCAGGACACTGAAAATACTGAGCTGATGGCCACCTACACTAAAGCGGACCAGGGAGTGGAAAAGGTAACCTAAAAGGAAGAGTCAACTGACATCCATTTGTTGCAAGAAAAAACAGAACTTTACAACTTTCTATTAGACTCAAACCATTTTTAGTTCCCCATTTTTTACTTTTGTCTTAGTCATCATGTTGCATAAATCACATGATTGGAGAGTCTTAGAAAAGTGATTCAGGATCCTATTTGTTTGTTGTTGTTTTGTATTATTATTATTATTATTATTATTATTATCCTCAATCCAGTGTTACGAGTCTGGCCACATACTATTTATATCTAATCACACTAACGTAATGAATCAAATTGCTTCACTTATAAAACTGCATGTGTATTTTTTGAGTATTTATATTTCAGTTTTGTGTAGTCACCGTGACACAGCAAAATGTATTTGTTAATCTCATTATCCCATTGTCTGCCACATTACTTCATGGCCTTTCACGAAGATTAAAAAATATCACAAAAGTGTCCAAATGTATTTTTTGAGTGGTACAGGTTACTTGTACTAATTCACATCATAGTACCTGTACTAATTAATACATGTCTGTGTTTAGAGCTCAATGTCGGAGACACTAGACAGCACAGACCGTAATGATGCAAGGAGGAATGATATGATCTACACCATCGAAGACACTCCTCCTTGGTACTTGTGTGTTTTCCTGGGTTTGCAAGTAAGGAGTTTTCCTTTGCTGTAATTTCCCCCCAAAGTAGCAGGCTATGTACACCACATGAAAGATCTAACAGGTGCATTGTTTTTTGTGTGTCTATTTTCAGCACTATTTGACATGTTTCAGTGGAACCATCGCTGTTCCTTTCCTTCTGGCTGATGCAATGTGTGTGGGCTTTGACCAGTGGGCTACCAGCCAGCTCATAGGGACCATCTTCTTCTGTGTAGGCATTACCACTCTGCTACAGACCACTCTGGGCTGCAGGTGCGAACACACACACAGCACTGAGCACTGTATGTTGCCACAGCTCCCTTGCTCCTCTTCACTCTCAGGTGCCACTCTCAGTTCCTCTTTAGCCTCTTAAAGCTCTCAGAAGTATCCTAAGATTGATGCTTGCGTTTAAGTACATGTAGCCCTTGTCCACCATAAGCTCAGTGAATAAGGCTGCAGCACATGTACTGTTTTTACCCCTGTCCTGTCCAAAAATGCTCATAGGCTAAAAAGATGCATACATAAAATAAACAAATTAGTTCCAAACTGAATTTAAAAATTGAAAGTGTAAATATTGACTATTCCAGCTGAACTCTGAAACGGAAACATGTGGTCTTTGACTCCTCTGGAGCACTCGGTCACATGTGTCTGCATTATGTCATGTCTCTGCAAGCTATGTGAAAAGCACTAAAGCCATAGACCTTCGATGTGAACAAAGATGTTCCTAATATACCCGGCCTTTAATACATGTAGTGTCCACTGATAATCTATGACTAAATCACAGTTAACCACTCATAAGTGGCTTCTTATTCAGCAAGGCAACGATAAACAATAGCATTCCTATGTGTGGTCACTGCACTTAAATGGTTTCAGTGGTTAACCTCTTTTGACTTGTTCAGTGTTTTACTGAATGAGGTGATACAAAGTAATTGTGCACACAATTTTGAAGATTACTATTCAAGCCAAATGCTTTAAGTTTTTAACACTAACGACATCTCTATGACACATTCCTTGTTTTTTGTGATGCCCATTTGCAACGTTATTTTATTATATGCAACTTATATCTTTTGTAGTTGGTCACATTAAGTGACCAACTAGATGAATTCTGTGTTTAAATCAGATATTTGATGCTCAGTAATTTGTTTCATTGCTTCACTATAAAAACACACATTAAGACTGTCCTGCCTTATCCTTTTGTTTCCAAGGCTTCCTTTGTTCCAGGCCAGTGCATTTGCCTTTCTCGCTCCAGCTCGGGCTATTTTGTCACTGGACAAATGGAAGTGCAACACTACAGGTAAACTGCTCTTTGTCGACTCTATACTTCAAATATGAAGTAATTCGGAGTCATTAATAATAATAATAATAATAATAATATCATCATCATCATTGATATTTCTGTTTCTGGAAAATGTCAAGATATTCCACCAATGAACAACACAGAACTCCTTAATACGGAGCATATCTGGCATCCCAGGATACGAGAGGTAAAACCACGATGACCCGAGATTACAAAAGATTACAGCCATATTTTACTACTCATTATAGTTAGGTTAAACCCTGGACGTAACTTAAGTAAACTTAAGTTATTTACCAATACAATACAACTGTTGAGCTTCATTATCATCACATCACTGTCATGTTTAGTAATAGCCTTAATGTCATTATTCACAGATCCAGGGAGCCATCATTGTGGCCTCTATGGTAGAAGTGTTCATCGGAGCACTCGGTCTACCTGGGCTTTTGCTCAAATACATTGGACCTCTGACCATCACACCCACAGTCGCACTCATCGGTCTGTCCGGTTTCCAAGCGGCAGGAGAGAGGGCAGGAAAACACTGGGGCATTGCCATGTTGTAAGTACTGAGTGTGTGATAGTTGAGCTCAGTGTAATAAAAAATTTGTATTATTATTATTATTATTATACATATCGATATTTTTTAAACCAATAAAACCAAATCAATATGGCTTTTATTAATATCATTCATGATATGGATGTTTCAAAATAAACCTCAGCTTAATTAAACAACAAATGCTTTTCACTCCAGCACCATTCAACAAATATAGATTAAAATATCCCAACTTTTGTCCATATTCTACTCTGAGCTTTTACTGCCACATGATTTTCTGTAGACCTCTTCAAAAGTGTTAAAAAGCATAATGTTGATAATGTAGATTGACTTTGAATTTTAATGAATTGTACATCCCTAATGTATTTTTTTTTAGTTTATACTATTGAAAGTTATGTTAAACTTTTAGTAAAGAAACTTGAAGGAGTGCTGTGCTCATGAAAAGATTGCATTAGCTGGCAAGATAAGCAAGACTAAATAAAAGGAAAGATGTGCTTGTTTTGGTAACGTGAACGCAATACTTGCTGCGTCACTGCTGTTTACCTTGTGGCTGGAGGCCATTTGCTCTTTCTGTGTCCTCAGCCGCAGGATACATGCCTGTAATTGCCTCTGATTTGCTTATTCTCAACCGTTTAAGAGTAATTGATTTTTGTCTGGCCTCTAATGTCTGTCTGACAGATGGACCATCAAAACGATCAGGGTTGTATAAACTGTTCATTTGTTATGTCGCCCCTAATCTAACGGTTCTGTCCACAGGACTATCTTTTTGGTGCTCATATTCTCACAATATGCTCGAAATGTTCACTTCCCACTACCAGTCTACAAAGCCAAGAAAGGATGGACTTCTTACAGACTACAGGTCTTCAAAATGTTTCCTGTGAGTATAAAGGTTTTGAACTATATTCACAATTTTCCTCTGTGAAACTAAATTTAGCCTTCCTGTCTTGATGACTCACATCAGCTTAAGTCTGACCCCTACTGGCTGCATGATTCATTACAGTAACCCAAAAAACTTATGACCTACAGCAAGGTCTTTTTATCTTTTTGGACAATCCAACGCCAAATCTAAAATTTTCATGTATAACTAGCATATAATTCATTAGTTTAGTTCAGTTTCTTTGTTTATTTGAGCAGTATACATTGTGCTCAAGGAGTGGGCTGAAGCAAAAAGCTTCTGAGCGCCCACCCCCAAGTGCAATAAAAGAAAAAAGAAAATTTCAAAACATTTCAAGCAGCTACATTAGCACAGACCAACTTACAAACCTACAAAAAAAATATATAAACTGTTTATATAATTAATTGAAACAAAGCACAACTACAACAACGATCTCGTTTCATGTACGATGTCTAGTACAAAGCAAGTAAAAAAATTTGATCCTTAATATATTTCTTTCAGATTGTTACCCGTGATTACCGAGAGTTACTTTTATGTTATAAAGGTACATTAATAGATATTATACTCCGGGATCTTGCTACATCCCAGTTGTCATTACCATCCTCAGTATAATTTTAATTTGGGTGTAATTATCATCATCATTATTATTATTATTATTATTATTATTATTATTATCATTATTATCTATTTATTTAATTGAGTTATATGTGAAGTATGCTGTAGCCCTGCATAGTGTGGTGCATTAAAAAGCCAGAGTGTAGAGCGGGCCAGTTGAAGAGGGCAGTAACTCCCCATCAACAAACCCCCACACAGCTGCCCTAACAGCTGATTTTGTAGATGATGTTCCTATGCTGAGTGGTGCATTAACAGACAAGGTTTTGAGCCCGTTGGGAGGATTCCTCTCAACAGATCCATAACCTGCCAACCCTAATTCTCCATTTGTGAATTTGAGCAATAGAATGACAACCGTTCCAAGCAGCAACACTCTTCCTTGATTATAGAGGAAAAAATACACATAATTGATCTTACTGCTCCCCCTAGTGGCAACGCATTTCTTCTTGTCTGTATATTTCAAAAGTCTTTTGTTTGTATTTATATTTGAACAGGTTGATGTTTGGACATCGTTTCAATTCCATCTCCAGTTGTACACCATTAACTGTTGGACTAAAACTTTTCAGAGTTGTGCTATGTTTCTGAATCCTAAAGTTTAATTCATCACGTAATCCATAACAACCAGTACGTTCTTGGAACCTTCTTTGTATTTGGCTTGGTAACAATTTATACCTTGCATTGTATAACATCTGTATAGTTTGGAACTCAACAATGTCACAAAACTTCATGATCTTTGAATTTAAAAATAGTTTAGTGGTCCAAAAACCCAAACTTTATGAATTACTCGGATAGCTCTTTTTTGCAACAATACTATTGGTTTAACTGTGTTTTTATAAGTACTACCCCAAACCACAGTACAATAATATAAAATCAGAGAACAGTATAATAATTCATATCCAAAATAGTGCGCTTTAATCAGAAAATGTTTACATTGTACCACATTTCTTTGTACAGATGAAACTCGGAAAATCGTTCAAAAGTGCATTTATTTCTTTAATTCAACTCAAAATGTGAAACCAATATATGATATAGACTCATAATATTAACAAATAAAGGCCACACAAATCACTTTGTATGTAATGAGTTCATTATCAGTTTCACAGTTCAAGCCGAACTACAGAAACGAATGGACTTTTTAACGATATTCTAATTTTCCGAGTTTCATCTGTGTATATCCAATGCTATTTTTACTTTACAGATCATCATGGCTATCCTGGTGTCGTGGTTTATGTGCTTCATCTTTACTGTAACTGATGTCTTTCCCCCGGAGAAAGAAAAGTATGGATATTATGCACGCACAGATGCACGGCAGGGGATCCTCGCCGCTGCACCTTGGTTCAAAATTCCTTACCCTTGTAAGTCTATGAAAAAGTGGAGATGAATATTTGTCTGGAAATTCTCCTGGTGTATACTAGTACTAGCTAAACGCACCATATTAACAGTATATGTCTTCATAAAGCACTATACTTAACCCACGTATCATTTCCTTTAGTCCAATGGGGCATACCTACAGTAACAGCAGCCGGTGTGATTGGCATGATGAGTGCAGTGGTATCCAGCATCATAGAGTCCATAGGAGATTACTACGCCTGTGCCCGTTTGTCCATGGCCCCTCCTCCTCCCATCCACGCAATCAACAGGTAACCGTTGTACTTGGCTCTGTTTGAAAAGCATAGAAAGGCTATGACATTACTCTGTTACCTTGTTTCTGTCTGTGTTTATAGAGGCATCTTCATAGAAGGACTTTCTTGTGTGCTGGATGGACTTTTCGGAACAGGAAACGGCTCCACCTCATCTAGTCCAAATATAGGCGTCTTGGGCATCACAAAGGTTATTTTGGAATGAAATACTTACAATATCAGACACTCCTGCATTTATGTGACGTCTGTAAACTATAATGCCCAATCCTAAAAGTAAATATTCATTTGTCTTTAGTAACTTTGTAGCCTCAATTTGCTCAGCCACCCCCAATTTAATAAAAAAAAGAAACACCATCTGCATGATAAATGTAACCAAATATTCGTTAGCGTATGCATTTAGGCTGATGTGATTGATGTTATAACCTCGTGTCCAGCGGTGGAAAGTAACAAGTACAAGTAAAAAGTACTTTTACTTTACTTAAGTACATTTTATGATAAATACTTCTTACTTTTACTCCACTATATTTTTAAATTGGGTTAAAAGTATTTTATTTTCAACGTGACCTCTTTATGATGAACTGGTTTAGACTTGGTTTAGTGGTTTACACCTTTTAGACCTTGTTTAGATTTGGTTTAGACCTGACCAAGTTAAGTCCGGGTTTAGACCTAGTTTACTTCCTGTTTTGACCTGGCTTAGTAGTTTACTCATTTAGACCTGGTTTGATTCAAATGATTTTGAAAAATTCTGCACATTAAACTCTTAAATACTTTTACTTTTTAATTATAAAGTACATTTTACAATGTATACTTTTGTACTTTTACTCGAGTAAAAACATTATCAGATACTTTTACTCAAGTAAATGTTTGTTCCTGTATCTGCACTTTTACTTAAGTAAGAATATTGAGTACTTCTTCCACCACTGCTCGTGTCTAACGTTTGATGAATGTGCTCCTCTAGGTCGGCAGCAGGCGTGTGATTCAGTACGGAGCAGGGATGATGCTCTTGCTCGGCCTTGTGGGTAAATTCAGTGCCCTATTTGCTTCCCTTCCTGACCCGGTCCTGGGAGCTCTGTTCTGTACCTTGTTTGGGATGATCACAGCTGTGGGATTGTCCAACCTACAATTTGTGGACCTCAACTCCTCCAGAAATCTCTTTGTCCTGGGATTCTCCATCTTCTTTGGCCTCATGTTGCCAAGCTACCTCAAACAGAATCCGCTCGTGACTGGTAGGTGGAAATGTCACACATTGAAAACAAGCCCTTGATGCATAATAAAACGTTGATCTGTTGTTTTTTATAGGCATTGTTGGGATTGACCAAGTGTTAAACGTGCTCCTCACCACTGCCATGTTTGTTGGAGGCTCTGTTGCTTTTATTTTAGACAACACAATTCCTGGTGAGTCCTTGCACTTTTACCCAATAACCATTTTACCTATTTGTTTTGATATGTTTTTGTGTTTTCCTTTTTGTTTTAGGTTCTCTTGAAGAGCGTGGAATCCGGAAGTTAAAGCGTGGCACAGGTGCAAGTGCAGCGGAGCTGGAGGGAATGAGGTCCTATGACCTCCCGTTTGGAATGGACTTCATTCGTAAACACTCAGTCTTCACATATTTCCCAATAAGCCCTACGTTCACAGGTTATCAGTGGGGCAGGCTGCTTAGTGCCTGCAGGAGAGGCTTTGGACATGGGGATGTGGTCAGAACGGCAGAAGGAGCAACCGCATCATGCGAGAGTGGATTATAGCTGGACTTTGAAGGAGCAAGGGACAATTCACTGAAAGAATCGGATGACTAAACAGAAGATTGTGAGGGTTGTGACTTGAGAGAACTGTGATGCACCAGATTTTCGTATGTATGGATACTTTTTAGCTTGTCTATTCCCTCTTCTTGTTAGGCTTTCATTAAAGCATGCTTTAGCAAGTCACAGCATGCAATAAAGATGTCTATGAAAGGGTTGAGGTAAATATGTGTGCACTTATGCATTGATGGCACTGCTATTTGAAATGTACACATTAAATAAGATAAATATTGGATTATGCAAAGAAAAGAAAGGAAAAAAATAACCATTATGCAACAACATTGGATAAGTACACACACATAAAAGATCTGAATCTAAAGGCACATTGTGACTTACCACACATGAAAAGGTGCCATTAGCCATGCACAGTGATTGTGAGATTGTTTTGCACTATCTGCCTCTTGAGTTCAACATATGATTGTCTCAGATCGCCTCCACATTTGCCAGTTAGCACAGTCATTTCACTATAATTAATTTTGTTATGCATCGCTGCTGTTTACAACTCGTATAAATGGTCAGTTTTATTCATTCATTTATTTCAGGCAACGGGCAACAAAAAGAAAATACAGTATGTAAACAAGATGATCCATTTCTACCTGCCATTTGAACCAATAAGTTCAGTTGTGCAGTACGTTCTCCTGTATACTTTTGTCTATCTAAAGTAAAAGAACATTGAGGTCTAGAGTGGTATTGTAAAACTCGTGACCCAAAAATTAAATCTTTTCAGGAGCTTAAATCAGATGGTAATTTTTACATGTACTTTAGCATAAAAGTAATCTTTGCTAAACAACCACTACTATTTCTAGATTTAATGTAATATCTGTCTCTCCTTTCACATCCTTTTCTCCATGTTACAAAATCAGTGTTTATTGATTTAAAACTGTTGTATTGCATGTAAGAAAACAAACATTCAAGGCAGCCTTGCCCCTTTACGCGGCACGGTAGCACAGCGGTTAGCGCTCGTGCTTCACAGCTAGAAGGTCCGGGTTCGATTCCCACCTGGACGGGGCCTTTCTGTGTGGAGTTTGCATGTTCTCCCAGTGTCTGCGTAGGTTTCCTCCGGGTACTCCGGTTTCCCCTACCACTAAAAACATGTACAATAGGCCCAGGGACTGCAGGTGGAAATTAGCAGTGCTATAACCTGGTACAATGCATCTCTCCTTTCTGAGGCTAATGTATATTGTACACTGTCCCTGTTCAAATAAATTAATAAATAAGTTTACGTGGCGATGCCGATAACGGGGTTGAGGTTTTGCGATGCAGTGTTTTAGCTCAGAATTGATTAAACCCAATAAATTAGTCAATTTTTGAAGCTGCCTACAGCTCCACACATAACAAAAGTCACATGTTTAAATTTCTCTTATCCGTGCAGTCTGCAACTAATTCTATTCACTTGAAGCAGCACTAGACTGACTTTCTCTGCAGAATATAATGAAAAAAGTATTTCAGGGTATAGTCATTTCACCCAGTTCTGCCTGCCAAAGCTTCTTAGTTTTGTTATTCTTGATCAAATGCACCAAAACCATATTGAATATGTTTTCATTTAAAAAAGCTTTTGTATGTTGAGCTTTTATTTGGTATTGCTTTATAATATTTATTGAAGACTAGATAATTGATGTTTAAGGATTTAGGTTTATGTCGTTCAAACTTGGTTTATGTGCCATGAACTTACATTTGTTAGAGATTCAATGTAATAATTTATTCTGTGCTGAAATATGCTTTTATTTCATTCATTCCTTTTGTCATTGATTTTAAAAGATAAAATGCAAAGTGATACATTTAGTCTGGGCCTATTACAGATGAGTTGCAAAAGTAATAATGCTGACAATGTGTGAGGAAAGTCTGAAATGTTAAGTTGCATTGTTTGGACCTAACCTGTCATGAATCAAGCAGAATCGGTGGTATGAAGACATTTGGCCTATTGTTCCATCAGCCATCAGTTTCCCGCTACAGCCTGTGTGACCTAAACTTACGTGTGTCCTACCTTCATGTTTGTAGACTTGTTTTCCTCACACATTTGAACACCTTTGATATCGTGTTCCTCTACTGATGGCATTGAGTAGTTTGTTTACTGTCTAAAATCCCAATGACATTTTGCTGGACCTATTGGCAAAATGATATAGTTATTTTATTGTGCACTTTTTTCTGCCTTTTTGAGGTCAAGCGTGTGGCACTTAATCTCATAAAGTAGCAGGTCGATAAATGAAATAATGGAAGTATTTGGAGCCTAAAAATGTCTTGAACTACTTTATTTAGTGTCATTGGGTGGAACTCAGTTCAGTGAACTCTGTGTAATGTAAAAGTTGATACAATGGTCTGCATCTGACATCAACCGCATTGTCAACAGTTGATATTTTGTTAATCTGCTATTCTGACGTCACATTCTTTACATACCACTCTTAAAGCAGTTACACTCATCACAACCACCCCAATCCTGGCTATTGAACTCATGGTCAGGACATAAGATGTTTGTTTGATGTTTTCCTATTGTTTGATGCAGATATCGTGACCACCTTGTTAAAAGCCTAAATTAGCTGCCTTACATTTATTAAAGCTTGACTGTTCCATCTGTTACATTATTGCCTCACATGGCTCTTGAGTTACATTTTACCTGCAGATGGCTCTTAAAGAGGTGGCCATGACAGCGTGTCAGACATTCTCTTTCAATTTTTTGAAGGGTTTCTATCTAAAAAATATACTTTTGTGTTTATTAAGTATTTCAAATATTTTGTTTTTATACATCTTTCTGTGTGTACATTTTGTAAATCTTTGTAACTAAAAACAAAACTTTTATTCTTAAATCATGCTGGACACATTGTTATAAGTTTAATTACATATTATCTTAATTTAAGTCTGCCTATTGTGCTGTCTTTTACATTGTTATTCTCCTATTGCTTTAACCATGTTAACGTGATGACCTAATTGCAATTTGAAATAAGTGTATTTACGTAGTAGTTGCTAAATACTGGATTGTATCTAATTGTAGCAACAAATGTTTTATTTTTCTGTTCCTGGATCTATTTAATAAGATGTTACTGAAGTGATTTTGTTTGTCATTATTAGTCGCTGGTGCTGTAGATCAGGGGTTCCCAAACTCTTTCGGCTGGGACCCCAAAAATTGACAAGTAAACAACTTGGGACCCCCATTGTATAAACTTATTGCCTCTTATGCTTATCTTTTTCTTTTTAAATCTATTTAAACTTAATTTTTTAATATTTGTTTTACACAAAATATACAAAACAGCATTTTTATTTCATCCTGAAATCATCTGGGGACCCCCACCCAAGGTCCCGTGACCCCCACTTTGGGAACCACTGCTATATATTAGCCTATCATGTGTATTACTTGGCACATATAACTTTGGTCAGTCAATTTGCATAAATGTAGGCTGTATCAGCCTAGCGCGTTTAAATGGTCACTGTCAGATCACGACTGCATGCACGTTTAACCGTAAACATTAGGTTTCCGTGTTATTTAGGAAAATCGTTTAACTTAACAAAAGTTGGGGCTTTAGAATGTTATAATGATCTTGTCTTCAGACTGAAAGACAATCTCTTTGTAAATCCACATCCTGTTTCGGATGATGCATTTTGTATTGTAATGGTCGTTATGAAGACTGAAGATGCCATAATGGTTGAGTCTCGTCTATTGTTTCCTGTGCTCATTCATCAGTCTCCTTGTCCTCCATAACAAAGGGGGCGTGAGCCTCGTGCTCTGATTGGCTCGCGCATGTGCTGTGGCTGCTGCGCTCAGAGCTACAACAGATGGATTCTGGCCTTTTTCTTCTTGTCTGTCATTTCACATAAATCCACGACGCGCTGTGCGCAGGATTGTTTACGGCTATAAACGGGGTTAGGCTGCGACTCTGAGGAGAGCGTTCAGTGGCGTTCAGTGGAGCGAGAGGCTGCAGGTGGAAGAAGACGGGAAGCCTGAGCGTGTGCGCTGAAAAGGAGCTCCAAAAGTCGGTAGGAACAAGACTCAAGCCGCGGGGTCTCGCCGTTGTCTCCATGGCTGTAGTTTCAACTATACTATAACTTATAACCTTACAAGTCTTTGCAATGCCTATTATAAAGCCATTACTTATATTTTTTTCTGAAGTAGGTTAGCTGCAAATACAGTGTGTTCATCCAAGGCAAGTCTTGGCAGCCTAGGCAATGTAATGGTTCATTTAGTTCATATTCAGAACTGTTACTGCAGAGTTTAATCAGATTCTTCGTTATCTTCATAAAATGAAATACACATTTTAGTGAGGCTTTTGTTGTCAGGGTGCCTTCTGCTAAAGGACCATTTAAAACACACACTTGGTGTGTAGAGTGTGCATCAAACAGAAAATCTGTGTTATTTGCTCCTGAAATATTTCTGAGCTTCACAGTTGGAGTTTGGATGTTTTTGTTGTTGCTATGACAATAGTGACAAAAGTGAGGCAGAGCAGTGAAGGGGCATCTATTCATCTTCTGTCAAAGCGACCAGGGGCCACATAAACAAGGAGACATATGTGAAGGAGGAAGCCAGGAAGTTGTGGTCATGAGTTTTAATGCCACTATAGTAAGCTCTTTCACTAGGACTAAAACGACATCGCATGCGAAACCAAAGCAGAATATAAATGGAAATATTACAACATCCTCTTTCAAAACTATTGAGTTTGCATTTTCAGGAAGAATAAAAAAAAAACTTTAGATTTTGGAGTGTAAGCAATTGTTTCACTCACTCAGGCTGGTCTGAGACCGGTTTCATAGTTTTTGTCAGTGATCAAACTAAAAAACTGATTTTGACCAAGACTGCACAGCTAAAGCACAAATGAGGTCTATTGTGTGGGTTAATAGTAACCATTTGAGCATTTGACAGGGCTAATATCGGCGATGAAATATTAACAAGTCTTGGTAGGGAACCAGGCTGACTGGTTGTTAATATTTTATTGACAAACAGCAGACTCATTTGTTTCTGAGATTGTCAGCCTCGGGTTACTTTTCTCTGCTGACAACCTTGTTTACTGGACGCACGTAGGCTGTGAGTAACAGTTGTTAACATAAGACAACTCACTATTTGTAATTGTCTGCTCAAATTGAGGAAGTGTTTGAGTGTGCTAGGGGTAGTGTCAGCTTCCTGTGTGACCGAGTGAATAAAGGAGGAAGCACCCTAACGGAAAGGGAGCACTTCCTTTGAACACTACTTTGTTTCAGACCTAAAGATTTTTAAACGATGAATGATAAGCACAACAGATACTGTAGAATAATCCTTGTAACTAGTCTCCTCTTCTCTCTGCAGCTTCTACACACAGTGAACCGGGGCCCCACAGAATGGTAGGACAATTAACATGTTCAATATATGTTCAAATATGATAGTAAGGTCTTATTTTGCCTCACGACTGTAGAACAAACAATAGTAGGATGCAGAATAATCTGTTGAAATATAGTGGCTCACCAGTGGCCCATGTGTTCAGCACCTGTTCCTTTCCTTCAGCGGACACAAAGGCGTTGTGTGCGCCACAGGGATGTTATGTATCCAATTGAACAGCTGTAGTAGTAGAATGGATATCTTTCACTTTCACATTTACAAAATGGTTTTACATTTTGCCATTTTGTGTTCTGTTCGTCTCTCTGGTCGGCTTAAGATCATTAGCAACACTTTGACATGTTAAGTGTTCCTTGTTGATGCCATAAAAAAAATGCTGATAAAATCTTAAAGAAAATGTCTGCCAGGAAAGTAGATGGTATCTGCAATAATTTGTCTAGTAGTGTTTTCCTCTTTCCAGACTGGGAGTCCCCTGTTTGTGTCTGTGCTGGTCATGAGGCCTCATTGGATGAAAGAATTGACTTTGTGTTTTCTTTGACTCTCAGCACGTCCCATGACTCCTGAGAATGGATGACGTGGTTCAAATCGGAGAGAACAAATTCATCAACAAGTAAGTGTGGAGCGTGTTCAAGCTGTAACCACAAGGCGCTGACCAACATTAAATAAAGATATGATATGCCTACTCCAAGAAACTGTCGCTTTTTTACTGGAGAAATGGCATGTGGCGCTGTGTGGCTTTGTGCTGCTCTTACCTTCCCTGCAAAACACCATACAATGTTTTCCAAGTATTACGCCATGGATAGGCCAAGACCAAATCCAGAATCAACCAGGTCATAAAATGAGCCTAAACTTGTACTAAATCATGACTCAACTCGGTGAAAACCAGTTCAACATCAAACTTTGATTATGTTCTTAAAGCATACATGTAATTGTAAAGTTGATTTCTGTATTTGTATTTAATAAACTGTATGTCACTGGAAGTTGCACAGGGGTAACAATTATGATCAATGTGAGAACGTTGGCTGGTTTACTCACACATGATGTCCTCCTAGATCAACCCTCCTTTCTCATCTGAAGACTTACAACCTGTACTATGAGGGACAGAATCTGCAGCTCCGTCACCGAGAGGTTAGTGCACATTTAGCCCTCACCAGTCCAATTATACGCTCTCGGTCTGCCTTTGGGGGTCATGGTTATAGCCCTTTAATGTGTGTGCATTGATTGTGACGTTTGTGTTTACAGGAAGAGGGGGAGCTGATCGTCGAGGGCTTGCTTAACATCTTCTGGGGCCTGCGGCGTCCAATCAGGCTCCAGATGCAGGACGACCATGAGAGGCTGCGCCCGCCACCCTCCTCGACATCCTGGCACTCGGGCTGCACTCTGGATGGTCAGGGGTAAGAAGAGCATCCTGATCCAGTTACATCCCATTGACCGGAAATAAGTATCGATTCCGTTTTGAAAATATGATCTCAAAATGCATTCATTGTTATTTGGGGTTTTCTGGGTATTTAGAAAGTGGTTAAATAACAAACAAAAAGAGCATTCCCCTAAAGGTTCAGTGAGTTTGGGAATCGTGTTGAAGTCTGACACCACTAAAATAAAGTTTACTATATTTTATTTAATTAGTCCCTGAATAATCTATGCTGTGTTACTTTCTATGGCCTTGATGATGATCATCAAGGCCATACAACCTTTGCTCGATTCCCGTCAGATCTAGGAAGCTAAGCGAGGTTAGGCCCGGTTGGTTTGTACCTGGTTAGGAGGCCTTAAGGGAACACCAGGTTAATAGTGAGTGAGTGGTTGGAAGGGCCCGTGGTGTAGATATTACAGTGGGAGGAAAATACAGTATACCGTTTGGTATTTCTTACATTTCTGCCTAAATTGGTCATAAAATGTGGTCTGATCTTTATTAAAATCACAAGAATGAGTAAACGGTGTCTGCTTAAACTAACACCACCCAAACGTTTACATTTTGTCATCATTTTTATTGGCCATAACATGTAAACATTCACAGGACAGGTGGGAATAAGTGAGTACACCCCCTGATTCTCATGAAGTGCTCTTTCGCAAACCGAAGTTGGATAGTTTGGGAGGAACACACAACGTCATGTGTGGAGGAAAAATGGAACAGCACACCTACATCAAAACCCTATCCCCACATCAAAACCCTATCCCCACTGTGAAGTGTGGTGCAGGGAGAATCATGGTGTGGGGGTTTTGTTGCCTTAGGGCCTGGACAACATGCCATCGTCAATAAAAAAAAAATGAATTCACAAGCTTATCAAGATATTTTGCAGAAACAAACGAAGTCATTCACAACAGTATGGAATAAGTAAGTGAACCCTTGTATTAAATAGCTGGCTGACCCTTCTTTTGTAGCAATAACTATAGTTGCAGATTAGACGCTCACAACGATCAGGATGGATCTTAGACCATTCCTCTTTACAAAACTGCTGTAGTTCAGCGAGATTCAGGTGGGGTACTCACTTATTTCTCCCTCTCCTGTAAATGTTATGGTCAATAAAAATACAATAACGTGTGATTGTTTGGGGGGGTATTAGTTTAAGCAGACACTGTTTAATCATTCTTGTGATTTTGATGAAGCTCAGACCACATTCTATGACCAATTTAGGCAGAAATGTAGCAGAAAGGCCCCCTCATCCCTGTTTACTTTCCAAGGGGGGGCATGTTTCCGAATTTCAATCGCCTCCTTAATCCAGCGCTGGTGTTTGTTGTCTTCTGTCCTGTTGATCTTGGCTCTGTCCCAGTCCATTATGTGGTTCTCTCCTCTGTGGACCATTGACCTCCCTGTACTGTATTACATGAACACTTTATAAGCACAGTGAAAATATTTTTTTATGTGTATTTCCTATTACAGCATGCCGATAAGCACGGAGGGCCAACAAACAGTGCAGCAGAGCCCACCATCTGTAGAGGTGACCCCACCATCCGACAGCCACCCAGAGGACAATGGCATCAGTGAAGAACAAGCTGAAGGTGGGAGCATGTTCGAAACACTGAGAAATACATGGCATAGTGTAAGTGCCAAGGCGTTTAGATTTAGGTCAATTAAGTTGATCTGAATTAGCTCTAAAGGATGAGTAACAGATTTCATGTACTCTGGGCTGTCACCTGACTTTGCAGTCATTGCCAGGAGGCAAAGTATTTTATATTCACTACATATTTCTAACTTCTAAGTCATCATTGATTTGTCACAAAATGTTACATATTTGTGACATTAGTACAAAGTGTTTAACTTTGTCTTTCACAAATGTGGAGAAATGATTCATCTTATGCACCCAGTTTTGTTTTATAAGTATGTTGTGTAATAGGTTTACATACTGTTTTGGCAGAGGACAGCGACAGCAGTTCTCAGCTCCTAAGGACAAAGAGTGATGCCGGAGTCTTGAGGCGATGTCAGCGACGCTCACCCAGTGACCAGAGGAAGATCAGGAGACACCGCTTCTCTATCAACGGACACTTTTACAACCACAAGGTGAGCTTGTATTTCACCACTGTTGATCATGTTTTTGCCTCAGTGCATCTGTGTGTATTCAATTTCACAACTAAGGGACAATGGTGTTCTGATCGTACAGACCGCAGTCTTCACACCAGCTTACGGCTCAGTAACAAACGTCAGAATCAACAGCTGTATGACCACGCCTCAGGTTCTGCGAGTGCTGCTCAACAAATTTAAAATAGAAAATAGCCCTGACGACTTTGCCCTATATCTCGTCCATGCCAGCGGAGGTAGGTTGTGCATTAGTACTGTTATGCAGCAGCGCTTTCAACAACATTAGCTATCATGTGTTGGTATTTCAGAGCGTATGAAGCTGAAACGCAGCGACTACCCGCTGCTGCTCAGAGTGATGCAGGGGCCCTGTGAACAGGTCTGCAAAGTCTTTCTCATGGAGGCCGACCTGGGGGAGGAGGTCACATATGATGTAAGAATAGATCACTGGCATTAATAATTTATGGTCCTGAACTGCTCTGTAACATGACTGCTCCTTTCCACTAGGTGGCGCAGTATATTAAGTTTGAAATGCCAGTCCTGCGGAGTTTTATAACCAAGCTTAAGGAAGAGGAGGACAGGGAAGTGCAGAAGCTCAAAAGAAGGTATGGCTTAGTAGGTGTGATTAAAAACGTATTGATCTTTGATTGTCAATGACTTATTTGCTTTATTGTTATTTTCTTTGTTTAGGTACAGCTACCTTCGTTGTATTATTGAGAAGCAGCTCAGTTGTCTTCCAGAGGGAGCCAAATGCATGTAACCTGCCTCTAGACTTTAGAACCAACTGTCTTCACCTTTGGATAACAGTATCATCCATTCAAAAGAGTAAGATGTAGCTTCATACACAAAGGTTTAGCGCGTTTAAAATTCATGAGATTCAGAAACTCAACTACATAAAAGGGTACAATAGTCTGTCATTCAACCACATTGATTTTGTGTTGTTTTACTAATGCTATATCACATGCAAAGAATCATACCAAACATGTAATTGTGAAGTGCAGATAGAGCTGTAAAAAAAGCACAGAAGACTACAGTTTTTAAAGTGCCTAAAGGACCCAAGACATTTTGATGAAACTTCAGTGACATCTTGGGCTCTGACTTGTTTGGTAATGCAATCTTCTTAGATTAGACATTGTCATAGCACAATAAAATGCTCACTCAAATAATAAGGCTTACACCTCTAGATTATTTAAAGTTTCAACATTAACTAAAGCTATCTGTCAACAAGCGCACAACAATGATAAACCTTATAATATTTTATTTAGAGGAATGTGATCCAATGAAATGTGAATAAGCACATACTAGCTTACCTTTCACATGCACAGTAACTTTCACAGCTGTGTGTACAATTCCCTGTTCAGTATTTGTGAAATAGTGAAGGCATGAGTGTGTTATTGTGAGAAGGGTGACCACCACCTTTTAGGCCTTTATTAACGTCCCACAAGTCAATTGTTTAGAGAAAGACATCATATCCATGCTTGTAGCATAACATGTACAATATTGGATGTTCTAACTTGCTGGATTGGGTTATTTTCTTACCTTTTGCTGTCCCAATCTGTGATTTTGGGGTAAAACAGCTATGAAGTTGTCTTTACATAACATGAGTTTTAATTAATGTCCCTCAACGTCCCACCACATCACTCAACTTTTGCAACTTTTTCAGGTGGTCGCCCTAATTGTGAGAAACAGTATACATGCATGATATATTTTCATTAAGAGCCGACAGCATTTGTATAGATGATGACGTTCACGCTTTCAAATGGAGCATTTTGTACATTTAATAAAGTTATCTTCAGAAAAAAGCCTACCATTTCATTTACAGGTGTCACCGGGTGACGTGTTACGAAACCATGCCAATCTGGTTGACAAGTGTAAATATAGAAAGGTAGCTTAGCCACTAGAAGCTTCGAGCTGAACTCAAACCAATTTAGAAAGGTGCAGGTATTTAAGTGGGATGTCGTACTACAGCGGCTTACGATCAGCCAATAGACAGTGGTCACAGAGCCACTCAATGAGCAGCTCAAAGGATAATTGGCTCTGAAACATACTTTCCACTCAGACGGTCAGGGGACTCAAGGAGAACTTCACTGGAAGAAAAAACTACGAAATTTCGACATTATAAAAATACTGCACATTGACGGGTAAGAAACATTGATTTTTAATTGTTGAAATTTACTTTAAGCTGGCTTTATTAATTCCAAGCTTGATCCATAATGACGTATGTGCATTTAGTGAGATGTGTGCTAAACAGGAGTTATTTTTCCGGTTATGAAAATATCTGAAAAGTATTTGGCCAAAGTATCAAAATATAGATCAAGAACGGTTTTAGTTTTTGTGACAGTCTCCTCTATCATAAAAAATATGGACAATAGGCTCCACTCTGGAGTCAGGACTTTCCTGAAAAAGAGAAAGATGGACTTTCCTGTTAAATTAAAAATGGATGCTTGTTTACCGAAGAACTTCTCAATCAATGGGGTTTTGTGATTAATTTCTCCTTAATATTGTTTGAAGTATTTTAATATATTTATTTGCAAGATCAGGAAGGATTTGACTTGATTATGGCTGTATAAAGCAAGTGCAGAGTAATCAAAAGTAAAAAAATATATATGTATTTATTTATATTTTTAAAAGGAAATACTTTGAAACCGGACCGAGCTCTGGTGGCATCATGTGTTTTGTTATGTCACAGCCTCAGTGTACGGGAGGATTATTCTTGTCCTAATTGACCCAGAGTAATTATAGCTCCACCTTTTTTTAACAGGACAGAGATTAGTTAATGTTATCGTGCCCCACCAGACTTGTGGATTACATATTAGTTTTACATTAACATGAATGCACTATAGAGCCATACAATGTGCAATCTTGTTGCGCAGAGTGAAGTGATGGTCAGCTGGTACAGATTACAACTGCTAAAAGAAACAATAAAGATTGTATTTACAAGATCCTAATTAGATCTCCAAGGATTTACGATTTACAAGATCCTAATTAAAGAGACAATGTCAGTGTCAAATCTGGATTAGGAGCTTCTTATAGCAGCAACACACAGTGCCGGGTTTTCCTATTCACCGATTACGTAAAGTGCGTAGGGCCCCCACTGCTGCAGGGGCCCCGCATCTCAGTCAAATCACGGTGTTTCACTGATTAATCCTCGTGTGGTCCTTGGGTCATTTTGACCCGAAAGCCACTGGAGCCGTTTTTGTAAAAAGAAGCATAAAAACAATATGAATGTGTAGTAATTTTCAGGCTCTTTTTTGAAGTGTAAATGTTTTGACATTAGGGTCTTTAAGGCATTAGGGACATTAGGCTCGCGCGGGTTTCTCCCGTCTCCCGGCCCGGGCGCTGCTCGCCTAATGTTTACTCTGCTCGGACCGAGCAACTATCTTGTTATTTCGAGTACTGTAGAGTATCAGGCCAGGAGTTTGGTGAATAGATTGGTTTCTCAAGACGGCACGCAAAGTGTTCCCTTATTTGACACGAAGAGTTCACTGGCACTTGTCCATAGTTTTTTTTTTTTAATAAAATTCTCAATGTATCATTTAATGCAGCTGTAAGTTTCTGGAAACTGCACTTTTTATAATTGACCCACAGATGTGCGGTGTTCAGAGGTGAGCAGCTTGAAACAGAGCTATACAGAATGTTCGCTTGTGCATAACATCCAACACTGACGGTAAATGCGTAATCTGTTAAACGATCAGTTATGATGTGGCCAAGTACTTGACAACATCACATACATTCAAGATGTTCCCCGAGACCTTAAAGTGATCTGTCCTCCTTTGTCCGACATTTTCATTTGTATTTAACATCCTGCAGTTTCTGCAGTGAATAGAAGAGGGGAAAAAAGCCAAAAAACATTTGGTCTCAAACACGGTTCTCATGAGCGAAGTTACTTTCAGTAACTCTAGTTCTCCATCCATCTTCTTCCACTTGTCCGTTGCCGGGTCGTGGGGGCAGCTGCCCAAATCACATTGCACCAGCCCCTATGGCTCCTCCTGCAGGTGGTGGGTCCACAGAAGGACGGCCTCATGGGTCTAACCGGGCCTGTTGGTCTCTCATAAGGGGCTTCTGAACCACTCTTTGTCTGACCCGTCACCTAGGACCTGTTTGCCCTGAGAGACCCTACCAGGGGCCCCGACAACTTAGCTCCCAGGATCATTCGAGTGCTCAAACCCCTCCACCACGTTAAGGTGGCGGTTCCAGGAGGGGAGGCTTGTTCTCAGTAAGATAAAAATATAACCATCAGGTGCAGGTTTCAGCTAATTTTAAAGTCATGGTTCCAAAACTGGGTCAGTGACCTTTTACCATTTTAAAAAGTGGAAGAAAATAGACTAGTGGTGTCCTAAACTCCAGTATGACAGTGGCTTAGTGGTTAGTGGTTTTGACACAGGGGGGCAGGGGCCAAATTTCCACTTCTGTCCTGCACTACTGCACAGTGGAACTGTTTTTGACCATAAATGGATTTGCTCTTCATCGAATAGCCATGGGATGCGTACTGTAGGGCCCCCGAGTGGATTTTTGCTTAGGGCCCCAGAAGGGCCAGCACCGGCTCTGGGTTGTCATTGTTAGTAAATATATTTATAAACTCTGTGAATAATTGGAAGACAAAACAAACAAACAAAAACACAAATCAGGTGAGCAACATGGCCTTTGGTTCATGTTCTCTTCTGTGTCTCTACCTGTTTATAACTATTTTACATAATTTAATCTTAGTCTTGGTTGCTTTTGGTAGCCTACTCAGGGAACCAACTAGTCGCTGAGAATTAAAAGGGAACGTTTATTGCCAAATGTTGAAGTGAAATGCAAAAGTTGAATCTTCTAAGGCTAATGGTGTATTCATTCCTCGCAGAAAACCATGCCAGGAGCGCAGAGGCTGTGGATCGTGGCTCTGAGCCTGGTGCTCTTGGTGTCTTTGCTGCCCCAGGGTGACGCACGCCGAGGTGGGGGTCGCGGAGGTGGATTCGGGCGAGGGGGTGGAGGCTTCGGCAGAGGGGGATACAGGCCAGTCCAGAGCAGCGGTCCCAGCGCGGGGAAAGTGGCTGGCGCAGCTGCAGTCGGGGCCATCGGAGGATCGATGCTGGGATCTGCTCTAAGTCGTCCCGGATATGGCTATGGAGGTTACGGCGGAGGTTACGGCGGGGGTTACGGCGGATACGGGGGAGGATACGGGGGCTATGGTGGCTATGGCGGTGCCCCACGAGGATATGGCAGAGGCGGATACGAGCAAGAGGGATCCGGAGACATGGGCTACTACTATGGCGCCGCATCCAGTGGACCAATCTACAATAATATCATTGTTGTGATAGGCACGTTGGTTGCCTTGCTCATGGGCTCATGGGCAACAATCATGTAAAACTCTGTGTAAGGACAGCAGCGGACAGAAACCACTCAATGACATAACTCTACTTTAATTTTTAATCCCTTTCACACTTAGGCTACAAAATAGACTATCGCTGCTAAGGAGCCAAAAGGCCAAAACTGCCCTAACAGCTGGTTCGGATCCCTGAAAGATTTGTGTTGCACATTGAGTGATTGCACTCCCTTCTGTCTGTGTTGACAGCTCAAGCCAAAGTGTCTGTATGACCCTTATTTGCCACACATTTTATACTTAGGCTAGGCTATAATATACATTTACTATAGTCTACAATGCAGCAGATTTGTAGGCTCAAGATTACCTCATGATTATCTATAAAGCTAAATGAAATATCTCTTACAGGCAGGCTATTTGTTTTCCAATTGTTCCATGTATGTGTAAAAGGTGTTCAATTTTTGTTATTATTTGTATTGTCATTGTATTTGTAAAATGTAAAATAAATGTATTTCAGATGTATGTGTTTTTATTTGTGTTTATTTGATAGGTATAGAACAAGAAGCATTGATACAAATAACCGATTCCATGTTCATAGGCCATATGGCTAACGCCTACGTACATTTATATTGTGTTGCATTTATTCTTTTTAGCATAAATCTATTCTGCATTTGACACTGATGGTCAATCTTACAAGTGCGAAACTGGTACTGCTAGATCCAAAACCACTCTATACCTGTACATGGTCTACAACAGTGGTTCTCAACTGGTGGGTCGGGACCCGGGTCTTGGAATCATTTTCAGTGGGTCACGAGCCTATCCCTGGCAACATAACTTTCAATATTTGTCGACTGAAATAGGAAACATTAGCTGAGTCTATTAAAAAGATTGTTTTTGGGGTGTATATTTCAGCTTTATAAACTTCTTAATGCATTTTCAACAAAAATAAAAAATCGTCGATAAAATGCAGTATTTTACATTATGGCTATATAGAATAGAATGGAAGGTTATAACGCTTTTCACATGACACAAGTCACCCTAAGCGCTTCACAAGGTGTAGGGGTTTTTGTCTTCATTCACTGCACACACAGTGGTAACATACTGTATGGTTTCTCCTGACAGAAGCCACCACCATTCATTCATGCACATTATTCATCCTGGCCTATTATGGCTACGTGTTTTTACTGTCCACACTGAAAGGCCCCATGACCATACCAGTTGAGAAATGGTCTACAATATAGTGTAGAGTGCCATATTATACAGCCTACCATACTACCATACCATATCATAATTATAAAGCTGAAGTAAAATACTATGACTAAATGGAGTTCTAAACAAGGACTATCCCAAACAAGGCTCAAAATGTGAAAAAAATTAGTAGAAAGTTGAAACAAGCCCACTAGAGCAGCAGCAACTACTGTACCAAGATGTCTCTATATGAAAAAAGTGAGGAATTTGAAGACTGTGAAACAAAAGAGAAGCACCACAATATACAGGACAGTCACTGAAGCTACCTTTATGCATGCATTAGATTATTTTCAAGAAAAATGAACACAATAAACATAACTTAATGTCCAAAAAGGCTCTATATTGTATGTTTTAGTACAGCTGCAGCATGAGTGATAGGCACTTTGGCCTGTCACTCATTGGGCCATGATCAAAGTGACAATGGTGAGAACTAACAATAACCGGGGTGGGCTCTCCCTGCACTGCCCGCCTCCTCTAGGACTTTCATTTGTTGTTTTTCTCAAGTACTTTTCAGAGTGAACAATGTACAGCTCCAGACACCTCCTGACCTTTAACTGTTCAATCAGAGCTGGATATCCAATCTCCACAACACTTACAGTGTCGTCGTCATCCTCATGTCCATCTGTGTAACTAACTGCCATGACTGCAGCGCCTGGACTGGCTCCTGGACTGGCCTCAGATGGCTTTGGGAAGTCACTGGTTGTTGGTACTGCAGATGTTGAGCTGTTTGCTGTCATGGGCCTGGTCATGTTGCTGGAAGCAGGAGAGACAGAAGTGGTAGTGCTTGTAGTGGATGTTGTGGTGGTGATAGTGGTAGGAGGAGTCTTGGTAGTCAGCTTGCTTTTCTTTGGAGAGGGAAGAAGGTCTTTTCTTCTCATGCATGAGCTCATAAATTGCTCATAGTTTTCTGGAGGCGCCTTGAAGTCTCGTCTGAAGTCACTGCCATCAGTAGACTTCAGACCGTATCTTCTGTACATGTAGTAGTTGTAGTAGTACTCCTCTTCAGGCCTGTGGAAGTTAAAGTGTGGACTGGGAAACCTCCCAAGCCCATATCCCAGGGCCATTCCAGCCACAGCGCCCCCAGCTCCTGCCATCATTGCACTGCGGCCAAAACCTTTGGACTTCTCAGAAGGGACATAGCCCATAGCTTGAACTGTGCGCGAGTAAGGTGAGCCTCTTCCAGGAGCATAACCGCCATAGCTGTTTCCATAGTGAGGGCTCAATATATGGTTATTAGGGTTCTGGTTGATGTATCCTCCATGCCCAGCATACCCCCCCTGTGCTGGGTACTGTCCCTCTCCGGGATACCCTCCCTGTGCCGGGTACTGTCCCTGTCCGGGGTACCTTCCCTGTGCCGGGTACTGTCCCTGTCCGGGGTACCCTCCCTGGGCCGGGTACTGTCCCTGTCCGGGATAACCTCCCTGTGCCGGGTACTGTCCCTGTCCGGGATATCCTCCCTGTGCCGGGTACTGTCCCTGTCCGGGGTACCCTCCCTGGGCCGGGTACTGTCCCTGTCCGGGGTACCCTCCCTGGGCCGGGTACTGTCCCTGTCCGGGATAACCTCCCTGTGCCGGGTACTGTCCCTGTCCGGGATAACCTCCCTGTGCCGGGTACCCACCATGCCCTGGATACCCCCCTTGCGCTGGGTATCTTCCATAGCCTCTATGTTCCCCTATTCTCCCCTGTCCTGGAGCTGGCTGCTGTGGCCTTTGGTTGTGGTGACTTCCAGGTATGTCCTGTTTATGGACTGAGCCTCCTTGGTTATACAAATTGGGGTTTGATTTGAAGTCATCTTTCGGCTTTGTATTCTTATTTGTATTTAAAATTTTATCCAGAAATCCCCCTTTTTTCTTGGCCAGTGCGACATGACCGTTTACCACAGCAGTCAAACATAATAAAAATGTGAGCTTCATCTTTTGACTGTAAAAAAACCAAAAAACAATATAAAACAAATACATGTAAATGTCCTTATCATCTCATGTGCATCTTTGAAATATTGACTAAGTAAAAGGTATTTTTTTGCTCAGAGGCAGAACATTCTTACAAAAATTGCATGCTGGGGGCTATGGCATGCAATATGTATAATACGTAGAACAGGCTCTTCAGTGGGCTGTTGAGTAACTAGAAATTTCCAAGACAAGCATGCAAACATTAAACAAAGAAAGCTTAAACTAAACTATATAGTTAATACTCACAAAATGCCTCTATGAGCAAAATCAACGCAGTTAAAAAGGTAGTAGGAACCACTGACCGTATGAACATCCACAGTTCGACATAACGCTTAGATCAAATTCCCATCCCAAACTATTTCTGGCAGGTCCCTGTGTCAACACCCCCCCTAAAATACCCTTAACACGTGATCAAGCCCATGACCAGGTCTCACACCTCTGGTGTATCTGCTCCGGACAGTGATTCTCAAAATAGCACAACTAACTATCAACTCATAAAATATGTGGCCTTCTAAATACCAGATCAAGTCAGGCTTAAACTGGGTTGGGAAAGGGTAAGTAAAAAAAAAAAAAGGAAAAGAAAGAAATGTGTTCATAAATGTTAAAACTGGATGCAATTTAAGTATTTACACAAAAACTCTTGATTTACAATTCTTTACCAGCGTCACACGAAGAGGCCCCAGTACCAGTGGTATTATATACGTAATAGTTTCAAACACAAAAATGAGCGCACACACTAGGTATGGCATCGTTTTAATAGCAACCTCTGGTTTCGTCCTCAAAGCCACTCAAGTTCAATTTCATATTCATCAATTTAATTGTGAATGTATCCTTTTACTTTTATCAAGTTGCATAACCAGAATGGACAAAGGAAACATACCAGTTTCCTGAGCTACACAGTGAATTTCTAGAATATAAAGAGTGGATTTTTATATAAGGTATATCAAAATATAACCCACAGCGTTATGTCTCTTCATAGCATGTTTTGAAATGGAAAAGCAGAAATGTCATGGATTCATACACTGTGTAGCAAAGAAACTGATCACAACCATAACAAACCAGAAGGTTATAAAGAGACAGAGGTACATTATGAAATCATGGTGCAGGAATAGATCAATTTAGGCCCACCAATGCTGAAATGAAAAGGCAGAAAGTAGACATCAAACCTAAAATGGAGCAGATGTAATGATCCATCCCCAGAATAGTGAGCACAAGCCCCAATATCGTTAGCCATAGGCACAAACAGTATGTAAACATAATTAATCCTTTCATTTTATGGAACAAATAAATAGTGTCTATGGATAAAGAGCCAGACACACATCTGGAACTTTACACACAGAGGTCCGGTCTCCAACAATGTGTCAACATAAAACGGGGAGAGGTTAATACCATTTATATACATTAATGTATTTTATGTCATAATACCAAAAATAATCTAGTCAGCGAAATATTTCCCACAATATGACTTTATGGACAACATCAAGTAGTTTCTCTTTTCAATGTTTAAATATTAGCACGATGTTAAAATACAAAATATAGACCATTTGTTGCAGTTTTTCTGGTCAAAAACTTAATAGCAGAGGAGCCAATTGTAAACCTTTACCACAGACTCTTCTCATTTAGGGAATGAGTGCTCTCTAAATAAAATGTTGCTTTTAGGCCCATCCATATCGGACAATGCCCCAGCTGATACATCCAAATTGTTAGAATAGGTCAACTATGTGCTTCAGCTGGATTTGAAACAAATGTATTGAACCAAAAACGTTCAATAAAGATCTGGAAACAAATCTGTAAATAAAATGACAAGAGAAAACTTGAAAAATTCAAGAGACATGATCTTTGCATAGCAAACTATACAGAGGAGCTGCTGCTGTGATGTAAGAGATAAAAATATACAGAATATTTACAAATTTACATGATGAGAAGGAGAGAAGGCATTCTGTGCCACAACAGAGGCCAGAGGATGTCAAAGCAAATCCACGTGCAGTGATGGTAGTTCCAGTCGAGACTTTTGAGGCAACAGAATGGAGTGCATGTATGAGACATGGCTCATAGAAGGGGATCTCCTTAGGATTCACCCAATCATACAATAAACCACAGGCTCCTGTCCCACGAAGAAGAACATCTACTGGAACAGTTTCAGGATGGACTGATGTCTGCACAGTCAGTGCCTCGTCCAGTGTAGACCCTTTTTACCGCATCACCTCTCCCTTGAACACAGGTTTCCAGTTTTTCTCAAACACCATTGGCACTCATCTTGCTCTTGTGGGATATTTCTGTTGCAGCTTTTGCCTGTTAAAAACAAACAAAACAAAAACGACTTTTAACAGAACAAGTAGGGACTGCTTGACCTTTTTGATTGGAACAACATTTAAGTGGTTGATAAAACACGGGGTTTATACAGAAACCAGCAAGTCATGCTTTTTAGTGCCATTTTCAATGCCTAAATACTATATTTCAATGCCACAAACGCAGAAAACTAAAATCGGCTCATATTTTATTTACGGTTTGAAAACATTTCATCAAACAGAGGAAAGAATTGGACAAAACAGAACTTTTGAGCAAAATATGTGGTAAATTTCAACCAAAACGGCAACTGAATTTGGACCATCATTTTGGTATTTTCAATGAACAGTAAACATTGTTGAGCAATGTCATAATTTTCCAACAGATTTAAATTTAATGCCAGTTTAAATCTAATCTAATATTTTTTTAATTAGAGCCTTGAATTTGGCTAATTTAATTTAATGCGTTTTAATGCCCTGTGGATCCCTAAAATTTATTCTTCTTTTTTTTTTGTATAGCTTTTTTAACAAAAGGCGGTGTCCAGAAACTAATTGTTAGAGATCAGGTGATCATGAGGCAAAGATCAAAGCCAGGAAGAACTCACTTTCATTTTGATTACATAATCTTTACTAAGCTATTAGTTTGAGTCGACAGTCACGGGTGCTTTTACCACCTGGGAATGAAAACTGTAGCACTAAACAGAATTCAGGGTTCCAAGTCACACATATTTTGGTAGGTTGAGAACTTCTGAGAGTTTTGAGTGCGTTATTAGACAGATCAGAAGTGTGCTAGTTGGCAGTTTGGGCAGTACGGAAAGAAGCTGCTGCCAAACTAAAAACAGCCCCAAACTAGCACCACCTCTCTCTCTCTCGTGGCTCAAGTGTTTAGAATCGCGCTCTCAAGGTAAAAACAATCGTACAAACTGCGGCACCTGCGCACAGACGCGACCATTGGTACCTAAACCGTTTACTCTTAAAAAAAAAAAAAAATTGCTTATGTGAGTGATCATTTTGGTGGTGGTCTGGAGCCCTGAAAATGTATAGCAGTTTTATATAGTTTCTGATCACTTCTAATTTATTTAATAAAAAAGCGGTTCTTACCTGAAGGACTTCCGCTGGAGTGAGGGGTTTATCAGAAAGTGCTGGTGCCTTATCTCTCATCTCCTCCACCTGAAAATTCAGCAGTCGAGTTGAAATATATGATTTAAAGGTTTCACAATGAGGCAGCAGCACTATGGCTTTACTAACCGGTCTGTCTTTAATTATGAGAGCAGGATCTTTCAGAATATCTGCACTGACTGAAGACGCATTTGTCTCCATCTTATCCACTTGAGGTGGTGGGTTTGTCTTCTGTAGAAAGAACAAAAGCAAAACAATACATACCATTAGAGGTTAATTAATGTCGACATACTAGCAAGCAACATGGTGTGAGTGATAGAAGAAGTACCTCTAATTTAGGAACAGGAGGGATGACAGGAGCCTTTGGTTTGAGGTCAGTCAGGTACATGGCTCTGGACAGCAACAGAAGTGACGGCGGGACATTTTCTTTTAGATGCAGGTCCAACCACTAAGCAAGAACAAGTACAAATACTGTAACAATCCATATGGCATTAGTATTTTATTGTTTGTTTGCTTGGCATCTCCGAGATGACACACCTGCTGCATTTGCTGATGAAGCTGTTCAGTCGTGAGGCCCAAAGACCTCATTCCACGACTACGGCAGGCACCTTGGAGTTCTGACACGCTCATGGCTGCTACACCTTCTGCTGCAATCATCTGACAAAACAAGAACACATCCAACACATCAGTAAAGTAGTCACCTCTAGTGAATTAACTAATTTTACATCCATTCCTGACCTCATCATCTGCTTTGATAGTTCTCAGTTGCATCATCAGCTGAAAACGCAGCAAGTTGTTGGTGCCAATGGGCTGCAGTTCCAGCAGTTTACACAGAGCAACTAGCTGGGGGCGCTCCAGATGCTCTAGAGTCAATTCGTCCTCAAACAACTTGGAAAACATGACAATGTCCTTGGTGGTCGGCTGCTCACCTGTACCTCGCACCTGTGAAACATTTATAAAGCCTCACTGTAAAAGCTGAGACATGTGACATTCATTTAAGATTTCACATTTCTACCTACTTTCTGTACATATGTAGAGAAGCGCTGAGTCTCATCCTGCGTCTGAGCCTTGTTCCTACGAGCCATTTCAGAAATGGTCTCCTGGAGAAACTTGGCCAGTTCAAGCTTAGCAGCCAAGCCTTTTTTCTGCTTCTCCTCCTTCCGAAAAGTGCAAAAAAACATATGAGAAAAAGTTTGAATGAAATTTAACAGAAATGTAAATATAATAAGCTGCCAATTTCCTTAAGATGTTTAAAAAGCTTATATACACATCGTCGTGCCTGACTCTTTAAAACAGAGCCTTGATGGTATAGTTACATAAGCTTTTATAAACGCTCTACGTTACGTCAATACAACCAAGTTTAGGGAAGTACAGAAAAGATCTGATGCTGCAACGAATACAGTGATATTGACATGAATGCCGGACACCGGACCAGCATCGTGAAATTGACTCCAGGATCTGGCATTTTGAAAATAATTTACCATTCATCAAAGCATTCAGGATGCTTTAGTTGTCCCGAATGCTTCTCAATATGACGGACAACTGTGGTTACTTAACCCTCTGGTGTGGAAGCATTGTGAGACTTGAATGGTCAGACAATCACAATGTTGTACGAGTATGTCCTCCCGTACTGATTATAATAAACTTCTCCTGCAGTAGATATTGATACCTGCTTTTTGTCTGTTGAACGGTTGAACTACTTCATTATTTCTCCAACTCATGCGATCTAATAACGCCTACCACAAAAGAAATACTTCTGAGAGCCAAGTCAGTTGTCTAGATGAAGATACTTTACCTTTTTGGATTCTGTCTCAAAAGTTGAGGGCAGCATCTCAGGGAAGAGCTTCAGAAAAACTGGGAGAAGGAACTCCATGAATGGGACGATGATAAACACCATGAAGGGCACCAAACGGAAGAGATCGGCACAAGTCCTCATGAGCTGCACACAGAGAAAGTGCTTGTACTTTGAATGCGTCCTAAACATGAGCACTGAGATGCAAAAAACTGCAGTCAAAAACAGACCCAAATATGAAGTTTACCATTGCATGTGCACAGCTTGTGACAAAAAGCAAATTACACTTCTGTTTACAATATGCCCTTAATTGTTTTTTGTGATAAACCTGTAGAGGGACTATACATAAATAAAACAACAGACAAGGCAATACGTTTAAATTAAACTTTGGACCTACCCTCCTTCTTTCTCTGCGTGAAAGTAGTTGTCCGTGAAGCAGTCTCCAAACCATCCTGCCAGCAATCTTTGTATCAATACCTAGTAACCTGAAGCCATTGTAGTAGTGCTTCAGCTCGTCCACAACTCTGTGGTACAAAGACTTTTTGACTAGTGTCCTCTGTAGCGGTGGGGGAACAGCAGCTGATGTAGCTGTGGAGGCAGGAGCAGGTGATGCTGTAGATTGTGAAACAATCCCTGAATCCTTTTTGGCTGTGGATGGATCCTGAGCAGGGGTCGCAGCAGATTTACTGTCCCCTGGGTTTATGTCCTGGAGCCTGGAGCCCGAGGAGTGCAAAGAGCGGGCAAAAAGGGTTGCTCTGTGACTAAGGCTGTCACTGTGCAAACAGTTGGTATAGATGTACCGGGAGTGTCTGGGAGAAATTACTGCCAATTTGCGGTGGGTAGATTCTATATGAAGATAGGTTTTAGAAGACAGAGAGGAGCCGCTGGGTCTCTTGGATAACAAATACGATCCCCTGCAAAGAAGTAAAAAAAATATATATTTTATTAAAAAGTATCACTGAAAAAAGAAAATAAATGCTTAAATTAAATTAAATATCATTAAAAAGAAAAACTATCAGAGATAGACATGTGTCATCAAGGTAAAATCCCATAACCCAATAGTAGACCAATGAAATTTATAAAAGCAAACTACTCAAGTTGGCATTCACACAAAAGTATTTCATGCATTCACCACCAAGTACTAGTGACCAGTAGGTCGGAGTTGTTCCACATTGCTTCTCTTTACTGTTTTAGACAATTCTCCTTGCACCATGTTGTCTATGACAATGACAACAAAGAGCTTCTAGATCCTTCTTGTTGTTTTTGTTTTCAATTATTAATTATAAAATAGGTAACAGGAAAACACACTCAAGCTAAAATTACATTCTTAACACATGATCTAAGAACATTGAGCGGCTAGTCCAAGAAAAACAATAATAATTGATTAATTAATTAATTGTTATTTTACTCTTTCCAATGTTTCTAGTGCTTAACATTCCAACAAGATTGCACATCACTTTGCTTCTATGCAGTTTGAGTCATGTGATTTAGAATTAGCAGACATTATGTAACCAAGAAGAGCAGCCTCAATATTAAATGCTGATCTTATAGATAGGCACATATGAACTTTACCTTGATCTCGTCACTGCAAAGAGCACCTGGTGACTGAAGACTGCCATTGTATATTACTCTGTGAAAGCACATGAAAACACAGTGAGCGGCGGTGCAAGGTTCAGGTGACATTCATGTGCGCACTCTGCCCTGTTCACAGACCGTATATCACACAACGATACCAGAAAAAACAGAACCTTGTTTTTGATCTTTTGACATTGGTCGCATAGCTTTAGACGTAACTAGTTAGAGGTATCGTATTAGGTAACAGCAAAAGATGACTATACCCACCGCATATAATTTGAATGATTAATTTTAAGAGTGTATCCAATGGATTTGAGCAATCAGAAGCATAATTATGTAAAATAATGACATTTCTGATTGTGACACTGCATTAGCGCTGAATGTTGTCATGATACGTTACAATATTATCATGTAACACAGCACTGTCAACCAAAAGGGGATCCGTTTGATGACTTTGAGCCAGTATGTGTGGGTACTGTAAAGTGTATACTTTATTATGCCTTTGATATATAGGCCGTAAGCATAAATAATAACCTACACCGTAATCAGGATGCTAGTTAGCATAGCTTAGGCTAAGGCGAAGCTAGCCTGTGAAATGGCAGTCCCGAGCTGAGCTGTACCTGCTGATTGGGCGATGTAAGACTTCGTGTGAAGAAGACTTAATATAGTCCATCCACAAAGATTGACAGGTGGAATCCGTCGGAAATATTGTATTGAATAATGAAATGTTAAACCCATTTACTGTGGGTTTAACCGCTTTGAAAAAAATGCGTTTTATCGCAGTAATCCACTGTCGAGTACGAGTAGCAGCCTCCTCAGGCGAGGTAGCTGCACTGAGGTCACGCTGTTCATGCGTAAAGCCGACTGCGCGCCGACAAAGATCGTCTCTGTAAATCACAGAGGAATCACTCGGAGTCCTTACGATTTGGATTCACCAAATGCGTTGTCATGGGCAATATTATTCCATAACGAGACTAATTGTATACCGAGTATTATTTGAAAACGGTTTATTATCGATACAATGTAAAAAGCCGCATTAGCGACAAAGAGGGGAGAAGATGCCAGGTCACGGTAAGAGGCATCTCTGCGCTCGTTGCTTTGTTTCCGTAGCTTCAGAACGGGAAGGTGAACACATTCTCAGCGGTATCGCGCAAATAGTTGTCTTTATGTCCAGTCTGACATCCCCACTGCGTAGTAAATAAAGTGGAACTCGAATTTTACCACTGTACTTGTTGACGAGGCTAGAACATACAAAACATTAATCCATAAAGTAGGCATAGGCATACATTTGATTTGTCCTTCCGGCAGTCACAGATGAAAAATACTATGATATTTCAACTACATTCTGATATGACATATGGATGACCCCCTCCCTTCAGGCTGGTTTTGGTGGTAGTGGATTGTTTTAGGGGGTTTGTGCTCGTTATTCAGCCTCCACGACCAACCTCCTCCATCGGGCGGGCTACATTTGATGAGAGACTAAAGCCTTGAAGAAATAACACAATAGGAAAAAGAATTGAAAAGCTGTGGAAGCGCCTGCGAAATGCTCCTGTCCCTACATAGAGGAAGAGCCAAGGCAAGGGATTGGGTAGTGAGCAGATAGCGTAACACCCCCTCCTCCTCTCTGTTGAGAATTGCGTTAAAACCAAAACGAAAAGGAAGGCCCGCGGTCTAAAAATATATATACCCGGAACATTGTTTAATTTTTGTGCCCCCCTCTACAATAAGCGAGGAAACGGTGCTGGCTGGTGTATGTGTTTAGAATGGGACACGCTGAAGGTATTGACATTTTTATTCCCCTGCATCTTTAGCCTCGCCATCAATCCGTGCTCTCTGTGCTCCTTTGGTCTTCACTTTAGCAACAAGCGTGTTTGCTATAGGTATAACTGCATGTTTCTAATCCACCACGGACTATAAACGCAGTGGCTGCACTGACAACATTGTTATTTTAGCAACATTATCAATAAAACGCCCGTGACGGTGGTTTAATCACGCCAGACAATTTGATTTAAAGGGGTAAAGGCAGCCATATTGGCAATGTAACGCTAGCATAGCACCATTAGCTCCTTCTCATAATTTCTCACAAATGTACGACAATGTAATGACCCTCAAGCCCAAACATTACACTGTACACGACCCTTTACACCGTAACTGTGATGATGTGTCGTAGTATCTTGTTTATCTTAAATGAATCAAGTCTTTGAAGACATGTTTTTTTATGCCAGGTAGCTGTAGCAGGCTAATAACGCAGAATGCTAAAGGAGTATTCAATTAAACATTTTTTGTCTGCGAAGTCGTCTATGCTAACTAGGCCATAGTAAACCGAGTGTAACAGTTTACTAACGTGGTATTAACATACGAAAGTTTTAATTTCGCATCGTGTGAGGAGTGAAAGACTCCTTGGCACATGATAGCAGTTTCATCACAGTTTCTCCACCTATGCCAGCTTTGGGCAGCTCTCGTCGTACTACATACTCATTGAACTGTGAAAGAAAATCAATTTGCCTTAACGTTTAGATTGTTATATTTGCAAACTTATAATGTTATGTAAATTTGCTAAGATGCTTTGATTTCGGTCCCTTTTGTTTTTGCTATTACAGGTCCAGTCAAAGAAAAAGACAGTTAAGGATGCAGGAGCTCAACAATGGATTTCTCCTTCTCTTTCATGCAAGGGATCATGGGAAATACAATTCAGCAACCCCCTCAGCTTATTGACTCGGCAAACATCAGACAGGAAGGCACCTGTGACACTGGTAGTGACCCTGGCGAGGATGGTGGGCCCTCATATAACACTGCCCTGGATGCTGAGTTTTCTTACCCATCGTCTGCTTCGGAGGACATGCCCCAGGTTCCTAACGGCTACCCGGCTAGTTTGGGACTTTTTGAGCCGCACACCAAGTTTTCTATGTACTCACAGTTTCCAAATGGTTCAGCCAATGGTTATGGGGCAATCCGTGGCTATGGAGAGCATGGCATCATACCTGGGGAGGGGACCGTCTTGAGGGGTCCTGGTCTTCAGGAGCGGCCCTTGTCTCCTGTTTCTCCTCCTCTGCCCACACATCATTCACACATCCATCACCAACACCAGGCACATCATCACCACCACACACACCATGCACAGCACTACCACCCAAACCAGCCTCATATCCATCAGCATAGCTCCCCACCTCCTCTGGCCTCCCAGCACCACCTGCCCCACACACCACACATCATGAGCCATGCTCTCCCTCCACCACCACCCCTTCACCTGCCATCTTCCAGCCCGCCTCCCTCGCTAGTGGACAGTACCCCCTCATCCCAGCCAACTCACGCACTGGCCAATGCTCCCAGTGGGGTTTTGAAGAAAACCAGCTCCCCAGAGATCAAGCTGAAAATAATTAAAACCTATCAGAATGGGAAAGAGCTCTTTGAGTCTGCATTGTGTGGGGATCTGCTCCATGAGCTGCAGGTACAGTATATAATATGTGTTGTATAAAGCATATTGTAGCTCAATTTATTTGCATTAATCTATCAAATAACATAGTACAACATAAAATTTGAGACCTTATTAACATTATTAAAAGTGTGTGTCTTAATTCTATAAAATGCAAATAAAAAAATTAATAGGGTAATGGTTATTCTTGTGATAAAGTTAGACTCACCGTGTTATATTCTATGTTTGCAGAAGGAGTCTCAGAAAAAGTTGGCTTCCCAGACGCAGCGCAGACATGAAAGGAAGAAGGAAAGGAGGAAAAAGAGTTCCAAACTGCAACAGCATGTTCAGCAAAACAGCTTGGACCCTTGTTCAAATGAGACAGATACTACTGGCCAGCCTGAGGAGACACGCCTCCCACTCCCGCAAAGCGAAACCATCCCTACCTTGCCTGAGAAGCCTCACAAGACAGTTAACAAACCTGAACCAAAGATACCTAAAGCGAAATCACAACAGGTAATATAAGACTTTTTTTTTTTAAATGATAAATTTTACATATTTGGTCTAGTAAAAGTGTCGTTCTTGTTTCAGGTTCTAAAGGTTCACCACCCGTCAGTGATACAGGAAACTGGCTTCTGCAAGGAGTTCGTAATTGGAGACCTGGTGTGGTCAAAGGTGGGCACCTACCCCTGGTGGCCTTGTATGGTCTCTTCAGACCCACAAATGAAGGTCCACACCCGTATCAACACAAGAGGTATGTGTATCATCATTAATGCACTTATTCAAACTCTTGTATAAGTTAGGATTTAGTTATTGATTGTAATAACTCCATATTTTTGCACAGGTCACAGGGAGTATCACGTCCAGTTTTTTGGCAGTGTAGCTGAACGAGCATGGATCCATGAGAAAAGAATTGTTACATACCAGAGCAAACAGCAGTTTGAAGAACTACAAGCTGAGGCGCTGCGCAAAGCTTCAAACCCTGTGGAGAAACAAAAGGTCAGTTTAGTTTATTTGTTTATTTGAGCAGTTCGTCTGCTCAAAAGGAGTTGGCCAAAGCAAAAGGCTTATAAGCGCACACCCCTGAAGAAGTGTCAGGTATTTCTTCATACATGGCATTTCTTAATTGATAGATTATTACTTTTAAGCCACATGCTCATTTCATGCATGTAAACCTTTCTTGCTGTTTCTTTATTATCAAGAATAATTATTTATTCAATTCTCATTCCAGCTCCTGAAGCCTATTCCTCAGCGAGAGCGTACACAGTGGGAGGTTGGTGTAGGACACGCTGAAGAGGCCTTTAAAATGACACGGCAGGAGAGAATCGACAACTACACCTTCATCTATGTTGACCCTGACCCAAATGAAGCACCACCCACCAAGAAACCCAACATTAAACCAGAAAAACGCAGCAGGCGCTCTAGCGGCTCAACAAATAAAAAGGAGGACGGAAGAGTAAAGTCACCAGACCGAGAGACTCTTCCTCGCAGGCAGATGCCGCGTAGACAGTGCAGCATTGCAAATACAGACAACAACCAGTCCTCAAATGATGAGAGCAGTCGAAAGGAAGAGACTGCCTCGCCTAACCACAGCACCACTTCTGATGGGCACACTCAAGAAGAATCGCCTCCACCCGTTAGAGCCTGGAAAACTGCAGCAGCAAGAAAATTATTACCCCTTTCCATCACAATGAAAAGGTTAAATGTGGAAATCACAAAATGCGATTGGCCTCTTCTGCAGAAGAAAATTGCACCATCACCAAAAAAGGAAAGTGAAAAAGAAGAGAGAGTAGAGGGAGAATCCCGGCAGCCGGATCTAGGCTATTGCTCTCCTGAGGTAACGTTTAAGTTGCATTACATCGAAGATCAAACATGGCATCACATGAACAAGCAAAGTAAAAAAAAACATCACTTAAACAAAAAAAATCTGTCTTTAATTACAGTATATATTGCAAACAAAATGTACTTGTTACTCAGTTACTGATGTCTTCAGCAGGACAGTCAGGCTAAACCAGAGCCTAGTCCCGAAGAGGAGGAGGAAGAGGAGGGGGATGAGGCAGAGGAGGAGGCTGATGAGAGGAGAGCGTCTCCTGTGAGTGAAGAAGGGGGAGTTCAACCAAGTCCCTCGCCTGGATCTCGTCACAGTAGTCCGCATGGTCAGTAAATCATCAGGTCATCTGTTATAGTTATAGTATCAGTTGTGTCCAGACTGAGCCAAATTGCCTGTGGAAATCTTCACAGGAGCATGACTGCCAGTCACCCAAAGCACAGGTTCTGCGCCAACGGTCCAGCCGGCCACCATTCATTCACGCACACATCATTCATCCGGGCCTGTTGTACATATTTTTAGTGGTAGTGGAAACCGGAGTACCCGGAGGAAAACTATTCAGACACGGGGAGAACTTGCAAACTCCACACAGAAAGGCCCCGTCTTGGGATCAAACCCGGGACCTTGGGAATTAATCCTATTTTTTATCTTTTATAAATGTTTGATAAATTCGATTTATTGTAAAATTTTGCCATCTCTACATTTGTTTTACAAATAGGTTCTCAGGAGAGGAAGCTACAGAGACGGTCAGTCAGAAGCAGATCTGAGTCGGAAAGAGGCAGTGATGTTGTTCCCAAGAAGAAAACAAAAAAGGAGCAGGTAAATAGTTATGCATAGTTATATCAAACTATTGTTGAGGATTTAGTTTACTTAACAGTACATTACTTCACAGGCTGAGATGGCTCCAGAGACAACTCAGAGAACCGGTTTACAAAAAGGTAATGCTCTGCAACAGTTCTGTTCGAATTGTATTTTGTTTGGTTTTTCGTTCCTAATGTCCCTCCTGTTATTGAAGGAGCGAGTGAGATCTCAGATGCTTGTAAGCCCCTGAAGAAACGAAGCCGAGCATCTACAGATGTTGAAGTTACTTCTTCTCAGTACAGAGATACATCCGATTCAGACTCTAGAGGCCTCAGTGACCCACAGGTACAGTGTATTTATGCATGTCTTATTGTTGTCAAAACATGCAAACTAAATACGATTAGCCTTTGACTTAAAACTCACTGATACAGGGCTTGTTTGGTAAGAGTCTTGATAGTCCTGCTGCTGCGGATGCCGATGCATCAGATACTCAGTCTGTGGATTCTGGTTTATCTCGGCAGGACAGCAGCACTGGGAAAAGGGACACAGTCTGCCAGGTTAGAAACCTTCAGAAATCTCAGATTCCTAGAATTTTGAGTTGAAGTCATGCAAACTGATGAGAGTAATCTCTATAGATCTGTGAAGTCTATGGAGAAGGCCTTGTCGTTTGTGAGGGTGACTGCAACAGACACTTTCACTTGGAGTGCCTCGGTATGAAGTCTTTACCTGAGGGCAGGTTCACCTGCTCAGAGTGCAAAAATGGTGAGTAACTTCATAATAATTATAAGATCAAATTCAATATAATAATAATTAAGTTTGTTATTTTTGTAAGACAGGGAGGTTTTCTATGCCTGCTCTACTAGTTTCTGCTACTTTCTGTAGCCTTTGTCAGAAGCGTCATGTACTGGTGAAGCGCCTCCTTGTAGCTCTTCTCACTGACTCCATGAATCCATGTAAGCAGCTTTTGACCTGCCACTTCACCATCATGTGACGCTTCTGACAAAGGCTAATATGGTGTCAGGAAATTGCTGAAACTAGTCTTTTGAAAAAAACAAACAGTTTAACAGTTCAACAATATTTGCAATGGCACAGTACTAATTACATGTAAGATTTAAAGCTGTAAACTACATTTAATTTATCCAATCCACATATCGATATGCTGATATATTTTTTTCTAGGCAATCACCCATGTTTCAGTTGTAAAACGACAGGGTCAGAGGTTACTCGCTGCTCAGTGTCTGGATGTGGCTGTTACTACCATGTGGATTGTGCTTATAAGCTGCCCGGCACCACCAACAGTCAAGAGGGAGGCTTCTGCTGCCCTCAGCACTGCTGCTCCACCTGCTGCCTCGAGAGAGACAAGCAGCGAGCCACCAAAGGTATGTTACACAGTATAATGTTGCATCAGCGTCTGCAGAGGTTACTTGCAAATAAGCACGTACTGAGTACTTTTCTTTTTCAATCTAGGTCGTCTGATGCGTTGTATCCGCTGTCCAGTGGCCTATCACTCAGGAGACAGCTGTGTAGCAGCAGGGAGTGTAGTCCTCACCCATCATATTATGATCTGCAGCAGCCACAGCAGCACCAAGAAGAACGGCCTTCTCTCTTCACCAGTCAATGTGGGCTGGTGCTTTTTGTGTGACAGAGGTAAGTTGTCCTCCCTCACTGCGATTTGTTAGCTATGATTTCTAAGAGACCAAAACCTGTTGTTAAAAGACTTAAAGGAATAGGCCACCGTTTTTACATCCTGAGATATGTTCTTACCTTAGCTTTGACGAGTTCATTTGTACCTGTCTGGTCTCCACGTGTGCCTTCTGTAACGTAAACACAGCACAGACGGCGTTAGCATTTAGCCTCTCTGTTCTCCCCTATAGCTCCAAACGAGGTGAAGATCGAAGCTTCCAAACTCTTCCACGTTTTCCCTATTTAAATATGTGAACGTGAAGTGTTACACTGTAAAGTATAATTACACAAAATTAAACAATGTGGATTTTCTAAGCGGATAAAAAGGGGAACTATATTGTAAAGCGTAATAATACCAGGAGTAATTCGGCATCCACACAGTAAAGTGAAGATATCACTGCGCGGATGCTGAATTACTCCTGGTATTATTACGCCTTACAATATAGTTCCCCTTTTTATCCGCTTAGAAAATCCACATTGTTTAATTTTGTGTAATTATACTTTACAGTGTAACACTTCACGTTCACATATTTAAATAGGGAAAACGTGGAAGAGTTTGGTAGCTTCCATCTTCACCTCGCTAATGCCGTCTGTGCTGTGTTTACGTTACGGAAGGCACACGTGGAGACCAGACAGGTACAAATGAACTCGTCAAAGCTAAGGTAAGAACATATCTCAGGATGTAATAACGGTGGCCTATTCCTTTGAATAGCTCAACCATCTGAACGATCTAATCAATCAAAAATCAATCTCTTACAAATCATGTTGCCTTTCACATAAAAAAGCTCAAGCTATTGCACTGCATTCTACTTTAAGATGAGTCCCATAGGAAGACTTTACCTTTTCATACATCATTTGCTTTTGCTTGTTAAATCATAAGCTCAAGAGTGCACCGTTGGTCCTTTCTGTGTCAGTAAAAAGTAGTTATACCATTTTCTTTGTTTTCTGAGAGACTGTGTGAGTGTTAATTCCTTCTCATTTCTGAATTTTGGATATTATGGAGTTTGACTGTGGCTCACCTCCGTCTCTTCCTGTGTGTCTTGTGTAGGGCTGTTAGTGCAAGACCTTACTGACACCATATTAAGTTCATATGCCTATAAGTCCCACTACCTTCTGACTGAGTCAAATCGTGCTGAGTTGAAATTACCTATGATTCCCTCTCCTTCGTCAGCTACCAAAAAGAATGTTGGGAAAGGTAACTGAACAAGTTTTCTCTTCTTTTTTGCCCCATTGGCCTGTGTTTGTGTTGTGCCTGCTCTGTTTTATTTTATGTCTGACGTGCACCCAAAATAATCCACTATTTGCAAGGCAGAATGGCCAAAGTTTCAAAGGTTTCCCAAAACTTACATGGAACATTGGCATGATGCAAAATGCGTTCCCTAAAGTCTCAGTTTTTCTTAATTCCTTGTTCTGTTTTTTAAGTCACTGTTGCATGACGCTTGATTACTCAGGAACATGTCACATGCACTGCATTTAAGTGCTGTGAATCACTAGCTCTTGAGTCTGCAGTGACAAACTTCTTGCTATAATGATTTTCTTCAAGAGAGATGGGTTGAGAATCTGCTGGCGATCCTGTAATTGGCGATGCTGTTTCAGTTGTAAAACTGTGAGATTAGTGGGTTCTGCCTGTCTGGTTTGTAGAGCTTATTGCAGCTTGAAGTGCATTGCTTCTTTTCCTCGTCCCAGGCCTTGTTTGTTGTAAAGTCCAGCTTCCTTTTCACAGCAAATACATTTTTCTTGTCGAATCACAAGACACTTGTAACAGCTCTTCAGCTTTGGCCTGTCTTGAATGGAATGTTATACAGTTATTCCTAATATGGCTAAATATCAAATGGGTGTCAATGAAACATTTATTATTATATCTTTAATATATGTTCAAAATATTATTCCTTCCATACAAGCAGGTCTCTGCAGAACACGGATGGCATATATATATATTTTTTTTATGAAAAGGATTGCATGCCTGCTTTTGGCAATAATTTGTTAAGCCCATTTTTAACCCCTGGCTTTATCCTTGTTCTGCTGCATGAATCTCCCATAGACTGGTCTGGCTACAATCCTATTGTCATATGAATAGTGTCCTTACGCTTTTTTAAAGCTTTTCAGCTCTGCTGGGCTTCCATGCAGCATAGCCCTATACATTAAAACACATTTTAAATGGCGTATGTCTTATTATGGCTTATGATTTATGTCTGGACGTAGATTATCATATTTAAACATTTTTATTGTTTTTCAGCATTATTTAAATAAGACCTTCTCTTGGAAAGTCTGCAAATAGGTTTCAGAGGATTATCTTTTTTAGGTGCATTGCCTAACCATGCACTCCTTTCTTTGCATATTCTTGTCCCACCATGCATGCATACGTGCACACATGTACATACACAATCGTGTACACAAACACACATTCACAACTGTAGGGGGCAAGTTGCTGTGCTGTGACTCTTGCCCGGCCTCCTTCCACCCGGAGTGTTTGGAGATGGACATGCCAGACGGGCCATGGTCTTGCAGTGACTGCAGGGCCGGGAGGAAACCTCATTACAAACAAATTGTCTGGGTCAAATTGGGCAATTACAGGTATGTATATAGTTCATTATGTTATAAACTTTACAGACACAAATTATGAATTACTTAAAAATCTATTTCCATATATTTGTATTCAGATTTGACAGAGTTTTTGTTTGTTTGCCTTCGTGGCAGGTGGTGGCCAGCTGAGATTTGCAATCCTCGCTTGGTGCCATCAAACATTCAGAGTCTGCGACATGACATTGGAGATTTCCCCGTCTTCTTTTTTGGCTCTCACGACTACTACTGGATCAATCAAGGGCGCGTGTTTCCTTATGTAGATAACGACAAGAACTTTCTCACCGGTCAAATTAATATCAACAAAACGTTTAAAAGAGGTAATTGTTTCTATTATACTTTATATGCAATTGTTTATCCCACTCTGTCATGTCTGACACATGTTCTGTGCTTTTCAGCTCTTGAAGAAGCAGCACGAAGGTTTCAGGAGCTGAGGGCTCAAAGGGAGAGCAAGGAGGCTTTAGAACAGGAACGCAACTCTCGTAAACCCCCGCCATACAAATGTATCAAGGTATGATACAATTTCTGTTATTAATCGTAGAGCTAGATAAAACATTCACACATCCAGATTTGACCTAAAATGTTTTCATTAAATTATTTTCTCTTTTAGTCCAATAAACCAGTGGGTAAAGTTCAGGTGCATGTAGCAGATGTGTCTGAAATTTCTCGGTGCAACTGCAGACCCACCGATGAGCACCCATGTGGCCGGGACTCTCAGTGTCTAAATCGAATGCTACAGTATGAGTGCCACCCACAGGTCAGTGCGGAGTACCATCCTCAGAAATAACACCAACACTGAACCTTTTACTTTTAATCCACTACATTGGAAAGATAAATATAATACTTTCTACTACATTTTTGTTACAACGCCAAAGTATAAATAAAAAATAGGCTTAATTTTTGTTATTCAGCACTAACTTTCATTAGTGTTGAATTAATTGGGCATTTATGCCTTGCAGGTACTGACACCTACCTGTCAGAAAACCACACTTCAGAATAGTTGGTGGCAGTTAGATTAATATGAGCAATGCCACCAACTCACAACAGTAAATGTTGACCCTGCTCTGTTGCTGTAGATGTGATTAACCTGAGAACTATCTTAATGTGCTTGAAGCCGTAAAGATATTATTTACAACATGTATTTGAAACAAACGGAGAAACCTTTACTTGTACTGGAGTAATATTTGACTAGGGATCTGTACTTTTACTGAAGTCATGAAATGAAGCACTTTGACCTTCACTGGCTAACACTGAAGCTGCTGTGCATTTCAGGTGTGCCCTGCAGGCGAACGATGTGAAAATCAGTGCTTCTCGAAGCGCCTGTGCGCAGAGACCGAGGTCTTTAAGACCCAAGTCTGTGGCTGGGGACTAAGAACCAATCAGGCTTTGACAAATGTAAGTTACCATGGTTACTTTCCTTTTTACCTTCTAATTACAGATCCATATTTTAAATTGTATTAATTAAGTGGATAAGACTAGTAGTTGTAAACTTAATTGTTATTATATATTCTATTTTCCAGTATGCCTTGTGTTGAAGGTCAGTTATTGTAATTTAGACTGGTGCCACTAGAACCTATAAGATGCACAGAATTGTAGTCTGTAGCTCTTTTATAGTGGAATCATTTCTCTTGTAGGGTTCATGAGCTGTATGTGTAAGTGTATCTAAGAGTCATGTTTCTGTCTGCAGGGCGACTTTGTGATTGAATATGTTGGAGAAGTGATCGACTCTGAGGAGTGCCAGCAGAGAATTAAACAGGCACATGAAAATCATGTGAGCGACTTCTATATGCTCACCCTCACAAAGGTAAAGCTTCACAAACTAAACTGAGGCCTTTTAATTCACAGACGTACGCTTCAAAAATATTAGTAACTGTAAAGATTTAAGCTTTATGTATTAAGTGGTTTAGCTCGATCAGTGTATCGGCACACACACACACACAGTATTCACACTTGTAAGATCAAAACCGTATCTATTGTTTTTAGCAGTTACTCAACAATTACAGGATGTGCACAACATATTTATTTTTTAGATAAACCTGATTAAAAACCTGTCCTGTAGTCACATGACCTCTTCTTCTTCTAAAATGGTATCCGTCTCTGATATCCATTGTGAATCCCCTTTTCTTGACTCAATACCTTAGCTCTGTGCTATTCTCAAACTGAATAAAATCTATTTTTTTAATGTATTATTTTATTTACTCACTCGCTGTTAAACTTGAACCATCTTTGTGAAATGGACTTAGAATTTGCCGTTTGAGCACATAACGCTGAACACCCCGATGCTCTTACCCATTTGCCCAGTTAAACCCAGACAGCCCTATATTTGATATTGTGTCTCCATTTAATTATTTTCTCTTTACAGGATCGCGTGATTGATGCTGGTCCAAAAGGAAACTCCGCTCGGTTTATGAACCACAGCTGCAGCCCAAACTGTGAAACCCAGAAATGGACAGTAAATGGAGACGTGCGCATTGGGCTGTTCGCTCTTTGCGATATAGAGGCCGGTGAGTAGATGTTGAGTTAATAAGTCATATTCTGTAAACCGTCCACGTCCCATGCTGTAGATCTGTAATCCCCTGCTCCATTTGTCTCCAGGTACTGAGCTGACCTTCAACTACAACTTGCATTGTGTTGGGAACCGTAGGACGTCCTGTAACTGTGGGTCAGACAACTGTTCTGGATACCTCGGGGTGCAGCCAACAGTGAGTTATTTTACTCTGAGGTGTTTCTTCGGTGTGAAATTTCTCTAATAATGCAGCATTGTGTTTTGTTTCCCCAGAGTGCTCTGGTAATGGAAAAAGAGGAGAAGGCCAAAAACTCAAAGTTAAAGCCCAAGAAGCGGAAGCTGCGGCCAGAGGCAAAGCACTCCCAAGAGTATTCCTGTTTCTGTTGTGGAGAAGCAGGAGAACTAGTCGTTTGTGATAAGAAAGACTGTCCCAAAGCCTACCATCTCCTGTGTCTCAGCCTCACCAAACCACCATATGGTGAGAATAACACTGCATACAGCTTAGACACCTTACAATGGGTTTTCCCGGGTTAACAGCGAGTGTCACGTGTCTCTGCTGTGTGCACTTCTATATATTCTTTATCTAGGAGTGCTTTATTCTTTCAAGTATCCTCTTATACACATGTTGTTTTAGCCTTTTCACAAAATGGAGAATCAGCAAACACTGACTGACAGTCGGCGTCTCCAGCTTCACACACATCAGAGCGCAGTGACCTGTCCTTCCACTGCTGCGTCTCCGCGCATACAGGCAGATCCATTTAACATGGCGCTGGATTAATCTTCATCGCATTTAAAAAAAAAGAAGTAAGCCTGAAACGACGTTGAGTGGACACAAAAGTAGGCCCATCATCGTGTTTATCTCATTGCACAGTAATGATGACAGCGGAGGGATACATGTGCAGTGCAGTGATGAGGCGCCGTAATGCATGTCCCACACATAAACAAAACAAGGGATGTTCGAGAAAGTCCTGCCTTTACGAACAGAGAGGTCCTCGTGGCTCGGTGGAGTTCTGTGCAGTTCACATGAAGTAAGTGACATCGAGGTGGGAAGGCTGTCTTTAGTAGATCTGTCCATGAACACGAGGAACGCGAGCGTGTGTTAGAAAACGTACAGCAAACAAAAGAAATTACCCGATACGTCAGTCTCATTAATATAAACGTTAAGTTGGTGACTTTATGTCCTCAATCTTAAACGCACATGAACTAATGACAGAAAATTGGCACAAGGTGTTACGCGTTTGGAGAGGCGCCGACATCAGCTGGACTGTTGTTTTGGACCTCCTTAAACGAGCTGCTTGGGGGATAATACACTTTAGCAAAGAGTTACACATTAGTGCGGAAATTAAACGGTTAACCGATTATTACCCGTTAAGAACACCGACTATCGGTTTAAGAAAAATAAGAACACGTGCATCCCTACGGTATTTTATGCAACTCCTTAGTTTCTCCTGTTCAGAAAAACAGTGCTTGTATTCATTAATTCATTTTGAAAATGTATCGTTTTAAATAGTATATAGTGTGGCCTCATGCTGTGTGTGTCTGCAGGACGTTGGGAATGTCCGTGGCATGACTGCAGCGTCTGTGGGTCTCCGGCTTCCTCTGTCTGTGATTTCTGCCCTCGGTCCTTCTGCTCCGAACACGAAGTGGGATCCCTCACAGTCTCCTCTTTGGACGAGCGGCTCTGTTGCTCAAATCATAATCCACTTGACCCTCTGAGCACCGCCCTTGGCTCCACCCAGCCTCACACTCCACCCCCGGGTCAGGGCCTTGTCAAGGAGGAGCCTGAGACGGACCTTGGCCAGCACGACAAGTGACATTGTCCTTTCCTTATACCTCATGTAATTCGTGCTCCTGCTGGCTACAACCGTCCTATCTTACTTCCAGTCTTTATGAAGAACATACCTGCTTTTCAGCCTTGTGGTGGCAGCAGGCAACAGCTTGTCGGCACTGTGGTTAGGGTAATTGGATTGCTGGCGTGGGACCAGAGCAGGCTTCATTTTGCGCTGTTTACCTCCTCCTTTGCTATGAATTTCTCCACAACTCACCAGTGCCCCTTGAAGGGCCCAGAATGCTACACAATTAGGTTTATTTTATAGCAGGAAGGGATTGGAGTATGTCTTTCATCAGCTGACACCACAGCAGAAAAGCCTGCCTTTCTGTTTCCAACATGACCAAGTATCACTCCTGACTTCACCTGTCTTCATGTTGAGGTCTTCTCCCAAAAAAAAACAACATATAAAACACGGATCGGGGAAATTCCTTCAGGATCACTCTACATTCCAACTTCCTGGTTTTATTATACTTAAGGGTATAGATGAATATAATTATATACAATATCTACGTTTGTTAATGTTTACAGACAGTTTCTCTCACTTCATCTCAGTGAGTAGTGTGTTATGTTTGTTTCGGTGTTAAGCATTACACAGGCCTCCTTGTGGAAATAATCATAATAAGGCGAAAGTGAAATATTACGGTATAGTGTAATGGTTTGACATTGCATAAGTACTTGTGCACAAGTACTTGACAGTCTCGCTCGTCATAACCTACTGTACATACTGTAATTGGCTCATATTATTGTAAAATATTACGGTTCAAGGGGGCGGAGCCTCATTGTTGTCTTTTAAAAACAAATACTCATTTTCAAGGAGTACACATTTCGTCCATTCATTTAACTAACTACTGCTATTGTAGATTGAAGGCCCCAGATAGTGACACTGGTGCTGTGTTAAGTATTGTTAATGAGCATATAGGATCACGTTACTGATTCTGGCTGCACTAAAACTACTGCCCACGTGCACTCCTGTTCAGTAACTTTGTGTACTGTGACTGCTCTTATTTGTTAATTTCCCTTTTTAATATGCCATACATTCATGATAGCACTTTCTCACTGCTTAACACCTAGATAGGTCATGCGTGTATATATAAACATAGGTGTTTAAAAACGATACCTCTTTTTCATGTCGGGACTTAAACTGTGGAGTTCTCTTTTTTTTTCTCTGTGACCAGGAACGTGGAGGGTGCTCGGTGTGGTCACTGGGAAAAGTGGCCTAAGCTTTTTTTTTTTTGTGGCAGGTGGTCTGATGTGTTACTGCAGCCCTTCAGTTACATGAAAGATAAAGCCCATTATATTCTCAGATGTTGACTGAGGAACTTCTTTTGAACTGGGAGGGGCTTTATACAGGCGGTCAGTATCGTGCACAAAGGCAAACTTATGTACAGTGTTTTTAATCGCTCATCTGTCAAATCCAAATCTTTTGTATTTATTGCACCGTTTTTGTACCATTTTTTCAGACACTAGTGCAGTAATTTGTCTCTTATGTCCATTCAGGTGTAAGTGGCACTATTTAAAATGGTGAGTTTTACATAATCTATGTCGTCATACAGTTTCAGTTTTGTAATGTTGGTGTACGGACTCCCATCATCTTCTTGTATAAGGTGCTGCTCATGTTTTATGATTTAGTCTTTGGTATTCAAAGCAGCTCAGTGTAGGAATGTGTAGATTTTATGTTTGATAGCAATTTGTACAATTTTTAGGATTCACTCACTAACCCGACGTGTACTCATCTGACGAACCATTTGCTTTATTCCTTTATTTGACATTATTTTATCATCTACGTTCTGCTCTAAAACGTAGTTTAAAAGCTCCTGAACAATTCAAATGCTGAGTTCTTCAATTGCAAAGGGCAGCAGTATAAGAATAGGAACCGTGCCACATATCGGAACCATTAAACTTTGGCATTTAGGACGCAGACTACTGTGGGCAGCTACTTAGGTTAATTGACAAAAATGGACTTAAATTTGAGAAAACTCATTACAGTAACTTAAATGATATCATTGACTGTCCTTTCCTGTATAGTGTTTCTGTTCACTTGAGTAAATTTTTAAGGCACTTTTATGTTACATAAAGAAAGATTGTTACGGTAAACACCTAAACTTGAATTATTGTTATTCCTCAAATGGACATAATTATGGTCATATTTGTGGTTTTTATTTCAAAACAATGCCGCGTTGCTTCAATGAGGCATTGTTTTAAGGTTTTTCTGTTCATTGCAAAGTTTTCATTTTCACATGTTCATTAATGTTTGCCATATTAAACATGCCAATATTCTCACTTCTGGAAGTTTCTACAATACCTGACAGCCTTTGTTTTTTGTCTGCACACACAACTTGAGAAAAACTTTGTGCCATTTCAAGGTTCATCACAGTTGATACAACAGCAGTATTGTTATGCCTATTTTAAACCCCAGCGTGCATTTTAACTTCTGTTACTGTGTCGTGAATGATTTGTTGGTTTATTATTATGATACCCAAACATGTTTTTAGGATATAGTGCATGTTTAATCTGATTTAAGTGGCCCTTATGCAACCTCAAGAAGGTTTTCTAAATGCCCAAGATTTTACTAATTATTATTTTCTAGTCACTTGATAAGCAAAGAGTTGCCCTGTTGTCAAATGGGCATATTTCAGTTCACTGTGATGTCTTTTTGTGCAATGTTCAGATTTATGTTTGTCATGCTGTCAGCCGAGGAATAGTGTTGAAATGATAAATAAACATCTTTATAAGCACCCATGTCTTTTACTTATGGTAAAATAGCTTACAGTAACTGGGATCATATTTATCTCTTGGTGTTGCTTCAATTTAAACGTGGATGAACACAAAAAACATGTTGCGTACTGTTTAACCTGTGTTAATGCATAATGCTTATTGTTGAAATCTTGTAAATAGTTTGCATTGAACTTGCATAGGATCATCTTACTGTGCGTGCGCTCTTTTGCCTGTACAATTATGCTTCTTTATGTGTGCGAGTGTTGAAGGGACACTCCTTTTGTACATTACTGTCTTTTTATTTGAAGATATTGATTATTCTTTTTTTTCTTTTTTCATTCTAAAGTGAGTTTGAAGAGTTCAGACATGCCTGAAGTGTGACTTTAATAAAGGTGTACTCTGTCTCAGTGAACATTATTGTCTTTGGCCAAGTCTGCATCCCACAGCATCAGAGAGTCAGCAGGTGACTAGGGCTCATGCAACTATTACCTCTTTATAAGGGTTTAGGATTGATAAAGGGAGAGCAGAAAAAACTAAATAAAATGTTCAACTATTATAACATTTCCATTGTTTTGGGGGTGTTTTGCTTTTTACATATCGATGAAGGAGACTGGTTGCTGAACAATGAATTGGGATATGAAAATACTTTTTACTTATTGTTCACACTTGTCCTAATTGAACGCCCTTAACCAATAGGTGGCGCTCGTTAATTTGACGTGGCAGTTGTTGCAGTCATATGTAAAGTTACAAATGATCTAGCACTAATCTGTAAACTGTATTTCACTGTGGATGTATCAGGAGTACTACTTCTTTCACGGAAAAATACATGCCGATCAGTTTAACAAGCACGCAGGTCAACCTTATCTTTTGCACAAATACCCATGATTTTATTGGAGCTTGTGTTGAAATAACTCAATATAAAGAGAGGCCTCTTATTTTGAAAGTCTCGTTTCGGAAGTGGTCACTTTAGCTTTACTTGTCTCTCCCATCCCCGGCATCATCTCCACATTGAGGTGACTCTTCCTCAAAGAGGGGAGAACCAAGAGCCCGATTTGTATTAATACTAATTCCAATATGATACTAATATGTTGAGAAAAGAAAACTGCAGCTTAAAGGTAACTCTTCGTTGAATAACAATGATTGGTTTACAATGCGGAAATTTGCCAGATGTCTGGTGTTGACAGATGTTTTGCTAGCACGCAAGCTCCCTTCTTCTGAGTTGATATGGGTACCTGTAAGCACTCTCGTTTTCTTGATATATCGTAGCCTTGTGCTGTTTATTTTGCATTCAATATAAAGACCCTCACTGCGAAATAATGAGTATAAATGGCTTTGATGGGAGTCAGGTGAACAGGACAGGAATAACCTGTCAACCAGTCAAGCCAAGGTGCAGTAGGCCATGGATCTGCGGTGATTCATGAAGGGATGGCCTTTAGAAATGTAACATGTATAAACTACTTTTCTTTTTTCACTTGTTTTCTCTGGAAATTTGTGTGACCTAAAAATTAAAGTTGAACATTGGAACCCCCGATAGTATTTTATGGCTTTATAGATTATGTCTATTTTATATAATTCTCTTCTCTTCTTAATAACCTATTTTCATACAATACGCAAGTTGACAACATTGTAAAAGTCAGGCATTATGTAAATAGGTGGGACAGGAGGACATAGGCCTAAATAGCTGGTGAGACAGGTGGTCACTTATAATTGTAGGCTTACTGTGGGTACATCAAGGATTCTATATTCTTTTATTATATGTTTGCAAGTCTTGTATACTTCTTTTAGCCATCACCTTTTGATCATTGTTATCAAACATTCTCAACAAAGTAGAAACCAAAGTTCTGTCTCATGGTGCAGATAATGTGTGCTGATGATTGAAGACCAAAACGCTCACCAAGATGAAGAGAAGGCGGATTGACGGTTTCCTCCTTGAGGTCTTTGTCCGCATCGGACTGCTGCTTGTTTTTATGTGAGTTTGTCCTTAACTCCTGGATGTGTCGTAGGGTTGGGCCATATCGTATCGCATATCGTTATCGTGATATAATGTTTTGATATCGTTGTGGACACAATATAATTGATGTTACGCTCTGCTCCATCAGAGCAGCATAAACGGTGACTGTAGAACACGGGGACACGTGCTGAAAAAGTAAAATGAAATGATGTAAAAATGCTTGAGTAGATCATATTTGGAAGACAATTATGCCGTAAAAAAAAAAAAAAATAAATAAATATCACTGAATGAATCTTCCCAATAGGCGTAAGGCTGGGATTTTGAAGTAATTCGTCCATTGTCAGTTATATCGTCAAATATATCGTTATCGTGATATTTCTTTTTTCATATCATGATATAGATTTTAGGCCATATCGCCCAGCCCTAATGTGTCGATACTTTTAAGTTTGATCAATGATTGTTGCTTTGTCTGTATTGTGTCCACAGGGTGACAGAGCAGCTCCCTCCTTTTTCGCGACAGATTCAGGCAGAAGAGATGTGGCTCTATAAGTACCATCATGTTGAGGCAGACCATGTCCCCACCTCTCTTATGTTTGTATGTCATCTTAATTTAATATACCCGTCTATTAACCTGTCATTTTACTTTTATGGTCGGCTGAGTCTTGGATAATTGCTGCTTAAGTTACCTTATTCTAAAATGTTATTTGTAAAGAATAGATGGTCAAACAACTTATTTGAATATATTTGAATCAGTTACTGCTACACTTATTTTTGTTGCAAAAGAATAATATACCATACAAAATAGATTCATATAATGATTTACAGGTGACTAAAGATGATAATATATTGTGTATATTAATGTATATAATAATCTTGTTTCCTTCCTAAAATTAATCTTTGTATTTCTCTCAGAGTATAGCTTGCTTTATCCCACTTCTTGTAATCATGGCTTTCACACTTACGAAAAAGGCACAGCACAAAGATTTTAAAGAAGCCTCTCTTGGTATGAACCAAATTGCAAATTGGTTACAAAATGTTTAAAATCTGTTTTATATATTTTTTGTTTTTCTCGTACGACCTTCTTCAGCTGTTACTTTGACACTGGTGTTAAATGGAGTTTTCACAAATGTCATCAAGCTGGTTGTGGGCAGGTAAGTGCTGAAATGAGAACAAACGGACCACCAATTAACAAGTCATGCAGCAACCGTAATGCTGCTTTGGTTTGTGTCTAGACCGCGACCAGACTTCTTCTACCGCTGCTTCCCAGATGGCCATGAGAAGCCGGAGCTGCAGTGCAGTGGAGACCCTAATGCGATCATCGAGGGCAGAAAGAGTTTCCCCAGTGGACATTCTTCATGTAAGATCATTCATTAGATTTTTCTGTATTTCTGATGAGAACAAGGGCACAGCTCGCTTCCCCCCCTCTCCTCCATGTTGGCAGCAGTCCGGCGGCAACACACATTCTTTACGTGTGTTGTTAACGCGGTAGTAGCGGAGGTTCTTGTTATTCCGCACTGTTTTACCGCCTGGAAGTTACGGCTGCGTTAAAAACTGCTCCAATACCTCACACGATAGATATGGAAAACGTAGGAACAATGGGATACAGTTTTTTAGGTTACAGAAATGGACACAGCATCAAGGAGTGCAAGTCTCTGACCTGTCAAAACATGTTGGACACGTTTGTGTACATTGAACATCTCGTAACAATGTAGTGTTTACGAAACACGCACTTTATTACTTTGTCATTTTGGTCAAGAAGTGTCCACTAAATGTAATGTAAGTACAACGCACTAAAATGCATGTGAAGAAAATTACTTTTGCCAGTACAACGCTGTCTTCACCAGCTGAAGGCTTGTAGAGCCAAGTCCTGGACCCAGCCACAGCAGAAAGTCTTGTATCTTTCCAAAGACTTGTGGCTTTTAAAGTCCTGCATCGTGTAGTAACTTCTACCAAATACAAGGTAGTTTACTATGTCCATGTATGTGCATGGAGGTAAATGGTCCAGGTCTCTGTGCCATTCCGCTGCAGGGAGCTCGTGTGGGTCGATGTTTTGGATGTCAAGATTTTCCAAATACCGCTGTTTTGCGCTTGTTCCTGTAAGGTCCCTTTTCTTTCATCTTATCTCTTTGCATTGCTTTACTTTCTTCCTTTTCTTTGTCGTATTCGTAGATCCGTCTGTCTCACCGAAAACGTAAATGCGCAAAATTTAAAGTGCTCTGGAATATGAGGAAACTGTAAAACAATCATCAGCAAACACAAGTTCAAGGGTGGACTGGAGAAACTTTGCTTTCTGTTATTTCTATTGTAACATTTTGTGTCGTTCAATTTAATAGGCTATACCCCCTCGCCCCAAACATTTCTGCTTATGGCACCAAAATGACTAGCAGCGGCCCTGCAATGGCAAATACGGTCAAAACTTAAAAACTAACATAGAACATAATATTAATAATAATTTCTGTAAATGAATGCACTGCATCAGTATGAGGCCCCAGATATCAACTCCTACCTGTTTTTGTAGTTGCATTTGCAGGTCTGGGTTTCACCGCTTTCTACGTGGCAGGAAAACTGCACTGCTTCACCCCAACAGGGCAAGGCAGATCATGGCGGCTGTGTGCCTTCCTCACCCCTTTACTCTTGGCAACTGTAATCGCTCTGTCCAGAACCTGTGACTACAAACACCATTGGCAAGGTCAGAGTCCGTCCAACATTTAAAAAAAATCAGCCCTGCATACATTGAAGCGTGCATGTTATTTTGTTACAGATGTCTTAGTGGGGTCCATACTTGGTCTGGCATTTGCCTGGCTGTGTTACAGACAACACTACCCTGCCCTTCAAGATCTTGACTGCCACAGACCTCTTTGTCATAGAGAAACTGTGCCAGCTGCACAGGAACGCAAGCTGGCCAACTGTAGCTACACCCTGCCTGTGTAGAATTGCTGCTGTTATGCTGTATATTTTTTTCTAATGTCATTCCGTTGAGAAAATTGGGCAGTGGAGTCTTCTTTTTTTTTTTTTTTTTTCTAGTTGTCTTTGGTATTCTACGTTAAAAAAAAACAGCACACATTTGTGTTCTATAAATGCCTTTTTTAATGTTGTTTTTATTTTATTTTTAATTTTCATTTTGTGTACTTGGATGTAAGAGGATGCCCCCAGAAAGACCCGGGACACGCTGTAGGGACTATATCTCTAAGCTAGCCTCGTGCCACCTCGGGATCCCGCCACAACAGCTGGAGGAGGTGTGCGTGGATGGGCAAGTCTCTGCTCTCAAGCTGCTGCCTCCGTGACCTGTTCCCGGATCAAGTGAAAGAAAATGTATGGGTGGGTGTAAGACTGGAGCCTGAGATACACAAAGTGAAGTATCCTGCTTCCTGTGTGTCATTTATCTCAAGACTCGCACATTTTCTGATTGTCAGATGGGTCTGCTTGATATCGTGAATTGAATCTTCTTCCAAATTCCACATTGTGTCAATGTAGCATGTTGTTTCATGAAGTTACACAGGTGGCACCACACTGTTTTTTCCCACAATGATTTGCCTCTTTCTTTTCAGTGCAGGTGTAATTGAATCTAATTTTATTTGTAATTACAACTAGGGCGACCATATTTTCCACATTAAAAACCAGGACACAATACAAATTTGTGCCGGGGGCTGAACCCTGTATGGGAACATACAACACAAGATGCAAAGTCAATGCACACCTCTTGTTTTTGCAAAAGGTGATAAAGAATAAGAAAGCTAGACACACACAATTAATTATGTGTTAAGGCAGCAATGCCATGTACTATATATCATTTTAGTAGCTGTACGTTCTTTTGTTCTGAAGTTACAAACATAAGTTTTAGATCAGACTTGTCTGCCAATTCACTTTTCACACCCTTCTCTTCTGCATGCTATGTCTAAACCATTGCCCACCCACAACATTCACTCCCCACCAATCAAATGTGTTGTATTTTGTTATGGACAGATGAGGCAATGATTGAAAGGCTTTTGCAAACACTTTTAATTTATTTAATATTTTAAGAGCCAGGGGGCTCCAACTTTAAATGGCCCGTTTTACATTACATCACCCTACCTATTATTTGTAGCAAATGTTGAAATAATGCATAATTTACAAGTCATTCGTATTATGTAATACATTTACACTGATTAAGTACAGAAATTTCAGGATAAATGTATTAGGAAAAAAGGTAAGACATTGTGCCTTTCTTTCTTACCATGTTGCAAAGGAAGAACCGCATGTGTATGCTCTCTAACTTGAAATGGCTCACTTTACAGTACAATGTTCCTTCTTCAGTTTGACAAAACAATGCACAAGGTTTCTAAACTGGCATGCAACCTTTGTTTACCTCAGAAATATTTTGTTACTGTTTTTGATGCACAAAAATAAATAAATGTGGATTTATAGAGCAGATTAACTATTGTGATCATTATAGTTGTTTTTTTTTTTTCACCTTGGAAAAGATGTACTGCTATGTCTTTAAATAATGCATAAAATAAACTTACCTTTTTACTGACTGTTTTCAGACCTCTGGTCCTGCAACTGTTCCCACGTGTTTTAAACTTTACTATTATTCCTTTCTTATTAAAGAAATCTTACATATCGTGTTTTTGTTGTTATGGGTGTGCGTGGTGACGTATGTACTCATGACGTAGGTACGGCCTGTATGTGATTGGCCTCGCGCTCGTGTAGGTTTGGCGCCACATTTCCAACAAGGAAACAACAAATGCTGCAGAGAGACCGAACACAAGTCCCTTTATCTTTGATTTTACATTGACCGCTCTGTAAAATGTTCATCACGGACATTAGAAAGGAATTCTATGAGGTCGTGGCCAACCAGGTAAGTTACGCGATGCTGACGTGGGTGTCTAAAGTTGACAACAGCTTTGTGTCAGTGTTTTTTGGTACATGGATATTCTTGTATTTCTTGGACTAGAGAGTCGCCCTCCTGGTTGCAGCCGACATAGACGCTCTCTGCGCGTGTAAGATATTACAGGTAAGATAAATCAGATGAGCTGTTGTAACGATAGCTTCTCGCATCAAGATATTTGAAGTCAATCAGGCAGTTCTGTACAAAAAGACATAATATGCACTGTCTCCAGGCTCTCTTTCACTGCGATCAAGTGCAGTACACACTGGTGCCAGTCACGGGATGGCAAGACCTTGGCACGGCTTTTCTTGAACACAAAGAACAGGTGGGTCCTTATATTATAAATCATATTTCCTTATAGCTAGACATATACACTTATTATGAAGTGTTAATAGAATAGAATAAACATGTTCACCCTGATAATTGCATGAATAAAACATAATGAAATTGTTATTGCAAGTGCCCTCTTGGGATCTCTGAGGCTAAACATTATGTAAGTTCTATTACTTTAGTGCTGAACAGAGCCTTCAGTCCTTTGGTGTTCATTGTTGTGGACTTGATGTTTATGTTTGTTTCTTGCTTTTGTTTGGTGATAAAATGTAAATAACCATAAAAAGTAACACATTTGATTTGATCTATTTTTGTTCCAGTTTCGCTACTTTGTTCTCATCAACTGTGGGGCAAATGTTGACCTCCTCGAGATGCTACAGCCGGATGATGACGCCGTATTTTTTATTTGTGACACTCACCGACCGGTAGATGTGGTCAATGTCTACAATGACAGTCAGGTGCATATCATTAGTGCATATACATATTTTTTTTTTCATATCTTAGTTTTACAGTTTGTGTGTGCGTGTGTTGTTGTGTTTTTTTTACCTCAGGTGAAACTGCTGATAAAACAAGATGACGACCTTGGTGTGCCTTCCTATGATGATATCTTTAGAGATGAAGATGAGGAGGCGGAAGGTGATGACTCTGGAAATGACAGCGATGACGGCTCAGAACCATCTGGCAAAAGGCGAAGATTTGATGAGGTATGTTGAAAGAGGGTAATCATTACTTAATAGTAGTGTTAATTTCGTCGACTAAAATATTTAGTCTTAATTTTAGTCAAAGTGATTTTTTTGACGACTAAAATTGGACTAAAACTAAATTAAAAGTTTTTCACCCGACTAAAACTATGACTAAAATGTCCAGATATTTTAGTCGACTAAAATGAGACTAAATAAAAATGAAAAGGAGAGACTAAAATCATCCAAACTTCTATTGACAGTCTGAAAGCGCCTCATATCATGTAAATTCACTGCCAAAGGAACAGCTCTGAGCTTTGTTCATGAGGGAGCCGCTCCATGAAGCAGAGGACCTTGATTAAATATGATTATAATGAATATTATTAATACAAAGTCGACTAAATGTGTCTTAAATTTAGTCGACTAAATTGACTTGCAATTTTAGTCGACTAAATCTCGACTAAAATTGAAGATATTTTTTTGACTAAAACTCGACTAAAATTGAATTACATTTTCGTCAAAAGACTAAGACTAAAACTAAATTAAAATATGTTGTCAAAATTAACACTGCTTAATAGTCTGCCGTCTTGTAAATGTTACTATTTCAGGGTGCGCTGGAAAGAAGAATTGAACGACAGCGAGCCAAGAGGGAGTGGGAGGCACGGAGGTTTTGGGAACATTATTAAACTTATAAGAAATTAAAATGAGTCGGTGTAGTAATGATGGTAATAACAATTGTTATTCTCTTCCTCTTGCAATTTACAGAAGAGAAATCCTGTTTGATTACGAGCAGTATGAATATCATGGGACATCGGTGAGTGTCACGTTATTCTGATGCTTTTTTCTGACCCATTAAAAACATTGTATCTTGCTCATATTTCTTATTTGCTGTTTTCATGCGCATTTCAAATCCTAAAATGTAATTGTTGGTTGGTCTCTTGTCTTCTGTTAGGCTTCCATGATGATCTTTGAACTGGCCTGGGTTTTGACAAAGGACACCAAAGACATGCTCTGGTAAGGTTTTTCTACTCGTGATGATTCATTTTCTTAAGATTAAGAAACTCTCTTTGTTTCCTTGTGCCAGGTGGGCCGTCATTGGTTTGACAGATCAGTGGGTTCATGATAAAATCACCCAGTAAGAAAATGGCCAATAATTTATCTATTTTTTTATTTTTTTTTCTGAATTTACCATAAACTGATCTTCTTTTTCAGCATGAAGTATATTACAGATGTCGCTACTTTGCAACGGCACGTGTCTCGTCATAATCACAAAAATGAAGACGAGGAAAACTCTCTCTCCATTGACTGCATGAGAATATCATTCGAATACGAGTATCCTTTTGTGATCATTCAGCAGTTTCCCGCTGGTAGTCTGTTCTATTGTGGTGGTGGTGTTTTTGTACCGTTAAAGACCATTTTTCTTAAACTCTTATTTTAGTCTGCGTCTAGCACTTTATCAGCATTGGTCTCTCTATGAAAGTATCAATAATTCCTGCTACACGACCTGCAACTTCAAACTATGGACTCTAAATGGGCAGAAAAAACTTCAGGAATTTCTTGCTGACATGGGGTGAGTTGTGTAACAAACAATCAACACCAATTCAAATATTAAAGCATCTTTATTTTATTTTAATTCAACCATAATATGTACAGCTTACCTCTAAAGCAAGTAAGGCAAAAGTTTAACTCCATGGACATGTCTATCAAAGAAAACCTTAAGGACATCATTGAAGAATCCTCCAATAAATATGGGTATTTATTTAACACGTCCATTATGTTGTACTGGTTTACACTCTTTACTTTCCGATTGACCTTGTTTTCTGTCTAAGCATGAAGGACATTCGTATCCAAACCTTTGGAGTCCACTTTGGATTTAAGAACCGTTTCTTGGCCTGCGACATGGTTCATGCAACAACCGCTTTGCTGGAGAGCACAGAAAAAGATGAGAATGACGGTGATAACTTTATTAAAGCTCTTGATTCTCTCTCTAGGTGTGTAGAATTCACTTTTTTTATATATATATATAATGTGTGTGTATTTTTAAACCCATTAAACGGTACATGCTTGGTCTTTTACAGGAGTAACCTTGAAAGACTACATTCAGGCATTGACCAAGCAAAGAAAAAGTTGATTGCCATCCAACAAACTGTGGCAAGCTGCATCTGCACCAACCTCATCCTGTCTCAGGGCCCTTTCCTGTACTGTTACCTTATGGAGGTCTTTCAATTTAAATGGACTCAATTCAATACTTACTTTGACCTTTCTTGTCTACAAGCGTTCAATCCTTTGTTTCAAACAGGGAACTCCTGATGTAAAGCTTTTTTCAAAGCCTCTGGCACTGACTCTGCTCTGCAAGTACCTCTTGAAGGCTTTCGTCCTTTCAGTAAGCTTTTAACATTATAGCAAGGTTGCATTCCAGCCAATGTATTTGTATTTATTTATTTTTATTTTTGTCTATCAGACCAGGAATAAGCGCTGCAAACTATTGCCTCTTATTATGGCTGCACCAAGAGACACTGAGAAGGGAACTGTCATTGTTGTTGGAATACCACCAGAATCCGAAACCTCAGATAAGAAAAAGTACGTTTATTACATCTTGTCCACAAAAAAGTGTAGAGTTTTAATCTTTGTTTTTTCACTCAGTTTCTTTGGTCGAGCGTTTGAGAAAGCAGCTGAGAGCACCAGCTCCAGAACTCTTCATGACCACTTTGACACTTCAAGTGAGTGAGATACTATTCATTGATGCTTCAAAAGTAGTCATCTTGACTTCTGTGTTATCTTTGTATTTTGAGTTTAAGTCACACCTCGTACTCAAGATACTGTCAATGAATTTAGTGAAATTAAAGGATTTTACAGTCACTTTGTGATCACCACAGGTGGGTAGAGTAGCCAAAATATTTACTCAAGTCAAATAATTTTACTCTAGTACAAGTAAAAAGTAATGACCAAAACAATTACTCAAGTAAGAGTAAAAAAGTACTTAGAGAAATGTTTGACTACTGTGAGTACCTGAGTAACTGTTTGAGTGTAAAAGTCTGATTTATTTTCACTGATGCTATAAATTGTGTGAAACAAAACACAGTCATGTGGAAATCCTGATAGTTCCAAAGAAAATGGAGAACTAAATAATTGTAAAGAATAAGCTGCACGAGATGAGACTAATTTATTTCCTCACAGTGGAAAAGGTAACGATTATTGTTTTTAATACAGGTACTTCATGATCATTTTTCTCAAGTAGAAGTATGAAGGACCGTATCATAAAACTATCCAAGTGGTGAACACTAGGTGGTGCACTTGTTCTGCAAAAAATATTTGAAATTCTTTTTCTTTTTCTTACAGTAATTGAACTGAAAATGGAGGACAGAAGTAAGTTTCTGGATGCACTTATTACTCTTCTGTCTTGAGGTGCTCATAGACATTTCTGTCGGTGTGACTTTTAAATTTTATGTGTCACTGTGACTTTTAATCCTACTGTGGTGATATTTTATTTAGTCTTTTATCCAATTTATATTGTATTATACATTTTAATAAATCTTTTATTAATTCTCAGACTGATCTTTGGTGAATTTGGTTCTGTTTAGCAACAAGAAAGAAGTATTACGTATTATACATTTAACATTAAAACAGTGAAAGTTTGAGGTGAAGGTAGAAGAGGGACCAGAGATCAACACATCCATCTCTTTCTGTTATATTCAGGAGCTTGACAGCGTTTTGGCTGTTGGCACTAATATTGAGCTGTGCCAAAGCTTATCCATTGTATTTCCTTTTATGTTGCTCCAAATGTTTGTGTACTTGGAAACAAACTTATTTCCCTGAGAATAAAACACATGTAGATTAATTAGGAGCTTGTGACCTTGGTCCAGTTGCAGCTTGTTGGCCAAACTTCCTGATGCTGGCCCAGATTGTGAATTTAAAGGTGGGGTCTGACCGCTCTCTGCGGCCTCTTTAAGATTCTAATCATTTCTGCGTCAGGATGGGATCATGGCCTTAACAGGGTGTTGTTACAGGAAAGACTGTAAAGCCTAATAGCACAAGTATGCCATGGTCGTACAATGGGAACATCAATACGAACTCATAGTCAGCAGAGAGCTTTTGCATCACCATTTCTCACCGCTGAAAACACAGCCTATGCCCATTAGGGCCAACGTTTAGGAACAACTCTTAATGTTCAGTTGTGTGAGGAGTGGGCAACAATATCGTTTTTTCTTGTAATATTCAAATCCTTTCCAAGCTATAGTTAAAACAGGACACATTGTCATTTAAAAGAAATAACCCTTTTATCCTTATTTTGATCAAAGTGAAAATATTGTGATGGCCTAACATGCAGAGCGAGTGCACCTGTCCAACCGATCACCGTCTCCTCTTCCATCAATCACTGTGCTCTCCATCCCCCTCTGGCACCTCTGGCGATGTGGGGCACTGGCCTTTCCACCACTCTGAGTCCCAGGAATGTAGCGTGTAAAACACACACACAGGGAAACGTGTCAAAGACGGGTTGTTGTGAGTTTGATATGTGCTCCTCAGAGCCCGGCCTCCAGGAGACGGAGTGTGTTGAGATCGTTTTGGTTTAATGAAAAGCATTTGCCTATAGTGCAATTGCGTTTGAGGAATTCTGGTGCAAATTGACTGTTGACATTTGTCTTATCAAAACCTTTAATAACCCCTTCCACTTGCACCTCTGCTTTTGCATAAACCAGCCAGCAGACTGTACAAACATTCAATGATACAAGATGCCGTCATTCATTTCTGGCCTTTTTTGAGTCTGCTACCTGCAAATCGTCCGTTGATTATAGTTCAGAAATGTAGTAAACCCTCAAAGCCTGTATATGTATCAAACAGTCTGAACATGGGTAGAGGTTCTTAAGGATATTTTAATAATTCACAAGGGTATAAATAAATGGTGCAAGACAATTTGTGCAATAGCATCTATTATCCTTTCCAACAAAAGGTCCTCTTTTTTACACTATTCTCAGTGGTACAGGTTGTACAAACTGCACACTTTACTCTAAGTCTGGTGCACTAATAAACAAAGCAGTGCTTCCATTGGACAAAGGGAGGAAAGCATTGGTCATGTGCAATTAGAAGAATACTGAATTGTTGGCCTTGAAAGAGCTTTGCATTCCCTAAGTGCCCGTGTAGTGGTCTTAATCTAAGCCCAGTGTGAGTGTGCTGCATTATGTTGGCTTACAGTGTGCATTCACTTCAGGGTAAACATGTCTCTTCTCATTCTCTTTGGTAGGTGGCTCAGTCATGCAGGTTCTCATGCTCTGCAACGTTACCACATTGCAGAAATACCCTCACAAAGCATTGGAGACAATATTCTATGTAGGCCTATAGTACATCTGAATTTGAAACATATCTGTATCTAACAGAACAGGAAGAATAAACTTAAATGTCACCCGTGTCTTGATAAAATGCTGGACCTAGTTTTTGAACAAGCATAAGGAACATTTGCCAACCATGCCAAATCAGAAATGTCTCCCATCCCGCCCTAGACATTCCTCGAGCTGCCAGGCGTCATCCTCATCTCAGCAGTGGGTTGTCACTCACCACTTTGATCAAATGAGCTTTCTTTAAATATGGGGGCGACTTGTTATTCTTTATCTCTGGTAATTGGCAATGCAGTACACCGCAATGATCTCACTTATACAGGCACAGGGAGGCAAAATACTCCTCAAATCAGCCTCATATTTCCAAGATAAAATCATCCAGAGGCACAATATTTGTCTTGCTGTTAGGAAAACATTTCACCTGCAAGTGTACACGTGCTGTGTGATTGTAGATATTATGGCCTTATATCAAAATATGTGTCATATTTGAATTGTGATTGAATATTTGGATGAAGGTTAAGTTCACTTTCTTAATTTTACTTATTAAATTAGTATTAGACAACGATGATGATGATGATTGCTTAATGTAATTTTACATATTGCTAATAAAGAAGGAACACATTCAGTATATCATATTTAAAATAGTTCAATATATTGACCTGCAAGTATTGGATTCAAAGTTTTCGAGTTGTGTTAGTGAATAAACTACAAATTGAGCTCAGGCCACTCCTCCTCCACACCCTGAGTGTTCCTTCCTGTTTCCCGTCCCACTGTCCGCGGCACAGGAAGCCCGCCTGTGTTAAACCTGTGACTCAACAGCAGTTTTGTGACATGCAAGAGAAAGAGCAAGGTGTTTTTCTGTTCTCCCTCTCTAACCTTGTTGACTTTTGCTTTGTTTGAGACAAACGACTTATGAGGTCTTAAAGTGTGAACACAAAGACACATCTGTGGTCCCTGTTTAGCCACCTGCTGACTCTTGGCTTTCAGTGTGTGTAGGCTGGGTTCAGCTGAGACTGCACCTGCTGGCTGAGTCACTCAATAAGAAATTGCTTCAATAGTCAAGGCTCTTCATATAAAATACTGTTGCTACATTTTGATTCTGGAATAAATTAAAAAAAAAAAACGATTATTCCATGACGCAAACATCAACAGTACATGTGATATTGCCTAAGAGCGCATAGGGATAACTTCATAAATAGCAAAAATTGTGGACTGATTACATCATTTTCTTATACTGATCATTGATCAGTTCAAGAAAATGACCCCCAGAGTTCAAAGTTCATGTCATGAGAAATTTCCCCCTCCGCTCGCTTTAGTGACATAATCAGGGAATAAACATTCCTGCATATGACTTTAGGGAAAAAAAAATATTGATCAATTTCCGTGTGATTGACTTTAACAAGGCCATGTGTTCAAACATTTATTGATAATGACAGAGATACACATATTCTGCTTTGACAGCACTTTTTACACAGACCCTCACGCACTCCATGCAATAAATCCCTGCTGCATGCTCAAGACTGCAGTGTGTGTCCAGCTGGAATGTCTGCAGCCCAGGCCTTTTATTACTCCATCTATACCACCACATTATAGGCTCCTGTCACCAGGCAACTGCAGGTTTGAACTGGTTACCATGGTAATAAGGGCCCATTGAGTGACGTTGTTGGTCTCTCTTCTTGGGGGAATGTGGGTCTTTTTAAGGTGCACCCCCAACTCTGCACACACCCCCACACAGGCACTTCGTCACTGTGCGTGGAGCTTAAAGAGTGGAACTAACAAAAAGACAAAAACATCCCTCTGGAGCAGATCAGGCCGGACCTCAGCGCGGCCCTTTGTTCACAAACAATCGTACAAGTGCTGCTGAGAAATCACTGGATTACTGGAATCAGAATCAGACTAATGAGCCCTATTTTTAAAATGAAATAAAAAATAAATAAAATCAAAGCAATACATTTTAAATATGATCAACATTCACAATCACTCCTGATAGTTACTGATAAATGCCCTCAATGTGTGGCTATCCCATCAGCTTAAAACTATTTTAAAAAAAGCTGTCCTTTGTAGCCTATTGCTACTAAAAATGAAGACATTTCTATTGTTTTGGTTTGTATGGACAGTGGACAAAATGTATTTGAACTTTCGTGAACTGTGAAATGTTCACTTAAAACAGCAGAGGTTTAAGATAATGTATTATTTCTAAATAATTTATTGCAGGCCAATAAGTTAAAGTTGTAAGTGGCTAATTTCTTGTTTCTGTTAAGAAGGCATCTGACTGCTGAGATCCTTAAGTGACCAACAAAACAAGTATGGATAATCTTTTGAAATCCCTTAATAAGCTATAGTTGCTCTACAAATTATTATTTACTGAAAGATTTCACAGGCCTTAAAGAATTCACTGATGCTCTTGAAAATATTATGGGCCTTTAGTGCGGCCTATTTATTTTGATACACAAGAAGACTTTTTGTCTGTGGCTTAAGAGTAAAGTTGACTTGCGGGAACTTTCTGCATTACTTTAAATTGGACGCTATTCACGGAGTATGACGCCGGCGGGTGGGAGCACTTTGAAAAGGGTGTGGGTGGGGGGGGGGGGCTCTATATTGTGAACTGAACAGCAGAGCCCCACTCTTTCAGAAAAGGGCATTGTCATCTAGATTGCTGTGTGCCTAACCAAAATACGTTCTCTTACCGTGGGGGTATATGGATTCATAGTGGGAACTATGCATTACGCACAGCCAAGCAGGATACTGAAGTCACAGGCCTTGATATCACTCTTGATCCAAATAATACAGAATAATACAGACTAACATGCGTGTTATCAATATACTCGGTTTAATTTTAATGAACAAAACAATATTGCATCTCATACAAGTGAATAGGCAAACATTATGATACATAAACATTAAACACTGTTTATTTTGAAGTTTTCGTGAGTAAAGTAACCATCAGTATCATATTCCAGGTGCCCAATGCAGTCACAATGCTGATTTACGCGAAAAGGACCAGTGTTTTAAAGGGCCTTAAAGCGCTTACACTGTTTAACTAACTTGGTACAGATAAACAATTGGGTTTTACGCGTGCGCATTTCCTTCATTGTCTATTGTTGGCATCCACAAAATCGTCGGAGAAGTCCACTTTGTGGAAGTACACTAACTACTGTACGACATTGTGCTGACAACGCAAAACAAAAAACAAAAAGAAAACTCGTGTAGCCAGACAAATCCAATGAAAGATAAACACAGAAACGTAAACAATTCAAACTCAAAGATTTTGGAACGCCAAAAGTACCAAAAAGATACTCTTTTTGTAACAAGTCAACTCTTCAAGTCTTTTTAAAATTTTCAGTACAAAGAGATAAGAGATTAGTCCAGAATAAGTGGTCAAAACAGATGAGGCGCTTCCAATGATTCAGAAGTCCAGAGAAACCCTGCAGGTGCAAAAATAGAGTCTGGTATATTAAACAAAGTTTTTAGGAAGCTCCGTCTGCGATCTTTACGCACACAGGGCGCACGGCTACACATAATTCCTCTTGTCATATTCTCCGTTTTGAGAGGTTCTGCTTTTGGTCGGTGCATATTTGACTGAATATCCCGAGTTACCACTGGAAGGACACGAGCAGCAGAGCAGTGTACCACCGATGAGTAGCAGAGCAGTGGCAGCCCATCCGATATAAAGCGCTGCGCCAATCTCTCTCTTTTTAGACGCGGGCACCTGTGGGTTGTAGAAGTCCGAGATTATGTTATTGGCCATCCAGCAGAGAGGAACCAACACAAATAGGCCGCTGATGATATAAAGGACTCCACCGGCGTTCACCACCCGGGCTTTGACGTACTCTGTGCGGATGCAGTTGGTGCATTGCGCGCCCGCGATAACCACCATCAGCCCGAGGACTCCCAACACAGAAGAGATGATGGTGAGGGCTCGAGCTGCCTGCAGGTCATGGCTCAGAGCGAGGATAGAGTCGTGCACCTTGCATTGCATCTGCCCCGTGCTCTGTACCACGCAGGACATCCACAGGCCGTCCCACATAGTTTGCGCGACCACGATGTTGGCCTCTATGAAAGCCGTTACTTTCCACATGGGAAGCCCACAGGCGACCATCACGAGCAGCGAGCCGAACACGCACAGCGACAGTCCCAGAATCTCTAGACCGGCCGACACCATGGTGATTCTTTGAAGCTGAATTTGAAAAACACGCTATAAAACACGGCAAGCAAAAGATGTTTGAGGTTGTTTTCGCTTGATTCAGGCCTAAAGGCGTCTTGTTACTTGCACATGATTCGGTCTTCAGGGGCAAAGAGAATAGCAGCCGCTCCAGTCGCTTTCTTAGTGAAGTGATGTGAAAACAACTGGAACCGCACAGTAACATCGGACCACGACTGTGGGAGAGGTGGGGGTGTTTGGAGCGCAGGGAAACTTTTGTCCAATCAGCTGCGACCGCATCCTAAGGAGACCAATGAGCGCGCGGGGAAGTTGTGCGACTGAACAAATCGGTCCAGAAACCTTTGTGCGTTTGAACAGTTATATACAACGAATAGACAGTGGGGTGTCTGGGAGGGGTCTTAAAGACGCGCCGTGGTTTGATACAACAACTTGTGGCCTACGTGCTCAATTGTGTAGCGTGTTGAGGCTTGGCCTGTTTGTGCGTAATTTGCGCGCAACCAGAGCAGGTGCCAGAATCAAGGCATAGGCTAGAGCTCTTTTAAACATGCAAAATACAGACATGAGCTTAATGGTTTAAATGGGGCCATCAACAAGTCCTGAACATTGTGGGGAGTCAAGTTCAAGACAGTCAAAGCGACTATTTGTGAAATGACTTGAAGCTGGAATACTCACCAGCCATGTTGGATAAGGCATGTCCAGTCCGGTTGGTGGAACCATAACGGCGCATTGGCGTCTGTAGTATAAGATCATAGCCAGAGGAGGGCGCTCTCTTGGGGATCATTTCCGGGTTTCCTTTCTGGGCTGGGACAGCGGCTTCAGGGAGAGAGGCAACTACTGTGAGTTAATAGTTTCAAAGTTACACGCAGGTAAGAGCAACGAACGCAGCTTCTCATACGTTTTACAATGTGTCATAGAAAGTTGTTGAAATAAGGAACGACGGCATATTATTGTTAATTATGTCCAGACAAACTAGTCTGGCAATTTGACACCAAGCGTGATGACAACTGTTGCTGCTGTGGGACCATGAAATATAATGAATCTCTATCCGCCTACATCACATAATGTGTATAACTGACATAATCTCAAAGAAGAAGAAGAAGAGCTCAAAGACTGGTCTATGTTGATATACCCACCTAAAAACTCAAAATACATTAGTTGACATGCGTTAAGACTGACTACCACGGACTGGGTGTGGTGTGTGGCCCTAACATAGTTCAAACTGGCCATAGTATTTAGTTGTTGCTTTTTTTTATAGGCTACAGTCATGCTTGTATTTTCACATAACTTCGGCCGCTGCTGCTCACCATAGTGCTCAAGCTGTACATTAGGTCACATATTGAGATTGCAACAACAAAAAACGAAAAAATACGCATTTTAAAATGATTTTATTTTTTTGCCTACAAACTAACTTCTAATTGTTTGGTCGCAACTAATAATCTGTTCATCTTTAATTCTGGAGATCCATGGCAAAAGTAAATTGTATGTTTGACAGTCCAACGATGAGAAGGAAACAATAGCCCTTTGTGGTGGTTCGGTGACCTAGTGGTCCATAGATTCTATTGAACAAATTATAATTCATCTTTAATTGCGTGTTTGTTCCGTGAACACATTCATTTATCCTTCTTTGTTGAGTGCGCGCGCAGTACAAGAAGTTTACAGAAATCATTTGAGAAGCATATCACTGGAAGCACATACTCTGACCTTTTGACCCTGTTCAGTGTGGCTATTCAATAGATGTTGAACATTTACCTTTTGTTGTTATTGGGTTGTTATAAACAGCCTTGGTCTTAGTTTAGCATAATGATGTATTTTATCACTGAACAAAAATTAGTTGTGGAGTCTTTATTTGGCTCGCACTTGTTTAGTTACCCCCCCCCCCCCCCCCCCTTCAAAAAAAAACCTTTGAATTAATTAAAGTGGCTTTTTCTCTAATACCATACCGGTTTGACCCCCTCATGCTCGTGTTATTGATAGCTTTGTACTTGACCTGTAAGGGACTAAGCTCCTCTGGTTATTAAAACATCATCATTATGAATATTAGAGAGTACTGTATGACTTTTATAGGATTGATGCTCAGTCCTTCAAAAAAGTTCTTTGTTTCCATTATCAACCTCTAAGTTGCTCAATAACGTATTACTTAATGGTCCGGACCAAACCGGTTCACAATGAGGGAACGGTTTGCAGTATGTTCAGCTTCTGTTAGCTTCAAAGGCCAAACACAACCTCAGCCCTAACACAACCTCAACAAATCACTGCATATCAGGAAGCAGTTGTTTTGCTGCAGCCGCCAAAGAAAATAGCCACAGGTTATTTGAAAACCATGTTTTTAAAAGATTATCTCCCTCCCCAAAAAAGCCTCACACATTGAAGTGTAAAACGATTCGCTCCAACCCAGTTCACAACATTTTGACCTCTGCCTTGAATGGCTCCATCGTATTTCCAGCTCAGTGGCTGTAGTTGCACGTGGTCCTTTTTGCCCCCCTACCTCAAGATCCTTGAGGTAGGGGGTACTCGGAGTATAAAAGAACGACTCAAGGAGTACGTGAAACAAAAGGTTGGGAACCACTGGTGTGAAGGATGAGTAATTATGTGTAATATGTTTTTTTTTAGTCTTGGACATAAAACCATGTCGGGAGAAAAAGGAAAGGCAAGTAGAAATATTTGCAGATGTTGTTTTTGATGCTTTTAAAACTATTACACACAAACGTATGTAATTCCTACACTGTTCATCTGATTTGGATGTAAATGCCCTCAAATTAAAGCTGACCGTCTGCAGTTTAAGCACATATTTGTTGTTTCATATCAAATATTTTGTGGTGGTTTATTGGGCCAAAAAGATGAGAATTGAGTCATATGTCCCAATATTTATGGACCTATGTAGGTATTCCATTAAAAATAACCCGTTTCCAGTTAGAATAGGCATTCACAACATTAACAATGTCTAATTGATTGAACACAAATCAGGGCTTTTCTTTAAAAATAAGGACATTTTAAGTATACATATATATATTTTTCTTAAGTTTGAGGGCTGCAGTAAGATTTTCTGAAATGTGAGCTTCTCTCTTTTCACTTGCATTCTTTAAAAGGTTTTATTGCACAGTTCTCCAGTAAAGGCATGCAGTGATTTATGAGCATTAGTGAAATATGCCTGAAAAGCAGCAGGCTTATATTGCATACACAAAGGCTATAGCATACGCTTGAATTTAAGTCCCGCTTAGCAACAGAAGACAAACACAGTGTTGAGGATGGAGCGTATTCTTTGTGAAGGTGGTTATGACTTATTGCTCTTGTAATCTCCTGAAACCATACTTGTGGCGGTATCCAGAAAGGATATCCTGAATAAATACAATCGTTTCATAAAGCACCTTTTATTGCCTGTAGGAATTCCTTGATTATGTGCATCATCATTCATCTCTTTCTAAAGGGCAAACACAAAATCAAACTAAAACTTAACGTAACTATTACAGAATAATGCGTTAATCTGCTTCTAGATGAATGGATTTTAATATGTCAATGTTTTTCCTTTCGATTTGCAGTTGTTTCCAGATTCTGCCAGTTATGTGGGTTTTGCCAACCTCCCAAACCAAGTCCACCGTAAGTCGGTGAAAAAAGGGTTCGAGTTCACTCTTATGGTTGTTGGTGAGTAAATGATCCATATGTCTCGATCTAGACTTGATGTGGCATCGACAGAATAAAACACAAAAGCGTGTTCTTTGTCTTTTAGGGGAGTCTGGTTTGGGTAAATCCACTCTTATAAACAGCCTGTTTCTCACTGATCTCTACCCGGAGCGCTACATCCCTGGAGCTGCAGGTAAGAGTCTCACAGCACAAAGACACAGACGTACAGGACTGCAGGTACACGAGCGCGCACACTGTAATAATGGAAAAATGTCTGCTCCTATGTCTCCAGCAGAGCATTATTTGAACAGGAATGCCGGGAATGCCTTGGTCTTAATATGTGATCCTTCCCTTTTAATACTTGACAGAGGTTGAAACTTGGCAAGGAAGTTATTATTGATTCCCTTTTTAGCTAGTTTGTTATTTATTGTTCACTATTATACCATCAACATCATCCTATTAAACTAAACGGTGATTAGGAAACCAATCAAACTTGTCATAGTTCTTCCTTTAAACTTAGTTGTGGGCTGAATTTGTTTAGTTTTAGTGGCTCATTCGAAATTGAAAGTTTAAAGTGAGAGATTGGTAAAGCAGATTTTAAGCGGTGCTCTCACAATGTAATAGAGGGAAAATTACTTTACATGTTTAACCTCTTAACCCCCACATGAACAGAGCCCATTTTCTCCAGTTTGGCTTTACACAAATCTAAAAGCAAAAAAGAGTGTCAAAAACGTGCCGGAAAAGCAACAATAACGCGATGAAAAAGCGACAAAAATACACGACTAAAGAGCGATGAGAAGGCACCAAAAACATGTAAAAAAAGCGGAGCGGGGGGGAGGACGAGAACACAACAAAAACACTTCCAAAATGTGATTAAAAATGTGACAAAAATAACAACAAAACAAGTGGTTAAAAAAAACAGTGACCAAAACATGCCAAAAAAACCTGTGAAAACAGAACAAAAACGTGTAAAAAAAGCGGAGCCGTCTCAACAAAATTAGAGTTTATGGTTGCTAGGTAACGGAGCATCATATAAATAGTTGAGCAGTCAGTTAACAGTCAGTTAACAGTCAGTTGGGCAGTTGCAAATGTCTGCGTCTGTGACAGAGGTGGGTTAAAATTATATATTTTTTAGTATAGTTTCAGATTATATTTAGTCAATTATTAGTTTCTGACTCTCCTTTTTGTTATGCGTGCTAAGATGATTTAAGTGTTGTGATTTCGGTGCTCAGTTATGTGTATAATTGTATTCCAATATGCTTTCAGATCACCAGGTATTTGTAACAGACCTTTGTAACATATTGAAGTCACATTAAACTTCTAAACTGCCCTTTGTGTCCAAATTCGATGTGTTGAGTGGATGAAGAATTCCGGATAATCATAATAAAGTCCTTCAGTCCCAATATTGGTCCGTCGAGCCGAATTAGATTTGGGTTAAAGTCGAACTGGAGTAAATGCGCTCGGTTAAGGCGGAGGGTAGGAGGTTAAACAAAAGAAAATACCATCAAAGAAATCTACTAAAACAGGTCAATTTGAAATCCTAAAAAAAAACAAATAACCTCACAATTAAAACGTGATTGCAAACACCCACTGCTCTCTCTCAACAGTTGTCTTGTTTTTTTTTTGGCAGAGAAAATCGAGAGAACAGTGCAGATCGAAGCGTCCACGGTAGAAATTGAGGAACGGGGTGTGAAGCTTCGCCTCACTGTTGTGGACACTCCTGGCTACGGCGACGCCATGAACAGTCAAGACTGGTGGGTTCACTTTGGCAGAAATAACACCAGGCACACAGTTACCGTCCATAGCACCACTCCCTCCTTCCCTACTCTGCTGAACTCCCTCAGTCCAGTTTCATCCTCAACTCCCTGTCCTTACTCTAATCCTCCCCTGCATTCCCACTGTCAACATGTCTTACCGTGGTGGTACTTTCCCATGTAAGTGGTGATAAATAACCTTCCTGTGATCTATCTACAGTACAATACATTCGGATGATTATTATACGGTTCTTTAGCATTTACAGTGGGTTCAGGAAATATTCAGACTTCCTTTTATCCCCAAATGATTATGTTGAAGTCTGATGCTGAGAATGTTCATGTATATTTTTATTCTTAAAAAATATTTTCTCAGGTTTACAGTGCCTTGCGAAAGTACTAATACACCTTCAACCTTTGCACATTTTGTCACGTTTACAACCCTAAACGTTAAGATTTTATTTTGAAAGTTCACACACAAGTAACGGACAACTGTGAAGTGAAAGCAAAATGATACATGATTCTGTTATTTTACAAAAAATGGAAACGTGAAAAGTGGGGCGTGCATCAGTTATCATACAGCATTTTTCTGAGTGCATTGCCTTTATAACGTTCCTAATGACTGCAGAAAGTTCACACCTTGCCCTAATCATTAAATAGAGGCCACATGTTATTATGTTACCATGGCGGCGCCGAAACAGGCTGCAGCTCTTCTCTCTTTTAGACTTTAGCTCAGCATTCAACACTATAATCCCAAAGCAGCTAATACACAAACTGCTCCACCTGGGGATCAACACATCACTGTGCAACTGGCTGCTGGACTTTCTGACGGGGAGACCACAGGCTGTACGTGTCGGCGGAAAGTCCTCAAGAACCATCACACTGAACACGGGAGCTCCCCAAGGCTGTGTGCTGAGCCCCCTCCTGTTCACTCTGCTGACCACTGAGCTCCAAAGTACGACTCGAACCTCTTCATCAAGTTTGCAGACGACACAACAGTGGTGGGTCTCATCAACAACAGAGACGAGTCAAACTACAGGAGTGAGGTGAGCAGTCCGGTCATGTGGTGCACACAGAACAACCTCTCTCTAAATGTGGAGAAGACAAAAGAGATTGTTGTGGACTTTCGAAGAGCATGGGTCCAGCATGCTCCTCTAACAATCAACGGTGCTGCAGTGGATAGGGTCACCAGCACTAAGTTCCTGGATGTGCACATCACAGAGAACCTTTCCTGGACCATGCACACTACATCTCTGGTCAAGAAAGCGTCTCTACTTTCTCCGCAAGTTAAGAAGAGCTAGACTCCCAGCCTCTGTTATGTGCAACTTCTACAGAGGGACTATAGAGAGCATCCTGACCAGCTCCATCACTGTGTGGCACGGCGCCAGCACTGCCTTCTGCCGAAGAAGCCTCCAGCGCATCGTGAGAGCAGCGGAGAAGATCTGTGGAGCTCCTCTCCCCTCCATTAAGGACATGTACTCCACCTGGGTAATGCCAAGCTGTCAGAATCACCAGGGACTCTACGCACCCATCACACAATCTCTTCAAGGTAATGCCTTCAGGGAGGAGACTGCGGAATCTACGGGCCAGGTCGAGTCGACTTAAGAACAGTTTTCGTACACAGGGCCATCGGGAAGCTGAACTCCCTGCCCTCCCTTCCGCCCCTCTTCCCCCACCCCCCGCTCCACAATCAAGGATGAGAAAAATATAATTTCAAATCAGTCACATGGTTTGACAAATAACAAAAATCTTGAATCTTGAATGTGCGTAATCTACTCTCAGTATAATTCCAGCTGTTCTGTGAGGGCCTCAGAGTGTATTGGTCACTAAACAACATCATGAAGGCCAAGGAGCTCACCAGAGAGGTCAGGAATAAAGCTGTGGAGAAGTTTAAAGCAGAGTTAAGTTATACAAAGATTTTCCAAGATTTCTCACGGAGCACTGTTCAATCCATCATTCGGAAATGGAAAGAGTATAGCACCACTGCGAACTTGCCAAGACACGGCCGTTCACCTAAACTAACAGACCGAACAAGGAGAGCACTGGTAAGTGCACCAAGTGCCCAAGATAACTCTGGAGGAGCTGCGACGTACTGCCGCTGAGCTGGGGGAATCTGTACATGTCATGACCAAACGCTAGCGAAAATCAGATCCAATCGTTTCAAAGGAGGTCATTTTTTCTTGCTTTTTTTTGTCCCTTTTCGTTGCATTTTTGCCCTTTTTTTCAGGTTGCTCTTTTGTGTCTTGTTTCTTAGTTTAGTTGCGTTTTTGTCGCTTGTTTATTGTGTTTTTGTTGCTTTTCAGGCACGTTATTGTCGCTCTTTTGTTGCGCTTTCATCATCGTTTTCTTCTAGTTTTTTGTTTCCGTTTTGACGCTTTTTTGTAGAAACTTTTAGATTTGGGTAATGCCAAACTGGAGAAAATGTGCTCGGCGGGGGTTAAGAGGTTAACAACAAAAAAAACTATGATTAGGAGCATCAGGGTCTGCAGCTTTAATGTATACAATATTTATGCCTCTTTTAAAATTTAGATTTTACATTTCTCTGTTTAGTATATTATTATGGATAACTAGAAATTAAATACTTAAGAATAAAATATAAATAATAAAAAGCGTTCTGAAATCTCCATTTATTTCAGCTTCAAGACCATCATACAGTACATAGACAACCAGTTTGAGCGCTACCTCCACGACGAGAGTGGCTTAAACAGAAGACACATCGTGGACAACAGAGTGCACTGCTGCTTTTACTTTATATCTCCATTTGGGCATGGGTAAGTTTGTGCCTGTGTTTCAAGTGCTATCATTGTTTGTTACAAGTACTTTTATTTGTATGTTTTGTTTGTTTTTTAGTCTAAAGCCTCTTGATGTGGAGTTCATGAAAGCGATCCACAGTAAAGTCAACATCGTCCCAGTCATAGCGAAGGCCGACACCCTGACGCTGAGGGAGAGGGATCGTCTGAAGAGACGGGTGGGTTTTTCGCTGCGACAACTGTAAGAGAAAAAATGCAATGCCACCTAACAACATAGTCAACCTGGTGTGACTTTAGGACCCACCTTCAATGTATCACGACAATCCAATAAGAATTTAAACTTACGATAATGATGATTGGCAGTTTGGCTTTGCTTTGCTATTTTAAACCACATTGTATTTTTTCACAAGGTTCTGTTGAAGCACTGATCATTATCCAACACTAAAACTATCAAAACCATTAGTCAACATTAATGTCTAGCACCAGTTTAGAAGCACTGCCCGAAAATACACAAGTCGATGCAGTAGTGGAAAAGAAAGAAGCCTGCAGGTTGCAGATGTCCAAAGGCTTTGCCAAATTGTTATGAAATAGAATGACTTTTACATCTGCTGCCTGAGTGTGTGATAAAGCTGGATAAAGTAGCCAACATATTTAGTCAAGTAAGAGTAACGTTTCTTCTAAATTAGTACTAGTACTAAATGAGTAATTGTATAAAATTCTAATTTATGCTTTAGTGTTGATACACAGTGGAAAGAGTGAGTAATTTTGTTCTGAAGTAACAGTACTCTTAACTAGAAGTAAAAAGTACAGTTAAGACTACAAGTACGTGTATTGCACTTGAGTAAATGTAACTACCTGTCTCTTGTGTGCGATGCAGTTTTATATTTTGAAGCTTTTTCCTCACTGCACATTTGCTTTTCTTTCAGTAACTGAAAGTAACTGTCATGAATGAGGAAAAATTGTTGAATGAATCCAAGGTCAGTTTAGGAGCAGCGATGGACTCAGAGAGGAAACCGTAGGTGGGAGAGGGGTTGGAAAGACAGTTGTAGAGGGAACGCATCTGAACCTGTCCCAGATGCTTCCTGTTGGATTGTGTCCCGGTGTCTGCCTACACTCTCCTCACCCTCCTGCCATCTGAATGGAAGAAGGGAAGGCAAGGCAACTTTATTTATACCGCGCATTTCGTACACAATGCAACTCAATGAAGAACCCGCTGTGTGTTCCTTTACATGGGCTCACATCTGAACAGCTGATAACGTCACTATTCACTTTATTCCGGAGGTTTGTGTGGGGACGCCATGAATTCTGCCCGCCCCTTTTCTCCTATCAGTTAACATGGGACTGGAGAAGTCTAGATAAAATCAGTTAATACACGAAAACAAAGCAAATTTTTGGCCGCGCAGAGAAACGTTGCAGTGTTGACTTGTTGGTGCAAATGAACATTGGACATTTTACACAAATCAATCCACTAAACGTAAGATTTGAGCGGAGAACGTTTTCCCTCGGTCTCTGTTTAAATGAACGGGCTTTGCGCTCGACCCGAAGTGTCAGGACAACGGAAGTGCCGATCCATCCATCCATTTTCTTCCGCTTTATCCGGGGCCGGGTCGCGGGGGCAGCAGTCTCAGCAGAGATGCCCAGACTTCCCGATCCACGCACACCTCCTCCAGCTGTTCTGGGGGGACCCCGAGGCGACACCAGGTCAACTCGGAGACATAGTCCCACCAGCGCGTCCTGGGCCTTCCACGAGGCCTCCTCCCAGTGGGACATGCCTGGAGCACCTCCCGAGGGAGGCGACGGAAGCCTAGTGAGCACTGGACTGTTTTCTTCACTTGTGGACGCTTGCATGTCCTGTTTTCCTATTTTACTACTTGTACATTGTGAAACATTGTTGTGAAGAAAAAACATGAGCACAATTGCAGGGCAAGTCCTATTACACAAGTCCCAAAGGTATAGTTTGGCCACAGTATAGCCATCTGTTGACCTATACTGACCTCAGAGAAATCGCACACAAAAAATATACAAGACATAATTATGGTTGTGTTGCTTCTTAGTGTTCCTGATCGCAATCAGACTGAAATCTGTACTTATCATACAAGCCTGTGGTTTAATTGAAACAACATAATTTGTCATTTTGAACATTACCGGTATGTTGTTTTTAAATAGATTTGGAATACTTGGTTCAGACTATAAACAGACAATTTCTCTGACGCAATTAGTCCCTCAATTTAACCAGTGTGACACACCCAGTGACAAGCAGTCCAATCTAAATGTTAGGTTTTTAACCACATATTTTATTGTTTCTTTTGGCTCCAATTTTATAGTACAGTTAACGTTATTGTTACCGTTACTTATTTAGTTTCTTGATAGTTCCTTTTTAATACTATTGTTAGAAAATGGGTCAGAAAGTTGACATTATTTACTGTTATCTGTTTCGGGTATGTGCCCAAAGGAAGTCCATTTCCTGTTCAGTGCTTGGACAATACTTATCTTGATATTGTAATGATGTGTGTCGTGTGTGATTACATTGAGAAAATGTACGGATAGAGACACGAGTACCAACCATAGCTGTAAGAAAGAAGAGGTAACCAGTGTTCCATTCAGCCCATAGATTTAAATAATAGAGACAGTGGCTCCCATTCCATTTTGTATTTCTAATATAAAAACGGCATGGTTAAAAATATGATACATAGCCCAGTGTTGTGACATGGGTCGTAGCGATTTTTAGAAAAAGAAAAATGCTTTGGAGCCAGGCTTTTAAGCAGTTTAAACGAGGCCCTGTAGGAAACGTAGGAATCCTGTTTACCAAGTGTCCTTTGGAGTTGCCCCCTGGAGTCGCCAGGGGGTGGTATTACAGCAATGACAGCTCCCCGCCATGAGGACCAAAGAGAGGGTCTTTCCTCGCCTATTGGTGCCAACTCAATTAAGGAAAAGGGAACAGCCTATATCGGAGTCCCCAACTAAATCAGCTCGAGGACTGCAAACGTTTCTTTTGTAACTTGGGGCGTGCATAAGTATTCATACAGAGGGCATTATTGCCTTTATAACATTCCTAGTGCCCAAAGATAACTCTGGAGGACCTGCGACGTACTGCCGCTGAGCTGGGGGAATCTGTACATGGGACAACTATAAGTCGTACTCTACACAAATCTGGCCTTTATGGACAAGTGTCAAGAAGAAAGCCATTATTGAAAGGAGGCCATAAGAAATCCCGTTTGAAGTTTGCTAGAAGTCATATGGAGGACACAGCTACCATGTGGAAGAAGGTGCTTTGGTCAGATGAGACAAAGATTGAACTTTTTGGACCAAATGCAAAAAGTTATGTATGGAGCAAACCTAACACTTCTCATCGTCCTGAGTGCCATCCCCAGTGTCAAATATGGTGGGGGGAGCATCATGCTATGGGGCTGCTTTTCCTCAGCGAGGACTGGGAAGATTGTAAGAATAGTTGGGAAGATGGATGGAGCCAAATACAGAGACATTTTGGAGGAAAACCTGCTGGAGTCAGCAAGAGAATTGAGGCTGGGGCGGAGATTCACCTTCCAGCAGGACAATGACCCTAAACACAAAGCTAAATCTACAATGGAATGGTTTAAACAAACATATTCATGTGTTAGAATGGCCCAGTCAAAGTCCTGACCTAAATCCTATTGAAAATCTGTGGAAAGTGGTGAACACCTGAAAACTGGTGTTATTTGACAGAGCTTGAGTTGTTTTGTAAAAAGGAATTGGCTAAAATGTCTCTAGATGTGCAAATCTTGTAGAGTCATACCCCAAAAGATTTGCTGCAGTTTTTGCAGAAAAAGGGGGTTCCACAAAGTATTATTCCATGCTGTATGAATACTTATCCACGCCCGACTTTTCGGTTTTCTATTTTTTGAAAAACAACAATCATGTATCATTTTGCTTTCACTTCACAGTTGTCTGTTACTTGTGTGTGAACTTTCAATACAAAATTCAAAATAAAATCTTTATGTTTATGGTTGTAAACATGACAAAATGTGCTAAAGTTCAAGGTGTATTAGTACTTTCGCAAGGCACTTTATGTCCAGGGTCCGGACACTTGCAGTCATTGCTCTTGAAATTTGTTAAAGCATTAACACGGGTTCTCTATTTATAAAGCAGAACTGATTAATGAATCAAAAATATTGCCATCTTATTTCAGTGTTATTCATAGTGTTTAAATATGTTGTATCTATTTCAGCCTTAGAAATTAAGTATATTGAGAGGATGAAAAGGCTTTGGGGTCCGGGGTAAAGCCTCTGGAGGTCTGAACCTGGACCCAGGTCTGCCAGTTGGGGACCCCTGGCCTATACTTTGTCAGTGGGCACATGTACAGCTGTTCAAATGCCACGTTAGATGATTTTCCTCTAAACAAATAAACGTAAAGCGAAATACTGAGACAATCGCTGGACAGTAACATTGGGATTTCCTGTTTTTCTTGCACGTAGAGTACATGTGTAGACATAATGATCACTGGGGAAATTTATAATTTTGAGTGCGTCTCAGGAGAACAGAAGTATTTGTTATTTTGATCAGATTAAATGAAGTGGCCCTTAGGTTATACTAGCCTGGTTCCTGTCATACATTGCTGGCACTAGGCTTTCCTTTGAGGCCTGAGCCGTGGCAGCGCTGAGCCTGCCCAAAACAAGGGCCAGAACATGAGATGATTGATAACTTCAGGAACAGTATTATTTTGTGCTTTTGGGGGGCAGTTTCACTCTATTGTTCCCACAGTAAAGCAATCCATACTTTTTAAAGCCTGTGTGACCTCTGTGCATTACATTTGGTCAGAGGAAGGCATCTTGTGTGAAACAATAAAAGTTTCCAGCAACGTGTGAACTGGGTTACTGACACGACTCAACCTGCTGCTCCCGTGCATTTCAATTGAAACAAACCAAACCTCCCATCGTTTAACTTTCATCCGCTTGGCCCTGCTTCCTGTGTTGTTGTTCCCCGGCGTCCTCTCCTGGCAGTACCTCATTCCACTTTCTTCCTCTGCTTTTTAATTTGCGTTAATGCCAATTTCCCTTCACCAGGTTGCTGTGGTCTGGAGCTCATAAGTTGCCCCGAGGAGGGTATATTGAAAGGCTGATCCTCTCAGTCTGGGACCTTTCAGTCATATCCTGTGTAGGGCTTAAGTTTAAAACCTTTTGCTTTTTGCTATGTGAACATTGCTTTAGACTGAACCGGGTTCGAATGTAACAACAACTATAATCTCTTGTGTCTGGACAGAATATACAGTGCCTCTCAAAAGTACTAATACACCTTGAACATTACCACTTTTTGTCATGTTTACAACCATAAACATTTTATTTTGAATTGTTTACTAAAGGTTAACACAAAAGTAACACAACTGTGAAGTGAAAGCAAAATGATACATGATTCTGTTAGTTTTCAAAAAATAGAAAACCAAAAAGTGGGACTTGCACAACTATTCATGCAGCATGAATTAATACTCTGTGGAACCCCCTTTTGGGGTATGACTCTACAAGATTTGCACATCTTGAGACATTTTAGCCAATTTCTTTTTACAAAACAACTCAAGCTCTGTCAAATTAGAAGGAGAGCGTTTGTGAACACCAGTTTTCAGGTCTTTCCACAGATTTTCAATAGGATTTAGGTCAGGACTTTGACTGGGCCATTCTAACACATGAATATGTATTTATTTATTCATTTTCTTTTTTTTAACCATTCCATTGTAGATTTAGCTTTTTATTTAGAGTCATTGTCCTGCTGGAAGGTGAATCTCCGCCCCAGCCTCCATTCTCTTGCTGACTCCAGCAGGTTTTCCTCCAAAATGTCCCTGTATTTGGCTCCATCCATCTTCCCAACTATTCTTACGATCTTCCCAGTCCCCGCTGAGAAAAAGCAGCCCCATAGCATGATGCTCCCCCCACCATATTTGACACTGGGGATGGTGCACTCAGGACGATGAGAAGTGTTAGGTTTGCGCCATACATAACATTTTGCATTTAGGCCAAAAAGTTAAATTTTTGTCTCTTCTGACCAAAGCACCTTCTTCCACATGGTAGCTGTGTGGCTTTCTTCTTGCCACTCGTCCATGAAGGCCAGATTTGTGTAGAGTAAGACTTATAGTTGTCCCATGTACAGATTCCCCCAGCTCAGCGGTAGTACGTCGCAGCTCCTCCAGAGTTATCTTAGGGCACTTGGTTACATTTCTGACCAGTGCTCTCCTTGTTCGGTCTGTTAGTTTAGGTGGACGCCTGTGTCTTGGTAAGTTCGCAGTGGTGCTATACTCTTTCCATTTCCGAATGATGGATTGAACAGTGCTCCGTGAGATGTTTAAATCTTGGGAAATCTTTGTATAACTGAACGCTGCTTTCAACTTCTCCACAACTTTATCCCTGACCTCTCTGGTGAGCTCCTTGGCCTTCATGATGTTGTTTAGTGACCAATACACTTCGACCATAGCTCTGAGGCCCTCACAGAACAGCTGTAATTGTACGAGTAGATTGTGCACAGGTGGCCTCTATTTAATGGTTAGGAAAACGGATCAAATCAATCAATAAAACATCAACATAATCAATTACAGTAAAAGGCAAGAGTGCAGATAAAATACTTTCAGTTTTCATATGCTCGGGTAAAAAGAGCTGTTTTCAGCCTAGATTTTAACATTGTCAGAGTTGAGGCCTGTCTCACATCCTCATGAAGACTGTTCCAGATTTTAGCTGCATGAAACTGAAACGCAGCCTTACCGTGTTTATTGTTTACTCTGGGAACCACCAGGAGACCCCTCCCTGAAGTTCTCAGGGCCCGAGATGGTTCATACGGCTCTAACATGTCAGAGATGTACTTTGGTGCTAAACCATGAAACGACTTGTACACAAGCAGAGCTGTTTTAAATTCTATTCTCTGAGTGACAGGAAGCCAGTGCAGAGACCGGAGCACTGGACTAATATGGTTGTATTTCCTGGTTCTTGTCAAGACTCGAGCAGCAGCGTTCTGGATGTACTGCAGCTCTAACAGCTCGTTTAGAAAGGCCAGTGAGTCTCCAAGTCTGGTTTTGACACTATTCCTCTGATCTTAGCAATGTTTTTTCAGATGGTAAGAAGCTGATGATGTTATTGCTTTAATGTGGCTGTTTATTTTCAGGTCTGAGTCCGTGATTACTCCTAGATTTCTAACCTGATTTTTTGGTTTTAGAGAGAGAAACTCAAGGTGACTGATAACACTTTGTCTTTGTGTCTGTGGGCCAAAAACAATGATCTCAGTTTTGTCTGAGTTTAATTGGAGAAAGTTGTTTTGCATTAAAAAACGGATCTGTTCGATGCAGTGACAGAGAGTATCTACAGGCCCCTGTTCACCTGCCGTCAGTAACACGTAGATCTGAGTGTCATCTGCGTAGTTGTGGTACAACACATTGTTGCTGTTTATTAGCTGACCCAATGGAAGCATGTACAAGTTGAATAAGAGGGGTCCCACGATTGACCCCTGGGGGACTCCACAGGTCATGGAAATTTTGGCTGAGACACAGTTGCCAATTTCAACAAAGTACATCCTGTCCTAGAGATGGGACTTGAACCAGTTTAGCGCAGTACCAGAGATCCCCACCCAGTTTTCTAACTTGTGAAGTAAGATCCCGTGGTCCACTGTGTCAAAGGCAGCGCTCAGGTCCAGCAGAACTAAAACTCAGACCTTACCTGCGTTGGTGTTAATACGGATATCATTTGTCACCTTGATCAGAGCTGTCTCAGTGCTGTGGTGGGGCCTAAATCCTGACTGGAAAGTATCAAACACATTGTTAGATAGTAGAAAGTAAGTGAGCTGTTGATATATTACTTTCTCCAGGACTTTTTCTAAGAATGGCAGGTTTGATATGGGCCGGTAGTTGTTCCGTATCTTGGGATCAAGGCTGCTCTTCTTTAGAAGAGGCTTAATGACTGCGGTTTTCAAGGCCTTTGTAAATGCTCCAGTCTCAAATGAGATGTTGACTAACTGAACAAGTTGTGGTAATACGCTGGTCAGCACAGACTTCAGGAATCTAGTGGGTAATTCATCAAGGCAGCATGTGCATGAACTCAGACCGGAGATAACCTCTTCGATTGTTTTGTCAGTAACAGGTGTGAAATGTGTCAGCTCAAGGTGTTTATCTGGTGGCATGGTTGCCATTTGTGTTGTAGAAATTATGGCATTTTTTGTCATAAAAAAATGTGCAAACACATTGCACTTAGATGTAGAGATTAGTTCTAAGGGCAGTGAAACTGGAGGGTTAGTTAATCTGTTTACTGTGGAAAACGGAACAAAAGAATTGTTTCTGCAGTTTGCGAAGATTTTAGAGAAGTACTTCTCCCTTTCTCCACACAAAATCTGGGTGAACTCACAAAGCACTTCTTTGTATATCTTAAAATGAACCTGGAGCTTTGACTTGCGCCATTTCTGTTCGGCTTTTCGGGAACTCCCTTTTCTGTGCCCTGACCGAATCTTCACTTCTCCAAGGTGCCTTTTGTCTATTGTTAACCATTTTAACCTTGACAGGAGCAATAGTATCCAAAACATTTAGGACGCTTGATGTATAAGAGTCCAACAGATTATCAGCATTAGAACATGGAGGTTTGTCAAATCTGATAATTTCCATAAATTGTGTCCTTGTTGTATTTATGTGTCTTTTTTGAATAACTCCAGGCCCAACCACTGGTTTGGGTGTAACAGACAGGTATTAGTACTTTTGAGAGGCACTGTTCTTTTAATGACAGTTGTATGCTAAATAGGCTCGAATCTCTTTCACAAATAGCAAATTGCAAAGACTGCTATTGTTAAGGCAGTAAAAAAAAAAATCATATGCAAAGAACAAAAAATCCTGTCTACTCTCCAAGGGGTCTTAATATTTACAACCTGAAGCCTGTAGTTAAGGCCTCGACATAAGTGAAATGACCGTGATTCTTGTATTGGTCTTCATCAAATTGCCAGCCTCAGCATAATTGTCCAACTCGTATTTTAGGGTTTTCGAAAAATGAACACACAAAAAAAAAAAAAAAAGTCAGATTACTCAAAGACACTCTACAACAGAAGGTGGTGTTCCTGTTTTACAATGTGTACAGTCATTCGAATCTTGCCACAAACCTAATCGCAGTAGTGGTACAGCAAAATTCCAATTAGATAATAATTTGTGCAGCCCATTTCTTGAATATGTATTTAGCCTAGAGGTCAAAGGGGGCAAGTGAACCTCGTCTTATCACTGTTCTTTACTGCAGCCAATAGACAATATTGCACTGCTTGCCTTTTTTGTCTTGTCTAGACAATTTCCTGTAACAATGACTGGTCAATCGCTCCATTGAGGCACTTCTTCAGTTAACTGTTGTCAATATTATAGAAAAACGCATATCTCTGTAAAAGTGTGTTGGTTGTTCATAACAAAAAATAATAATTGACTCCCTTTATAATGGAGCAGTTTCACACCGGTTTAACAGTGACTGACACGAGTACCAATTTGGTTGAAGTGCCTTTTCCAGATACATAACAGCAGTAGGCAATTTAGGGTGGGCAAAGTGTCTGCTTGTCCTGTGTACTGAGCATTTCCTGTTGTACTTTTGTCCTGACATGCAATGTGCCAGTTACTCAGCTCTGCACAGGATGAAAAAAATAAACAACTTCCTCATGGAGATGGGGCTATAACATAACCTTCTGCTTCTGAGGAAAATGGTTCAGTTAACTCTTCAGGGAACTTTGTGTTTTCTGTCGACGTTTTCACTTTTTCGATCTGAGTCATAATTGCTGATTATTGTAAATGTGCATCTTGTCTAACTATTTTCATACAAAATGGATGCCACTGGTCCCAGACGACTCATGAATGCTGAATTGGTTGCTCTCAGACAACATTTGTGAGGGTAAATCCTAAAGTCACAATGTCCACTTCTTAATCTCTCTCAAACACGCGGTCACCTGAGTAGTTTGATTGTTCTGTGCTCTTTGATGCGAGGGAGAGCTGGGTGGTCTCCACTGTACCCGCTTGGTCCACACAATAGGAGAGGGCCAGGGTGGGCTGATGTTGGTTGGCTTATTCTGCCCTTGTGTTGCCGTGGTTATCGGGACTTTCTGTAAGGACTGGGGCTGCCGCTGATTATTTTAGTGTTGGACTCATAGGGCTGTGAGCTGGGGCACAAAAAGAAAAATCTTTGTTTTAATTTTAATGTGAAAAACAACAGCTTTTACTCATGGTTCATGAGACCGGTGTTTCAAATGAACCCTGGTTTAAACAGCTCCTGATTACTTTGGATTAGATTTACTGTGGATCGAGATTGACCATTCAATTAAAATTGTTTTAATTCGACTCATCAGCTATTACTTTTTCAATTAGTTGACACACAATTATTGTGCCTTTTTTATTTTTAACCAGATATTTGAAATAATAGAGTAATGATTAAGTCATTCAGTCGTTTCAGACATGATTTGGATCTGTCTGATCCAGCATGAAGTAGAACACGCTACTGATGCTCTCGTAAGCACAGTACAGTACTTCAAAGCTTCACCGCATAAAAAAACAAGACAGACATGTCTTGTGATTTTCTACTTGCCCTTTCCTGGAACTGACTCCAGATTAGACCCCTGCAGAAAGTGAGGCAGTGGGCAGTTATGTGTGCAAAGGGCCAAATCCCCTTTACCTCCTGGGATGAGCTATTGTTGGGGCTCTGTCACCCCCGCGGAGAGCGTCTTGGCTGAAAACACTTCCTTGGCATAAAGTGTACTTGTTTTTTTTTTTATGTTGACTTTACATTCCCATGCTGTGATCATGTGTTGGCTTGCTAACTTGCCACAATGTAATTATCTCGACAGAATTAAAGCACACTGTGAAACTGTTGAAAGCTCTTAGGTTAATTCTATGTAAATGTACATTATATTCACCTACTCTAATGTAACTATGTTGTAAGCTATAACTTGCGCATGTACATGTATGAATATGATCGATTTAATTTTAGTACAAAAGCTTCTGTGCTGAGAGATTATGCAAGTCTTTTTAAAAAGTGGCTTTTGTCTCTTGAAACTTCACCCCAGCAAAATACAATCACAATACAATACGGCATTTACAATGCTTTAGTGTGTTTGCGTCAACAAAGGTTTGGCCGTCATTGACAAAACGACGCACCTGTAATGACATGTTTTTGTGTATTTGTGTTTCCCTGTGAGGTCTGCTAATCTCTTTGGTGTTGGAGTAAAATACAGTTAAGATTACGGTGCAATGTGTGGCTTTTGGCCTGTAAATATTATTGTCCTGAGAGTATGAGGTGATGCAACTATTCTTTGTCCGCTTCGTATCTGGAGGTTTCTGGTCAGACGTGGAGTAAATCTGCTTGGCCATGTCTCCCGATTTGTGTAATTATATGTACGTTCGAGGCATGCAGGTGTGCTAAATTTGGAGGCCTGTTGCTGTCACTCCTAATCCAAATATGAATCATCAGGCCTAAGCCGTAAAACATTCATAGTGATTCAGCACATGGTTTTGGCGCTGAAATCTGAAGACAATGTATCAAAATCTCGACCATCAGGTGGAAAAGTTGCTTCCTTTTGCAATTCATAATGACGCAAATCTTGTATGTGGCATTGTTTAAGAAGCTCTGTGAAAGCTGCACAGGCAAACATACAGTAACAGCACTGGGCATCGGATAAAAGGGGTATTGAAATGGGACAGGATCATAAACTAAAACCGCTCATAAGGCCCACATTTTTGTGCAAACACGGAGGAGGAGAGGGGGCTTCTTCTGGTGCTCAGGCCAACACAGTGCTGTAAAGGAGGAGTCAACAGGGATAAAGCCAAGGCAGTGATTTTGACATTTGATTATGCCCATGGGCTCTTGATTATAGGTGTCGGTCTGTACTAAGCGCATGTTACGGAATAGAATCATTCACATAAACATCCATTTTGTAGTTTTTGGCTCAGCTCGGTTTCAAAACTGATCGTTCCAGACAAGAGCTTTAAACTTGAGTGAGTTTCTAGTAAGCGGTCAGGTATTTGGACTATTTATTATTCGGCCTGCACATTTAATTGTGTTCGCAATTTAGATCGTTACAATCAGCAAGTCACAAAGTCTACAATTATGGTTCTGAAACTGTGGTACATGGGCTTTTTTAAGTGGTCCCTCTGTTATCTGCTTTTTTACACTTTATACATTTTAATGGATGATAGTTTCATTTACGCTTTAGTAATGTAGCATTTAAGTTCTGTGTTTTTCTGGTTTAGACATGGTTTACACCCAGCTTAGATATTCTTTGGCCCAATTCAAAACCTCTAACCCCTCACCCTAACCGAGCGCAGTTGAGTCTTCAGTTCAGCTTTAGCTGAATCTAAAATCTTCATGACCGGAGGGCTTACAGCCTTTAGGTCAGAGTAATGCCTCATTTGAAAGCCAAGACCTATAAAACTGATCTTAACTTTTTTGTGTGTTGTTGCCGTGTTTGTGATAATTTTTTAAGCATCTTTGTCATGTTTTCATCTCGTTTTGTGACTTTCTTGTTGTGTTTTCGTCGCTTTTAGTTTTTTTTTTGGCACTTTTTTGTGGCTTTTTTTCATCGCTATTTTGACACTTTTTTTCAGGGGGCTTGTCGATTTGGGTAAAGCCAAACTGGAGAAAATGTGCTTGGTTCAGGTGGGGGTTAAGAGATTACCGTAGTAATATTAATAATAATGCAATTAAACTTGGAGTGCTTTTCTGGATACTCAAAGCCACAGCTGCCCTGGTGTAGACTGACGCAAACGAGGCCGTCAGTCTGCGCCATTGGCCTCTCCCACCACTCACTCACTGCATTCACCACGTACCAGCCCTGCTTAATTTCAGAGGTCTGGCGGGATCGGACAGAGCAAAGGCGGCATAACCTATTTATGTACTTTTTTTCATGCCCAGTTTAGTCCCGATTTTAATGTTGAACTAGACCTCGTAGTACATGGAAGGTCAAATATTTTATGACGTGGTACTTGGAACGAAATGTCTGAGAACGACTGATTAAGGCAGTGCAACATCCTTTGCAAACAACCTCACTAGTCCAATTCAAAACTCACTTTGGAGTCAATATCCATTATTTATTTTCCTTATTGCCTTAAAAAAAACTCCAATAATTGATGTTTTGAATTTGTTTTGTCATTTGTTGACAAACAACATTGCTGGAAACATGTCAACATTTCCAGCAATTGTTTTTTGATTGTTTAATTTCCTCCAGACCATAGAATTTCCCAATATTGTTCCTGGACCAGGGCGCTGTTTATTCCACCTCATGTGTTCGAGGTATCTGGACTTTGTGTGCATTTGACCAAATAAAGAAAAAGTGCTCAGGTCCTGTTGCACGTTTACGTCAGAGTCCTGCACAGTTGGTTTGTTTTTAGATCCGCTCTAAACAATACCCCCACATACTCCGCAAAGGGCTCGCTGAAAAAACAAGCAGCAGCCATAACCTGAGCTGCTCGCTATAGGAGAACCTACAGTACTTTCCCAACCCCTCACTGTACTGTTACCTGAATGTGCTCAGAAAGTCACGAAAACAGTGCTTGACATTTTTGGCTCTGTTACAGCATTATCTCTGAATGTGGAAGTCTCCAGGGTCTACAAAAGACAAATGGGACTTTGATGCTTAGAATAATAAATAGTGACATATGTCCCGGAGGTACCACTGAAGAAAGCTCCTTTGTTTAAAATTGTTTCTTTGCCGGTCTCAAAAGAATAGGCTGAGAACTTAAATCACATTTTCAGGATATGACACAAATGAAGGCAAATACACAGTCCAAACTTAACTGATTTACAGGCCTCAATTAAACCTGTTGCAGCAACAGCAGGTGCTCGGAAACCACTTATTTCTGCGCTGGATGCGCCTCCTCATTTCTATAAGCAAACGAAAAGTTGGACTTTTAAACCCATCATTTTAAGATAATAATCAGTTTGTTTTACGTTCTCATTTGATTTCTTCAATAGAAAACTGACACAGTGACAAAAACCTTAAATATGTTTCCTACATCCTTTATTGCCGCAAAGTGATTTCTGGGCTCATTTGTTATTTTTCCACTAGACTATATGTGTGTTTTTTGTTTTCTTAGATCCTTGATGAGATCGCAGAACAAGGCATCAGAATCTATCAGCTGCCCGATGCAGACTCTGATGAAGACGAGGAGTTTAAAGAGCAGACCAGAGTCCTGAAGGTGGGCAACATCATGAATAATAACACTCACTTTATCTAGTCCTAAAGGGCCCACATTCAGCTTAAATTACTTTGTCTCTCTTTAACCATATTATAATGTTTTTCCATCCAAAACATGCCTGGTAGTTTTCTTTTCCTGCATTTTTGAGCAGTCATTCATGTTCAGTTATTCTCCTTCTCAAAAGATCTACACGTTTTACAGCACCTGCTGATGTCATCAGGTGGTACTATTAGTGTGTTTTAGAGTCCAGACAGCTTCACCCGACTTGTTGTCAATTCAGCGTTCAGTTCAGTTCAATTAGCTTATAGGAATTTCTACTACATGTAACGCAAGGACTGAGAAAAAAGATTTGCATTAATCTAAGCCACTGATACAAAAACAGTGGTAAACACTAAACAATGTGGCAATATCTTCATCATACATAATACTGGGCACAAATGACTTCTTCTGTAATTATTTAAGTTTAAATGTATATGCTCAAGATTAGAAACCAATTAATACAATAAAAGTCATGAAAAGTACTGTAAAAAGCCCGAATGATTAATAATTGAGGACCTGTAATCGGGCATATTTAGTTTAGTTTTATTTATTTGGTAGGGACAGTGCAAGTTAATGAACAAGCCACACCGGATTGTAGCCTTGGACTCATTTCCATCCGTCGTCCCCCATACGCACTCTCAAACACACTCTCATTCATCCTGGCCTATTGTACATGTTTTTAGTGGTAGGGGAAACCGGAGTACCCGGAGGAAACCGTCACGGGAAGAACATGCAAACTCCACACAGAAAGGCCCCGGCCTTGGTGGGGCTCGAACCCGGACCTTCTAGCTGTGAAGCACGAGCTCTAACCGCTGTGCTACCGTGCCGCCCATGCTATAATTTGACATAATACCACAATTCTTCATATTTATTTAATCCCCCACTGTTGCATTCAAAACACCAGCACACACTCTGTTGTACGTCACATGGAGATTTCCATGAAGCTCCTCTGTGTTTCATGGTCCAGACATCTTCACCAAACTTGTTCTGTCCGTGACCAAACTTTCTTCCCTGCACTGATTATCACGTTTTCCAGTAACTGTCCTTGTAAATTTAAGGCCAGCGCGCACCAGCTGTACGTCATCTGACATGTGTCCACGTGGCATGTCAACACGCACTGGAGTGCGCCATGTCAAAGGCTTTACTCACGGCAGCGCTAAACACGTGACTTATCCATTCATCATACATCAAATTAAACACGTATGTCAGTGTTGCTAGAGAGAGAGAACAAACATGGCTCGTATGTTAATAGTGAGTTGGTGACAAACGGTAGTTTACTTGCTCAGGCTGTTGCGGGAGTTCTGACGATGCTTTCTCTCTTTCTTTTTTTTTGCTGCTCCGCTCGTCCCCCCCATCAGAGCTTACAGCGGTCAGAGACCCATCTGTGTCACTGCTGAAGTGTAAAAAGTTTAGTTTTCCTGTGCAGCACAGCGTCTGAATTCAGCAGATCCCAATCTGCTGAATTCGTTGCCGCATCACCTTGGTGTGCGTCAGCCTTTAGTTTTTGCACGACCGACGTGTATATGGGCTGTGACCAGGAGTATAAGTTCAGTGCAGATGTCAAAGAGGCAGACAGCGAAGCAGAAAGTGATTCAGACTAAATGTAAAATACACTTGTTAGGTTTATCTACACTAGTGACGGATGCCATTGTCACCAGTGTACAGAAGGAGGCATGTGCACTGCTGGCATTTAGAAGAACTGCATTTTACAGTGTCATCAAAACCTAAGGTTATTCTCTAGACTAAAAAGAATATGAAGGATACAATTTTGCAATTTCTCAAGCCATTCACTCAACACTGTTTTGTTTGACCCCAAATCTTCTGTCCAGGCAAGCGTCCCCTTTGCAGTGATTGGTTCCAATCAGCTGATTGAGGTGAAAGGGAAGAAGATCCGTGGCCGCCTGTATCCCTGGGGAGTTGTGGAGGTGGAGAATCCGGAGCACAATGACTTCCTGAAACTGCGCACCATGCTTGTGTGAGTTATCTCTGCCATAAAACATCTTAAGTGCTGGCTATTGTCAATGGTCAAAAAAGGCTTATCTCAGTTTTGATCAAGATGCACTTATGAAACCAACATAAATGTACCTAAGGGTATTCTTAGGTACATTGTAAAAGTAAATCTGGTTATATTTTCACTTTTGAACTCTTTGCTCCTGTTTGTGGAGCTCTATTGCCCCCTAGTGGCTAGATTCCAAAGTTCTTGTCTTTTTGCAGGACCCACATGCAGGACTTGCAGGAAGTAACCCAGGACCTGCACTATGAAAACTTCCGCTCAGAGAGACTGAAAAAGGCGGGCAGGTCAGCAGGTTTTGTGATAGTTAAACATGCTGCAGTGGATGTGGATAAACAACATGTGTATAAATCTTAATAACGTGTTATTGCAGAGCGGCGGACGAAGAAGTGCTGGATAAAGACCAGATCCTGTTACAGAAAGAGGCTGAGGTACATGCACTGAGACGATTGTTTAATGAGGGAATCCGAAAGGGCCGCACGATTGTGGACGATTTGCAATTTAATTTAAAAAAACAAGATTCGGTTCACTGTACGTATTTTAAACTCCAGTTGTATTAACATGTGAGAGAATACTGAGATAAGGACCAGCAAACTAACGGATAACTTACAGATTTTATACAGTATTATGCGTCAATGGATGATGGATATTTAGTCGGCTGCACAATCCATTATATGACGCAAGTATTTGCAGCCTTTGCGATTTGCTCATTGCAACTATTAATAATTTTTAAATCCTTTACAACTAATCTTTCTCCTCAAAACGCAAAGGTATTTCATTATCTTAGACCTATGTGTAGCCAGTAAATAATACAAAGACAGGCTATAGTTTTTAAGACGTGCCTTTCTTGCGTGTCAGTTCCCTGTCAGGCCTGCGATTGTGGAGTGGAGCTTAATTTACAGATGTTTGTAAACATTATACCCAGGCAGGATATGGCCACAGTTCCTTCCTGAACTGTCTCCTGGCCTTGTTTTAATGGTGGGAAAGGCCCCAGTTTGCTACAGGAATGTGAGGGTTCTGTTTTGGTTAGATTTGTATCTGATCAGTGGCTGCTATTTGATATTGTATAGTACGTACTCAATATTTTTTCTGTAATTTATTGTAGTAACTGTTGTGGAAATACTATGACCATTAGACTTCATCAGGTGACTAAGTTTTTCAGTCTTAAGCTTCATCTTCAAAAACCCACTAATCAAGTGTTCCAGTCACTGTAAAGACTGAAATTATAAGGATTTATGAGGAATAGTCCTTGACAGACATGCACTCACCATAGACCGTAAAGCACTCACACAATTCTTCGAATGATCACAAGATGGCAGTAGATAGCAGTATAATGAGTCTGCAGTACTTGAAACACAATATCCAATGTATTTTAAGCAAGGATGACCAATTTGTGGGAATACTTTTTTCTGCTTTACAAATCTAAACCTCAAAATCTGTGTAAATATGGGGTTGCACAAAGGCTCTCTGATTTACTGACTACTGAAAGAAAAGAAGATTCTAATTTGACATGAGCCGGGCGAACCACATCGATCCCAGTCTGTGTGATCCAGTATACAGCCCTCCATAAAAAAGTCCATTAAAAAACGTCTACAATGCACACTTGAAATGTAATGTTTGATGGCAAAAAAACAAACGTTTTCTCCCATAGCTGCGACGAATGCAGGAGATGATTGTTCAGATGCAGGCACAGATGAAGATGAAGTCGGACGAGTAGAGGTCCTGCTAAAACCGACCCACCACCCTAACAAATACTCTTCTTCATAAGACGAGGTTGGTGCTCTATGTCCATCCACCTGCCTAAAGTTTCCAGAGCCATGTTGGATGTGTTATGTTAATCGCACGTTTACAATCACGTAGTCTGCAGTTAATTTCAGTCCTGGGATTGCTGCATGTTTTATTTTTTAAAGGTAGAAATGGCACACCAGGTTTTTTGTCTTAAATGTTTATTCACATTCTTGGGGGTGAACTGTGTCTGTATGTAGCAATTAGGCTAATTATGATTTTGTGTATGTTCTTTGTTAAAAAATAATAAAATAGCCCTTGTCATGAGATGATAACGTGAGAAAAATAAATGTCCGTGTTTCATAACACGGACATGTCACTAAAAGTTGCATGTTTAAGAAATAATAAAATCGATCAGGCCAGTGGATGTTGCTGTAAGAAATACACTACTGGCGTTTTTCTCTGCCACACTGAATATAGTTCTTTTTTTTTTATATATACGTCAGACAACTTACTAAGTCTGTCAAATGTACCTTTGATACGTTTGCCCTTGTGTTATCGCTACTAATTATTTTATTGTCCTGAAATAAAATTTCTATTAATTTTAAATATTCACTGTGAAAATTACTTTGTGTTATTATAGTGTAATGCTCCTGTAGTTATATCTGCATTACTATAACCACCCGCATGCAGAGATAAATTCAATTGATCATCACGTGCACAACGAGGGTTACTCACAGAAAGCAAAGTACAATTTCTTCATTGAGGGGATGCAGTTTGTGTCTGGGTAGGCTAGTTTGTCCATAACCTGTGTTTTGTTTTCTTACATGAGAGGGGAAGCATGTGCTGTTTACACTACTAGGCCATTGGATAGCTTTTCGAGCGTGTTTCGTTCCAGGAAATCAGAAATACAATTTCTTTACATATTCTGAAACTATATAAAACCAAACCGAAGTTTCCGCACGCAGAAACCCTGCAGTTTTTGAGAAATTAGAGTGTGAAATGGGAACTATTTTCTTCTGGCGCGTATGATTTAGGGGTCAGCCTTATTATAAGATCCATGATTATAATAGATCCATAGGCTCAGCCATAGACTGTATAAATAAGCACATCGCATCGCCACCGCAACCCGGAAGTAAACAGAGAGGAGGGTCTTCACCATTGAAGGCAAACTTTACATCTCTGCAGCGAGAACAACGCGAGCAGCGTGAGCAACATTCACGAAGATCGCAAAAGAGTGGATATCGCCCATAAACCTGTTATAATCCCTGGTCATCGAGTACAATGAACTGGAAACTTCCCGCAACCTCCTCAAAGACATCGACAGATCAATGCCAGGTGAAGACTCCTAAAACGGCAGCCATGTGGTTGTCTTACTCGTGAGTACATTTATATTTATTGTGTAGCCTAATGCCAATACAAATAATAACTGAGGGCGCTACCCACGTGCTGTGCCTGAAGTTTTAGTGTTTTCATGTTCCCGAAGAAAATTCGTAGTTTGTTATGAATCTGGGGTAGACCCCCATTTGTCTGCTTTGCTTTTGGAATGATAATATCAAACTAACTTAACCAGTTAGCCACACCAAAAATGGGGTTAAGCATGTAGACATTTGAATGTATCCAAAGTTATCAAATGTTGTTGCTATAATAAAGCACAAATCAATCGAAAAAGTAAATATAAGAGTGCCACTGATGAACAGTTATTTATAGCCCATGGTTGTACACAGCAGTAAGCAGTGGTTTATATTTTATTTTTGGTGGAATAATTATCTTCGGTGTGAGTTGGAATCACTGCCCCTTTCAGACTCTTCCACTCAACAGTCCAATAAAGTCCATGATTCATAAAATGGAGAATATCAGTGCAGTTACTTGTACATGTTACATAAGGCCTACTACTGTAGTTATTTTCTGTTGTCTGCTTTTTTCGTTTTCCAGGACAACTACGTCATGAAAAGATGAGGTGGAGGCCTGGTACTGTAAAGCATAGACTTCATTTAAAGCAGTACTAAGTAACTCTTGCCCCTAGAGGCCGTAAGCGCAACTGCAGGTGTCGTAGCAAGAAAAGGCGTAGGGAGAGAGGGATATTTTACATCCAGTTGTACAATGGAAATATTTTTTTTCACTCAAACTTGGCTGTAAATACTGTTTAAAGTGACGCTAGCCCGCAGTTAGCTTTGCCCGTTAGCCTGTTGGCTTCTTTTTCGTGGTTCTATTAGTCTGTGTTGGTGGCTCCGACCCGGTGGCAGTCAAGTTGCAAGCATGGTTTTCTTGCCAGAGACACCAGGGGGAGATGAGAGACCCTCCAATCATCCCATTAACACTTGTATTACCCCCAGAGGGACTTCGGAAAGGATTTATCAAGGTAAACGCGTTACTTAGTACTGCTTTAAAGACTCAACATGAAAGAGTGAGGTATGTAAGTCAACTTTCTTTGTATTTGTCTTTATATTATGGCCCTCGCCTCTGGAACGACCTGCCGGAGGAGCTCAGGACCGCAGAGAACGTTCATGTTTTTAAGAGCAGGCTCAAGACCCGCCTTTTTAGCTTAGTTTTTAACTGACATCTATTTACTTAGTCCTAATGATATATTTTGTGTGTGTATGTGTGCGCGTGTACACACCTGTTTGTTTGTTTATCTGTAAAGCACTTTGTGATACCTTTCGGTATGAAAAGCGCTTTATAAATAGTTTGATTTGATTTGATCGGTGTCTGCGTTCACTGGTGTATGAATGAATGTGTGAATGGGTGAGTGGATACTTGCTGGAAAGCGCTTTGAGTGTAGAAAGGAGTCAGTGGCGCAGTTGGTAGAGCTGGTAGTCTCATGATCGGAAGGTCAGTGGTTAGAATCCTGCCTCCAGCATAGACATAGCCAAACATCTGCTTTATAGTCTAGCGATTTGCCACCTACATTAGGCACTCAAAGCGCTTTCCAGCAAGTATCCACTTATTCACCCATTCACGCGCTCATTCATACACCAGTGTAAGCAGACGCTGGGGGCAAGGCCGGGGAAGTCTTGCCCAAGGACACGACGACAGTGTGCCCCTGCAGGATTCGAACCGCCAATCCTCCAGTCACAAGATGACCCGCTCTGTGCCACTGTCAATAGACTGAAGCAGAGCTCGTGTTTGGCAGTGTCTATGCTGGACAAGGTGTCTGAAATCAATGTGTGCATGGAGAAAGATTAACCAATCACCTAACAGCAGCAGCAGACCCACCCCGTGATTTGCATACATTAAGAGAAATACAGAAATAAATACTGAAATAAATTAATAAATACAGAAATAAATACGGAAATAAATTAATAAATACGGAAATAAGTAAATAAATAAAACAAAAAATAAATAAATAAAAACGAAAATAAAAATATAAATGCACTTATTACAATAAATGCATGCATTTCTTTGCAAATGTTATCTTTATTTATTATATTGTTTTGGCAGCCACAGTCCTCCATACTGCCCACTAATGTTACAAGAATCTGTTCGACTGATAATACTTTGAACTGAACATTAATTTCCCCATAGAGTTTCAGATTCAGATTTGTTAGCTTCTTCAAACTTGCCAATAAAATTATATTGGGTCTCATTTGACTCTTGTAAATAAACATGGAACTGAAATAGTTTGGTGCGTGCTGCTCTGGTGTAATACACACCAGTGAGTCTGCATCGATGCTTATAAGCCACTTCTCCTGCTGCGTGGTCTGTTTAGGACAGACCTTCAAGGGAACACTTATTTTGAGTGTTGGCGCGTAGGAAAAGGAAGGAGGGGTTAGTTGTTTCAGAAAAGGCACAACTAACCCCTCTGCCACAGTTCCCATTATCATCCCAGATACTAGACTTTATTTTGTAACTAATAATCTACTCACATGGGCCCCAAAACTGTACATACACTAATAAAAGAAAACTACTTGGAATATGAAGTATTTACCACCAGCATACAATGAACTAGTCGTAAATTAAACTTAACGGTACTTTTTAATTTCAGGTCTGACCGGCTGATTTTCCTCCTATCACCGTCTAATCTGAGATAAATAGTGAATTTGTGTTATGCTGAAACACTTTGAACAAGGACTGTAGTACATCAGAAAGAGTCTTCACAGGACCCTAACTGCAAGAACTGTTCAGCCTCCTTGCCTGGATAGAGGGTGTGTTAGAACCGTGGTTGCAAGAACTGAAGTCAAGCTTTCGTCCATATGCCAAGATACACTTGCGCTGCTTCAGATGGTTATAAACCCCAAAATCACCAAAAATAAAAATGTTTGAAACTTATCTGGAGCAATTTGTTTGTTTTATAAAATATAATCTGAAAATGTTATATGTGGCAATAGTATGTCCCATAGTGTGCTTGTTTCAGTAGGACATTTTCAAACGTTATTTCTGAAAAGCTACAGCACTCCTATTCACCTTTTTCTATATATTGAATATTTAGGCCCGAGCGCCATTAGGGCTGGCCCAAGGGGCTCTTGTAATTGTAGAGTGCGCGGGGCGGAGCAGGGCGGTCGGCGAGGGCCGATAATCGCCGCTTTGCGGCTATATTTTTAGCATCGTCTATATTACTGTAACATTTTAAGTCTGTGGCCTTTTATACTTTTTGAAATAATTGGAGTCAAAAATGCCAGTAGGGGCTAAAATGTCATTTTTTTTTTTACAAACTTCGCCGCTTTAGGAGCCAATTTTTCATTAACTGCAGGGAGTGCGTGTGGAACTTTTTGTGGAAGAAGTTTAACTACTTTACTTGATAAAAATCAAAAATAAAAAGTATTTCCTGCAACAAAAGTCGATTTCTAAGCACTTTCTGAGAGCTAGCCGATGGCCTATACGTACCGGCACACTAGAGGCACATAAACATAAGAGGACAGCATTCGTAGCGCATCTCTCTGGCGTGTGCCCTTCAATGCGTGTGCCCCGCCAGGCGCACTGACCCTAGTGCGTAAAGCGTGAGTGGTTGGCTCCGGAGGCGGGGTCTGGCGCTGACAGCTGAGACCGCCCCCTACCGTTTGTGTGTGGGCTTTGAAGGCGAGGAGGAGCCGCTTCCCGAGAGCCGTCGCTTCGTTGAAAAACACGGCGCATTGGCGAGCACCATGACGGCAAACATCAGATACAAGAGCCGCATCCCGGTCAAAACAGGTGAGGGTTGCTCCTGCATTCATTTGACTGCCAAATGTGTGGAGTCAGTGCGATGATCGCTCTCTGTCTGTGTCCCATGGACGTCGCTTTGCATCCCGCACCTGCGCCTCCTCATCCATCCTTCCCAATGTCCAACAGAGGACAGCATAGAGGTACGTGATTCTTCCGTTTTTATTTATGTGTGGCTTAAATGGAAATCCTTGACACTTTAGCTTTTATTCTAACAAGATGTATATTTTACCCTTAACATGGGTAAGACACGCATCTTGCTCACAGGCCGTGGTGAGCTCCACTGTGGCAGGCAGAGAGTGGGGGTGGTTTTCATTTTTAGATTCATATATGGAGCAGGCCGGTGTCAGGGGCACTGCCAACAGGGGCCCATACAGCAGCCTCCAGCCTCTCCATGCGCCTCCCAGCCTCGTCTCTTATGTTATTATCATTAGGCTGTTGGCCCATTTCACTCTAGTCCGTCAATGTTACAACTGAATATTCCACTGTCCTCCTGAGCTGAGCATCGATTAGTCTAATCCTCCACAATTCCATAGCATCCTCCTCCAAGTAGTTATAAGGAGGATCTTTTTATTTATTTATTTTATTTATTTATTTTGTGTTTAGCTCTCTACCCTCTGCTCAGAAGAAGGTCCTGCTGTACAAATGTGCCAAGAAGAACAGAGCCCACCTCAGGATTATTTTTTGTTTTATTAGCTCAATCCAAATACAGTATAACTAATATGGATGTTTAACAATCTTTGTTGCACACAGCACCGTGACTTTTCAGTTAGAGAAAGGGTTTGCCTTTGCAATTTTGTTTATGTTGATGCACTTTCATTAAGTACAATAAATATATTGTTTTAAAATATATTTACAGGTCGCAGTATTTTGGTTTAGATGGGGAGGGAATTGAAAAGTAAATTTTTTTTTTTTTTTTAATAACGTCCAGCTCTACTCATTTGGTCGTGTTATATTACCCATTGGTCTGAGTCTTACCATATGAATCCATTATTTGGTCTATTGCCCAATTCATGTTGTGTTTTGGTCACACTTGACCTTTACTCCTCACACAGATGTGGGATGAGCTGGTTGCAATCAGATTTGCAAAGTCTCAGTTCATGACTGGAAAGAGACCAAATCCATCCAAATTTCTTTTAAGTCACTGTAGTCACGTGATTCCAGTTCCAGGCTAAATAACCGATGTTGTAAGACATGGCACTGCATATTAATATAAACGTTACTTGATCTCAGCAGATTTGCATCTCTATACAGTGTTTTTCATGAACTGCAATAATCTCTTCCACAGGCTTTGAGAAAATATGAACAGTGGATAATTGATCTTAAATCAATGATTAGCAAAGACCCTCTTCTGCTTTGCACTTCTCCCTTATGTTCGTGGCCTAAATCTTCCCATCACTTATGCTAAAGCTGATATTCCGTTGCTGGGCAACTGTGTTTTTTTTTTTATCCATCAATGCCCTGATATGGAGGAGATACAGATACTGACATACCCACAATCCTGTGTTCTGAATAGTATGTGTGGGAGGATAAGAACTCTGTAATCCATGACATTTTCATCCACATTTTGAAAACCTGGATATGTAAAGTTGGATAATAAAAACTTTCCAGGTAAGTGGAAAGTAGGAACTACTAGACTGCACAATGGCAGGTACAGCTCCAAATTTAATCTGGCTAATACCTTCTAAACTTTGATCAATTAAATATTGTTTTTATGCTGCATCCTTGTCATCAGTCATACCGACACAAATACTGTCCCAGCCTCTCGGTCTCCATGTCTGGAGCAGCTACAGAGCTTTGGACCTCCCACCAGGGCTCTCAGCAGTTTAAATGAATAATTAAGATCCATGAACATTAGGGTTGCTTACCAGTCCTAAATTACACGTACAACTCTGATGAGAAATCTTCCAATTAAAATGTCACATTAATACTTTTATTTAGAATGAGAATTAACATAAATAGTTCTGAAACAAATGGGCACAGCACATTCATCCATTTTACTACAAAGGCAATGCAACATCTTTCTACAAAGTTCTGAGTTTTGCTTAATGGCCTAAAACATTGACCGGAGCTGCTAATAAGGATAAGCAGCCTGAGCGCTAATCCACTCAGACAATAACTATTGTTTCTTTTATAGCCAATAAATTTGCATCAAACTTGATCCAAAATGTATCCTTTTACTATTGGCATATTTTATACCTATTTAATGTTCAGCTAAAGAGATAATATGTTTTCTATTGTTGTGAGGAGTAAAATTATACAGCAAAACATTTGAGGAATATTCCTCAAATTAGTCTAATATAAAACATAAACATACTATTTATGAAGCTTTGCTCTCACTATGGAGGCCATTGTCAGTCAAAGACTGGGATGCTACAACACTGAGGCTGATGCCAAGTGTCCTCCTTAAGTGGAGCACTTTTATTTGTGCTTGGGCAATTACATGCAGTCCGATTTGCATGTTAAAGAGCAGGATGGGGCCTCTCCATCTCCAGGGAGAAAACAATATATGCTCCTCTGTCGCGGTTTTGCTCTTATCACTTCCTCCTGCCTCACTCCGGCCGTCCAACCAGCAGCAGGCAGCCATTAGTGCAGCCTTTCGGGGTTAATGGTGTGAAAGAGTCAGCTGGTCAGCGGGAGACACTGCCATAAAGGTCAATGCCCTTCATTGCTACATCGCAGTCGTCTGCCGCCTCAGGCCACCAGCGTAAAATGCACCTGTTGTAGCCACCTAAACCATCAGTCCACCTAACAGGAGTTTATTTATTTGGCATCACTGGTAAAGACCGAGAGCAGGAACAGGAGACTAAACCTCCAGCTATAGGTACTCCAGACCAAAGTCCTAGCTCAAAATCTGGAGCCGTGTCCCAAGGCGCTACACTATCGCACCTTAAATACATGCATTTACTGTGTGTAGGCAGTGAACTCAGCATTGGGCATTTCATTTCTGTGATTTTGCTGCTTTGCCTTGACCACAGGTGCCAAACATTAATCCTCTTCCAAATGCTTTATTTTTATTACCGACTGCGAACATAGCATTGATGGATGGATGGATGGATGGATGGCATCTAGCTGATCCTCAGGAGCCTATTGTCTCGTTGACCTATTTATGTTTTCAGGTTTATTACGGTTGAGTTGAAGCAGCAACATATGAAATGTTCCGCAGTGTGGCTTTAACAAAGGCACTAATTCTTTATTTCTCTTCAAACAAATTTCAGTGTTTCAGATTTGCATTTAATTCGGGACAGGATTAGACGGGGTTTTGAAAGGTTAGACATTGTAGTGCGGTCTTCTGCTCTTCGTGTGTAGCAAGATCTCATGATACTTTGAGCATGAGTGAGAGTTGCTTCAGAGAGAGCGGGGCAGCTGGTTCCAGTGAGACATGGGGGTGGGGTGGGGCTTACCATTGTTTCATTGTGACATCTGTTCCTCTCTATTGATCAACACCCTCAACAAAAAATCCACTCATTGGTACAAGCGCGCGCCCCAATGCCACGCGCCTCACCGTGTCTATCCAAATCTTATTTTACTACCACTACTTACATCAGCATCTTTTTCTGCTGAGAGCGCTCAACCCATTAACCACGAGGCGTTTGATCAGAGTCTAGATCTTTGTCTCCCTCGTGTGGCCTGGCGTGGGGAGCATCCTCCTAGCAGCGCAGTTTAAGGGGGCAGGGTGTGTCTGCTTTTTGGGACAGAGAAGAAAAGAGTCAGCTTATTTTACTCCAGTGAACATTGAGCTTTTGTTGGCCACATTGTACACGAGCGGGACACACCCACGCACAGCAGCCACAGCCACCGCCATCACATCTGGAAGCAATCGGCTGCGTCTGCTGCTGTGCCTCATCGACCTCATCACGCTGCTACTGATTGGGTTCTCAACTAGTGGGACGGGGTCTGTCAGTGGCACGCGGTGGAGTCTCCTATGGGGTGCAGAAATATGCAGATTGGATTTAGTTCATAATAAGCGCGGTTTCAGTCCTTAGTCCAACTCTGGAGTGGTTGCAACATTTTGGACCAAAAATGTACAGCAATTTCCTGAAGTATCGCGATCAGACTCGTAATTTATGTTTTAAAAATGAAGTGCGCACAGTAGAATCACGAAGGCTTAAGAGAAGGCGGGATATCAAGCGCTAAACTAATACAAGAATTCAATGCATTTCGGGACATTTTTATAGAGGTGTAAAATACAGGCTCAGCAGCTTTTAAACGTGATGACCATACGTTTTCAGGAGTTACTTAAAATACTGCAGCCTCTTTGATTTGATGGCTGCCGTTTCTGTTAGATTGCACTAAGTTGGCAACAGTTTATTCACTTTTAGAGCTGTTTTGTTCAAGACTAGCCCCGGTGTACTCGTGGTTCTCTTCAAGTACAGTAGTTGTGTCATTTCTAAGATTGTACTTCCAGAGTATAGTGAGAATAATCACTATAATAGAGGAACGGGCTTCACTGTTATTCAAGTAAAACACAAACTTTCAGAGAAGTTTAGTTTAGTTTATTTGTTTATTTGAGCAGTACACATTGTGCTCAAAAGGAGTGGGCTGAAGCAAAAAGCTTATGAGCCCCCACCCCCAAGTGCAATAAATAAAAAAAGAACATTTCAAGCAGCTACATTCGTACAGACCAACTTACAACAACAAAAATATATGAACTGTTTATATAATTAATTGGAACAACGAAGAAGTAAAAAACCCTTTTATTTCCACAGAAATTGCACTAATTGTGATCTACCCCAAAGCATTGTGTGTTGAAACTGCCACCACAGCACACACGACACAAATGACTATAACACACACGCGTGCACATTATTACACTGTATAAACTGAATGACCGACTTCATGCTGCTGACAGTTCAGCTGTAATGTGACCTTTGAAATGGACTGGCAGGTTTAAATGAGCGGAGGATCTCCACAGGCCTGTACCTGCAGCACAAGTGTCTTCATCCGCTGTTTGTTCAGAACACTCTTTGTCAGTCAAGTTTGAGCAAGTCCCTCCTTTGTCTTAGAAATGTCAGCTCTAAATTCTGTTCGTTTTGACGCTCACTCCGCCCTCCCCTCTGCATTTTCCTCCACTCTCGGTTGTATTTTTAGCGGCACAGCTGGGGGAGGGAAGTCCAGGCTGAATGAATGAGTTTCTTTAAGACCCTTCCGTCCCACCAGAGTTTCCTCCCTCAAATTGCCACTGCTGGCTTCCATGTGCTCCCCAGTGAGAATTCCTCTGTACCTGTTTAAACAGAGCTGCAGCGCTGTAGGGCACCGGGGGAAAGGCGACAGGCCAAGAAAAAAAACAAAAACACGGAGAGAGTCAAAAAAGAAAAAAAAAAAAAAAAAAAAGTAGGAGGAACGGAGACGCGCAGAGAAACCGCTCAGACAGAAAGGAAGAGTTTGGGTAAATACCAGTGGGGCTTGTAGGATGGATGCCATCATGCTGCAGGAGAAGCTCGTGGAACGTTTGCTGTGCCCACGGGTCAGGACTGCCAGGCAGAAGGTAACCATTTTGAGCTGGGACATAAAAAAAAAAAAAAAAACAATGATAATAATATTTGCTTTGTCTTATGTATGGGCACATTTGGCCCCCAGTATCTGAATGGTAGGAATTGCCCCTGACCAAGAATATGGGCACAGTTTCTTTTTCAGTAGACAAACTACATTACTGCACAAACCGAACAGAATTAACCCGCTAGTTCCTCGTGGGTAATTTCAGCGATTTGCATTGTAGAAGTGAGTAAAAGTCACAACTTGGTGTCAGTTCAGTTAAATTGTCTCCTCATTACGTTTCGACCTATAGCCTCTTTCACCCCTTTCCCCTAATGTGCAAATGTTGTGAATCTCTCCACGGGCCCACTGTGGCCCACTGGGTCACATTGTCAGTTGAGTTTTTACAAATGCAATCCTCTCTCTTGGGGCTGTCGGAAATACCAGTGACAAGTTATGACAGCCTAGCGGGATGCTAACTGTGCGTTTGGCTTTATGTGTGAAGAGAGGCTTTCAGGAGCCTCAGTTTGAATGACCTCGACTCATGCATTAACGACGGACCGTGCCAGCAGAGCCACAAGAGCCACTTACACTGCTGCGCTGTGTGGGAGATTTAGTGGAAATACTTGCACAGTGGTTATTCTCAGTGTGTGCATGTGTTTTCCATGCGCTGTGCTCTGGTGTGGTCACTCAAAGGCGATAGTGCCGTTAAAACGCACCATTTTAACAAATATCTTGTAACTTCTATTTTTGTTGGATAAAGCAACTTTAAGTGGTCAGTTTACAGTGGACTGTTTTAATTTGATCGTTTTTCCATAACAATCATTAATTGTCTTCCATTCTCTGCCCTGTCTCTTAGGAGAAGCAGTATGTGGGATTCGCCACTCTCCCCAACCAGGTGCACAGAAAATCAGTGAAGAAAGGGTTCGACTTCACTCTGATGGTGGCAGGTTTGTCTCACAAGTGTTTCCTGAGCCTTTACTGTGGCTTTTACACAGAGGAAGGGGTAGCATGGCCAAACAATGTTTACTCCGGTTTATTATAAATTTTAGTCGGGTACAAAAGAAGAAGTAATGGCCCAAATAAGAACTCGAGTGAAAATAACGGTAGATATTTCCAGTGAATAAACCATAAACAATTGACAAAAGAAATAACCCCTTACTTTTTACTTGAGCAATTCGTTTATTCTTTCCATCATTAATTAAACTGGACGCTTCATGTTAACATATGAAAATTATTCAGAGTTGAATTAATTTTATTTATTTATGTTTTACTTTCCAGCTTGTACTCACTATTTAGCACCGGACTTGATAAATGACCCCTTAAGATTGAATAAAGAAGTACAGTTACTTAAATATAATCTAATTAAGACTACTACTACCTCCCTCTGCTTATTTTAGTTGTATTTATGAACTACCAAAGGAGTGTCTTGTGCATTAAAAGGGGAATCTCATGTTTCTTAACCCCTTAAACCCCCACATGAACCAAGCACGTTTTCTCCAGTTTGACATTACCCAAATCTAAAAGCAAAAAAGTGAGAAAAACGTGCCGGAAAAGCAACAATACCATGATAAAAAAAGCAACAAAACACACAACTAAAGAGTGATGGAAAAAGACACAAAAAAGTGCCAAAAATTAGATGAAAAAATGACAACAAAACGCAACAAAAAGGCGTTTAAAACACACGAGAACACAACAAAAACACTTTCAAAATGTGACAAAAAACGGAACTAAAGAGTGACGAAAAAGCCACGAAAGAGCGACACAATCATTGCGTTGAAAAAGGGACAAAAAAAAAATATATATATAAATAAATCACTTAAAAAATGCAACAAAAAAAAGTTACAATGGGTTTTGTAGGTCTTCGCTTTCAAATGAGGCGTTACACTGGCCTATAGGTTGTAAGCTCTAAAGCAGGGGTGTCCAAAGTGCGGCCCGGGGGCCAAATACGGCCCTCACATGAATTTTTGGTGGCCCTCGGCCTTCGCGCTGAATCGGTACAGAGATGGTTCTTATTTGAAATGTAACAATTCTATACAATTCAGACTTAACACTTTATTGTGAGACAGACCTGGCATGAAGGTTTTAAGCATAAATAAAGGTACGGGGCACAATTCACCTTCACCCCATGTACACTTCAATATGTGGCCCCCATGAAAAAAAGTTTGGACACCCCTGCTCTAAAGGCAAGAAGCTAAGGGGAGGTAAGAGGTTAAAGAATGTGTTTTTTTCAGGGGAGTCGGGTATGGGCAAATCCACTTTGGTCAACAGCCTGTTCCTCACAGACCTCTACAAAGACAGGAAGTTACTAAACGCTGAGGGTGAGTATTTAAATGTGACATTGACCTAGTAATACTGTGACTCTGAGTGACTGCCTCCTCTTTGCAGAGCGCATCAACCAGACAGTGGAGATCATCAAACACACAGTAGACATCGAGGAGAAGGGAGTAAAGCTGAAGCTGACCATTGTAGACACACCAGGGTTCGGGGATGCAGTTAACAACAACGAGTGGTGAGCCAGACTATGTTCATTCAGTGTCCCATTTAGAGCCGTGTTCATCATGTCCATCTGTCATTTCAGCTGGAAGCCCATCACAGACTACATAGACCAGCAGTTTGAGCAGTACTTCAGAGATGAGAGCGGACTGAACAGGAAAAACATCCAGGACAACCGAGTGCACTGCTGCCTCTACTTTATTCCACCGTTCGGACATGGGTAACGCAGAACTCGCCAATACTTCAAATGATACGAAATGTATTAAGACGTTTCGACTGTACATGTCTCTCGTTTGTTAGCCTGCGGCCTGTAGATGTGGAGTTTATGAAGGCTCTCCATGAAAAAGTGAACATTATTCCTCTTATTGCCAAAGCCGATTGCCTCACACCCAATGAAATCAAGAAGCTCAAAGACAGAGTGAGTGTTGGTACATGTCCCGTGGTCACGGACTGAGTTTGAAATCACACGGTTCACTCTTTCAGATACGAGATGAAATCGACAAGTTTGGAATCAAGGTGTACCAGTTCCCCGAGTGTGACTCTGATGAAGACGAAGAATTTAAACAGCTCGACAAAGAGCTCAAAGTAAGAATTGTTTAACTCTTTTTAAATACACGGCTGACTGTAAAATGCAATGTACTGTACATGCGCCTTTTGATGCACATTGAAAGTCAAGGACATTATTCAAACTAAACATCACACTATCTTCTCAATACTCTTTCCTCTTCTCACTGAGCCAACATTAAGGAGCAGTTCTTTCCTTTTTGGCTTGATCTTGATTTGATAACCTCTTTATGCTAGCTGTCCAACAGATTCCTGTGGCTGGATTAAAACTGGTCTTAATCATAGTAGTTACACATTCAGTTTGCAACAAATAATCAACTATTACTGCTAAGAATTCCAGTGGGGCTTTAGGCTATATCCACACGAAGACAAAACGCTTATATTTTCAGAAACTTTATTTGTAAGCATGAAGTCAGCTTAATAAATGTGTGCGTCCACATGGGTCGACTCATGTCTGTGAAAACGGCGTGATTCACCTGCCAGGCCTGTGTGTGGCGCTGTGACGCTCAGACAGATAATAGAACAAGATGTAGAGGGCGCATGCGCAGTAAACCTGTGTGGAATGTAAACAGTGAAAATGAAACGGATTCAAGGATTTACGATTTACAGAAGAGACGAGGAGATGAGTTTATTCTTCAGACGTAACGGGACTAAAGCAGAAAAACCTGTCAGTGACCGGACTTTGACTGTCAGTCCAAAAGCACAGACTGTTTTTCTACTTGTCACCTGTGGCTTGCGGATTACAGTGGAGCAAAGAGGAGCGGAGTAAAACCATCATAGATCCATGAGTAAAACTCATTATAAGGTCAGTAGATTATGGATAACAGACTCCACCCCTGTGCTGTGATGTCATCGTCTTAGTAAAAGTTGCGGAGACGTCGTAACAACGGCGCCACGTAAACGGCGTTTTGAGATCTTTCCACTCTGGGACCTAGTTTGGAAAATGTTCGTTTACAGACCCCCAAAACGCCGGACTCGTATGGACGATACACTAGATTGATAAAATATCTTTGCGTTTGGTCCTCAGCTTGACTTCGTATGGACAGGGCCTTAGTTAATATAAATTCTTCCTCTGAGCTTAACTTGCTTTGGCGTTTGTCAACAGGAATGCACCCCGTTTGCTGTAATTGGCAGTAACACGGTGGTGGAGGCTCGTGGGCAGAGAGTGAGAGGACGCCTGTATCCCTGGGGAATTGTCGAAGGTACAACCAAAAGTGATGTTTCTGATCTCCCGCCACGGATATGAGCGTGATATTAATGTAATTTGTTTTACGTGTCCAGTGGAGAACCAGTCGCACTGTGATTTCGTCAAACTGAGGAACATGCTGATTCGCTCGCACATGCACGACCTCAAAGACGTGACCTGCGACGTGCACTACGAGAACTACAGAGCCCAGTGCATACAGGAGATGACCAGGTAAGAGGCAAAGGCACTGCTTTATGCTTAGTATTGCATCTGCCCAACAGCATGAGTAACAGACATGTTTTCTCTCTTGCAGTAAACTGGCCCAGGACAATCGCATTGAGAGTCCTATCCCCATCCTGCCTTTGTCCACGCCCGACGTGGACACCGAAAAACTCATCAAAATGAAAGATGAGGAGGTATTTCTACTGATGATAGGTTTAGACAAATTCAGTCGAGACGTGGTCTACATATATACTGTTCTTCTCAGACTCGGGCAGCATAACGGCCCTGAGGGGTCAATCAGATAAAACTTTTAAGATTCCTACATTCCTCCATCTCAAAGAAACACATTAATCTTCCAACTGATAATGCTTTTTTATATCTTTTGTTTTTTTGATATAAATGTTTTTTATCTGGTGCTTGTGTTTTAATTTTTCCAATGTTGTCTTTTACAGCTGAGGAGGATGCAGGAGATGCTCAACAAGATGCAACAGCAGATGCATGACAAAGAGCAGTGATGGCTGGTGAATCCAAGCTGTGCTGCAGCGCCACCTGCTGCTTGCGCTCAGAACAACAGTGGGACTGTCAGAAAAAAACACTGAGTGTCATGTGTTAGTGGCGACTCTGACTGTTCGGTGCTTCTGTAAAGTCTGACCGGGGAGTGGCTGACTACGAGCTTGTTTATTTTATTTCTCCTAAACTATTTGTTGACCCACTATAAGCCCCTCATGGTTTAAAAGTCTTAACATGAATATAGTTTGTATAACAAAAGCATAATTTAAGTACTTGTCATATGATCTAATTTATTAATTCAGTGTTAAACCTTTGCATATTCTATCAGGGTATGAAATGTGTTTGCAAATGGTTTTGTAAAACATTAACTTGTGATGTTTGCGTTTGTAATGAATAATGTTCTTTTTATTTTTATTTTTCCTTTGTGAGGACTGTGTAAATTATGTATTATCCTTAGTAATATTGTATATCCGTCCATGCGCCCAAATGTGTCCTTAAATCTACCACAGTGACTTTGTCAGACTCCAAACTGTCTGTTTTCATTTGCTTTCTGCTCATCGTGAGCTCATACTTCAGTCGGTATTTCTGGCTAAAATGCATTTGATGCAGGTGACAAACTAAATGGAGAGCACCAGATATAATGACAGAGTTTAAAGCAGTGTGCATGTTGGAGCATGCTGCTGTGCTCTAAAGATTTTGGGCCTATTTTTGCTTTAAAGCCGATGCCCTGTGCTTGTAATAAATGCTTTGTTGCCATGGTTTAATACTGAAAGAAAGTACTATCTATTTAGAGTGTTTCTCCCCTGTTGAATTGGCTTTAAGTGAGCGAGGGTTTCTATTGTTTATTGTATGAGTGCATCAGGGCTTGAGAGAGATGTGTGATCCAGCTGATGCTCAAAAGGTTAGATGTGAGCTCAATCTGTTCTCCATTTCTAAAGGTGTGACGAATAAATACTTCATGGACATAGTAATGTTTTTGTATTATTTATTTTACATATTACTACATACACCTCAGTTTATTTTGCTATGTTATTACGGTGAAGTCTGCTGCTGAAAAAAATCTACATTTAGTCTTATAGACCATTCTCAGTCATGTGAGTTTTGGTTGGCAATCAGCCGTTTGGAACTCTGCCCACCACTACAGAGTTATTATTTGATTTGTTCATTCATTTGAGCTTCCATTTTAATTTATATTTAAATAGGCACAGTTCCAAACAGCTGATTGCCAACCAAAAATCACATGCCTGAGAATGGTCTATATAAAGTGTGAGAAATTCCCATCATCCAAGGAGCCCCTGAACATCCACATGAATGAAGGTTGATAAACCAAGCACACCTTCCCTGTTTACTCTGCCCTCCACCACCTTCTGGAAAAAAACAAAGTGGAGAAAATAAATCGATTGAACTGATCCCTTGCCTCCTGCCACTCTACCCAACTATGGGTTTTACGATTACCAGAGTCACAAAATGTACATAAAGGCTATACCTTTCTGTATCACGGGCATTGAGTAGTAACTTTTATAAATGTGATCCCCCACTCCTTAACCTTTTACATTTTGTAATTTAATGTTATTGTACAGACCGCTAAATAATACATTAGAAATAATTAATAGAAGATG